>OX104133.1:15060041-16260041 GCA_944470555.2 Heterobilharzia americana | reverse complement strand
AAATCAGTATGAAGATCTTCTGCGCTCAGCATGTGGAACAACATCCGTATTTTCAACCCAAATTCAGTCAAGTAAGTCAGTGCTTCTATGTGATGGTTGAAAGACTTGGCGCTTTACGAAAAGCATTTCGAACAAACTGCAGACATACGCGAATAGATGCCGCCTACACTTGCTCGATACTGAAGATCAGATCAGATGGCCAGAATGATAAGAGTAAGCAAGGAGGAACTGTTGTCTGGCAACGAACAAAGGAAGCAACCAATGACGTGTGGTCCAACAGATATGCAGAAGACGAAAGTTGAGATGGATTGGTTCGGATTTGACATAGACTGAGAAGACGGTTTTAGGACATCGTGTTAGGTCAGGTCGTCTAGCTGGGCGTCCGAGGTGAGTGTGACATGGGCGAGATTGTGTGAGGAAAAGATGTAAGCTTCTGGGCACGATTCTTTGAACGGTTTCGTTGCTCACAATGAAAACGAAGCAACCCATCCTCAGTTTGCTTCATTTTATAGTACCTTTAGATATTGTGCAACCATTAAGATGGGATATTTCATCGTCTATTTTAATTGGACAAGAAGTGAAACAGGGAGTGAGGAGGAAAAGGTAGAAAATAATAGTTAAAAAAGTTATTACTGTGGACCAAATGTACTTCGGCATTTGTGATTAGAATAACACAACTGAAGTGAGAATGATAACAAAGTAGATTATGTAATATATGGAATGGTTTATAAGAAGTGTATATCAAGTTGTTATTCATCGAAGACTGACATCAGTTAGAGGAGCAAAGGAAACCTAGGAGCACTGGACAGCCGTTTCGTCCTAGTATGGGACTCCTCAGCAGTGCGCACCCACGACCCCACCCCATCAGGGATCGAACCCACGACCTTCAGGTTCCGAGGCCAGCGCGTTACCACTGAGCTAGCCACTGGGTCAGAATCCAATGCTCCATATTTCCGACTTCTGTTAGCTCCCTCAAAAAGTATATAATTGAAGAGGGGGTGAAAAAATTGTTGAAAATGGTAAATCAATTAAGTATTAAACAAGTTGGATAGGAAGGAACCAATGTTTTCTAAAAGGATTAAGACAATTAAGTGAAATAACACCGGAAATTAATTAAAGTGAAGGCGATTATAATTACAGTTATAGTGATAAAGGAAGGATACAAAGGTTACAACGGTTAAATTAACAAAGTGTGGGGGGGGGGAGGCTAATGGGGTGGGGAAATGTTGTGACCATGATAAAAACAATGACCACTGTACATACTTCTTTTGTACACACAGATCAGGTCTTAGTTCATGAATAGCTAAAGCTTCCGCTGTTTTAAGAAGTTGAAAATGAAGAGAACGTGGGAGGTTTGGGCGAATTTAATAAATAATTTTAAAGTCATTGCCTGGGTTTGTTATGTAATAGAAATCAATCAAATGTTCTAGAATCGAACTTCTAACAGACTTTCTTTCACCTGTATAAGACCAAGCCAGGAACATGTTCTCGTATACCTGTAGAAAGCATTCTGTGATTACGGCTGATGTACCTTGCTCTACAAGAGCAGGTGAACTGGTAGATGTACATAGAGGCGGTCAAACGAACAAGCTTATCTTTAACACAGGCAGAGAATGGGTTACGCCTGGTAATATATATTCTACACAACCACTTTGATTGTGATATACAATCATCTCTCAGTCTCTTACACTAACCAATGAAGCAAAAAACACTCTTAGCTAAACGTTTATTTTTGTAAACTTTTCTATTCCTATGGGATGTACATCACAAATAGATGATCTCTTGTGAAACCAAAAACTTTTTAACTAGGCAATAACTAATCCTTCATTGTTTTGTTATCTTAGCGAATTTGAATGATACATTAATAACACCATGTTTGGGACAAAATATTTCTAAATTTTTTAGAAGTTTATTTACCTACAAACGATTTTGTAGAAAAGTTGAGCGTCATGAACACACACACACACACAGAGAGAGAAAGAAAGAGAGAAATAGGATTAGCATGATATGCTGTTAAGAATGTTGTGTAACTGATTAAATATTAGGATGCCAAATCTCAGACACACAGAAGAATGCAAGAAAACAAGGTGATATAAAGTTGAGTAGAGATATAACTCCTCATAGTATAGGATGTATTTTCACTTGTGTAATCCCGGCGTAGTATATTAGAACAAATAACAAAATAAACAAATATTTTGTATTATTCCTCAACGTTTCGATCTTGCTAGGAAGATCCTTTTCAAGAGTATGAATCTGACACTAAGTTTTCAGGTTAATATTCAAGTTGTTATTCATCGTAGACTGACACCAGTTGGAGGAACAAAGGAAACCTGGAAGCACTGGACAGCTGTTTCGTCCTAGTATGGGACCCCTCAGCAGTGCACACCCACGACCCCACCGGCAGGGATCGAACCCGCGACCTCCAGGTTCCGCGACCAGCGCGTTACCATTGAGCTAGCCACTGGGTTGGTGGAATCCAGTGCTCCATATTTCCAACTTCTGTTAGCTCACGATATAGCGCAATACCCACCCAATGTCATCGTTGAGTATTTGTCCTCACGGCCATCAGGCTTTGACTCCACCGGTCACGACTTGTCATTGGAACTTCGGGAATACTTCTCGAAGCTAGTCACCAATAAGCACTAGTTCAATTAAATTTTGAGGGGGTTGTGGAGGACGAAACAGCTGTCCAGTGCTCCCAGGTTTCGTTTGTTCCTCCAACTGATGTCAGTCTTCGATGAATAACAACTTGAAATAATGATAACCATAAATGTACTTTTGATAACACTTGAAGTGTGAGTGATAACAAAATGGATTATATTATGGTGCATCGAATGTGTGTAACTCAGAAAGTAGTGTAAAATTGATGAAAATAGTAGATCAATAAGGTGTGTGTAATAGTACTAGACAATCTATCTTCTCTTCAGATATTATTTATAACTGCCTAGGCGAGTCATTAATGTTTGCCATATTAGTGGGATGTCTAACCCATCTTTTCTGTTGATCGAAGAAGGATATGAGCAGATATGCAAAACTTCTACAATGATTCGCTCTTTGTGAGACAGAAAATCCTTTTGTAGAACTTTTGTCTGTTCGAATGATATTTTATGACCTGAATATAGGGCATGAACTGCGATAGTAGAGCTTTTTTCAAGTTTTTCTAGATCATAGGAATTTTTTGGAACTTCTACCGTATTCGGCTAGACGTGTTAGTACATGATGTGATGTCTCTTCAATATATGTGGCATCGCATTCACTACAGTCAACCTTATAAACACAGTTTTATTGTTCCAAATGAGGAATCGAATCTTTTAATTTACACAGGTGTGAGTGTAATGTATTCATAACTCCTCATACTTCAGATTGCTTTCCAATACATCTGTCTTACCAGCTTAAATCTGATATTTTATAAGCTGTTAGATAAATATCATCCGTGTTTCCATTAAGTTCTATCTTTGAAGGTTTTCAATACTCTGTGAATGGCTTACAAGTTTTATAATATTCATAAATATCAGTCCACAGTTGTTTTATTGTTATGAAATATCATAATGTACGTCAGTGTCTATTATGTTTCATTAGGATCATTACCTATCGAATTTCCAATTTGTGAAACCTTTGTAAAAATCATTTTTGTTTGTTTGAAAAACTTACCTAATTCGCTGTAAGCTTTAAATGAGATAAACTATTAGTGTCCTACGAAAATCGATCAATGAACCACTGATGGTACATTTTATGTTGACAATTGAATTTCTTAGCTGGAGATCATTTCTTTTGGAAACACCAACTGAAGACTTGATAGGTGATTTTTCTGTGATGTTTTTATGACTATAACGGTTATCCTAGATATATGACAGTTTTGTGATAATGGTTACTGCTTGATACAAAGACTTTCTGTCGATGACTTTGTAGTTGATATTGTACAAGGGTAGGCATCTTCTTATAAAGTTTCTTGGGTAGCCGTTCTTCTTTAGAATGGACATCAAGCAAGTTTTTCCGTTTCCCTGTGAAGTTACTGTACTGCACTGTGTTCTCACTCTTTTGAATACAGTCTCCAGGCAAGTAATTTTATGCGTTGTTGAGTTATTGTTACTGTAGTTGAGGATTTGGTCAGTCAGTGTATGTTAGCGTCTTGTACACTTGGGTTTCTAGCTTTCCGACAGATATTAACAAACGCATTATCCTACCGAATGTTGGTGTGGCCGCTCATAAACCAAACACTATTATCCAGATTAAAGAATGCGACAACCAAAGAAAACAGACTAACTGAATATCATTTACTAAGTTAACTATAATAACTGTATTCAACACTACACATTAGATAAAGTGGTCTCCCAACTTCACCTTCGTCTACATCAACACCAATTGGCTAGTAAACATCACACACAACATTTCATCACTCATCACTCAATGCACGTCGATAACAACTATGGAGATGAATCGAATTTCGACAATGTAGGAATGTTGGACAGAGATAGAAAAGACAAAGAATATCATCAGAGAATCCCTAGAAGCTTGGCATTCAGATCAGTCAGTCAGCTAGTCAGTAATCGATAGATGTTTAGACGTGGACCCAATCTCTCAACCAATGGAAGAAATGATAAACTGTAGAAAAGTGAGAGGTGAAGCATAGGAAGGGACAACCAACAAAAATATCTATGCTGTCAGTCAACGACACAACAATCAAAGAAGACGACCAGTCACGCACAAACCAGTTGGTCAAAGCAAGCTAGTGAATGACTGACTGAGAGATATTGACAGGTCACTTCATAGTGAAGTTATTAATGATGCTGTCGTCTAGAAGACGATGTAGGCTGCATGATTAAACAACCCAATTGAGAGAACGCAATACAAATATGATCATTCACCTGAACTACAGATATTCTTCACCATTTCAAAGTCGTTAATATCCTTTAAGCTTTAACTGGAAAAGGTCATCTGTATTGGTTTCAATACAGTTCTGTCCATTTATTCAAGTTAATCGTTTTATTGGATTAATATTTGAAAGATTTGTGACAAGTGTTCACTGAGTTCATTTTTACTAAGGGTCTACAACTTTCTCTTACACTACAGAAATAGAATTTGCAGATACAGTCGTTCATTAACATTTTGGAGACTTAATCTTTCACTGTAACTATGACATATCCTGATGGTTTCAAAGGTTTCAAATATGCTTTCATACCATAAGAAGTAAACACTCTTTAACTTTCCTCAAAAATACAGATAATACTCGTGATTTCCCTTGCTTATCTATTAGTCTAACTGGCAATGTCTTAGGATATACATTCCCCGTTTGAATTTACTTTACTACTTTAGGAGAAACAACGCTACACATCACCATAGTACAGAGCATAGAATGGCAGTCAACTATGTACCTATGCATCAACTTCATTGACTTTTAGAAGACTTTCGACAGCTTCGACCGACAAGTAATTTGGAAACTGCTTCAACACTACGGAATACAACAAATCTTTATCAACTTCATTCAACAGCTATATGACAACGCCACACGCCAAGTAATTCACAGTGGGAAGCTCAGTGATGCTTTTGAAGTAAAGGCTGGAGAAAGACATGGCTGCCGCATACTATCACCGATGATCTTTCTGATTGTGGTCGACCGGATCATGAAGGTGACAGGGAGGAGCGAGAAGATGGGCGTACGCTGGACCGATGAAAAGAGCTCACAATATTTGGATTTCGCCAACGATGATGATTTCTGTCTAATGTCTTGTGGCACAAACTCGAAGATATACAGGTGAAAACTAACAATTTGATAGAAGAAGCAGCAAAGAGGTAGGGCAGGGAAGACGGGACTTCAAACGAAAGTAGAGAAGACAGAGGTGATGAAGGTATCCAACCAACGCCACTACAAACAACAAGAAGCTCCAACCACCATCAGTGGGAGAAACTTAAAGGAAGTGGTCTCTTTCACTCACCTATCTAGGCAAAACCGTTTCAGTTAGTTGGCACAGGCACAGACGAGGACATCTAAGCCAGCCAGGATAGGAAAGACAGCAAGACAGGCTTTCATTAATCTGAAAACTATGTGAAGATCTTCTGCACTCTGCACTCAGCGTGAACAATATCCGAATTTTCACCACCAATTTAGTCAAGTAAGTCAGTGCTCCTATGTGATAGTTGAGAGACTTGGAGCCTTAGGAAATACGTTTCCAACAAACTACAAATATTCATCAACAACTGTCTACACTGTTTCGTTACTTAAGCACACATGGCGAGAGCAATGAGATTAAGCAAGAAGAAACTGCGGCTGCCTGGCTGGCAGAGAACCAACGAAGCGAGAACCTATAGGTGAAGAAAAGGAAGGGGAGATTGACTGAGCATGCACTGAGAAGACCGATTATGGACGTCACGCTTGAGGCCAGGCTAGGCCCTCGAGTGAAATCCAAAGGGGAAACCACGAGTTGGGCCTTTGAGGCGAGGGTGACATGCAAGAGATGGTGTGAGGAAGAAATGAGTGCTTGTGGAGCAATGTTGAAAAGATTGCAGATAACAGTGTGGAATGTAGATGCGCTACTGAGTCCCTATGTTTGACTAGGAGCCCAAAAGACAAATAAATTATAGGAGAAAACCTTGAGTACTGCGGTAGATTGTAACTCCATTCTAGTTTGTTCATCAGATTTTTACTATTATGAAGCACTTCATCTCCCTGTTCAAAGACTAACAATCAAACTCACTCGACGTTCATAGACAGAAGGTATATACACAAATCATCGTATATTCATTACTCATTATACATTAGAAATCGAATCTTTCCTAACTATCTACTTTCACGTGCATCGATTCCAACAGACCGAGTTAAAGAAGCTATATAACGTGTCAGTAAATCCTTTCATAAAGAAGGATTTCATAGAATAGTCAAAAAAAATGCACAATGTTAGTTGATGCAGACAGTCAAAAAGGCCACGAGTTTCTGATTAACAGTTGGATTACAGCAACATCAGCTGCTTCGAAAAGTCCCTAGCTTACTTTACCTTATTACTTCAACAAACTTATAGAAGAAACTTATGTTGTTGACAAGAAGGAGACTAAAAATACCACATCAGCGCTGATAAATAGTTCTAAGTGGGTTGTCAGTCTCTTGATTAGAGTTTCAAGCAAAGCAGAAGTGAAGCGGTTCATGAATTGAAACTGGAAGTTATTATTCTACACAATAAATACAATATTAAGTTCAATAGAAGAGATAAGATGACACTAATTGATAGGAGAAAACGGAACTTAACTTATCTAACCTATGAAAACAAGCTTTTAGAAACCTTCGTAATAATAACAATATAGTAATTGCCAAATCGGATATAGACTATTCAGCGGCCATAATGAACCAATTTTACTGCATTCACAAAGTGATTGAACATATAGAAACTAGACCATATACAGAAATTAAGAACTCAGTAGATAATATTATGAATGAGGTTAAGAAATCCAAAGAGAATCTGATACGCAGAATAAAGCCGCTTCAAGTTGAGTCAAAATGGTTCAATTCAATACCGAAACTAATAATCCCAGTTGAATGTATAGTACTCAGGAGAAATCTAAAGGAAGCAGCCTCATCCACCTACCTAGGGGGTTAGCATCGTTTCAACTACAACCGATGGGATAGATGAGGAGTTCAAACACAGGGTCGGAAAAGCAAGACAGGCCCTGATTAACCTGAAACCAGTATGGAGATCTACTTCACTAAGTATGTGGAACAACATCAGGATTTTCAACACTAATTCAGTCAAGTAAGTCAGTGCTTCTATATGATTCAGAAATTTAGCACGTTACGAAAAGCATTTCCAACAAACTGTAGACATCTATGAACAGCTGTCGCTTACGCTCACTCGATACTGAAGATGAGATGGCCAGAACAATGAGAATAAGCAATAAGGAACTCTCGCCTAGCAATGAACCAACGAAGAACCCATCACCCGGCAAATATGCAGAAGAAAGTGGAGATGAGTTGGGTTGGGCATACACTGAGAAGACAGTTTTCGGACATCATGCTTCAAGCCCTCGAGTGGAACATGCATGGGAAAAGACGAGTTGGGTACCCAGCTTACGCGTTGAACTAAAGTGCTTTTCAGACATCTATTCCTACTCCAAAGATGAAGTCCCATTATGTAGATGATACGTTTACAGTACTGAAATCGGAACACATAAATAGTGTTACGGGGTTAAGACAAGTACGCCAACAGTACCTAAGAAGCAAATCTTATTGAAGCTAAAATTTAAGAGTAGCATTGCTAGTGGGATCACTCAACGCATAAAAACAGCCTTACAGAAAACATTCTAAGCAGTTAAATTATGTCTCATCGTCTACAACTACACGATTCTAAGTGCAATACATAAAGACAAACTGCCTGAGTCTGCCACTTTCATGTGTATTTATCAATTCAACTGCTACTGTGGAGCTAGTTACGTTGGACATACAATGAGACAGTTCCGTCGTCGAATTTCTGAGTGCCACCCATCATAGTTGAGCAAGGGACAAATTAGAACAATAAAAATCTCCATACTTTCACACCTAGTTGACACGGAACATTAAGTAGATACAATAAATGCTTTGAGAATTATTCACCATATCCCAATTAATTTAGCACATGGATTACTGACTCGATTACTTCACATGGCCGAGGCAAATACAATCCATCCATCTTCACAAACCTATTCATTGTATTCAAAGGATATTTGTTCTACCAATTTCATTACCGTGACCATCAACATAATGCATTATTATAATATTATTTGTCCCTTGGGTTCCTAGTCGAACATAGCTCTTCAGTAACACTTCTCCATTTCGCTCTGTTCTCCGCAATCTTTTCAACCTGGCTCCAAATGACTTATGCTAAACACTGATAGCTCAGTGTAGAAAAAAATTTCAATTTAGTGTCTGTGTGGAAGATTTAGACCATACTAAATGAATCCGATTCATCTCACAACATTCGCCATTCTTGCTTTTCAAACATTTATAAAGGAAATTAATTGTATGAAATTCCTACAATCCTATTTGTACAGCTTGAAAATAAATTCGTTGATTAGAGTCTCTTCACTGTATATCTTGTTCTTGACAATTCAACCTATTTTTAACCTGAATGTCACGAGTTCGATCTCTTGCAGAGTCGTGGGTGCGCACTGCTGAAGAGTCCCATACTAGTCGGACGAAACAGCTGGCTGTTCAGTGCTCCCAGGTTTCCTTTGTTCCTCCAACTGATATCAGTCTACGAAGAATAACTACTTGAAATCTTAATAAGATAAGAAATTTAGAGAAAAGCTCGGCTATAGCTCTCCACGCAATTATCGAATCAGTACCAAATACATACAGTAATAAGAATGATTCTGCACCTCCCCCAGCTATATGGAAAATTCTACTACCCTTGTCATCGAAGAGAACGAGAAAAAATTAGGAATATATAAATTCTGTCTCGAAGTTGAGGAGTTATACATATATAGACAGAAAATTATATCCGACACGTACATTAAATAAGACTGTTTACTGTGTGATCACTGGGGTTGGTGATCATAGTTTCTGCTCACTACTTAATAGGTTCAGCATGAGAGTGTCTTCTGTAGTAATTGGATTATTTGATTCAGTCTAAATATTTATCTGAGTAATGTATTTTTGAGATGAATGGGGATTTTTTCAATTTTGAAGTAGTATTCATCATGGACTGACATCAATTGGGGAACCATTGAAAATCTGGGAGCACTGAACACTTGTTTCGTCTTAGTATGCTACTCCTCAGCAGTACGCACCCACGACCCGGCTAGGGATAGAACTCACGACCTTCAGGTTTCACAGCGAACGCGTTAAGCAGTCAGCCACTCAGTCGGTTTCCAGTGGTTCACAATTTTTAACTTTTCTCAATTCACTACATAGCGCGACTATCGCCCAAGGTCTTCAGTTAGCATCCGCTTCCCTTCTGACTGGTTAACCCCACAGTTCACGGTTTCTCATTAAACCTTCCTGATATACATCTGGAAGCAGGTCACTAATGAGCACTACGCAGTAATGTGTTTTGAGGGTAATGGTCAGAATGGAAGCGGATGCTAACTGAAACCTTGTGTAATAGTCACGCTATAACGTGAATCGAAAGAAGTTGGAGATTGTGACCCACTGAAAATCAATTCAGTGAGTGAATGGTTAACATGTTCACCGTGAAACCTGAAGGTCTTGAGTTCGATCCATGGTGAGGCGAAGTCATTGGTGCGTACTATTGAGGAGTCCCAAACCAGGACAAAACAGCTGTTCAGCGCTGCTAGATTTTCAGTGGCTCCCCACCCGATGTCAGTCAGTGATGAATACTACCTCTAAATTTATCTAAGTACTAGTTTTCTCTAAGTTTATGTGCATTCGTTCTTTGGATTGACAGCAGTCTAAGACATTTAGAGTTTCGTCCTTAGATTCCATTTCATTTGTAAGTTATGCCAAATTCGTAGCAGGATTTATATATCAGATAGCATTTTAGTCTGGTTTCCTAATAATGTCAAATTTATCGTCCATATTTCTCTACCGAGTTTGTGAATTATATTGAAAAATGTATTCCTATGATGATATAGTATTTAGTTTTCGCCTATATTTCCTTTAAAAGCACTAATCTATGCCTTGTTTATATCCCATACTGTTTCAGAAGTTGTGGTCAGTTTTGACATCATACTAGGGGACTGTCGGTATACGGCATGTTACCATGTAAGCTATATATGGCATGACTTGCATTAATGGTTGATATTTCGTTCGAAATTACACATTCTACACACTATTTGAATGAAATAATGACAAATTATGTCACTCACACCACATAAGACTTACATGTCAACAGGCCAGATACCGACAGCATTGATTGGTCACGGGTGTGCAACCAATTTCATGTTGTCTAGTCCTGAGTGCAGATCGAATCCTATCAATCATATTTGAAATGTAACAACCTAGCCAGGAAGCTCAGCATCGCGGCGTCCGAACAGCTCAGTGGTAAAGTCGTTGACTACAACACTGGGTGACGCGGGTTCAAATCTCTAGTGGGATATCAGTTCCGTCGAGGGTGTAGATACGCCTTGCTGACGAGTACCAAAAAGCACCAAACCTGGGTGAGGTAGGGCTTCCTGCCGATTGCATCCAACTAACTGACAGATACCGACAGTCTACTGGCATGTTCATACCTAATTGTAGTCAGGTCATCTAGAGTAATATACACATACACGTGAACTGCTTCATAATGAATTTATTATCAACTCCCGATTACGTAACATTTTTCGCCTATTCATCTACATAATTACTTTGTTTAAAAAAAATTTGATATGAAGGATAGCAGCAACAGTGTTAACGAAGTCAACAATCCTTTTTTGTCTATGAGAATAGGGTATATTTCAATCAGGGGAAATTAAATTGCATGATAGAATCATAAATGAATATTGTAGATAAACAATGAACGTTTTTGTAGGAAATTTATGGGAATACAGAATGAGAAAGGCATCTGTTATCTTCATTTGTAACATTTTACTACTTTAAGAATGTACACTATGTACACTATGCTAATTAGTACAGCCTATTGATCATGTGTGTTCATATACAACCTAGTGACACAGAACAGTTGTTTCATTCTAGTAGGGAACATCTCAACAGCATATATACATATGACTCCACTAGGAATGGAACTCAGAAGTTTGAGATTTCATGGTGTACTGCTTAGAAGCCGCCATACTAAAATTAAATGGCTATCCAGTTTTGCCCGGTTTTTTAAAGGTTCTCCAATTGATTGCAGTCTGTGATGAATACAGCAATAAAAAGACTACATTGAAGTTACCAAAAGGCTTCATTCTTAACATCTTAAACTTTCTCTACGAGACTGAAGATCATACTTTGAATTACCAAATAAATATATAACATAACATGAAAGCAGCGGGACCAGATAGGATCCCGCTAGAAGCACTAAGAACAGACGCAGGGACAACAGCAAACGTGCTCATACCACTACTGCAGAAGGACTGGAAGGAAAGAAAGGTACCGGCAGGTTGGAAGAAAGGCTACCTTGTCAAACTCCCGAACAAATGGGACCTAAGCCTTTGCAAGAACTGTCGGGGAATCATGCTCCATGCCTGTCCACCCCAAGCAAAATATTATGCCACATCATCCTGCAACTAAAGCCTACGCTGGATTCTAAACTACGACCGGAACAGGCTGGCTTCAGGAAGCACAAATCATGTGCGGATCAAATTGTAACCCTACGCATCATAGAACAGAGCATAGAATGCCAGTCAACTATGTACCTGTGCCTCAACCTCATTGACTTTGAGAAGGCCTCCGACAGCATCGACCGACGAGTAATTTGGAAACTGCTTCAACACTACGGAATACCACTAAGCTTTAACAAACTCATTCAGCAACTATATAAAGACGCCACGTGGCAAGAACTTCACAACGCAATGGACAGCTCAGTGATGCTTTTGAAGTGAAGACAGGAGTAAGACAATGCTATCCACCATCACCCATCATCTTCCTGATTGTGGACTATTAAATCATGCAACAAACAGTGAGGAGTGAGAAGGTGGGCATACGCTGCACTGATGAAAAGAGCCTACAACATTTGGATTTCGCCAACGATGATGATTTCTGTCTAATGTCTTATGGCAAAAACATGAAGATGTACAGGCAAAAACTAACAAGTTGATAGAAGAGGCAGCAAACAGACGGGACAGGGAAGACGGCACTTCAAGTCAACGTAGAGAAGACAGAGATGATGAAGGTATCCAACCAACTCCACCACCACAAACAACAACAACAAAACACCGACTACCATCAACAGGAGAAACCTGATAGAAGTAGCCTCTCTCACCTATTTTGGCAGCAACGTTTCAACTGCAGGTGTCGGAACAGACGAGGATGTCAACGCCAACTAGGATCGGAAAACACAACAAGATAGACCTTCATCAACCTGAAACCAGTGAGGACATCTACTGCACTCCACTCAGCATTCAGAGTGAACAACATCCGAATTTTCAGCACCAATTCAGTCAAGTAAGTCAGTGTTTCTATGTGATGGTTGAGAGACTTGGTGTGTCACGAAAGGCATTTCCAACAAACTGCAGACATCATTCATCAACAACTGCCTACACTGACTCGTTACTGAAGATCTGATGGTCAGAATAATGAGAATAAGCAAGAAGGAACTGTGGTTGGCTGGCTGGCTGGCTGTTAACGAACCAACGGAGCAAGAACCTACCACCCAACAATCATGCAGAAGGAAGTGGAGACGGATTGGGGACATCATTCAACAGGCTGGGCCAGGCACTCGAGTGGAACTCAGATGGGAGGCGGCGAGTTGGGCGTTGGAGATGATGGTGACATGGAGGAGATGGTGTGAGGAAGAAATGAGAGCTTCTGGGTTGTCTTGGTGCCAGGTTGAAAAGATTACAGAGAAGAGAGTGGAATGGAGACGTGCTACTGAATCCTTATGTTTGTCTAGGAACCGAAAGGCCAAATAATAATAATAATAATAATAATATGAGACGATAAAGAAATAAATTGACTTTTGTAGTTGGGTCTGTATGATTTATGAATGAATGGCACATCAAGTAATGAAGTTAATCATGCAATATATAATGTGTAAATATGTATATACAAGGTCTGTGTTGGCAATATGATCTAACATACATTAGTCTCCAGAACAAAATTGGTTAACCATAAATGCATAAATACATGCAATTACAAACTGTTTTGGTTGATTTATTTTCATGTAGAACTATATAAATTCTATTCAACTGAAAGATTTAAATTAACATATGAGATGAAAAATACGTTGAAACTATCGTGTATAGAAGAGAAAACTTCCTGAATCTACGATTTACTAAATCCCTTAATTTTCATTCAAAGCTCCTACATTTGTTGCTTCGGTTCTTAGTTGAACTTAGGGCTTCAGTAGCACGTCTCCACTTCAATCTCTTGTCTGCAATCTTTTGAACCTGGTTCCACAAGCTCTAATTTCTTCCTCACATACCATCTCCTCCATGTCACCATCACCTCTAACGCCCAACTCGTCACTTCCCATCTGAGTTCCACCCGACGACCTAACCTGGCCTGATGCGTGATGTCCCCGATAGGCCTTCTCGATGCTGGCCCAATCCATCTCCACTTCCTTCGGCATATTTGTTGAAGGATAGGTTCTCGCTTCGTTTTTTCGTTGCCTGCCAACCAGCCAGCCAGAGTTCCTTCTTGTTTGTTCACATTATTCTAGCTATCTGAGCTTCAGTAATGAGCCAGTATAGGCAGTTGTTGATGTATGATGTCTATAGTTTGTTGGAAATGCCTTTCGTGACACGCCAAGTCTCTCAACCATCACATAGAAGCACTGATTTACTTGACTGGATTGGTGTTGAAAATTTGGATCTTGTTCTTCATACTGAATGTGGAGGCAGTACATTTATACTTTCGTCAAATTATGAGTGTGACAATAAAGTTTTGGCACGTAATCATAACTAAAAGTGAGTAGAAAACCAGAATGTCTAGTGATATTCGAACTACAGGTCTCCAGACTACCTGTTCAGGTCGAAAATAAGAAATTCATCTCTCGACCAGATGTTAAACTTATTTAGATCACTCAGGATATCACCCGACTGTCAGTTATAGTTTAGAGTGTAGCTTACTTGAAATTGAACATCCAAGAAATGGCATGAAATGTGAAGTATAGTTTTGCAGCTAACACTATAAGTCTTTATTATAATTTGGTTGGTTGTGACTAGCAGAAGAATTCAGGCCGTGTGTCTCGTCCTATTTGCGACTCATCAGTCAGCTGGATGTACCTGCACTCCAGTGGGGAGTGATGTTGTTCCCACTGACACTTGAACCTTGCACCCATCTCTTTAAACGCCAAGGCATTATCCACTATATCAGGGAGGAACGACAGCCACTTCTTTTACAATCGGTAGTAGTTATTACTATTTATTGACATACTTGTTATTCTCCGAATTGTTCGACGTGTATTGGCATATGGACTGCTATGCGTATGTCTTGATATTGCCTGAATCTTAATTGTGATAATTTAGTTGGTTGTGGCTAATAGAAGAATCCAGGACGTGTGTTTCGGCTACAAATCTTTGAAAATTTAATCAGTATTCGATATTTTTAAGTATCTTTAGTGAAGAGGAGATTTTATACCTGAGGAAGATTGTTGCAATAAATTTATAACGAACGCAAAAAAAAAAAATTCTTCTGAGTAGATTATAAATTAGATGAACAGAAGACTTTGAAGTATGTTTCAACAGAACTGTATGCTAGTCTCTTTATTTCATTGAGGATAGATGAAATGTTTTATACATATCATTTTGTTTTTCATAGGTATATTCAGTCATTCACAAGACAGTGATGGTATAAAGCTTATCAATAAATTTCGTCAAATCCAAGATATGGATTGCAATGGAAATACAGTCAAGTACCTCTAATTTTATTTGACCTTCATCAGAAAATTCTTGGACGTTCAGGTTGTTAAAAGCATCCCATTTCAAGGTCATAGTTATGTAACCTAACAATTTAACACCGATTATTTTCTATGATCAATTTATATCACGGAAAACTAAGTTAAGTTAAATGAAGATCAACATATATATACTCTTCCACATGGCAAAAGTTACAATAAATTTACCCATCTGCCTTAGGATCGTTGTTGATCTTGTAGTTACTATTGTATAATATATTTCTGAGATGAATGGGGTTTTTTTCAATTTAAAAGTAGTATGCTTCCAGATGGATGTTAGGAAGTTCTGATGGGAAGTCGTGACCTGTGGGGTCAACCAGTCGGAAGTGAAGTGAATGCTAACTGAAGACCTTGGGTGACAATCGCGCTATGTTGTGAACTGAGAGAAGTTGAAAATTGTGAACCACTGGAAGCCGACTGAGTGGCTGAATGCTTAACGCGTCCGTTGTGAAACCTGAATGTTCCGAGTTCCATCCCTAGCCGGGTCGTGGGTGCGTACTGCTGAGGAGTGGCATACTAGGATGAAACAACTGTCTAGTGCTCCCAGATTTTCAATGGTTCCCCAATTGATGTCAGTCTACCATGAAGTGATTTCTTAGTTTTCAGTTCAATGTAAGATTATACAAAGATTTTATCACTTCAAAAACGTAGAAATATTTCGATATAAACTCAGAAATTAGTACATTCTGAAAGAATAAACTTGTACAAATAAATCTTTATGATAATTTGGATAAACAGGGTCAAAGTGTCATATTCAACTAGATGTGATTGTTAAGGAAATTTAATTTTTACATGTCTCAAAGTCAATCATACAATTGAAATGATTTTTTAAGGTCATAAATCTTTTGGAACATATCTTGTTATATTTGCAAACAATTACAAAGATGTCAGTAATTGAATCAAATCAGGCCTATAATTATATACATATTTTGAGGGAGTTGTGGAGATTTGGAAATATTTCAAGTTGTTATTCATCTTAGACTGACATCAGTTGGAGGAACAAAGGAAACCTGAGAGTACTGGACAGCTGTGCTTAGTACAACTAGTATGGAACTCCTCCTCAGTGGTGCGCATCCACGGCCCCACCCCGTCAGGGATCGAACCTACGACCTTCAGGTTCCGCTGTCAGTGCGTTACCATTGAGTTAGCCACTGGGTCAGAATCCAATGATCCATATTTCCAACTTCTGTTAGCTCACGATATAGCGCAATACCCACCCAATGTCATCGTTGATTAACTGTCCTCACGACCATCAAGCTTTGACTCCACCGGTCACGACTTGTCATTGGAAGTTGGGGAATACTTCTCGAAGCTAGTCACCAATGAGAACCTTTACCAGGACGAAACAGATGTCTAGTGCTCCCAGGTTTCCTTTCTTGGCGATTTCATTCATTTCACGATATTATATTTATTACGAAGACCATTGAAAACCTAGCAGCACTTTACAGCTGTGTTGTTTAAGTAGGAGACTTTTAGGTAGTACGCACCCACAACCCAACTATTGTTTTACGCTGATGACCACCTGATGTTCTGGTGAGTGACTTAATCACTTAACCATTTGGCGAAAATCCAGTGGCTTGTAGTTTCTTATGATTGTCCACAGACGTCAGTTGGCATCTACTTCATTTCAAACTTGGTTGTCAGAATATATCGCAGCTTTTTACAAGAACTTCAGGAATGTTGCTAAAGAGCACTCAGTATACTGGAAAATTTATTTTTAAGGTAGGGCCCAGCAGTAGATCTGTGAACTGCAGGCTGAAAGGCCTCGTTTTTAGTGCAAGGTGTACTATATTTAATGACTACTGTACAAGATGTAAGTGATAATCATTTCTTTCAACATCTCTGTCTTTTAGTTTCTTTCAGTAATACTACCGTTGAGATTTAGAGTAGAAAAGCACAAGTTAGTGGTGACAACAAGCCAGATCAAGGTGATTTGAGCTGTGTTTTTACTCGGAGTTCAGGTGGTTTGAACAATTCGGTGCAAGTACACAGCTGATGACTTCAGCACTAAACAAGCGAAACGGATGTCTAGTGTTTAGGTCAAGAGGTGTTGTTCGCTGCGAGTGGTCTATGGCTAACTATTTCAATCAATAAAATATTTTATGCAAATATTCCTAAGATCGTCGCTCTCTATCATTCCATTATTACTGTATGATATCTAAGTGACTTGTTAATCCTGATGAAATTACTTCCCCTTATACCTTCGTCTAATCATCTACTAGTCTACTAAATGGTTTCAATCTTATTGACTGCAATTTTTCGACGGTTTGTGGCTTTTACTTTTGTACATGTTAAATAGATGGTAATGATTTCTGAAGCATAACCAAATCAATAATCTGATCTCATGTACCATTTCCTTCTCAATTAATTTTACAGTCTATACGCTTGTGTGATACATCATGAGTGAAACCTTTCGCTTCACTAGGTACATGATGGCTAAAAATAGTTTTAACATTATATTATTTGTCCCTTAGGTTCCTAGTCGAACACAGCGGTTGAGTAGCGCGTCACCATTTCACTCTCTTCTCTCCAATCTTTTCAATCTGGATCGACGACTGCCCAGAAGCTTACATCTCTTCTTCACACGATCTCCACCATGTTAACCTCCGACACCATACTCGTCCTTTCGCATTTGGGTTCCACTTGGCGGCCTGGCCTAGCCTGATGCTTGACGTCTCCAAACCGTCTTCTCAGTCAATGTCCAATCCATCTTCACTCTCTTCTTTTGCATATCTGTGGGCAGATAGGTTCTTGGTTCGTTGCCAAGCCACAGTTCCTGCTCGCTTATTCTTATTATTCTGGCCATCCATCAAATCTCCAGTGTGGAGCGAATGTAGACGGCAACTGTTGATGTGATATATGTCTGCAGTTTGTGGAAATGCTTTTCGCAACGTGCTGAGTCTCTCAACCATCACAGAGAAGCACTGGCTTACTTGACTGAATTGGTGTCAAAAATCCGGATGTTGTTCCACATGCTGAGTGGAGTGGAGTGCAGTTGATCTCCACACTGATTTCAGGTTAATGAATTAAGGCCTGTCTTGCAGAATGAAATTCTGCTTTCGTTAGAACATAGACGGTAGGGTCGGAGTACGTTCAGATTTCTTGCTACTTCTCAACTAAAAAATTGAAAAGATCTCTGTGACATATATTCCATAATACATATTCAACCATATGACTTTCGAACTTCCTTTATATAGTCCAACAGTTCTTCAATCTGTTATTGTAATGGTAGTAAATATATAGCTGCAATATGTGACGAATTGCAGATAGCTGGAAACGTTAACTCCTGGACTATATAAAGAAAACTTGAAACTTATATGATTACCATGATGTAAATTTGAGCAATAAATACTGCTCGAATGTGTAACCTTATATACACTGTATTAACGCACACCATTAACTATTTGAAAAGAAAGTGTAGATGGATTGGGCATACATTGAGAAGACCGATTGGGGACATCACACAACAAGTCAGGCCAAGTCGTTGAGTGGAACTCAGATGGAAAACGACAAGTTAGGCGTCCGAGGAAACGGTGACATGTATATGATCATGTGAAGAAGGGATGTAAGCTTCTGAGCAGTCGTGGCGAAAGGTTGAAAAGACTGGAGAGGAGAGAGTGAAATGGAGGTATGCTATTGAATCCCTATGTTTCACTAGGAACCTAAAGGAAAAATATAATAATAATTTACTATTTAACCGACAATAAGTAGGCAGTAACGTTAATTAAAATCGTTGGGTATAGTGTAACGTCAAATGAATTGGACATGATATTCCACACATACACACACACACACACACACACAGAGTATATTAAAATACCAACCTTAATTGTTTCGGATATGGTAAATACATGAACGAATAAGCATGTATATTATTCATTTAAAAGCATATCATACATTCCTTTATTTTACCTTAGTATTAGTTCACCTAATGCCTTTCTTTTCATCAATTTTCAATGTTCAATAGTTATTATTCTATTAAGTAAACAATTGATACATTAATTCATTTCTTTTTTCTATAAACAATAAAAAAATTTAACCAAAAGTAATCAATCCATTTTATCCATTATTCATATTTTATACAGTGTGATGAATAAAGGTGAAATGAAAATTTAGACCACAAATGGACCTTGTAGCTTAGTTGGTAGAGAATCTGGCCGGATAGCTGATGGTCGCTGGTTCGAATCCAGCCGCAGTTTAAATTGTCATTTCTTTTTCAATCATTACCCAATATGAAATAATAATCCTAGATTTATTATTATTATTATCATTTACCCCTTGGGTTCCTAGTCGAATATACGGATTCGTTAGCATGTCTCCAATGTACTCTGTTCTCTGAGGTCTTTTCAACGTGGCACCACGACAGCCCACAAGCTCTCATTTCTTCCGCACAACATCTCCTCCATGTCACCATCATCTCCAACGCCTAACTCGTCGTTTCCCATCTGAGTTCCACTCGAGTGCCTGGCCAAGCCTGTTGAGTGATGTCCCCAATCCATCTCCACTTCCTTCTGCATAATTGTTGGGTGGTAGGTTCTTGCTCCGTTGGTTCGTTAACAGCCAGCCAGCGAGTCAGCCACAGTTCCTTCTTGCTTATTCTCATTATTCTGACCATCAGATCTTCAGTAACGAGTCAGTGTAGGCAGTTGTTGGTGTACGATGTCTATAGTTTGTTAGAAATACCTTTCTTAACATGCATAGTCTCTCAACCATCACATAGAAGCACTGACTTACTTGACTGTATTGGTGTTGAAAATTCGGATGTTGTTCACGCTGAATGCTGAGTGGAGTGCAGTAGATGTCCTCACTGGTTTCAGGTTGATGAAGGTTTATCTTGTTGTGTTTTCTGATCCTGGTTGGCGTTGACATCCGCGTCTGTTCCGACACCTGTAGTAGGGATAGTGCTGCCAAAATAGGTGAGAGAGGCTACTTCTATCAGGTTTCTGCTGTTGATGGTAATCGGTGTTTTGTTGTTGTTGTTGGTGGTGGTGGAGTTGGTTGGATACCTTCATAACCTCTGTCTTCGCTACTTTCACTTGAAGTACCATCTTCCCTGCGCCGTCTCTTTGTTGCCTCTTCTATCAACTTGTTAGTTTTTGCCTGTAGATCTTCAAGTTTGTGCCACAAGACATTAGACATAAGTCATTGGCGAAATCTAAATCTTCTAGGTTCCTTTCCACGGTGCAACGTATGTCAGTCTTCTCACTCCTCACTGTTTGCTGCATGATTTAGTCATCCACAATCAGAAAGATGATGGGTGATGGTGGATATCATTGTCTTATTCGTGTCCTTACTTCAAAGGCATCACTGAGCTGTCCATTGTGTTGTGAATTTCTTGGTATGTGGCGTCTTCATATAATTGTTGAATGAGGTTGTTAAAGTTTAGTGGTATTCCGTAGTGTCGAAGCAGTTGCCATATTACTTCTCGGTCAAATAATAATTTTATTCATATATTTATAAAATGAACAGCATAAGTACGACCACTGAAGTTCACCCAGAAGATACCAATTATGAGAATAATGCTAAAATACAAATCGTTGGTTTTACAATTTTGAAACTTCTGTTTGTAAGTAAAATTCTATGAATGTACTTTATTTTATTGAGAACATTCTTGAAAATTGGTGTATATATACACGGAAGTAGCATATAAAACAACACTATGGATGAAATATCTTCGCTAACTTTGCTAGTTCACTAGTTTACTAGCCGGTCAAAAGCTCGGGTAAGGAGGCAAGGTTGGGCATAGGGCTAACAACCCTAGCCCTTAAAATCAATCCAATCACTAAAGAAACTTCAAACCACAAACAAATCCAGGATCAGGATCATGACAGCAAGATTCAACTCCAAATGAAAGAAAGTCACAATCATTCAATGCTTCGCGCCAACAAATAATGCAGATCAAGAGAAAAAGGAAGAAATCTCTAGACAACTGCAATCAGTACAGCACAAGACTCCAGTTGGTGACATCAAAATTCTGATGGGCGACATAAATGCCAAACTGGTGGCAGACAATACAGGAAGAGAACTCATCATGATTCGAGAAACACTCGGTGAAATAATGAATGAGAATGGAAAAATGTTTACAGACTTCTATGCATTCAACGATTTGGTAATTGGAGGCGAGGCAGCGTGTGCAAACACAAGGATATTCACAAATCAGATCGACTCCATCTCAATGTGAAAAAAGTGGAGATGCAGTCAGCTACTGAACACAAGATCACATCAAGAAGGGGAGTAGATGTAAGTTTACACCACTCACTATCTATTGCAGACAATCTACCTTGAAAATTAAGTTGGAAGCCTTCAAGGAAGCTGGTGATAGACCACAGTTTAAATTTAACGCCCAGAAACTGTTCCTGTGTCACCTTCAGCTGAAACGATGCTACCTGCGTAGGTAGGTGAAGCAGAAAAATTATTTACATCATAATATGGGAAATGTACCCATAATGATTTTAAGGAAGAACAAGTAAGTATTTCAGTGAAGAGTCTCTGCTCAGCAATTTCATTTTTAAAGCTGTACAATCACAAATTTATACACTTTCTTCCTAGTGTGTAAGGATTTGATAGTTCAGAACGCTTTGTCAAGCATGTCAGGCAACACAAATAGTGTCAATCATGTGAGCATCCATCGATCTATATACCTAGATCCACAAGAGCAAGTGAATTGATATATACATATAGAAGTGGTCAGATGCGAAAGTCTCTCCTTTAAATTGTTAGAAATCATTGGGTGACAAGAGAATTCCAGTCTCAGAGCTGATGCAAAGAATGTTCTCCTTATGGCGTTTCATATCCTCTTTTGTAGAACTACCTGACATCCATCTGGATGCAAGTCACTAATGAACACTATAGAGTAATGTATTTTTGAGATGAATGGAGATTTTTTTCAATTTTGAAGTAGTATTCATCATGGACTGACATCAGTTAGGGAAACCATTGAAAATCTGAGAGCACTAGACAGCTGTTTCATCCTAGTATGGGACTCCTCAGCAGTACGCACTCACGACCCGGCTGGGGGTCGAACTCACGACCTTCAGGTTTCAAAAGAGAGAAGTTGGAAAGTGTGAACCACTGGAAACCGACCGAGTAGCTGAATGCTTAACGCGTTCGTTGTGAAACCTGAATGTTCTGAGTTCCATCTCTAGCCGGGTCATGGGTGCGTACTGCTGAAGAGTGGCATACTAGGACGAAACAGCTGTCCAGTGCTCCCAGATTTTCAATGGTTCCCCCAAATGATGTCAGTCCATGATGAATACTACTTCTATATGAGTAAAAGTTTATCCAAAACCCTAAATACACACACACATATCTGCACACACAGAAGATTATTTTAATGGTTTACGGCATCCAAAATTTAGGATCATTCATCAAATTTCTTAGTAAAATAACCAAAAATATATTTGAAACCAATAAATTATTTTCTAAGATGTCAACTATTTCCGATTTCATATGAAAGTAGTTAATCTTCTTATGAATAGGAAATGAATTTTGTTGGGAAAAGAAAAAAGTAGTATTCAGACAGAAATATAGAATATGACACTGGTAGACAGATATAGACAATAGTCAGTAAAAATTAGACAGTTTTATTAAATCTCTATCTTCTACCGATTTAGTAATAGGCGATTGTTCAAAGTGAAACATTTTATATGATCAGATAGGTTGTGTTTTTTTTTGTATGAGAACAAATGAGAACTGTAAAGAATACGGTTTCTTTCAATGCGAAAATCAAAATTTTTTGGGATGAAGAACGTTAAAATATCAAGCATTTGTTAGTAACAATATTTTATTTTTTTCCCTTTGGGTTCCTAGTCGAATATAGGGATTTAGTAGAACGCCTCTATTCTACTCTCTTCTCTGCAGTCTTCTTCACCTGGCACCTTATACAATCTCCTCCATGTCACCCTCGCCACGGACGCTCAACTCGTTGTTTCCCATTTGGATTCCACTTGACGGCCTGGTCTGGTCTAAGGCATGATGTCCCCAATAGGCCTTCTCACTAGATGCCCAGTTCAATCCATCTCCACTCTCTTCTTCTGCATACTTGGTGGGTGATAGGTTCTCGCTTCGTTAGTTCGTTGCCAGCCAGCCAGCCACAGTTACTCCTTGCTTATTCTCATTGTTCTAGCTATCCATCTGATGTGATCTTCAGTATAGAGTGAGTGTAGGTGGTAGCTGTTGATGATGCATATGTGTAGTTTGTTGGAAATGCTTTTCATGACACACCAAGCTTCTCAACCATCACATAGGGGCACTGACTTACTTGACTGAATTAGTGTTGAAAACCGAGATGTTGTTCACACTGATATCAGATAAATGCAGGAAGGGAGTGTCTTGATGTCTTTTCGATCCTGGCTGGTTTTGACATCGTCGTCTGTGCGTGTGACGCCGCCTGTAGTTGAAACGATGCTGCCTTGAGTAGGTAGGTGTGTAGGTGAGAGAAACTGCTTCCTTGAGGTTTCTCCTGTTGATGGCGATCGGTGTTTGTTGTCGATGCTATTGTTGCTGGTTGGGTGGCTTCATCATCTCCGTCTTCTCTACATTCATTTGAAGGAAGTGCTGTTATCGCTGCCCTGCCTCTTCTGTCAACTTGTTAGTTTCGGCTTGTAGATCTTCGAGTTTGTGCGACACTAAACGTTAGAGATAGATCATCATGCGTGAGGAAATGCAAATTTTCTTCGGAGGTGTTTTCATTGGTAAAACAGCTGCTTACGGTTTACTGCATGATCCATTCGAGTCGAGGACAATGAGGAAGATGATAGGTGGTAGTAGGTGGCAGTCTTGTCTTACTCCTGTCTTCACTGAGCTTTCTATTGTGGATCACTTGGCATTTGCCGTCTCTTCATAAGATTAAGTTGATTAGTTACTTGGTGACGGCTTCTGGTGTCTCACTTCACTTTGATGTTAAAAGTTGTAAGGCTGTTTAGATAGTCAATGAAAGCTTTATATTTAGACCATCTGATACAGAGAACGAAATTAAGCCAAGGTCATCCAACTTAGCTACAAATATTTCCATCGTTCCCCCCAAAAAGCTCAACTTATTCAAGATGACCACGTTATTTATGTGAATTAGCATGTATATATCGAATATATGTTCTTCAGTGTCATCCGAAGTATTCAAATGATAACTAATGGTCCAAGTAAGATTTCATCTTTCGTATGAAATCATACAAATTTCTGGTTAAGTTTTATAATTCTACTATTTTTATTCCATTGGACTGAGTGAATGTAAACATTTCCACATTTCAGAAGTTGGTATTGCGCCATTCCTAAAAAAAATATATCATATGTCAATTCAGTAATCCAGTGTGGTGTCAGGGCTAATATTCACCAGTGGTCAAGTAATCGCAGCTCCATTTATCTATCTCTCTTCCTGGATCTACCGAAATTATTCAAAAAAACTTGTCACTGTTATTCATTCTCTTGCAGGATTGAATAAAATAATGTGGATGCTTTTGACTGCGTAATTTCCTTGCTAGTCTAATGAAAGTACTTAGCCGATATTACCTGATCCCATATTATATGGGATATAGGTGATCAAAATTTTTAAAATTAGCTTGATAGGATCCCGTATTAGACAAAAATTGTCTATAAGTGAGCTTGTAGGTTAAACTGTCATCTAATCCGGGCCTTATAAAAAAACCTACTTATGTTAATAATGGGTAACAGTAGGCTTCAGCACGCACGTCTTATTTAGGACTCGCTAAGCGGATGTACCTGCCTCCCAGTGACTGATGTTCTCCCCACCAGAACTTGAATTCGGGACCAATATACGCAACAGACAAAAAGGGGCTATTGTTACTCGGTGGTCTAGTGAATAATGCTCTGGGGTTTTGGAGCGATTGGTTCCTCACTGGGAGGTAGGTACATCCAGCTGACGAGTCCCTTATAGGATGAAACGTGTGTCAAGCTGGATTCCGCTACTAGCCATTTTCCATTCCTAGAATATAATTCAAGCAGAAGCAATATCGAGGCATGAATACAGGAGCCCATAGGCCAAAAGAGACTCATCAATTCAGTTTACTCAATGATGGGTTAATGTTAACAACAACATTAATCCTGCCTTTGGTTTACAATGTGACTTCTTTATATGATAAAACCATGTATATGTTAGAATCCTCCCTTATTTCTCTTTTTATCATTGGGTGTCTCCACAACTGTATTATTCTAAGTGTTTTTGTTACTCCTCCCTAAGTATTTCTGAATCAACTCAAGAAGGTATTCTCTGAGCAACAATAATAGTTTTGCATATTTCGTTTTTATAACATCGTGTTTTTTATATTACTAGCCAGTTGTCATGTTTTGTTACATAGGTATTTGAGTAAATCTGCTACAAAGGAGATCACGTTGAATAAATTCAGGCCTGGGTATCGATTAGGTTGTAAAAGATTCTTGTAGAAATAACTACTGAAACGTTTTGTTTGACTTTGCAATTCAACGTGAACAGTAGTGATGGGCAGTGGCTAGCAATGGAATCCAGTATAAGCACTTCGTCCTATTTGGGGCTCGTCAGCTGGATGTACCTGCCTCCCAGTGCCGAGCAATGTTGTTCCCACTGAGATTCGAACTTTGGAGAGATCGTCTCAAACGCAAGAACATTATCCCCTTCACCACCAAGCCACGATAGACACTTTTAATGTTACTGCTTGTATTACACCACACAAGAAATGGCTATCGTGGCTTGGTGGTGTAGTGGATAACACTGTCGTGTTTCAAACGATCGCTCCTGAGTCCGAATTCCCGTGGGAACAATATCACTCGGCACTGGGAGGCAGGTACATCCAACTGACGAGTCCCACATAGGAAGAAGTGAGCATCCTGGATTCCACTGCTAACCAATACCCATCATTACTATGCATAAGTGAAACACAGGCAATATCGAGGCATCCGCACAAAAGCCCATATGCCAACAGAGACTGATCAAAATGAACAGTTCTGATTGATCACTTTCCAGTTCATACATGAAATTATTATTTCACCATTATTATTTGTCCTTTGAGTTCCTAATGGAACATACCGCTTCAGTAGCACACCTCCATTCAACTCTCTTCTATGTAGTCTTTTCCACCTGGCTCAATGATTGCCCACAAGCTCTCATTTCTTCCGCACAACATCTCCTCCGTATCACACTTGTCTCGGACGCCCAACTCGTCGTTTCCCATCGGGGTTCCACTCGAGTGCCTGTCCCAGCCTGTTAAGTGATGTCCCCAATCGGCCTTCTTAGTGTATGCCCAACCCATCTCCACTTTCTTCCAGTGCATATTTGTTGGACGATAGGTCCTTGCTCCGTTGGTTTGTTGCCAGCCAGCCACAGTTCCTTGTTACTTATTTTCATTATTCTGGCCATCAGATCTTCAGTAACGAGCCAGTGTAGGCAGTTGTTCATGTATGATGTCTGTAGTTTGTTAGAAATGCCCTTCATGACGCACCAAGTCTCTCAACCATCACGTAGAAGCTTCGAGTTACTTAACTGAATTGGTGTTGAAAATTCGGATGTTGTTCACGCTGTATGCTGAGTGCAGTGCAGAAGATCTTCAAACTAATGAGGTCTTGTCTTGCTGTCTTTCTGATCTTGGCTGACTTTGACATACTCATCTGTGCCTGTGACGCCGCCTGTATTTGAAACAGTGCTGTCTGGATATGTGAAAGAGGCTACTTCCTTCAGGTTTCTCCGGTTGAGGGTGATTGGAGATTGTTGTTGTCAGTTGTTTATCTTCATCACCTCTGTCTTCTCTACGTTCACTCGAAGTCCCGTCTTTACTGCCTCTCCTGTTAACTTGTTCGTTTTCGCCTGTAGATCTTCGAGTGTGTTTGACATTAGACATAAGTCATCGGCGAAATTCAAATCTTCGTCAGGGGTCTTTTCCGCAGTCCAGCGTTTCCCCCTCTTCTCGCTCCTCCCTGTTTGTTGCATGATCCAGTCCACTACGATCAATTGTTGACTTCATGCGTTCAAGAAATTTTGTGGATATATTTTTGAGTCAGATGTTGTCAGTTTATCATCCACGTTTCTCATCAAACTTTGAGCATAAAGTTATGTATACCTTAGAAAATGCTTTGCAACTATCAGTACATATCTGTACCATAATCATGTGTATTGATAATCCAATGGCTACTCCTTATGTTTCTCCGTCTATTTCATCTTAGAACTTAAAGACAGTAGAAGTCAAATATAACTCAAACCTCAAAAAGCGTTTATCCCATTGAACCTAATGTATTGAGAGAAGATTTATACTCAGTATTCACTTCATCTCTGACTGCCATGAAAGTCATACTCATAACACTACAGATGGAAAGGCTTATCATTGTCAAAGTTACACATTTCTTCAATCTCTTATCATATAGAGCCTTATTTCTTATACATATTAAAAGAATTACAAAGCCTCGAATGTGAATAATTTATAGTAGGAATATGAATGAACACTAATCATTGGTTTAGTAACTTAGTGCTATGTCTATAAATTATTGTTATCATTATTATCATTATTCAGTAACACGTCACTATGTAACTCTCTCTCTCTCTCTCTTCTCTCCAGTCTTTTCAACTTGGATCGACGACTACCCATCAGCTCTCATTTCTTCCTCAAACTATCTCCTCCATGTCACCTTCCGACGCGGAACTTGTCCTTTCTCATTTGGGTTCCACATGGCGGCCTGGCCTGACGCGTGATGTCCCCAAACCGTCATCTAAGTCTATATCCAATCCATCTCCACTCTCTTCTTCTGCATATTTGTTGGGCAGGCAATACGTTCTTGGTTTGTTGGTTAGTTGCTAGGCCACAGTTCCTACTTGCTTATTTTTATTATTCTGGTCATCTGATTTGATCAGATCTTCAGTATCTAGCGAGCGTAGGCAACAGCTGTTCATGTATGTCTAAAGTTTGTTGGAAAGGCATTTCTTAATGTGCCAGCTCTCTCAACCATTACAGAGAAGCATTGACTTGCTTGACTGAATAAGTGTTCAGAATCCGGATATTGTTCCACATGCTGAGTGGAGTGGAATGCAGTTGATCTCCACACTAATTTCAGATTAACGCAGGAAGGCATGTCTTGCTGTCTTTCCGATCGTGGCTGGCTTCAACATCCTCATCTGTGCCTGTGCCGCCTGTAGTTGAGACAATGCTGCCTCCCTAGGTAGGTGAAAGAGACAACTTCCTTCAGATTTCGCCTGTTGACGGTGACTGGTGCTTGTCATTGCTGCTCGTTGGGTATCTTCATCACCTTTGTCTTCTCCACGTTCATCTGAAGGTAGTCCCATCGTCGTTCGCTGCCTCACCTCTTCTGGCAATCTGTTAGTTTTCGCCTGTACATTTTTGAGTTTATGTGATATAAGATATTAGATATAAATCATCGTTGTCGGGGAAATCCACATCTTCTAGGGTCTTTTCATCGGTCCAGCGTATGCCTAGACATTATAGTAGAATTCATCTGCATCCTTCTCTGTGTGACTGAGTGCCTGGGACATACCTATCACTTGCCTGAGGCTTTCTTGCAGAAAAATAAACAAGCATTTCTTATACTATCCACAGAAGTTTAAACAGGATAATCCATGAAGTTTTGAAAATAAATTCATGCAGTACTGAAAAGGGTGTTGTGTTTCAAACATAGTGAAGCTTCTTAAATATGTCTAATTCTAGGTGACTTTTTCCAAAATAAAACGAGTAACCACGAGTATGTGATCCGTATGAATGCGAAGTTCATGTCTGATAAAACTTACTGCGACAGCTTTTGACTACGATGAGCAGGCGTTGGGAAGTTACGCGTGGTATTGTTTTCTCACATGAAGTATAATTTTTATTATTATTTGTCCCTTGAGTTCCTAATGGAACATACCACTTCAGTATCACACCTCCATTCCACTCTCTTCTCTGAAATCGTCTGAACCTGATTCCATGACAGCCCACAAGCTCTCATTTCTTCCTTACACACCATCTCCTTCATATCACCCTCGTCTCGGACGCCCAACTCGACGTTTCCCATCGGGGTTCCACTTGACTGCCTGTTGCTTGATGTCCACAATCGATCTTCTCAGTGCATGCCCAATCCATCTCCACTTTCTTCCAGTGCATATTTGTTGAACGATAGGTTCTTGGTTGGTACATTTCCAGGGTTCCTTGTTACTTATTCTCATTATTCTGGCAATCTGAACTTCAGTAACGAGCCAGTGTAGGCAGTTGTTGATGAATGTCTGTAATTTGTTAGAAATGCCCTTCATGACGCGCCAAGTCTCTCAACCATCACATAGAAGCTTCAAGTTACTTGACTGAATTGGTGTTGAAAATCTGGATGTTGTTCAGGCTGTATGTTGAGTGCAGTAGACCTTCACACAGTTTTCAGGTTAGTGAACGCCTGTCTTGCTTTTCCGATCCTGACTTTGACGTCTTCGTCTGCGCCACCTCCTGAGATTGAAACAATGCTGCCTCGAAGGTAGACAGGTGACAGAGCCTACTTCCTTCATGTTTCTCCGGTTGATGGTGATTTTAATTTTGTTGTTGTTGGTTAGGTATCTTCATCACCTCTGTCTTCTCTGCGTTCACTTGAAGTCCCGTTTTCGATGCCCTTCCTCTCCCGTCTACTTGTTGGATTTCGCCTGTAGATCTTCAAGTGTGTGTGTGACATTAGACATAAGTCATCGGTGAAATTCAAATCTTCTTCGGGGGTCTTTTCGGCAGTCCAGCGTTTCCCCCTCTTCTCGCTCCTCCCTGTTTGTTGCATGACCCAGTCCACCACAATCAGGAAGATGATCGGTAATAGTTGGCAACAGCCTTGTCTTACTCCTGTCTTCACTTCAAAGGCATCACTGAGCTTCCCATTTTTAGGTTCAAACATGGTGCGGACTTTCCATGTCCGCATCCATATAATGCTCTGTGTCGACTAGGTGCACTAAAACAGAATTGTTTACCACTTTCACTTAGTCTTTTCTGAATCAATCCACTCAATATCCTCGCATTCAGAAACTTGCCTGCCTAGTCGTAAACCCTACGTAACTAGTTCCATAGTAATAGTTAAGTTGATACATGCAGGATAAACAGTTAAGACTTAGTAGGCTGTCCTACAGTCTCGAATTGAGCATTGAAAAACCACTGAAAGAGATGCGAAGTCAACCTGCAAAAGATATCTTATTGTCTGCCATAGCTTGGCTCTGTGACACAATGTCACTTTGATTATCTCCTTGAATTGTAATCTCATAAACAAAAGCTTTTTCTTCACAGGCATCACTTTTCCTCTTAAGTATCCGAGATAGCCGTGGTTTGGCAGACTGGTATTGATACCGGTGATGATTGAAGGTGAAACGAAAATTTGGATCGCGGTCAGATTCTAACTAGCGACTACCGACCCGATGCTCTACCAACTCACGTACAAGTTTTGACTGCTCACTTCAATCGCCATGGATTTTTCCCAATCACCATTTGAATTCATGATACGTTACTACCACTCGGTCGTATTCACACTGGCTGCCTAGTCAGGACTTCTCATCCTAATCCAAATGTAAGTGAGTTATAGAGGAGAAACATCATGTTGATCATCATCTGGACTCTCTGAGGTAGCAGTGGTTTTGAAGACCAGTATTGACACTAGGTGATGATTGAAGGTGATTGAAGCGAAATAAAAGTCTGATTAGAAGTCGTACTCTGTAGCTCAGTTGGTAGAGTGCTGAGTCAGAAACCTGATGGTTGCTGTTTCGAGTCCGGCAGCCGTTCAAATATTCATTTCACCTTCAATCATCACTCAGTATCAATACTTGTCTACCACACCATGGTTTTTTATTCTTTATGAGAGCTAGCAGAAGAATCCAGGAGGCATATTTCATCCCATTTAAAACTCATCAGCTGAATATAACTGCAAATGATATTGTTCCCAGTACCCATTACTTCAAACATCAAAGGATACTTTGAATTTCCTATTGCTTGATTTCTGTTGATAGATGAGCTCCTGTGGCTAGTGGATAACGCTATATTTTCAAGTCTTGATATGAATAACTTCATTCACTGGGGTGAAAGTACGTATAGCTGATGATTCACAAACATGTATACCAGTCTGGATTATATTTACTGATTAGATTTAATTATAATACAATTTTTGGACTTGATTATGTGGTAATATGTCTTAATTTGATCATCATGTATTTCACACTTCTCTGTATGCGCCTATGAACTTAGTTAATAGATTATTCGCAGAAACTTCAACGAAGAGTCATGTACGTATTTCAGACAAATCCATAAACCACCTAGTGGTATTACTTCTCTAGGATCTCTATCATAACATCTTACGATCTTTATAGTAGTTATATTTTGACTAAATTAGGCGAATGTTGAACTAAAAAACTGCTTATTTGATTCCCTACTGTGTTTCGTGATGCTGTGATCAGGTGTTTCCATTGCGGACTTTTGCTTTTCTTATCTTGTTACATTTATTATTATAATTATTTGTTCCATGGGTTCCTAGTCGAACATAAGGCACAGTAGCACACCTCCATTACACTCTCTTCTCTGCAATCTTGTGAACCTAACTCCATGACTCCCGACAAGCTCCCATTTCTTCCTCACACATCATCTCCTCCATCTCACACTCGCCTCTGATGCCAAAATCGTCGTTTTCCATCTCGGTTCCACTCGGGTACCTGACCTGTCCCCTCGCCCGATACCCCGAATGATCTTCTCAGTGTATGCCCAATCCAATCCATCTCCACCTTCGTCTTTTGCATATTTCTTGAGTGATAGGTTCTCGCTTCGTCGGTTCGTTGCCAGCCAGCCAACCAGCCACAGTCCCTCCTTGCTTATTCTCATTGTTCTGGCTATTCATCTAAGCTTCAGTATGCAGTGAGCGTAGGCATTTGTTGATGTATGATGTCTGTAGTTTGTTGGAAATGGTTTTCATAACGTGCCAAGCTTCTCAACCATTACATAGAAGCACTGACTTACTTGACTAAATTAGTGTTGAAAATCCAAATGTTGTTCTTTATGCTGAGAAAGTTACCTTTAAGTAATACTTGCCTTTCAATCCATCATTCTAGAGAAACTTGTCATTTAAATGGAAAAATATTGCTTCTTAAATTTTTTCTGTTTTCATGTACTTTTTCTTCACTTTATACATTGCAAAATGCTTAATGTATAATTGAACAATAAATAGGTTGGTAATCAACGTTTTTTTTCTCTATATATTTTTCAGCGGTTTTTCATATCTCCACATGTTTTAGCTTTATTATGACCAGATGTTTATTCAGTTTAAGATATTACAAGTGTAATAATCTTTCATAAAAATCTCATTTGTCTCTATGTTTAAACGATGACTATTATGCTGACTACAAAACAGGTGCAAACAATTAATGTTTAACAACACTGATGTCGGTTTAATTTCTCCTTCTTATTTCAATGCTTCCAATCTTATCATTCTACTAGTTTTGTAATATACCAAAAAGTCTATCTCATGGGAATCAGTATATCTGGTAAGATATATGTTACTTATCAAACTATCACCACAGAAGCAAATGAGAATATGAAAGTATAAAACAAGTCAGTCAGTCAGTCAGTCAGTGAAGAGATTGTAAACGGTAATCTACCTAGATGTTGATTTCAAGGATGATATCAAATCACAGCACTAATGATGTATTATTATTATTATTATTATTACTAGTCCTTTGGGTTCCTAGCGGAACATAGGGCTTCACTATCACGTCTCTAGTGACTTCTGTTCTCTGAGATCTTTTGAACCTGGTTACACGACAGCCCACAAGCTCTCATTTCCTCCTCGCACGACCTCCTCCATGTCACCCTCAACTGGGACGTCCAACTCGTCGCTTCCCATGGGGATTCCACTCGAGCAACTGGCCTGACTCGTGATGTCTCCAGTCGACCTTCTCAGTGTATGCCCAATCCAACTCCACTTCCTCCTGCATCTTTGTTGCGTGATAGGTTGTTGGTTGGTTCGTTCCCAGAGCTCCTTGTTGCTTATTCTTATTATTCTGGCCATCTGATCTTCAGTAGCGAGCCAGTGTAGGCAGTTGTTGATGAATGTCTGTAGTTTATTGGAAATCCCTTTCGTGGCGCGCCACGTCTCTCAATCATACAGAAGCACTGACTTGACTAGGTTGGTGTTGGAAATCCGTATCTTGTTCCACATGCTGAGTGCAGAGGATCTCCACACTGGTTTCAGGCTAATGAACGCCTGTCTTGCTTTTCCGATTCTGACTTTGACGTCCTCGTCCGTCCCGCCTGTAGTTGAAACAGTGCTTCCTAGATAAGTGAAGGAGGTTACTTCCTTCAAGTTTCTCCCGTTGACGGTGATTGGAGTTTGTTGTTGTGGGAGTTGTTGATGCGGTATTTTCATCACCTCTGTCTTCTCTATATTCACTTGAAGTCCCGTCTTCACTGCCCTGCCTCTTCTGTCAACTTGTTAGTTTTTGCCTGTGCATCTTCAAGTTTGTGCCACATGACATTAGATATAAATCATCATTGGTGAAATCATAGTGTTTAATAATAGGATGAAAAATGGTTCGTGATGACAGACAGAAATCCTTAATCTGTCCACATATGACCAGATGTTTATTCAGTCTAAGATATTACAAGTGTAATAATCTTTCATAAAAATCTCATTTGTCTCTATATTTAAACGATGACCATTATGCTGACTACAAAACAGGTGCAAACAATTAATGTTTAACAACACTGATGTCGATTAAATTTCTCCTTCTTATTTCAATGCTTCCAATCTCATCATTCTACTAGTTTTGTAATATACCATAGGTCTATCTCATGGGAATCAGTATATCTGGTAAGATATATGTTACTTATCAAACTATCACCACAGAAGCAAATGAGAAAATAAAAGTATAAAACAAGTCAGTCAGTCAGTCAGTCAGTCAAGAGATTCTAAACAGTAATCTACCTAGATGTTGATTTCAAGGATGATATCAAATCACAGCACTAATGATGTATAGTAGATGAGAATGGAATCCAGGATAAGTCAGTTCAGATGATTGAGCATTCTCCTGAAGACTTTTTAGTCAACGTAGCTGTTACAATGGTACTTTGAAAAGACCTTCAACAGCGTCGACCGACAAGTAATTTGGAAACTGCTTCAACACTACGGTTGTAGTGCCACAAACCTTTATCAACCTCACTCAACAACTATATGAAGAGTCTGCATGCCAAGTAATTCACAACACAATGGAGGCTCAGTGATGCCTTTAAGGTGACTACATGAGTAAGACAAGACAAGGCTCCCACTCACTATCACCAATGATCTTCCTGATTGTGGTCGACTCGACTGGATCATGGAGCAAACAGTGATGAGGTTTGAGGAGAGGTGGATACGCTGCGTGAACGGTGGAGTTGATCGTAGAAGATTTGTATTTCCCTGCCGATGATGATTTATGTCTTATGCCTTATTGCACAAACTCGAAGATGTACAGGCGAAAACTAACAAGTTGATAGGAGAGTTAGGGCAACAAACACGGGACTTCGAGTGAACGTAGAGAAGACAGTTGTGATGAAGATATCCAACCAACGCCACCACTGCCAACGACAGCAAGCTCCACTCACCCCAACGGGAGCAACTTGATGGAAGTAGCCTCTTTCACCTACCTAGGCAGCATCCATTCAACAACAGGCGGACCAAGCACAGATGAGAACGTTAAGGCCAGCCGGCATCGGAAAACAGGCAAGATAGGTGTTCATTAACTTTTGCACTGCACTCAGCATAAAGCGTCAACAACATCCGGATTTTCAACACTAATTCAGTCAAGTAACTCGGTGCTTCTATGTGATGGTTGGGAAGCTTGGCGCGTTATGAAAACCATTTCCAACAAACTACAGACATCATACATCAACAACTGCCTACGTTCACTGCATACTGAGGCTCAGATGAATAGCCAGAACAATGAGAATAAGCAAGGAGTAACTGTGGCTGGTTGGCTGGCTGGCAACGAACCGACGAAGCGAGAACCTATCACTCAAGAAATATGCAGAAGGAGAAGGTAGAGATGAATTGGGCTTACAGTGAGAAGACCTATGGGGGACATCACTTGCCAGGCCCTCGAGTGGAACGTAGATGTGAAACTGCGAGTTAGACGTTGGATACAAGGGTGACATGAGGGAGATGATGTATGAAGAAGAAATGAGAGGTTGTGGGGAGTCATGGAATTAGGTTCACAAGATTGCAGAGAAGAGAGTGTAATGGAGACGTGCTACTGAAGCATCATGTTCCAGTAGGAACCTAAGCTACAAATATTGAAACTAGTAAAATGCATTGAGGTATCCACAAATTAGCCCCTATGCTAATATTTGCCTCATACGCAAGCGAAATTGTGACAACTTATGTTTTCGGAATTGATATTTTGTCGTTGGGCGTTTTATATGTACACTGGGTTTCCAGGCCAATAAGACTTCCAAAGCTGACACTTTGAAAGATGAATTAAGAATAATAGAGATCTCCTGATATGAGAATGCTTATCCTGAAATGTTTGTAAGGATAGTAACAATGAAAACAGCTGGAGAAAAGCAGCTTCAAATGGTGTCGAGGAAACGATCGTCCAAAGGAGATGCAGAGGTAAAAACACTAACACTAACACTGACACACTTCCTTACCTACAAACTATGTTGGAAATATACTCCTCGCTGTATAATGTCAATGTAGTTGAAGGATAAGCTACTCAATCTTGACCACATCTATGTGCATTCATAAATTTGACTAATTCTGTGGAGATAATTGCATAAGTAGAACGACTCGACAAGCCCACCATCGCTTCACTGAACACTGTTTACAGTGGTTAGGCAAAGGAACACTGAAATCCATTAAAAGCTCAATACTCGCTCATCTAGTAGATACTGAGTACTGGTAAGATTGGGTAAACCTCAGCATTTACTATTGTTTACGGAGTCCATCAGAATTCTCTTAGTTTGTCTTCCTCCAACTACTGAGCATAGCAGAAGCCATAGGAGTTAAAATTTTCAAACCTAATTCATGTATACAGAAGATGTTTGTTCATTCCCTTTTCCACTCATAGCCTTCAACTTCAACCCAGATACAATTACAGTAGTTTTACTCCCAGTCACTTGGATAAATGTAAATATTATCTCTGTTTGTACTCTTATCGCCATGTGACAATGATTTTACTTGCCTCCCTCTGTGCACACACACACACGCAAACACAATTCACTCACACTCCTACTCTCAAGTGGTCGCTGATTTGAATCCCACCACGGTTCAAATCTTCATTTCGCCTTCAATCATCACGCAGTATCAATACAAGTCACCAAACCACGTCTATCTATCCCAACACGCATACACACCTACAAGGATTGACTACTGAGGAAATATAAACTTGCCGAGATTTTGTTTAGTCATTATCACCTTCACTGCTCTTATCTTCCAATTCATATACACTAATTAGCTGATATCAAATGACGACTGTGCTGAATAAATTTAAACCCCTGCGAGAATTTACCGAAAATATGAATTGGCTTCTAATAAATAAACATCTACATATGCTATGAGGATAACATGAAAGCAGCAACATAGAATGTCAACGATGTGTTTCATTCATCAACCAACAGAATGTTAAACATAACCTAGTACATTTAAAGTTTTGATCGACAATAAAATTTTATTTACATGTAGACAGTTCGTAACGTTTTAATTGTATTTCATTCTTTGTGTCAGATGTTTTAGACAGTATCACCAGTTCTAACTTCAATATCAAATGTTACATTAGTAGCTTCGTATGAGTAATTAGGTAGTCTACTTTGGAGAAGTGACTTATGATTGTTGTGTTATCAACTGCTTAGATTTTCCTACTAGCCGTTTTATCTGCCTAACAGTTGACCTTGTGGTTGTATTTCATTTTATGTACTGGTTGATAGATTGGGTGTGTATCTGTGCATGTAATAACTACTGACTAACCTGAATGCTAAGCTTCCAAGATTTCTCTAGTATTTTCTGTGCTTCCTCAGTCTAAGTTCTTTACATTTTGAAGTTTAATTTATGCGCATAGTTGTTCAAGTGCATTGAAAGCATTAGGAAATATGACGATACTTACTAGGTCCTCGACTAATAGCTGCTACCTTGACGTGGAGGTCACGGTCAAGGGTCCCGCCAGACTACTCTTGCTGAAAACCTTGTTCCTACCATGCCAGAAATGTTTTTCTGATAGAGGTAAAACGAAAAGCAATTATCACTGTGATCGGGGTCTCAGAGTAAAGTTGTACTGCCGGCTGGATGGGGTGTTATGGCCGTTAAGTGTTCCCCTTGGACGACCAGCAGTGCCACGCTGAGTTGTCTTCCGTATGAGAACTAGAGGGCTAGGCAAGGTCGTCTCCAGAAACAGCGCACTCCTCACTGCTGCATTATCTTCCAGTTCCGGCGGTATGCGTTCTTTCTATCCGGGATTAGAAACAACCAAACCTCCAAACGACATCCCACAAAATGTGTGTAACAGACCTCAAGCAGATTTCGCAATGCCTCTGTGGTCACATAAATCTTTTTTCTTCTAGGTACTTTAAGAAAAAATAGTCTTCCATGATGTAGGAACCCAGGAACTGCCAACAACTTACACATTTCCAGTAATACGAACGACCAAATCAAATGTAACTTAGCCTCCTCAACTTTGTCTCCCCCTTCACCTTCATTTCATGTTACTAATATCAATCTCTTAAGACCCCGCTGCTGATTTCTTGTAGGACGTTTCGACGTCTGAACTCGATGCCAAATCGAACAGCAAGCATTGCTCGCCAGAATTCTGGAGTCACCACCCATGGTTGCAAACTGTGTCCCTGAGACATATATACAGGACCCGATGTGCTTACTAAGTTGACCTCACCTGGTCATAGCTGTGAATCTTCGAAACCCACCTCAGGAGTATTCAGAGATCCTCTTGGACTCGCAGAAGTAGGCTGATCATTGAAGTATATGAAAGTGCACTTCTAAACTAGATTCTGGTCAACAGCCTTCTATGTGCTATTCAAATGAAGGGGTATGTAAAGACTAGGAAGGATCATGGGACTAACTGATACCCATTCGTAATCTCGCACCCACCAACTGCATTTTGGATAATGCAAAGGGCGAAATTTATGAGAAACTGCTAAATTCGCTAAACAGAACAAAGTGTTTGGATATGATCATAATGACTGATGAATGTAACGCTCAAGTAGGGAAACTGAGCTAACCGGAGATGGATCTTTCCAGTATTTACGGTGATCGATTCTTGAAATTTTGTTCCGATAATCAATTGTTTCTGGCCAGTACCAACTTCAAGCTTCAGAAAAGGTACCGTCTCACGTGACATTCACTAACATCATCTTACTGTCAGCCGTCGGTGAAGGGGAACCTTGCCTTATTAAATAGTTCACTAATTACAAGCCGGTCCTAAGCACGGGTAAAGAGGAAAAGTTGGGTTTAGGGCCAGCAACCCTAACCCTTAAGACCGGTTCAATCACCGAAGAAACTTCAAGCACAATTGGCGACACCAAAATTCTAATGGGTGGGATGACATGAGTGCCAAACTGGGAGTGGACAACATAGGAAGAGAACTCATCATGGGCCGAGAGGCACTCGGTGAAATGAACAAGAATAGAGAACTATTTGCAGATTTTTGTGCATTCAACGATTTGGTGATTGGAGGCAGTGTGTGCAAATACAAAGATATTCACAGAGTGAACGACATGGATTTGATTTCATCAGACATCGGGATACACTTCACCATAAATCTGATCGACTTCATCTCAGTGTGAAGAAAGTGGAGACGCAGCCAGCCTACACCCAGAACAGAAACTGAACTTAAGGACGAAACTACAAAGGACATCTTCACGTCTTTACAGTCAACAGGACAAAATAGGAGACACTGAGCAACATCCCAGAAGAAACCTGTGTGGAGGAACACTTGAACTCTTTGAAAGCTATGTGGAAAGAAACCTGCATAGCTGTATTAGGAAGGAAGAGAAAACAAGACAAGAAATGGATCTGGACAGATACATAGAAGCTGACAGAGTTGGGAGAGGAAGATGGTGAAGCACAAGATGAAGGGGGAGAAGATCGTGTGAGGAAGAAATGAAAGCTTGTGGGCAGTCGTTGCGCCAGGTTCAAAAGACTGCAGAGGACAGAGTGCAATCGAGGCGTGCTACTGAAGCTATATGTTCCACTAGGAACCAAAGGGAATAATAATAATAATCAGTGAAGAGGATGGATGGAGGGTTGCTGCTCTTTCTCACGTACCTGTCTGAACTCCAGTCGCGCACCTGTACGGGTTCGTGTATGTCTGCACCTTAGTAAAGCATCTTTATGGTCGATTATAAGATGAGAACGTCAAGTACGAATTTAGGGATGAGTTAGCTCGGCATTTATTTGAACACGATAATAATACTCATCCTGTGGAAACACGGTGTAATATTAAGTTCGATGTAGGAGCAGCGGTAAAGACAATTGGCAATTTATACCCGGAAGTTAACAAACATTTTTGGATTTCTGAACTGTCATCTGGACTGACCAACACTAGAAGACTGATTCCAGTTGATACTGACTATAATGGAGAGTGAAAGTAAACTAAATGTAAACTTAACAAGAGTCTCCTCAATGATTACTAGCAGTGGTGGGTGCAGAGGGCGAGAGAGGTGTGGAAAGCGACAGAACTGGATAACAAGACAACTATTCAAGCTTATCAAGGATACCGGCAAGAAGAAGAAAATGGTGGGTGAAACCATGACCAAAAAGATGGGATGGAGATTATCTGCCAGGACATGTGGCTAGAGGGTTGGCAGGACACTTTGAACCACAGTTCAACTGGTTCACAGCAACAGTTTCATTGCCCAACATTCAGCCTGAACCTGGATGGGATGTAGGTGTTGGTCTTTCAACCCTCCTTGGAGTTAAGAAAGCTGTATCGAATTTGAAACAATTCAAGGCAGTGGAATCTGGCAGCTTTCCCCCTGAAGTTTGCAAGGAAGGAGGTAGGAAATTATTAATTAAAGTGACAAAGGTACTAGGTAGTGTGATGAAATCATAGTAAGTGCCGTCATACTGGTGTACTTCACTGATCATCCCAGTTTATACGAAGGAAGAGAGGTCTTCCTGTGACAACTATAGGGAAATTAGTTTGACTTGTATCATGTGTGCTACCCTAGGACCCATAATTATCCGACGCCTAACTAAAGATTCACTCTAGAACAGCAAACATGAGAAAACCAGGAAGATGTTAGACCTAGATGAGGGTGCATCGATTACAGTTTTACCCTACGATGGGTTCTGGAGAATAGGCATGCAGACTTATTGTTCTGTGACTGGCTTTGTCGGTGTGTGTGACAGTGTCTATCTGTGAATGGAGTGCCGAGCAAGTATAAATTGCTTATCTAAGCCCTCTGCTCGAGCTCACACCTTTATGTAAGTGCTTGTGAAAAGTCTTCATGTGAGGTAATGACAACTAGTGGTGATTGCCAGGGATGCCCACTGTGACTGTTCCTATTCAAATTTCTCATAGACGTACTAATGAAAGTAACCCCAGGTACATCTGACTTCACAGGGATTGGTCTACTCCCTAGAAGTCATCTGGTTGACTTGACGTCGGCAAACGAAATCGACGTGCAAGATTCAAGACGCTGACAAAGTGCAGGTAATTCTAAATGCCTTGAGCAAACGTCTGAGTGTGTCTGACATACACCTCTCACTGGCTGAATGTAAGAAGACGCTGTAGAACTGGTCTTTAACTACTCCTCTTTTAGGGATATGAAGTGAAGTGGTGGAATGTGTTGACCACTTCACTTACTTGAGGAGCTGAGGCAGCTGGAACTGTCTGGTTGTTTATTAAATCTCAGTTTGGATACAGAATGCGGGTTTGGCATTTGCCAACTTACGTCGTCTGTAGCACCAACTGGCAAGATGTCCCAATGTCTATGGAAGAATAGGTATACTGCGTTACAATTCGTTATCTCCAGTTGTATGGCCTTAAGACATGGTAGTGGTTACAAGTATTTGATCACAGGTATCTTCATAGGATTGTTGGAAATATTGAGGTCAGGCGAAGGGCTCTAGGCAAGACAGGCAAGTCAGTTGATGAGGTCGTGAACCTTAACCGTCTGACGTAGCTTGAAATTGTATTGCACATGGTAAAGCATATTCAGCCTCAATGTGCCATGTCAGAGGAAGTTGGATTAAGCTACGAATGTATTCAAAATTTCCAGATCCAGACGTGATATCAGTTCAAAATGTCACTGACTGTTGGTCTGCATCATGTGGGAAGATGTAGACTGCCTGGTCAAGGTCCTAAAGACTCCAGAAACCTCTGTTGGAGAACTTTTGGTGAGATGACTGAAAATCGATCACAACGGTTCAGATGTATTCACTCTTTGACATCTTCTCAAGCTTGAATAATTTCACCAACGATCATCTTCAAATTGTTCATTCGCTAGCACAATTTTTGTCTACTTTGATGTCATTCTCTTTCTATCCATCTTTGTGTTGTGTACTATTGTGAAGTATGGCAACTTGAAACGAATTCACTTTTGTGCGAGGTTCTACTCTAGTTTGTCTGTCTATCTATCTGCTTATTAGTTGACTTATGTCCACATAGATGAAGGCGACGACGGCAATCACTTTGTCCAATGTAGTGATGATGAAATAACAGATGAGAAATATGTATGTTTTTCCTCTTTGTTACACTCAGTTGACAGGAAATAGAAAAATTAAATTCTTTATACTAAGTGGAAACTGTAAAAGAATCAAACAACCACAGAATTATTTAATCAGAAAAGAAGCTTACTGTGTCTAACATAACCGAAGAAATATTTTTCCCTGAAGGAAATTATCCTAATTGAAAATTGCATAAAGCTACTGTGATATACCGTAATAAGGTTGATCAACGTTCCCAATTATCATTCTGAAATTAGGTGAATACCGTGAATTAAGTAGTTAAGTGTAACCATTCTGTGAGTAATTTCTCTTACTTCATCGTTTATTGATACACTTAAGTTAGAATAATCTGACGAAATATGTCAATTTAATCATGAATAAGAACAAGGCATGTATCAGTGAAGAAGAAGAGGAGGAAGAAGAAGAAGAAGAAGCATTCCTTTTCAACAACTTCATTATCAAACTGTACAGTAGTCATATTTATACTCAATAAAGTGACACATAGTTGCACTGAAAAGAGTTACTCAGTCAATATACACAATATATACAATCGGTGTAAGTGGTGGTATTTGTTTAGGTGGAAGAAATAGACAATGAGTGACTGAATAAGGAGGGACAAATTGATAACAGGCAGACAGATAAGAGACACATGTTGTCAAGGAATTGTAAAACTGTGATAGTGAAGCTGAAACGTGTACAATAGGTGAATGAATAAGGAGGGATGAATTGATATTTCAGAGTGAAATATGGGTGAAGTGTTGTCAATGAAGTGAAAATTGGTGATAATGATGATGATGATGATGATGATGATGATGATGATGATGATGATGATGATGATGATAATCGAAGAGAAGTATGCCAAAGTGAAGTGAAGCGAAACTGACAAAGTTAAACGATAGGGAATCGCCAAAGCCAAGGTAGAGGATGTGGTTTCACAAAACATTTTTCAATGCCTTCTATTCTCTTCAATCCACTGAGTAAGCGCTACTCAGTACGAACTAGTTGAAAAGTAAGAGAATGGTTAAAATATTTGGTAATATGAGAGTAGTAGTGTGTAGAAGTGTTTAACTCTGAATACTAGTTAAGGTAGAGAAATATTCAATTGAACAATAATTTTCAAGTTTATCCTATGTTTCTAATTCTATCACTGAGTGACAGTCAAGAAACTTGTTTTATTTACTATTCGCATATCCTTAAACCAGTAACTACTTGATAAAAGTGAATATAATGCAACTTAGGTACTTCAAAGATGCTACGTCTAAATAAGCACTTCAACAATTCAATGTTACATCAAGCAATAGTTATAGGTTGACAGCATTATATTGAATAACCAGGTAACTATCTGGGAAGAGATCGAAACAGGTGAAACCAATGAAATGTAGTCAGGGGAACTTGGTTACAACCAAAAAAGATAAACAAAGGAAATTGTGTTCTTACCATATCCTAAAGCCCTTCAAATGACCACCACCTGTAACTCCTCAAGAATTACCACCTACACCTACAAAACTATCAGTGATCGGATGAAAATCGAAGTCCTGAAAGCCATAAACTTACTGAAAACTTATGGAAAAGTAGAAAAATTAGACGGATTTCCTCCGCAAGCATTGAAAACACATACAGAAACATCAACGGATCTTCTCACATCACTATTGCAGAAGGTGTGGAGGGGTGGAAGGAAAAGTACCTGGTGATCAGAAGAAGGACTACCTTGTTAAACACCCACATTCAACACCTGTGTGATGATGATGCTACATGCTACATTTCAAGTGATTCACAACACAATGCAAAGCTCACTGATGCCGCTGAAGCGAAGTGAAGGGATGTGAAGTGAAGTGGAGTGAAGACACGTTGACAGGTGAGACAAGGTGACCGTCTAATATCACTTATCATCTCACTCATCGTCATTGACTGAACTCGACTCGACTCAATTCGACTCGACTCGACTGGATCATGCAAGAGATAACTGTGACGAGTTGTGAGAAGATGGGCATACGCTCGCTGTTTGACCGATGAACAGACCCTGGGAGATTTGACTTTCCACACCGATGATCATGATGTATGTCTAATGTCTTATGTCGAAGTCGAAGTGAGAGATGTACAGGCAAAAACTAACAAGTTGGTAGAAGAGGTGACGCAGCAGAGACGAGACTTCCTTCGAGTGGACGTGGAAAACACATAGGTGAGGAAGATACACAACCAACAACAGCAACCAAAACATCAACAACAATCACCAATCACCATGAACGGGAGAAATCTGAATGAAGTTGTCTTTCTTCAGTTATGCAATATACTTTGTCCGCCTAACCAGAAATAATGAACCAGCTTTTCTCATTACATATACCTATAATACATGGAGTTTGATAGATCTGTATAAATGAAAAATGATTTTGTTTGCGAGGATGATAGATAACTTGGAAGATGTAGATCTATCTTTTTATGCTAACAGTAGGTTTCAATTCGTGAAGTTTACATCTTAAAAAAAGGGCTATGATCCTTTTCCTCAGCATAAACCTCACTTCCATCTATATGTTTTAACATTGACAACGAGAAAACAAATCGAACGTTAGCCAAAAATCTAAGTGAAGATAGATTTTTCATAACTCATTCCCTAATCTCTCCGGATATTCGAAAATAATTTCCTTTGAACTGACGAAATATGCCTATTTATTCATGAATAAGAACAAGGCATGTTTCAGTGAAGAAGAAGAAGCATTTCTTGCACTGAAAAGAGTTGCTCAGCCAATATGCACAATATATACAATCGGTGTAAGTGGTGGTATTTGTTTAGGTGGAAGAAATAGACAATGAGTGACTGAATAAGGAGGGACAAATTGATAACAGGCAGACAGATAAGAGACACATGTTGTCAAGGAATTGTAAAACTGTGATAGTGAAGCTGAAACGTGTACAATAGGTGAATGAATAAGGAGGGATGAATTGATATTTCAGAGTGAAATATGGGTGAAGTGTTGTCAATGAAGTGAAAATTGGTGATAATGATGGTGGTGGTGATGATGATGATGATAATCGAAGAGAAGTATGCCAAAGTGAAGTGAAGTGAAATTGACAAAGGTAAACGATAGGGAATTGTTAAAGCCAATGTAGAGGATGTGGTTCCACAAAATGTTTTCCAATGCAAAGTTTCCGTTTTTGTTCATGTATAGCTAATGCTTCAGTTATGCATAAGTGGTGGAAACGTGAACCTTTCGAGTAGTTCAATTCAACTTTGTAAATTATTTTAAAGTATGAACCTCAAGGTGTTGAGTGACCCAATTCAATATGGTGCTCATATATGGATGAAGTTGTTTCCCTATGCTCGACTCAGCAACACGTTTTCGGAGGGCCCACTCACAAAGTCCAATATAGTCAGCTCCACATGAGCATATGAACTTGTCGATACACACATCTTATTCCCTTCCCTTCAAAATCAACTGGAAATAGAACATGTTAATGATGGATCGTGGCTAGCAGTGTAATCCGGGATATGCATTTCGTCCTATTCAGGACTCGTCAGCTGGATGTACTTGCCTCAGTACCGAGTGATGTTGTCCCCCTGGGATTCGGACTTGCGACCGATCGCTTCAAACGCCACTGACTTGGTGGTGTAGTAGACAACGCGCTGGCATTTGAAGTCATCGCTCTCAAGTTCGAATCCCGGTGGGAACAGCATCACTCAGCACTGGGAAGCAGGTACATCCACCTGTCGAGTCCCAAATAGGATGAAATGCGCATCCTAGATTCCACTGCTAGCCATGATCCATCATTAACATAATTAGAATACTGGCAATATCGAGGCATCCTCACAGTAGCTCATATGCCAATAGAGACCGATCAATCCGGTCCAAGCAACTACAGTATCATATAAAAACTATTATACTGGAAATAGAACAGTTTTAAAATTTATCATCTAATGGTAAGCGGGTTCTAGTTGAAAGAATAAATGAAAATTATGTTTCTCTGATTTATTCAGTAGATAAAATATTTTATGAAATATATAATGTTGAGTGAGATTTTATACGGCTGTTACTTAGATTTCGGTTTATCAACATTCATGGTTTACGTATATGATTTATATGAGTACTTCAATGAATTCTCAGTAGTATTTCATGTGATGAAAAAAATTTTTTCAAAAAATTTCCTTACTGATACATTACTAATTCTATGTTGTTATAAAGTAACGAGGGACACTAATTTCAGGATAAAACCCTTAGGGGAAATAAAAGTAATGTAGCTGGTCTGTGTTTTTTTCTTGTTTAAATTTCATTGTCTTCATAAAATGAATATATATTCAACAAATCCCATTGAGTATACATTAAAAATTGTCTCATATGCAAAAGGGAATAATTTTGATAAAGTGAAAGAGGTGGGGAAAAAACCTCCTTCCTAATTGTAAAATAAGTATTAATTTATCTAAGAGATGAATAAGGATTTTTAAATTAGAAGAACGACATGAGTTAGGGAACCATTAAAAACCTAGGAGCACTGGACACCCACTGTTACTTCCTGGTAAGGAACTCGTCAGCAGTATGCACCCATGACCCTACCTCATCATGGGTCTAACTCAGGATCTTCTGGTTTCACGGTTTTCCTCTAACGACCATTACCTTCAAAACACATCACGATATCCATCTGTTGGGGTCAACCAGTCGGAATGGAAGTGGATGCCAACTGAAAACCTCAGGAGATAGTCAGACTATATCGTGAAGTAACAAAAGTTGAAAATTGTAAACCACTGGAAATTAACCTAGTGGCTGAGTGGTTGGTGCTTTCGTTGTGAAACCCTAAGGTTTTGAGTGGATCGTGGGTGCATACCACTTAGGAGTTGCATATTATGACGAAACAGCTATCCAGTGTTCCTAGACTATTTATTTATTGAAAATGAAAGCGAATATATCAAAAAAGGAAACTACCATGTCAGGATGAAATGTGATTCAACCACAGTAAACTTGGTCATGATATATATATATCGAAGTTATTATAGCATATGCTAAACTAGTGTGACTATTATGAAAACAATGTTGCTGTAGTTTGCTTGGGTATCGTTTTGACCGTGGCACTTGATTAACTCCATTTCATGACCTTAATGTACACTTACTTTCTTATCTTTTCGGTTGTTTACCTTTTACACATGAAGTAAAGCTAAGGCAGTAATTTGTTCACCTTCATTGTCCACAGAAAATATGTCTAATGACGTTGAAGTTAAATTGACTCACTTATCAAAACTCCTATTCGTAATAAAAGTGCTAAGGGTAGTATTTTGTTTGTACTGTGTTCTCTGAGCTGATGTGTTTAATCGTGGATTCTTCATCTTCTTTCTAGACGACATCTTCACCACTTACTTTGCTATGAAGTGACATGTAAATATTTATCCGTCAGCTATTCAGTAGCTTGCCTTGAACAGAAATTTGCCGCCTAAATCATTCCCATAGCTATTTATGCTTGAAGTATTCCAGACACAAGCAAACAAATTATGCAGATATTCAACGTATATACAACATTCAGCGATAAACATTTCCTATCACATTCGACAGTATTTTCCTGTATCACTCGACTGATCAAAGGAAGGCATAAATGCATAAACTCATCAATCTTCTAACTTGTAGTTGATTACTGATTATTAGTTATCCGTCTCTCGAGTTGCTAGTGGAAATGCTTTTCGCAAGGTGTCAAGTCTCTCAACTATCACATAGAAGCACTGACTTACTTGAATGAATTAATGTTGTAAATCCAGATGTTGTTCACTCTGTATGCTGAGTGCAGTAAGTCTTTACACTGATTTCAGATTGATGAAGGACGGCATGTCTTGCTGTCTTTCTGATCCTGACTGGCTGTGATATCCACATCTGTGCCTGTGGCTGTGTCACCTGTAGTTTAGAAGATGCTGTCACCTAGGTAGGTAGCTGAGAGAGACAACCTACTTCAAATTTCTCTAGTTCATGGTGATTGGTGATTGTTGTTGATGTTTTGGTTGCTGTTGTTGGTTGTGTATCTTCCCCACCTATGTGTTTTCCACGTCCACTCGAAGGAAGTCTCGTCTCTGCTGCGTCACCTCTTCTACCAACTTGTTAGTTTTTGCCTGTACATCTCTCACTTCGACTTCGACATAAGACATTAGACATACATCATGATCATCGGTGTGGAAAGTCAAATCTCCCAAGGTCTGTTCATCGGTCAAACAGCGAGCGTATGCCCATCTTCTCACAACTCGTCACAGTTATTTCTTGCATGATCCAGTCGAGTCGAGTCGAATTGAGTCGAGTCGAGTTCAGTCAATAAGGATGAGTGAGATGATAAGTGATATTAGACGGTCACCTTGTCTCACCTGTCAACGTGTCTTCACTCCACTTCACTTCACATCCCTTCACTTCGCTTCAGCGGCATCAATGAGCTTTGCATTGTGTTGTGAATCACTTGAAATGTAGCATGTAGCATCATCATCACACAGGTGTTGAATGTGATTGTTTAACAAGGTAGTCCTTCTTCTGATCATCAGGTAATTTTCCTTCCTCCCCTCCACACCTTCTGCAATAGTGATGTGAGCAGGTCTGTTGATGTTTCTGCATCTGTTTTCAATGTTTGTGGAGGAAATCCGTGTGTTTTTTCTACTTTTCTATAAGTTTTCAGTAGGTTGATAGCTTTCAGGAATTCGGCTATTTTCCGAAGGTATCCGATCACTGATAGTTTAGTAGCTGCGGATGGTATTTCTGGAGGAAAATCAAAAACCTTTCAAAAATGATCTACTATTCGACTGAAGGGTTGTGATCATCATAGTGTTTTATTATTATGATGATGACGATATTTCCCTTGGGTTCCTAGTGGAACATAAAGCTTCACTTACACACCTACATTCCACTCTCTTCTCTTCACTCGTCTCAACCTGACACCACGTCTACCCACCACCCCTCATTTATTTCTCACACACCACCTCTTACATGTCACCCTCCACTCGCATACTCAAATCCTCGTTCCCCTTTGCATTCCACTCAACGGCCTCGACTGGACTGGACTGGACTGGCCGGCCTGGAATGGCACAGGATGTTCCCAGTCGGCCATCTCAGTCCATCACAAATCCAATCCAACTCCACTTTCTCATCATGCATATCGCTTCGGAGATGGCTTCTCGCTTCGTTGGTTCGTCGTCAGCCAGCCATTCAGACAGCCAGCCACAGTTACTCCTCGCTTAGTCGCCTTGTTCTCGATATCCATCTGATCTCCATCTTCAGTATCGAGTGGGTGTGGGTGGCAGCTGTTGATCATGCATGTCTGTGGTTTGTTGCAAATGCTTTGTGTCACACGCCACGTTTCTCAATCATCATATAGAAGCACTGACTTACTTGACTGAACTGGTGCTCAAAATCGGGGTGTTGTTCACGCTATACGCTGAGTGAAGTAGATCTCCACACTGATTTCACATTATTCAATGATATCCTGCTATCTTTCCCATCCTGGCTGACTTCGACATCCTCACCTGTACCACCACCTGCAGTTGGAACGATGTTGCCTGCCTACATAGGTGGGTGGGTAGGTGAAAGGGACTACTTCCTTCAGATTTCTCCCGTTCCTGGTGATCGGTGATCGCTGCCTCTTGATGTTGGTTGGGTATCCTCATCATCTCTATCTCCTCTACATTCACTTGAAGTGCCATCTTCGCTGCCCTGCTTCTTCTGTCAACTTGTTATTTTTCACCTGTACATCTTCGAGTTTGTGCCACATGACATTAGATATAAATCATCATTGGTGAAATCATAGTGTTTAATAATAGGATGAAAAATGGTTCGTGATGACAGACAGAAATCCTTAATCTGTCCACTTATTTTTTTCCCAATACAAAGTTTCAGTTTACGCATCATCAATGATTCTAATATACAAATATACTGCAGTAAACTATCTTTGGAAATGTAGGGAGACATCCTATAAATTACTTCGAATGAACTATTACAATCAATTGGATATTCTGTGATGGCAGAAGGTTCAAGTAAATCTATTGATATTTCCTGTCACTATTCTGGACAATATCAACGGGAGAAACTTAAAGGAAGTAACCTCCTTCACCTATCTAGGAAGCACTGTTTCAACTACAGGCGACACAGGGACAGACGAGGATGTCAAAGTCAGAATCTGAATAGTAAGACAGGCCTTCATTAGCCTGAAACCATTGAGGAGATCTGCGCTCAGCATATGGAACAAGATACGGATTTTCAACACCAACGTCAAGTCATGCTTCTGTATGGTTCAGAGACTTGGCGCGTCACAAAAGGCACTTCCAATAAATTACAAACATTCATCAACAACTGCCTAAGCTGGCTCGCTACTGAAGATCAGATGGCCAGAATAATAATAATAAGCAACAAGGAGCTTTGGGAACGAACCAACCAACAACCTATCACGCAACAAAGATGCAGGAGGAAGTGGAGATGGATTGGCCATGCACTGAGAAGGCCGACTGGGGACATTACGCGTCAGGCCAGTTGCTCGAGTGGAATCCCCATGGGAAGCGATGAGTTGGACGTCCCAGTTGAGGGTGACATGGATGAGGTCGTGCGAGGAGGAAATGAGAGCTTCTGGGCTGTCGCGGAACCAGGTTCAAAAGATCTCATAGGACAGAGGTCACTGGAGACGTGCTACTGAAGCCCTATGTTCCACTAGGAACCCAAAGGACTAATAATAATAATAATAATTCTGGACAATGAATCCGAAGAATATTTTCAGGACATCTACATGGAATTTCTTCCTCAGTGATTCTAAGAGACAACGTTAGAGTATTTTAGCTGTAATCTCACCTTCAAATTCCAAATTGATGCAGCGGATTTTTTTTGGGGGTAACTGATACATATTCTGAAGTGATGAAGACTATTTGTGGATGAGATACATGAGATAAGTTGTGTTAGATTCTCTAAGTCGAACACTATACCTTTAGACACTCAGATACATTGATATAATATAATTAGGTTGAAAGAGAGAGAGACAGAGAGAAAGAGAGAGGGAGAGAGAGGTTGATTACTAGATCTTTGTTCATTTAATCAACACTCAAGACATGAAATAGGAATGATGCATCATCTATATCAGAGATATGAAATATTTCACCATTATTAAGAGGAAAGAATATGAAGTGATTGACATTACTGTAAAAATTGATTATTGAACATGGTATAATTACATTGAAATGATTATTAACAACATCCCTATTTTCTTCAAGCTAATATGAAACACTCAATGAATAAGGTGGATTACTTAAAAAATGTCAACTAGCATATTGAAACAGGACTATATGAAGAAAATCAAAAAACCATGAAGGACAGTTATGAATAAGATAAAGATGAAAAAAAGGGTTCACAGCTGATCTAATAGGCCTAATAAAGCCATTTCTGAATGAGCTTTAGCGGTTTAATTTAACGCCTGAAACTAACAATCTTATTAGAATGTATGGCAGCTTTAAGATTCATAAAAGTAGATTATCCTTTTAGGTCAATAGTTGACACAAATATTTGAGTTATCGAAATATTTAGCTACAATGCTATGCCGTATTAGATATCCTTAAAAGTCTAGGCTCATCAATTCGAATGAGTTTAAACGCAGACAAAATAATATACAATCAGATAAAGGAGAAAAAAATGATTAGTTTTAATGTGATAAGCCTCTACACAAACAAACTAGTTAATAGGCTACATAAGGCTGTCAGAAATGAACTCATATTTTATTGTTATTAATATTTGAACATAAGGCACAGTAGCACACCTCCATTACACTCTCTTCTCTGCAATCGTTTCAACCTGACTCTACGACTCTTCACACAACCTCTTATTTCTTCTTCATACACCATCTCCTCCATCTCATATTCGCCTCTGACGCCAAAATCGTCGTTTTCCATCTGGGTTCCACTCGGGTGCCTGACTCGCCGAATCGTCTGATTACCCGAATGATCTTCTCAATGTATGCCCAATCCAATCTACCTCTACCTTCGTCTTTTGCATATTTCTTGAGTGGTAGGTTCTCGCTTCGTTGGTTCTTTGTCAGCCAGCCGACCAGCCATAGGTACTCCTCGATAAGTCGCCTTGTTCTGGATATCCATCTGATCTCCATCTTCAGCATCGAGTGAGTGTGGGTGGCAGCTGTTGGTGATGCATGTCTGTAGTTTGTTGGGAGTGCTTTTCGTGAAGCGCATCTGTTCTCAGTGCTTCTGGCGGTATTCCATCTGGTCCTGCTGCTTTCCCGCATTTCAGTAGCTTTATGGCGTTCAGGACTTCCATTTTTGTTGGAGGATTTATGTTCACTTGTAATTCAGCGGCTGTAGGTGGTATTTCTGGACGAAGTGCAGGTAGTGGTAGTGGTCGATTCAAGAGCTTCTTGAAGTGGTCGGCCCATCGTTTCCTTTGTTTCTCTTCTTTCGTAATTAAATTTCCATCATCATCTTTTATTGGTTTCATCTGTGTTGGCCTCTACCCAGATAGCAACCTGGTTATTTGATACAATGTCGTCAGGTCTCTCTTACCTGCAGCCTGTTCTGCTTCACTTGCCAGTGTTTCGTAGAAGTGTCGTTTGTCTTTGCGTGCACTCTTCTTCACTTCTTTATCCAGTGTTTTATACATTGTACTCAGTTCCTCTTGTCGTTGAGCATCCTTGCACTGGTTTATCTTCTGCTTCACCATCCTCCTCTCCTCTGTCAGCTTCCAGGTATCCGTCGAGATCCATTACTTGTCTTCTTTCTTCTTCCTTCCTAATACTGTTGTGCAGGTTTCTTTCCACATAGCTTTCAAAGACTTCCAGTGTTCTTCTACACAGGTTTCTTCAGGGATGTCCCTCGACGTCTCCCATTTTGTCTTGATGGCTGCTTTGAAGATCTCCTTTGTAGTTTCATCCTTCAGTTTCCGAGTGTTGTACTTGAATTGAGGTCTATCACCAGCTTCCTTGAAGGCTTTCAACTTGATTTGGAAGGTTCCTTGCACTAGATAGTGGTCTGAACCTACATCTGCTCCTCTTCTTGACCTTGTGTCAAGTAGACTGAGTCTCCATTTTCTTGAGATTGAGATAAAGTCGATTTGATTTTTAGTGTGTCCTGGTGTCTGGTGAAATCCAAGTCACTCGCTTTGTGGATATCCTTGTGCCTGAACACACTGCCTCCAATCACCAAATCGTTGAATGCACAGAATTCTGCAAACAATTCTCCATTCTCATTCATTTCACCTAGCGCCTCTCGACCCATGGTTAGTTCTCTTCCTGTGTTGTCCCCTCCCAGTTTGGCATTCATGCCACCCCACCCATTCGAATTTTGATATCGCCAACTGAGGTGGTGTCTTGTCCAGTGTTGATTGAAGTTGTCTGTAGAAATTCTCCTTTTTCTCTTGCTCTGCATTATTTGTAGGTGCATAACATTGTATGATTGTGACCCTCCTTCCTTCCTTTTGAGTTGAATCTTGCTGTCATGATCCTGGAGGAGATTGGTTCCCACTGCATGAGAGCCTTCGATGCTGTTGGGGACATCATGATAGCCACTCCATAACTCAGTGTGCTCGTGGTTGTCGTCTGGGTGACCGGAGTAGATTATCGACTCTCCAGTTGACAGTTTGGAGAGTCCACTCCCATTCCATCTGCTTTCGCAAATCCAAAGCACTTCGACGTTATACCTTCTCATCTCCTTTGCAATCTGGGCTGCCTTACTGGGTTCAAACATCGTACGGACATTCCATGTCCCCACGTTTACTTTCGCTTTCATCGAGGGAGAGAAGACACATCGGCCAATCGGCTTCCCGAAGGCTTTCACCAACCGGCGTCATTTCGCCTCTCCGATTCCAGCGGGTAATAAGTTTGTTTTCATTTTTTATATTTTGTTTGTGCTTTGAAGTTTCTTTAGAGGTTAGATTTGTTTTCCGGGGTAGGGTTGCTAGCCCTCTGTCCAACCTTCCCTCTTTACCCGGGCTTAGGACCGTCTAGTAACTAGTAAACTAGTTAACCAGGCGAGGTTTCCCTATCGTTTACCTTTGTCAATTTCGCTTCACTTCACTTTGGCATACTTCTCTTCGATTATCATCATCATCATCATCATCATCATCTTCATCATCATCATCATCATCATCATTATCATCAATTTTCACTTCATTGACAACACTTCACCCATATTTCACTCTGAAATATCAATTCATCCCTCCTTATTCATTCACCTATTTTACACGTTTCAGCTTCACTATCACAGTTTTACAATTCCTTGACAACATGTGTCTCTTTTCTCTCTGCCTGTTATCAATTTGTCCCTCCTTATTCAGTCACTCATTGTCTATTTCTTCCACCTAAACAAATACCACGACTTACACCGATTGTATATATTGTGTATATTGACTGAGTAACTCTTTTCAGTGCAACTATGTGTCACTTTATTGAGTATAAATACGACTACTGTACAGCTTGATAATGAAGTTGTTGAAAAGAAATGCTTCTTCTTCTTCTTCCTCCTCTTCTTCTTCACTGATACATGCCTTGTTCTTATTCATTGTATCAATGAACCATTAAGTAGGAGAAATTATTCACAGAATGGTTACACTTAACTACTTAATTCACGGTATTCACCTAATTTCAGACTGATAATTGGGAACGTTGATCAACCTTATTACGATATATCACAGTAGCTTTATGCAATTTTCAATTAGGATAATTTCCTTCAGGGAAAAATATTTCTTCGGTTATGTTAGACACAGTAAGCTTCTTTTCTGATTAAATAATCTGTAGTTGTTTGATTCTTTTACAGTATAAAGAATTTATTTTTGTATTTCCTGTCACCTGTGTGTAACAAAGAGAAAAAACATACATATTTCTCATCTGTTATTTCATCATCACTACATTGGACAAAGTGATTGCCGTCGTCGCCTTCATCTATGTGGACATAAGTCAACTAATAAGCAGATAGATAGACAGACAAACTAGAGTAGAACCTCGCACAAAAGTGAATTCGTTTCAAGTTGCCATACTTCACAATAGTACACAACACAAAGATGGATAGAAAGAGAATGACATCAAAGTAGACAAAAATTGTGCTAGCGAATGAACAATTTGAAGATGATCGTTGGTGAAATTATTCAAGCTTGAGAAGATGTCAAAGAGTGAATACATCTGGACCGTTGTGATCGATTTTCAGTCATCTCACCAAAAGTTCTCCAACAATGGTTTCTGGAGTCTTTAGGACCTTAACCAGGCAGTCTACATCTTCCCACATGATGCAGACCAACAGTCAGTGACATTTTGAACTGATATCACGTCTGGATCTGGAAATTTTGAATACATTCGTAGCTTAATCCAACTTCCTCTGACATGGCACATTGAGGCTGAATATGCTTTAGCATGTGCAATACATTTCAAGCTACTTCAGACTGTTGAGGTTCACGACCTCATCAACTGACTTGCCTGTCTTGCCTAGAGCCCTTCGCCTGACCTCAATATTTCCAACAATCCTATGAAGATACCTGTGATCAAATACTTGTAACCACTACCATGTCTTAAGGCCATACAACTGGAGAGAACGAATTGTAACGCAGTATACCTATTCTTCCATAGACATTGGGACATCTTGCCAGTTGGTGCTACAGACGACGTAAGTTGGCAAATGCCAAACCCGCATTCTGTATCCAAACTGAGATTTAATAAACAACCAGACAGTTCCAGCTGCCTCAGCTCCTCAAGTAAGTGAAGTGGTCAACACATTCCACCACTTCACTTCATATCCCTAAAAGAGGAGTAGTTAAAGACCAGTTCTACAGCGTCTTCTTACATTCAGCCAGTGAGAGGTGTATGTCAGACACACTCAGACGTTTGCTCAAGGCATTTAGAATTACCTGCACTTTGTCAGCGTCTTGAATCTTGCACGTCGATTTCGTTTGCCGACGTCAAGTCAACCAGATGACTTCTAGGGAGTAGACCAATCCCTGTGAAGTCAGATGTACCTTGGGGTTACTTTCATTAGTACGTCTATGAGAAATTTGAATAGGAACAGTCACAGTGGGCATCCCTAGCAATCACCACTAGTTGTCATTACCTCACATGAAGACTTTTCACAAGCACTTACATAAAGGTGTGAGCTCGAGCAGAGGGCTTAGATAAGCAATTTATACTTGCTCGGCACTCCATTCACAGATAGACACTGTCATACACACCGACAAAGCCAGTCACAGAACAATAAGTCTGCATGCCTATTCTCCAGAACCCATCGTAGGGTAAAACTGTAATCGATGCACCCTCATCTAGGTCTAACATCTTCCTGGTTTTCTCATGTTTGCTGTTCTAGAGTGAATCTTTAGTTAGGCGTCGGATAATTATGGGTCCTAGGGTAGCACACATGATACAAGTCAAACTAATTTCCCTATAGTTGTCACAGGAAGACCTCTCTTCCTTCGTATAAACTGGGATGATCAGTGAAGTACACCAGTATGACGGCACTTACTATGATTTCATCACACTACCTAGTACCTTTGTCACTTTAATTAATAATTTCCTACCTCCTTCCTTGCAAACTTCAGGGGGAAAGCTGCCAGATTCCACTGCCTTGAATTGTTTCAAATTCGATACAGCTTTCTTAACTCCAAGGAGGGTTGAAAGACCAACACCTACATCCCATCCAGGTTCAGGCTGAATGTTGGGCAATGAAACTGTTGCTGTGAACCAGTTGAACTGTGGTTCAAAGTGTCCTGCCAACCCTCTAGCCATCTGTCCTGGCAGATAATCTCCATCCCATCTTTTTGGTCATGGTTTCACCCACCATTTTCTTCTTCTTGCCGGTATCCTTGATAAGCTTGAATAGTTGTCTTGTTATCCAGCTCTGTTGCTTTCTACACCTCTCTCGCCCTCTGCACCCACCACTGCTAGTAATCATTGAGGAGACTCTTGTTAAGTTTACATTTAGTTTACTTTCACTCTCCATTATAGTCAGTATCAACTGGAATCAGTCTTCTAGTGTTGGTCAGTCCAGATGACAGTTCAGAAATCCAAAAATGTTTGTTAACTTCCGGGTATAAATTGCCAATTGTCTTTACCGCTGCTCCTACATCGAACTTAATATTACACCGTGTTTCCACAGGATGAGTATTATTATCGTGTTCAAATAAATGCCGAGCTAACTCATCCCTAAATTCGTACTTGGCGTTCTCATCTTATAATCGACCATAAAGATGCTTTACTAAGGTGCAGACATACACGAACCCGTACAGGTGCGCGACTGGAGTTCAGACAGGTACATGAGAAAGAGCAGCAACCCTCCATCCATCCTCTTCACTGATTATTATTATTATTCCCTTTGGTTCCTAGTGGAACATATAGCTTCAGTAGCACGCCTCGATTGCACTCTGTCCTCTGCAGTCTTTTGAACCTGGCGCAAAGACTGCCCACAAGCTTTCATTTCTTCCTCACATGATCTTCTCCCCCTTCATCTTGTGCTTCACCATCTTCCTCTCCCAACTCTGTCAGCTTCTATGTATCTGTCCAGATCCATTTCTTGTCTTGTTTTCTCTTCCTTCCTAATACAGCTATGCAGGTTTCTTTCCACATAGCCTTCAAAGAGTTCAAGTGTTCCTCCACACAGGTTTCTTCTGGGATGTTGCTCAGTGTCTCCTATTTTGTCCTGTTGACTGTAAAGACGTGAAGATGTCCTTTGTAGTTTCGTCCTTAAGTTCAGTTTCTGTTCTGGGTGTAGGCTGGCTGCGTCTCCACTTTCTTCACATTGAGATGAAGTCGATCAGATTTATGGTGAAGTGTATCCCGATGTCTGGTGAAATCAAATCCATGTCGCTCACTCTGTGAATATCTTTGTATCTGCACACACTGCCTCCAATCACCAAATCGTTGAATGCACAAAAATCTGCAAATAGTTGTCTATTCTCGTTCATTTCACCGAGTGCCTCTCAGCCCATGATGAGTTCTCTTCCTATGTTGTCCACTCCCAGTTTGGCACTCATGTCATCCTACCCATTAGAGTTTTGGTGTCGCCATTTGGGATGGTGTCTTGTCCACTGCTGACTGCAGTTGTCTGTAGAATTCCTCCTTCTTCTCTTGATCTCCATTATTTGTTGGAGCGTAGCATTTAATGATTGTGACTTTCCTTCCTTTTGAGTTTAATCTTGCTGTCATCGTTATGATCCTAGTCATTGAGGAGATTGGTTCCCATTGAATGAGAGCCTGTGATTTACTTGGGGACATTATGATGGCCACTCCAAAACTCAGTATGCTCGTGGTTATCGTTTGGGTGACAATATTGGAGTAGATTATTGACTCTCCAGTTAAGAGTTTGGAGAGTCCACTCCCATTCCGTCTGCTTTCACAGATTCTGAGCACCTTCATGACATATCTACTCATCTCTTTCGCAATCTGGGCTGCCTTGCTAGGTTCAAACATAGTGCGGATATTCCATGTTCCCAGTCTTACTTTTGCATCCATCAAAAGTAGGGAAGCTACACCGGCCGACTGGCTTCCCGAAGGCTTTCACCAACTGGTGTCATTTCGTCTCTCCGATTCCAGTGAGGAATAAGTTTGTTTTCATTTTTTATATTTTCTTTGTGCTTGAAGTTTCTTCGGTGATTGAACCGGTCTTACGGGTTAGGGTTGCTAGCCCTAAACCCAACTTTTCCTCTTTACCCGTGCTTAGGACCGGTTTGTAACTAGTGAACTATTTAATAAGGCAAGGTTCCCCTTCACCGACGGCTGACAGTAAGATGATGTTAGTGAATGTCACGTGAGACGGTACCTTTTCTGAAGCTTGAAGTTGGTACTGGCCAGAAACAATTGATTATCGGAACAAAATTTCAAGAATCGATCACCGTAAATACTGGAAAGATCCATCTCCGGTTAGCTCAGTTTCCCTACTTGAGCGTTACATTCATCAGTCATTATGATCATATCCAAACACTTTGTTCTGTTTAGCGAATTTAGCAGTTTCTCATAAATTTCGCCCTTTGCATTATCCAAAATGCAGTTGGTGGGTGCGAGATTACGAATGGGTATCAGTCAGTCCCATGATCCTTCCTAGTCTTTACATACCCCTTCATTTGAATAGCACATAGAAGGCTGTTGACCAGAATCTAGTTTAGAAGTGCACTTTCATATACTTCAATGATCAGCCTACTTCTGCGAGTCCAAGAGGATCTCTGAATACTCCTGAGGTGGGTTTCGAAGATTCACAGCTATGACCAGGTGAGGTCAACTTAGTAAGCACATCGGGTCCTGTATATATGTCTCAGGGACACAGTTTGCAACCATGGGTGGTGACTCCAGAATTCTGGCGAGCAATGCTTGCTGTTCGATTTGGCATCGAGTTCAGACGTCGAAACGTCCTACAAGAAATCAGCAGCGGGGTCTTAAGAGATTGATATTAGTAACATGAAATGAAGGTGAAGGGGGAGACAAAGTTGAGGAGGCTAAGTTACATTTGATTTGGTCGTTCGTATTACTGGAAATGTGTAAGTTGTTGGCAGTTCCTGGGTTCCTACATCATGGAAGACTATTTTTTCTTAAAGTACCTAGAAGAAAAAAGATTTATGTGACCACAGAGGCATTGCGAAATCTGCTTGAGGTCTGTTACACACATTTTGTGGGATGTCGTTTGGAGGTTTGGTTGTTTCTAATCCCGGATAGAAAGAACGCATACCGCCGGCACTGGAAGATAATGCAGCAGTGAGGAGTGCGCTGTTTCTGGAGACGACCTTGCCTAGCCCTCTAGTTCTCATACGGAAGACAACTCAGCGTGGCACTGCTGGTCGTCCAAGGGGAACACTTAACGGCCATAACACCCCATCCAGCCGGCAGTACAACTTTACTCTGAGACCCCGATCACAGTGATAATTGCTTTTCGTTTTACCTCTATCAGAAAAACATTTCTGGCATGGTAGGAACAAGGTTTTCAGCAAGAGTAGTCTGGCGGGACCCTTGACCGTGACCTCCACGTCAAGGTAGCAGCTATTAGTCGAGGACCTAGTAAGTATCGTCATATTTCCTAATGCTTTCAATGCACTTGAACAACTATGCGCATAAATTAAACTTCAAAAATGTAAAGAACTTAGACTGAGGAAGCACAGAAAATACTAGAGAAATCTTGGAAGCTTAGCATTCAGGTTAGTCAGTAGTTATTACATGCACAGATACACACCCAATCTATCAACCAGTACATAAAATGAAATACAACCACAAGGTCAACTGTTAGGCAGATAAAACGGCTAGTAGGAAAATCTAAGCAGTTGATAACACAACAATCATAAGTCACTTCTCCAAAGTAGACTACCTAATTACTCATACGAAGCTACTAATGTAACATTTGATATTGAAGTTAGAACTGGTGATACTGTCTAAAACATCTGACACAAAGAATGAAATACAATTAAAACGTTACGAACTGTCTACATGTAAATAAAATTTTATTGTCGATCAAAACTTTAAATGTACTAGGTTATGTTTAACATTCTGTTGGTTGATGAATGAAACACATCGTTGACATTCTATGTTGCTGCTTTCATGTTATCCTCATAGCATATGTAGATGTTTATTTATTAGAAGCCAATTCATATTTTCGGTAAATTCTCGCAGGGGTTTAAATTTATTCAGCACAGTCGTCATTTGATATCAGCTAATTAGTGTATATGAATTGGAAGATAAGAGCAGTGAAGGTGATAATGACTAAACAAAATCTCGGCAAGTTTATATTTCCTCAGTAGTCAATCCTTGTAGGTGTGTATGCGTGTTGGGATAGATAGACGTGGTTTGGTGAACTTGTATTGATACTGCGTGATGATTGAAGGCGAAATGAAGATTTGAACCGTGGTGGGATTCAAATCAGCGACCACTTGAGAGTAGGAGTGTGAGTGAATTGTGTTTGCGTGTGTGTGTGTGCACGGAGGGAGGCAAGTAAAATCATTGTCACATGGCGATAAGAGTACAAACAGAGATAATATTTACATTTATCCAAGTGACTGGGAGTAAAACTACTGTAATTGTATCTGGGTTGAAGTTGAAGGCTATGAGTGGAAAAGGGAATGAACAAACATCTTCTGTATACATGAATTAGGTTTGAAAATTTTAACTCCTATGGCTTCTGCTATGCTTAGTAGTTGGAGGAGCACAAACTAAGAGAATTGTGATGAGACTCCATAGATAATAGTAAATGCTGATGTTTGCCCAATCTTACCAGTACTCAGTATCTACTAGATGAGCGAGTATTGAGCTTTTAATGGATTTCACGGTTCTACTCTTGTCATTCGTTGCATGGTAAGAAGCGTCGACGGAGAATCGAAGCTTTGTTTGGTAGCCCAATAACAACCTCGCCTGGTTAACTAGTTTACTAGTTAATAGACGGTCCTAAGCCCGGGTAAAGAGGGAAGGTTGTGCATAGGGCTAGCAACCCTACCACGGAAAACAAATCTAACCTCTAAAGAAACTTCAAAGCACAAACAAAATATAAAAAATGAAAACAAACTTATTCCCCGCTGGAATCGGAGAGGCGAAATGACGCCGGTTGGTGAAAGCCTTCGGGAAGCCGATTGGCCGATGTGTCTTCTCTCCCTCGATGAAAGCGAAAGTAAACGTGGGGACATGGAATGTCCGTACGATGTTTGAACCCAGTAAGGCAGCCCAGATTGCAAAGGAGATGAGAAGGTATCACATCGAAGTGCTTGGGATTTGCGAAAGCAGATGGAATGGGAGTGGACTCTCCAAACTGTCAACTGGAGAATCAATAATCTACTCCGACACTGTCACCCAGACGACAACCACGAGCACACTGAGTTATGGAGTGGCTATCATGATGTCCCCAACAGCATCGAAGGCTCTCATGCAGTGGGAACCAATCTCCTCCAGGATCATGACAGCAAGATTCAACTCAAAAGGAAGGAAGGAAGGAGGGTCACAATCATACAATGTTATGCACCTACAAATAATGCAGAGCAAGAGAAGAAGGAGGATTTCTACAGACAACTTCAATCAACACTGGACAAGACACCACCTCAGTTGGCGATATCAAAATTCGAATGGTTGGGGTGGCATGAATGCCAACTGGGAGGGGACAACACAGGAAGAGAACTAACCATGGGTCGAGAGGCGCTAGGTGAAATGAATGAGAATGGAGAATTGTTTGCAGAATTCTGTGCATTCAACGATTTGGTGATTGCAATGAGGCAGTGTGTTCAAGCACAAGGATATCCACAAAGCGAGTGACTTGAATTTCACCAGACACCAGGACACACTCAAAATCAAATCGACTTTATCTCAATCTCAAGAAAATGGAGACTCAGTCTACTTGACACAAGGTCAAGAAGAGGAGCAGATGTAGGTTCAGACCACTATCTAGTGCAAGGAACCTTCCAAATCAAGTTGAAAGCCTTCAAGGAAGCTGGTGATAGACCTCAATTCAAGTACAACACTCGGAAACTGAAGGATGAAACTACAAAGGAGATCTTCAAAGCAGCCATCAAGACAAAATGGGAGACGTCGAGGGACATCCCTGAAGAAACCTGTGTAGAAGAACACTGGAAGTCTTTGAAAGCTATGTGGAAAGAAACCTGCACAACAGTATTAGGAAGGAAGAAGAAAGAAGACAAGTAATGGATCTCGACGGATACCTGGAAGCTGACAGAGGAGAGGAGGATGGTGAAGCAGAAGATAAACCAGTGCAAGGATGCTCAACGACAAGAGGAACTGAGTACAATGTATAAAACACTGGATAAAGAAGTGAAGAAGAGTGCACGCAAAGACAAACGACACTTCTACGAAACACTGGCAAGTGAAGCAGAACAGGCTGCAGGTAAGAGAGACCTGACGACATTGTATCAAATAACCAGGTTGCTATCTGGGTAGAGGCCAACACAGATGAAACCAATAAAAGATGATGATGGAAATTTAATTACGAAAGAAGAGAAACAAAGGAAACGATGGGCCGACCACTTCAAGAAGCTCTTGAATCGACCACCACCACTACCTGCACTTCGTCCAGAAATACCACCTACAGCCGCTGAATTACAAGTGAACATAAATCCTCCAACAAAAATGGAAGTCCTGAAAGCCATAAAGCTACTGAAATGCGGGAAAGCAGCAGGACCAGATGGAATACCGCCAGAAACACTGAGGACAGACGCAGAGACAACAGCGGACATGCTCACACCACACCACTATTGCAGTGTGTGGAAGGAAGAGAAGGTACCTGGCCATTGATTGGAAGAAGGGTTACCTTGTCAAACTGCCGAAGAAGGGAGACCTCAGTGTTTGCAAGAACTGGCACGGAATCACTCTCCTATCCATCCCAAGTAAAATATTAAGCCGCATCATCCTGGAGAGGCCTAAAGATGCGCTGGATTCAAAACTACGACCAGAACAGGCAAGCTTCAGGAAGTACAAATCATGTGCAGACCAAATTGCAACGCTTCGCATCATCATAGAACAGAGTATAGAATGGCAAACAGATCTCCACCTCAACTTCATCGACTTTGAGAAGGCCTTTGACAGCGTCGACCGAGAAGTAATTTGGAAACTGCTTCAATACTACGGAGTACCGCAAACATTTATCAGCCTCATTCAATAACTATGTGAATACGCCACATGCCAGGTAATTCACAATGGGAAGCTCAGTGATGCTTTTGAAGTGAAATGAAGACAGGAGTGAAACAAGCCTGCTGTCTACTGTCACCCATGATATTCCTGATTGTGGCTGACTGTACTGAATCATGCAGCAAACAGTGGGGAGCTGTGAGAAGAGTGGGATACACTGGCTGGACTGCGGAAAAGAATCTAGAAGACTTGGATTTCGCCGATGACCTATGCCTAATGTCACATAAACTTGAAGATCTGCAGGCAAAAACTAACAAGTTGATAGAAGAGGCAGCGAGGTGAGACGGGACTTCAGGTGAATATAGAGAAGACAGAAGTGATGAAGATACCGCACCACCACCATCAACAACAACAACAAACTCCAATCACCGTCAACGGGAGAAACTTAAAGGAAGTAACCTCCTTCACTTATCTAGGAAGCATCGTTTCAACTACAGGCGGGACGGACGAGGACGTCAAAGTCAGAATCGGAAAAGCAAGACAGGCGTTCATTAGCCTGAAACCAGTGTGGAGATCTTCTGCACTCAGCATGTGGAACAAGATACGGATTTTCAACACTAACGTCAAGTCAGTGCTCCTGTATGGTTGAGAGACTTGGCGTGTCACGAAAGGGATTTCCAATAAACTACAGACATTCATCAACAACTGCTTACGCTGGCTCGCTACTGAAGATCAGATGGCCAGAAAGAATAAGCAACAAGGAGCTCTGGGAACGAACCAACCAAGAACCTATCGTTCAACAAATATGCCTTGGAAGGAAGTGGAGATGGATTGGCCATGCACTGAGAAAGCTGACTGGGGACATCACGTGTCAGGCCAGTTGCTTGAGTGGAATCCCCATGGGAAGTGACGAGTTGGACGTCCGAGGGTGACATGGAGGAGATGGTGCGAGGAGGAAATGAGAGGTTGTGGGCTGTCTTGGGACCAGGTTCAAAAGATCTCAGAGAACAGAGGTCACTGGAGGTGTGCTACTGAAGCCCTATGTTCCACTAGGAACCCAAGGGACTAATAATAATAATAATAATAATAATAATAATAATAATAATAATAATAATAATAATAATAATAATGGATTTCAGTGTTCCTTTGCCTAACCACTGTGGACAGTGTTCAGTGAAGCGTTGGTGGACTTGTCGAGTCGTTCTACTTATGCAACTATCTCCACAGAATTAGTCAAATTTATGAATGCACATAGATGTGGTCAAGATTGAGAAGCTTATTTTTCAACTACATTGACATCATACAGCGAGCAGTGTATTTCCAACATAGTTTGGAGGTAAGGAAGTGTGTCAGTGTTGGTGTTAGTGTTTTTACCTCTACATCTCCTCTGGACGATCGTTCCTTCGACACCATTTGAAGGTGCTTTTCTCCAGCTGTTTTCATTGTTACTATCCTTACAAACATTTCAGGATAACCATTGTCAAATGCTGAGTTCCCTATTATTCCTTAGGCGTCGTTCATAGTGTCAGCTGTGCAAATCTTATTGGCTTGAAAACCCAGTGTACACACAAAACGCTTAACGTCAAAATATCAATTCGGAAAACTTTAAGTTTCACAATTTCGCTTGCGTATGAGGCAAATATTAGCATAGGGGCTAATTTGTGGATACCCCAATGTATTTTAATAGTTTCAATATTTGTCGCTTAGGTTCCTACTGGAACATGATGCTTCAGTAGCACACATCCATTACACTCTCTTCTCTGCAATCTTGTGAACCTAATTCCATGACTCCCCACAACCTCTCATTTCTTCTTCACACATCATCTCCCTCATGTCACCCTTGCATCCAACGTCTAACTCGCAGTTTCACATCTGCGTTCCACTCGAGGGCCTGGTAAGTGATGTCCCCCATAGGTCTTCTCACTGTAAGCCCAATTCATCTCTACCTTCTCCTTCTGCATATTTCTTGAGTGATAGGTTCTCGCTTCGTTGGTTCGTTGCCAGCCAGCCAACCAGCCACAGTCCCTCCTTGCTTATTCTCATTGTTCTGGCTATTCATCTAAGCTTCAGTATGCAGTGAGCGTAGGCATTTGTTGATGTATGATGTCTGTAGTTTGTTGGAAATGGTTTTCATAACGCGCCAAATCCCTCAACCATTACATAGAAGCACTGACTTACTTGACTGGATTGGTGTTGAAAATCCTGATGTTGTTGGTGCTTTATGACGACTGCAGTCCAGTGCAGTAGATCTCCAAACTGGTTTCAGGTTAATGAAGGCCTATCTTGTTGTCTTTCTGATCCTGGCTGGTTTTGACATCCTCATTTGTGCCTGTGTCGACACCTGTAGTTGAAACGATGCTGCCTGCCTAGGTAGTTGGGTGAAAGTGATTACTTACTTTAAGTTTCCCGTTGATGATGATTGGAGATTGTTGTTATTGTTGGTGAGGTTCGTTGTGTGTCATCATCATCGTCATCATCATCATCGTCTCTGTAGTCTCTACATTCACTTGAAGTCCCGTCTTCCCTACCCTGTTTCTTCTGTCAATTTGTTGGATTTTGCCTATACATCTTCGAGTTTGCGACACAAGAGATAAGACATAAATCATCATCGGCAGGAAAATCAAAATCTTCTACGATCAACTCCACCGTCCAACCAGCGTATCCACCTCTTCTCACACCTCATCACTGTTTGCTCCATGATCCAGTCGAGTCGACCACAATCAGGAAGATCATTGGTGATAGTGAGTGGGAGCCTTGTCTTGTCTTACTCATGTAGTCACCTTAAAGGCATCACTGAGCCTCCATTGTGTTGTGAATTACTTGGCATGTAGACTCTTCATATAGTTGTTGAGTGAGGTTGATAAAGGTTTGTGGCACTACAACCGTAGTGTTGAAGCAGTTTCCAAATTACTTGTCGGTCGACGCTGTTGAAGGTCTTTTCAAAGTACCATTGTAACAGCTACGTTGACTAAAAAGTCTTCAGGAGAATGCCCAATCATCTGAACTGACTTATCCTGGATTCCATTCTCATCTACTATACATCATTAGTGCTGTGATTTGATATCATCCTTGAAATCAACATCTAGGTAGATTACTGTTTAGAATCTCTTGACTGACTGACTTGTTTTATACTTTCATATTCTCATTTGCTTCAGTGGTGATAGTTTGATAAGTAACATATATCTTACCAGATATACTGATTCCCATGAGATAGACTTATGGTATATTACAAAACTAGTAGAATGATGAGATTGGAAGCATTGAAATAAGAAGGAGAAATTTAATCGACATCAGTGTTGTTAAACATTAATTGTTTGCACCTGTTTTGTAGTCAGCATAATGGTCATCGTTTAAATATAGAGACAAATGAGATTTTTATGAAAGATTATTACACTTGTAATATCTTAAACTGAATAAACATCTGGTCATATGTGGACAGATTAAGGATTTCTGTCTGTCATCACGAACCATTTTTCATCCTATTATTAAACACTATGATTTCACCAATGATGATTTATATCTAATGTCATGTGGCACAAACTCGAAGATGTACAGGTGAAAAATAACAAGTTGACAGAAGAAGCAGGGCAGCGAAGATGGCACTTCAAGTGAATGTAGAGGAGACAGAGATGATGATGATGAGGATACCCAACCAACATCAAGAGGCAGCGATCACCGATCACCAGGAACGGGAGAAATCTGAAGGAAGTAGTCCCTTTCACCTACCCACCCACCTATGTAGGCAGGCAACATCGTTCCAACTGCAGGTGGTGGTGCAGGTGAGGATGTCGAAGTCAGCCAGGATGGGAAAGATAGCAGGATAGCATTGATTAATATGAAATCAGTGTGGAGATCTACTTCACTCAGCGTATAGCTTGAACAACACCCCGATTTTGAGCACCAGTTCAGTCAAGTAAGTCAGTGCTTCTATATGATGATTGAGAAACTTGGCGTGTGACACAAAGCATTTGCAACAAACCACAGACATGCATGATCAACAGCTGCCACCCACACTCACTCGATACTGAAGATGGAGATCAGATGGATATCGAGAACAAGGCGACTAAGCGAGGAGTACCTGTGGCTGGTTGGCTGGCTGACGACGAAGCAATGAATCGAGAAGCCATCTCCGAAGCGATATGCATGATGAGAAAGTGGAGATGGATTTGATTTGTGATGGACTGAGATGGCCGACTGAGGACACCCTGTGGCATTCCAGGCCGGCTAGACCAATCCAGTCCATTCGAGGCCGTTGAGTGGAATGCAAAGGGGAACGAGGATTTGAGTATGCGAGTGGAGGGTGACATGTAAGAGGTGTTGTGTGAGGAATAAATGAGGGTTGTTGGGTAGACGTGGTGTCAGGTTGAGAGGAGTGAAGAGAATAGGGTGGAATGTAGGTGTGTAAGTGAAGCCTTATGTTCCACTAGGAACCCAAGGCAGAAATAATAAAAATAATAATTGAATACTATGATTACCACAAGCCTACAGTCGAATAGTGGAATATTTTGAAAGATTTTCAGTATGGTTTCACAGCTTCATTAAGTAACACTGTTTGAAACAAAAGTTTCTTTTATGTAACCTCTTTGTTTCGTGACATATCATGTGAATTAGTCATTCATGAACATTGAGAAAATGAAAATATTTTTTGTCGCTTGTGTTTTCATCATCATGCACGTCATACTTGATTGATGCACTTTACAATGTCAAACAGCTCATTCACTTTCTTCGTGGATCATGGAAATATCTACTGCGGACACTTATGACATATGCTTTGACGAACTCTGGGGAAAAAGGATTTCTTGCTCAGCTTCATGGATAAGAACATGAAGCCAGAGAACTCAACTGAACGATCACATTTCTCGCCGAAAAAGATTTTTTTGTTTAATATTGAATTCCATTGTGATATTGCTCAAGAAATCCTCAGTAGGCGACTATCGATGTCCTTCATTAGAACATACTTCGCTTTTAAATTAGAAGGTGTTCTAGAAGAATTTCTTACTAACTTATAAGCCCTATAGTAATTTTACTTATTTCGGATTAATATAATGAATATAAAACTTAAGATTCAATGAAACGTTTTAGCTTAAATAATCGCATCAGATATGTACTGATGATTGCTGACTAAAAAGTGTAACGCAACACGAAGGTTTACAATGAAAGCTGAATAGTGCATACAACTTAGATTGTTTTGAATTCCAGTAAGAGAAACTAAAATCCGCGAATAGAATAACAATGTGATATGTGATAATAACTTGAAGGAAATCATATGAACAACAATTACCATTTTTAAAGATAAGAGGAATAAGCATCATGTAGGTGCTATACAGTGTTTGTTATGTGATATAGATTAAAGACAACGTCTTCGGTTTGTTAATTTTTCATTTATTCCATTCATCTATCGGTGAATAATGACTTTAATTGACAGCCATTGTCACTTTCTGCATAAAAGTCTGTTTTGATTGCGTTATAAGTTTCCAAAGAGTGGCTATACAGTTTGACAACACTGTATAAATGATTATTTGAAAAAAATGTGAGAAATTTACTCCAAATAGTATTCCTAACGCCTATTTTTATTACATCAAGTCAGAATAGCTTTCAAATGTTTTAAATGCTTCTGATACCTGTTACTGATGGATCGTGGCTAGCAATGGAATCAACGATACGCATTTCGTCCTCTCGGGGACTCATCAACTCGATATACCTGTCTCCCAGTACACAATGTTATTGTTCCCACTGGGATTCCAACTCGGGAACAATCACTTCAAATGTCAGAACGTTATCCACTACACCATCGAGACACAAGAGTCACTTCTTGTGAGATGGGTACAGTTTTGGTGTTATTGCTTGTATGACACTGTCATTGATTGCACTGATTTGATCATTACTACAATTAAAACACTGGTAATATCGAGGCATTCGCACAAGAGCCCATATGCTAATAGAGACTGATCAATTCGGTCTAATCAACGATAGTATTATATAAAAACAATTTTACTAGAACTATAACCGTCGCACCAGAAGCGGCTGTCGTGGCTCGGTGGTTTAGTGGAGAACTCTCTGACGTTTCAGGCAATCGGTCCCGAGACCGATTCCCGATGGGTACAACATCACTCACTGTGAGGCAAGTACATCCAGTTGATGAGTCCCAAATAGAACGAAATGCTCATCTTTGATTCCATTGCTACATACTATCGATCATTACTATAAAAAAGATACCTTATACTAGATATTGTACTCTATCATATCAGCAGGTTTACTTGCATTTCACGTACTCGTTGTGCTTGGTAATTAGAATAAAGCAATCAAAATGTTACATAACTGTTTTCCTCATTTCGGATCAATTAATCGGCGGTCTATTTTTACTGGTTCAGCTTCGACAGTCGAATTGTTTCAATCATCTAACCCATCTATAGGGAAATCGTGTAAATGAGTTTTACCTAATTCTTTTACTTTGATCATGAAGAGCGTGTTATACAAACAGTTGATTAGAGTTTTGAAGTTGGTTGACGTAAATACATGAAATTTCTCATGCGTATAAGGAAGACTGAGATAATTTCTCGTTTAATTGCTAGTCAAACCATACAGTTCTTAAGTTACTGAAAACATATCATAGTAGAATACTTAGTATATCAATAGTTTTGTAAGGTATTAGAAACTAGTAAAATTGTTTTTATATCATACTATCGCTGATTAGACCGAATTGATCAGTCTCTATTAGCATATGGACTCTTGTGCGAATGCCTCGATATTACCAGTGTTTTAATTGTAGTAATGATCAAATCAGTGCAATCAATGACAGTGTCATACAAGCAATAACACCAAAACTGTACCCATCTCACAAGAAGTGACTCTTGTGTCTCGATGGTGTAGTGGATAACGTTCTGACATTTGAAGTGATTGTTCCCGAGTTGGAATCCCAGTGGGAACAATAACATTGTGTACTGGGAGACAGGTATATCGAGTTGATGAGTCCCGAGAGGACGAAATGCGTGTCGTGCATTCCATTGCTAGCGACTATGCATCATTACTATAATTAAAACACAGGTTATATCGAGACATTCTCACAGAAGCCGATATGCCCACAGAGACCGATCAATTGGGTGCAATCAATGATGGTATACTACCAGCAACAACACTATCTTTTTTATAATTCATTTAACGCCTTTTTCTTATGCTAACTGAAGATCTTGGGTGATAGTCACGCTGTGTTATGAACTGACAGAAGTTGGAAATGGTCAACCACTGGAAACTGACCGACTGGCTGAACAGTTGACGCGTTCGCCGTGAAACTTGAAGGTCGTGAGTTCTATCCCTAGACGGGTCGTGTGTGTGTACTGCTCAGGAGTGGCATACTAGGACGAAACAAGTGTCCAGTGCTCCTAGATTCTCAATGGTTTCTCAATTGATGTCAGTCCATGGTGCATACTACTCAAAAGATATGTACCAATACTTCCTAATTTCTAAACATTAGGGATTATCCACTCAAATTCAATTTTTCAACCTTAAAATTCTTTATCTATCTCTCTGAAAATTTTTTGGGTGTATTAAAAATGTCAGACAGAAATCTTCTAGAGGAAGCATTTCAGTATTGTTGATTTCATTCACTTGACTTCTCAAAGTTAATCTTTAAAAAAATTGTTCATTTTTTTATGAGTTTTTAGTTGACATTTTAGTCAAGTAGATGATTTTCATACAATAATAAAATATTTTTCAATTGTTTATCAAATTTTTATAAAGTTTGGCGGTGAAAGAAGATTTCATCATTTGCGTGATTGAGTAATCTATGTTCATCCAGTTTCATCGAAATTTGGTCATGACATGAATTTGAACCAATAACTATTTTCTACTGTCCACTAGTTGTTATCTATATGACAGGTGATATCAACTTATGAATGTAGGAAACTAATCCCATATTCGATTTGTTTATTTGTTATACAACACACATACACACACACACTGGTCTAATATTATTTACTTGATGACCACGTTTTGTAGTGTCATCATCATCATCATTATCAACATAGGACCAGGCATTACTGCGTAACGGTCCGAGTTGCCACACCTCATATCAGCACATCAAGTAAAAAGGTAGTGAGGTGAAGGATGAAGATAAGTGAATGCAGTCAAAAGAAATATAAAGTACGAGAAGAAAGGAAAGAGGAGTGACAAAATAGTGAGATTCGGTATAGCGTTGTTAAGATGAGGATAATGTGTGTATACATCTGCGCCACTGACTTCGGTTCTGAGCCATATCACCTAGGGTCTCCAACCACTGGTTCCTCTTGTCCCGTGGACCCCAACCACCTAGTCTGCATCGTCCTACATGGCTTAAACCAACAGTCAGAGACTTCATACATTGGTGCCATGTTTTAGTCTGGCCACCTCGGGCCTTTTTCCAGCCTGAACCCACCTCAGCCAACATTGTGTGACGAGGCAATCGGTGACTAGGCATACGTAGTACGTGTCCCAACCATCTCAGTCGATGAAGGTTCACAACCTCGTCGACTGACTTACCTCTTCTCCCTAAAACTCTACACCTAACTTCTGCATTACTCACATGGTGACACCACGGAATACGTCCTATACTACGAAGGCAACGGTGGTCAAATACCTGTAACCTTCTCATGTCTTCCACTTTCAATGGCCATGTTTCACAGCCATACAGTAGAACAGAGCGGACTGCTGTGCAGTACACGCGACCCTTAATAGACAAACGAATATCACGGCGGCGCCATAGGTGGCGCAAATTGGCAAAAGCCAATCGAGCCTTTTGTATCCGTGCAGAAATCTCATCGGCAACTAACCCACCGGAGTTGATCCTACTTCCCAGGTAAGTGAAGTGGTCAACACACTCAACCACTTCACTCTCTATTGTTAACCGCGGTACCGCTGAAGACCAGTCCTGGAGCAAAAATTTGCATTTGGGTGGTGAAAATCGCATCCCAAACATTCTCAAATTCCCACTCAAAGTGTTCAGAAGACTCTGCATCTTGTCAGCGTCTTCACCTAACAGGACTATGTCATCTGCATATTCTAGATCTAAGGAAAATTCACCTGTGATCCGGTCAACGTCTTTGTAATTAGGTGACGAGAGGGAAACCTCCATAAGAATATCTATGATAAAATTAAATAAGAATGGGGATAGTGGGCATCCTTGACGGACACCACTTGATGAGTATAGCTCCCTGGACAACTCACCATAGGCTCTAACATGCCCACAAGTGTTCGAGTAGAGAGCTTTCAATAAGGTGATGTACTTACTAGGCACGCCTTTCAGTGACAGACACTGCCATAAGACTTCTCGATCAACGGAGTCAAATGCCGCCTTCAGGTCGAGAAATACAGCTATTGTCGGGCGTCTGTAAGCATGCCTATGTTCCAGGACCTGGCGCAGTGTGAATATTTGGTCGATACATCCACGGCCAGGTCTAAAGCCTGCCTGGTTTTCTCGGGCTTGCTGTTCCCGAGCTCCACTCAGGCGTCGGAGAATTATAGAACTTAGGATCTTAGACACTATGTTTGTCAGGCTGATTCCTCTGTGGTTATCACAAGAGGACTTCTCGCCTTTCTTGAAGACTGGGATGATCAGTGACTTAGACCAGTCGGAGGGGATCGTATTTGATTCCCATATACTGGCTAACACTTCCGTTAGCCTGACTAAGAGAACTCTACCACCATTTTTGTATACCTCAACAGGTAGTCCGTCTGATCCTGCTGCCCTTCCCCGTGTAATCACACCCCAATTTCAACATCTGATTTTTATAGTTACATCACTTCAAATGAGTTGTTTTCATTGGTAGCGAAATTTCCCATATCTCTAGTCACTATGTTGCATCATATGTTGAGTGTTGACTGATTCGATGAACAAAGATTCAGTAATCAATCTCCCTCTCTCTCTCCACCTAATTATATTGGACTTGAGTACAGTGGCTTTATCCCACCCACCCTATTGTGTGGTTGTGTGTTAATGTATGCATAGCAATAGGCGAGTGCTTTTCTACATTATTGATCTTACTCATAGAACTAAGATATCGGTTGATGAGATTATATTGGTCAAACAGTTATGCCTGACCTACACAGTCTCCAAGTTTCAGAACAAAACATACAGACAAACAGAAGGAGTAGCAATAGGATCACCAATATCCCCAATCGTAGCAGATATATTAATGGATAGTTGGGAAAACATGGCTTTAATAAAGTTTAGTCCTACACCAAAAATATGGTGGCGATATGTGGATCACACATTTACTTTGTTGAAATCGAAACATAACGACAATTTCCTCATGCATATAAACTCAGTAGTGGACGCAATCCAATTCACTTACCAGCAGGTAGAATATGAACAAGGAGAATTACTCATGTTAGATTGCAGAATAAAACGAAGAACAGATGGTGGCTTGGATACTACTACTCTCTACAGAAAACCAACACATTCCAACGCCTATCTACACTTCAAATCATCCCATCCAATATGTCAGTCAGTCAGTCAGTCATTGAAGGTAGGATTAGTCAAATGTCTAAATGATACCGCTAGAAAACTGACTAGTCAGAGCAAGAACCTAAACAAGGAATTGAAACACGTAAAACAAGCGCTTATAGTTAATAATTATCCTGCTCAGTTTATTCAGAAATTCGTATGAACATACAAGAAACGGAAAAATTACAGTGACACGAGTACGAATAATAACGACAACACGAGAAACAAGGAGTTCACAGTCTCCATTGTATTACCCTATAAGGAGGGTACCTCAGAAACTTTACATAGAATCCTCAACAGAGCTGGAATTAGTTGGGGTGGTATTTGAACCTACAAACTCACTCAGAGATAAATTTTGTCTGCTTAAGGATCCGATGGAACCAATAAGCAAAATAATATAATCTATCAAATACCATGTAGTGACTGTGAGTCAGGTCAAGTATATAGGTCAAACTAGCCGGTCGGGGTCAGTAAGAACAGCCGAACATAGAAATTTAGCTAAATATAGAATAATCAGACCAAAGGATGGCACAAGCAAAGAAGATAAACCGAACATCATTTATAAAATCAACTTCAATAACTGTAGTCAACATTACACATTGGACAAAGTGGCCGCCCTCTTCGCCTTCGTCTACAAAAGCACCAAGTGGCTATTAAACTCCACGACATTTCGTCACTCATTTCAATGCACGTGGATAACAACTATGTACATGAATTCATTTTCGACAATGTAGAAATTTTGGACAGAGGAAACAGAAAGAATGTCAGAGAATTTCTAGAAGCTTGGCATTCAGATCAGTCAGTCAGCAATCAATAGATGTACAGACATAGACCCGATCTATCAACCTACACGAAGAATGATAAACAACAGAGAAGTCAGAGGTCAAGCGGAAGAACAGCCAACAGGAAAGTCTATACAATAAGTGACACAACAATCGAAGGAAACAACCATTCATAGACCGCTTCGTCAAGGCAAGCCACTGAATCACTCACGGAGAGATACTGACAGCTCATTTCATACTGAAGTTAGTGTTAATTATGTGTTCTAGCAAGACGATAAAGGCTTCTCCACGATTAAACAACCCAGCTCAGAGAACACAATACAAACAAGACCATCCACCTGAGCTACAAATATTCTCCTTTATAGAATAACAGACCTAAATAAGATCAATAATGTAGAAAAGCAATCGGCTATTGCTATGCATACATTAACACACAACCACACAATAGGGTGGGTGGGATAAAGCCACTGTACTCAAGTCCAATATAACTAAGTGGAGAGAGAGAGGGAGATTGATTACTGATTCTCTGTTCATCGAATCAGTCAACACTCAACACATGTAGTAGAAATGATGCAACACACGTATAGCAGAGATATGGGAAGTTTCGCTACCAATAAAAACAACTCACAAGAAGTGATATAACTATCGAAATCAGATGTTGAAATTGGGGTGTGATTACACTACAAAACGTGGTCATCAAGTAAATAATATTAGACCAAATCGAATATGGAATCGATTTCTACCACAGTGCCCAAGTTTTACACCTATATGAATGTAGGAAACATTTATCTGGAAATTCGATTGAACTGGTGCTCATTGATGGTTAGCGTCAAGAGGTGATTCGCGGGGTTCCAATGAGAAGTGGTGACCGATGGAGGCTAAGTCTGATAGTGGTGAGGACAGTTACTCAATGATGATATTGGGTGGCGGTTGCGCTATATCGTGTACTGACAAAATTAGAAATATGGACCATTGGATTCTGACTCAGTGACCCAGTGGTAACGTGCTGGTCACGGAACTTGATGGTAGCGGGTTCGAATCCTGGTGGGGTGGGGTTGTGGGTGAGCACTGCTGAGGAGTCTTATACTAGTCGGACGAAACAGCTGGCTGTCCAGTGCTCCCAGGTTTCCGTTGTTCCTCCAACTGATGTCAGTCTACAATGAATATCAACTTGAAATATTATCTGGATTCATCGACGTCCTGAAAAAATTAACTAATCATCTAAATTCATTGTATAAGGTGTATTTTTACTTGTGTAATCCTGGCGTAGTACATTAGAACAAATAACAGAATAAACAAACATTTTGTGGATTATTCCCCAACGTTTTGATCTTGCCTGGAAGATCCTTTTCAAGAGTATGAATCTGACATTAAGTTTTCTGGTTAATATTCAAGTTTTGTGACAAAACGCAGTGACCTTTACAATCATCCAATCACATTGTGATATGGAGCAATGAATCATACTAACTCGGTGACCAAGTTTTTTCAAACCATCTAGTCCATTGTTGGTCAGGATACCTTCCAACTTATACTCATCTAAATCTTGTACAGAAAGTAAATTCTGTCATTTGTAGTATCCATAGTGAAAGCTGTTGATGAAGAGAAAAAATTGTGAAACGAATTCGTTAAGTGTTCACCAGTAGATTATTTTTCTCAACTATGAACTCAAGCACAGTATCCAGAAAATCAAGTATAATGAAGTTGCAACAAAGCGCCAAACAGTCGTTTAAATTATTTCACTTTTCGATGATGTTTCCACTTGTACTTATCAAATTACACAATGACGGCGAACTAGATGCAACGAAGGGGTAAAAATCTGTGACTGAAAAAGTACAAAAGTGTTCAGTTATTTGAGTATTGGATACTTGTCTGGTTATATAACTCAAGTTTATAGTAAAATCATTTTGTAAAGCTTAACATGAGTTTATTGTTTTGCTGGGATGAAAGATTTCAAAGAACATTGAACTAGAATTACTTCTCATACTTTTAGTGATCGGTGATAGTAGGCGAAAATCTTGTCTTACCTGTCAACCTGTCTTCACTTCACTTCAGTGGCATTAGTGAGCTTTACATTGTGTTGTATATCACTTGTCATATAGCATATAGCCTCATCATATAGCATAAAGCTTGTAATGAATGAGGTTGATGGAAGTTTGTAGTACTGAAACCATAATGTTGAAGCAGCTGCCAAATTACTTCTTAGCTATAGAACGTATCAATAAACTCCATCTTAAAGAAGGAATTCATAGACTAGTCAAAAAATTGTACAACATCAGGAAGTATATTGAAGATCTTAAGTATAAGCTGATACAAACAGTTAATGAAAAAGATTATGAGCTTCTGATGAACAATTTCAATAAAGCAAAGATCAGTTGCATTCAAAAACTCTAAAAATACTCAGATTAAGAAGTTCAACAAACTTATGGAAGAAAAGAATGCAGTCAACAGTAATGAAATTAACAATAATATATCACCAATGATCGATAAGTCAAAATGGGTTGTCAATCTTTCAAGTAGAGTCCTAAGCTCAATAGGAGTAAAAGTGCTAGAGAAAGGTCTTAACTTCAGTGTAGCGATTAATGAGTTGAAACCAATAGCGTTAAGTTCAATAGATAAGAAAATTGCAGATAAGGTAAGAGCACAGTGTGCTCTAACACTGAACTGACAGAAGAAAATGAAATCTGATTTTCCCAAGTCAGAGAAAGAAGCTCTTAGGAACCTTCAAAAGGATAACAATTTAGTAACTACCAAATCAGATAAAAGCAACTCAGCAGTTGTAATGAACAAATCTGACTATATCTACAAAATGAATGAGTATATAGAAACAGGACTATATGAGGAAATTAAGAAGTGGAGAAATACACAGGGGATACGATACGCCAGATGAAGCCATTTCTAGGTGAGTCAAAATGGTTTAATTTAATGCACGAAAACTAATAATCTCAATAGAATGTATGGTACTATTAAGATTCATAAACAAGGTTATCCTACCCAGCCTATAGCAGATTTCAGAAACACTCCGACTTACGAGTTGTCTTTTGACTTAAAGCATAGATTAGACGACACATATACAGACGACAGTGAGAAATGGTTAGTTTTGATATAGCTAGCCTTTACACGAATATACTGATCGACATGGCTCTAGAGGCAGCTAGAAATGGGCTTAAATATGACAAAGAAATCACTCATCGAACTAGGGTGTTGATCGAGGAAATCATACTAGGATTACGGTTGGCCCTAACAACTACAGTTTTTGAGTTGTAAAATAAAATATGTCAATAAAACTGAAGATGTTGCCATGGTATATCGTCGCAGACATATTTATGGATAGTTAGGAACAGGTGACCTTTCAAACATTTAGTCCTACTCCAAAGATATGGTTCTGATATGTAGATGATACATTTACAGTACTGAAATCAGTATAAATCATCAGCTTTTTGGCACATAAAAATCTAGTAGTGAATGCAATCCAATTTATCTGTGACTTAGAAAGTGAAGGAGGTGAGCTACCAATGTTAGATTGCAAGATTAAACGCAAATAAGAAGGAAATCTAGGGACTAGTGTCTATAGGAAATCTACCCATTCGAATCGCTACTTAGACTTCGAATCCTCCCACCTCATTTCAGTTAAAGTAGGCCTAGTTAAATGCTTAAGTGATAGAGCGAAAAAGCTTACTAGTAGATGAGAAAATCTACAACAAGAAATTAGACACATTAAGAATACCCTACGTCTCAATAACTACCCACCAAAATGTATAAATAAATTTATAAGAAATCGAAAGAAAAATATTAGCAGTGATGAGTAGTAGTAATACAGGTGTTAGTGTTGATAATAATGGTGACGGGGTTGAGAGAGAATTCAAAGCCTCTGCTGTGTCACCATACAACGATGGCACCTCAGAAGCATTACGAAGAATTCTCAACAAGTCTGGCTAGGATTAAAGTGGCACTCAAACCGACAAACTCACTTAGAAACAAGCTTTGTAGGTTAAGAGATCACCCCGACGTAATTAAGCAAAATGATCTGGCTTACCAGATCTCTTGGAATGATTGCGAGGTCAAGTACATTGGTCAAAGCAGTCTACTAGAGTCGATTAGAATAGCAGAGCACAAAAACTTAGCTAAATAAAGATTAGTAGATCGTAATAAGATAAGAAATCTAGAGAAAAACTCGGCTATAGCTCTTCATGCGATGACACACAGTCACACAGTACGGTGGGATAGGGTGATAGTGTTGAAAACTAAATTAGTTGGGTGGAGGAAGAGATTGATAACCTACTGAATCTTTGTTTATCGAATCAGCATCAAATACATGTAGTAATAGAAATGATTCTGCACCTCCCCTAGATATGTGGTTTATCCTACTATTTTTATCATCACAGAGAAGGAGAGAAAATTAGGAATATATAAGGTCTGTCTCGAAGTTATGGAGTCAGTTACCTGATATGAATATGGACAGTAAATTGTGTCCGAAAAGTTGTTATCCAGTAAATGCTACTGTTTCACTGTGTGATATTTCTAATAAACAGACTAAAATGGAATTACAATCGATTACAGTGCCCAAGTTTCACTCTTATATTCCAGTGAAACTGCTGGCAATTGAAGATCACCATCAACGGAAAAAACCTGAAGGAAGTTGTCTCTTTCACCTACCTACCTAGGAGGCAGCATCATCTCAACTACAGGCGGCATAAGCATTGACACAGATGAGGATGTGAAAGCCAGCATCGGAAAGACAGTAAGACACGCCTTCTTGCATTAATATGAAACTAGTGTAGGGATCCACTGCACTACACTCTACTGCATTCAGCATATGAAACAACGTTTTGATTCTCAACACTAATTCAGTCAAGTGACTCAGTGCTTCTATGTGATGGTTGAGAGAGTCGACACCTTACGAAAAGCATTTCCAACAAACTGCAGACATTCATCATCAACAGCTGCCACCTACGCTCACTGAATACTGAAGATGGAGATCAGATGGCCAGAATAACAAGAATAAGTAAGTGGGGACTGTAGCTGCCTGGCTGACAACGAACCAATAAAGCAAGAAGCTACTTCCCAAGAAATATGCAGAAGGAGAGAGTGGAGATGGATTGGATATCAACAGAGAAGACGGTTTGAGGACATCACACGTCGGGTCAGGTCAAGCTGTTGACTGGAAGCCGAATGGGAAACGACGATTTAGGTGTCAGAGGATGACATGGAGGAGATCATATGAGAAAGAAATGAAAGCTTGCGCGTAGTCGTGGAGTCAGGTTGAAAAGACTGCGAAGAAGAGAGTGAAATGGCGATGTGCTACTAAAGCCCTGTGTTTGACTAAGAACCTAAGGGACAAATAAAGTAAAAATTATTATTATCATGAGATGAATTAACACTACACAACTCTCAGCTCCTGGTTCAGTCAAAAGTCACAGATGACTGTTTTTTGTCAAGTAAACAACATGGGTGTAGGTTTAGTCAGTCAATGTAGAAAAAATTGGGAAACATTAGGGTACTAGCCAGAATCATATGCTTGACAAAGTTCTCTTCAACCATCTCCTTATCAACTCAGTAGTAGAAATAAGGAATGTAACGTTGAAAGAAAAGAACTAATTTAAGACATAGTAGATTATTCAAAGAAACAGTCTTGTTCGATGTATTTAAACAGCATTCATCCTTGTGTATTACTCGCTAAATATGGAGGATATAATGCGGCTGCAGTATGGTGACTACTGACTTCGTTCATAAGATCCATTCGAAAGCCTATGAGGCATTCAATTGTTGTGACTGGTAGAAACCAACTTAAACTGCTCTGGCAGATGTTACTGAAACTCAACTAACGTCACTCTATTAGTCTTATAACAGTTCACATGGCGATAAAATCTCAAGAGGATAAATGAGCACAGACAACAGTAATCGGCTATAGGAAGCTAAAAGATATCCTCTGTTATTCAGTATCAAGTATAAACAAGAAAAGTGAGATTATCTACATCAACATATTGACCAGTTGTAATTTTACACAAAAGCATGAAGATGTAAAGGTTACGTATTATTATTACTTTCCCTTGGAATCCTAGTGAAACATAGGACGTCAGTAGCACACCTACATTCCACTCTCTTATCTACAGTCTTTTCAACTTCGATCCACGATCGCACACAAGCTTTCACTTCCTCCATACATCACCTCCTCCATGTCATTCTCGCCTCGCATACCCAACTCGTCGTTTCCCACTTGCATAACACTCAACCGTATGACCTAGTCTGGTCCCACACGTGATGTCACCAATCAGCCTTCTCAGTCTATGCCCAATCAAATCCATCTCCACGTTCACCTTCCTCATATCTCTTCCCAGATAGCTTCTCGGTTCGTTGCTTCGTTGCCAGCCAGCCAGTCAGTCAGCCAGTCAGCCAACCACAGTTACTCCTTGCTTAGTCGCCTTGTTCTGGCCATCCATCTGATCTCCATCTTCAGTATCGAGTGAGTGTGGGTGGCAGCTGTTGATGATGTATGTGTGTAGTTTGTTGGGAGTGCTTTTATTGACGTGCCAAGTTTCTCAACCATCACATAGAAGCATTGACTTGACTGGATTGGTGTTTAAAATCCGTATTTTGTTGACACTTTCTGCTGATTGCAGTGCAGTGCAGTGGAATGCAGTGCAGTGGATCTCCACACTGATTTCACATTGATGCAGTAAGGCCTGTCTTGCTTTTCCGATCCTGGTTCTCACATCCTCATGTGTTCCGCCTTCTGTAGTTGAAACGATGCTGCCTGCCTAGGTGGGTAGGTGGGTGGGTAAAAGAGACTACTTCGTTTAGGTTTCTCCCGTTCATGGTGATTGGTGCCTCTTGTTGTTGGTGCTGTTGATGTTGGTTGGGTATCCTCATCATCTCTGTCTTCTCTACATTCACTTGAAGTGCCGTCTTCGCTGCCCTGCTTCTTCTGTCAACTTGTTGGTTTTTGCCTGTATATCTTCAAGTTTGTGCGACATCAGACACTAGGCATAAATCGTCATCGGCGTGGAAATCCAAATGTTGTTAGGGGGTATTTTCATCGGTCGACCAGCAAGGGTATGCTCATCTTCTTGCTCGTCACGGTTTGCTGCAGGATCCAGTCGACCATAATCAGGAAAATCAAAACATGCTTTGAACAAAGTAGTAGTATTCAGTTTGGGTAGCTGAAATGACTACTAAGCGAGAAGTTAGCGTTTAAATAAACGGTGTGTAGTAAACCTGACAGTTAAAAATGAAGAATAGCGGCTAGCAATCAAATCCAGAATGTTCATTTTTAGTTCTAGTTAGGACTCCTTAGCTGGATACATCTGGTTTGCAGAGTCTGATTCTGCTCCTATTAAAACTTGAATCTAGAACTCGACACCTCAAATGTCAGGACGCAAAAAATCATTGTCATGACTCCCTGAAATGCATATCCTTATTGTTATCAATCAGGTCAACTTAGTCAACAATGAGAGTTTACAAGGCATAACATCAAGTCCATTCACTATTTGTAGACTTTAAATAAACCAAAACCTGGTTTACAATCTTACACAGAATTTTTGGATATATTCTGTAAAATGTTGTTTGGAGTAGACATATCGACGACTTCAATCTGTATTTTTGTATGTTGTGGTTCTGTGTATATTAACCGGTACATACAGTGAAAGAGATATTAAGTTCAAGCGCTGAATTATCAGTTTTCATCTCCAGTGACAACCAGTAAACACTGATTTGTATTTAGAACAGTAACAGAGATTATGAAAACAGAGTGAAGTTATCTCATTTCCATTGAATCCCTAGTTTTCAAGTGTTAATCATCAAGAAAATGAATTCATGACACTCTATCATTATTGTATTTTTGAGATGAATGGGGATTTTTTTATTTACAAGTTGTATTCATCATGGACTGACATCAATTGGCGAACCATTGAGAATCTGGGAGCACTGGACACTTGTTTCGTCCTAGTTTGCCACTCCTCAGCAGTACACACACACTACTCGTCTAGGGATAGAACTCACGACCTTCAAGTTTCACGGTGAACGCGTCAACTATTCAGCCACTGGGTCGGTTTCCAGTGGTTGACAATTTCCAACTTCTGTCAATTCACAACATAGCGTGACTATCACCCAAAGTCTTCAGTTAGCATCCGCTTCCCTTTTGACTGGTTGACTCCATAGGTCACGGTTAACGCGTTCGTCGTGAAACCTGAACTTCCGGAGTTCGACCACTAGCCGGCTAGTGGGTGCCTACTGCTGAGCAGTCCCATACTGGAACGAACCAACTGTCCAGTGCTCCCAGATTTTCAATGGTTCCCTAACTGATTTCAGTCCATGATGAATATTACGTCTAAACTTTATCATTACGTTAAATTAAATGATCTTATCAAATAGATGAGATAATTCAAAGCTGAATCGAATAGTCAAGATATCTTCGTGAGTGGTAAGTATTTACTTTGGAAACTCAGTAACTTGTAACTTGAAACGTTCTACCACTTACAGATTTATTCTAGATGTTAGTGAGTTTAGTGTTTTGCGTCTGTCGTCTAAGTGAAAAAATATTCACACGCTGAAAGTCAAATTCATTTGTACTGGTGCGTCAGTAAAATGTTGGTCTTAACTTTACCTAACTACCACTCAAAGCTGTGTTTTCTTCCATGGAAGCAAGACACTGAACATCAATGTGACATTCAGTCAGATATATGATATATCAGTTAACAAACTTGAAGATCAATGTAGAAAAAATGTTAAAGAGTAATTCACCTTATCTGGTACTAAACTATTTACTTCTGAGTATCTCGATTAAAATTTTGGTAAACACTGAAGCATCAGACTAAACGAAGGTTCTGAAAAGTCCTAAATGTTGAAACGTTATAGAGTGTCTCACTGAAAAAGGCCACAATCAACTATTCTTGACAATATATTGGAAATTTCTGGGTGTGAATTGTGTGAGAAAATACCAGACGCCGATAATTTCCATCACTTTGGATACAAATAAGCATTTTAACATTCCTTAGAGATGGTCCATGCGGAATAAAGTATTCGTTTTTGCCAAATTGTCAAAACAAGAATCGGAAAAGCAAAACAGGCCTTACTGCATCAATGTGAAATCAGTGTGGAGATCTACTTCACTTCACTGCACTGCACTGCACTCAGCATAAAGCATCAACAACATCCGGATTTTAAACACCAATCCAGTCAAGTCAATGCTGCTATGTGATGGTTGGGAAACTTGGCACGTCACGAAAAGCACTCCCAACAAACTACACACATGCATGATCAACAGCTGTCACCTACACTCACTCGATACTGAAGATGGAGATCAGATGGATAGCCAGAACAAGGCGATTAAGCAAGGAGTAACTGTGGTTGGCTGGCTGGCTGGCTGACTGGCTGGCTGTCAACGAAGCAACGAATCGAGAAGCTATCTGGGAAGAGATATGAGGAAGGTGAACGTGGAGATGGATTTGACTGGACATAGACTGAGAAGGCTGATTGGTGACATCACGTGTGATGCCAGACCAGGTCAGACGGTCGAGTGTTATGCAAGTGGGAAACGACGAAATGGGCGTCCGTGTGTCACATAGAGGAGGAATAAATGAAAGGTTGTAGGCAGTCGTGTAGGCAGGTTGAAAAAGCTCCTGAGAAATGAATGGAATGTAGATGTGCTACTGACGTCCTATGTTCCTCTAGGAACCCAAGGGAAATATAATAATAATAATAATAATAATAATAATATTGCTTTGATCAGAGAGATCTTAGTTTCCTAAACCCACTGTAATTAACTTTTTTTCGAAAATTCATGTTTCAATGTTTTTTAGTAAAATAAACCCAGTATCATGTTTCCATTTGTATAGTAAACCAATTAGTTGGGAATAGGACAAACTACTAAGCCTTCACTTTTATTTCATATGGCTACACAGTTAATTAAGGTAATTTATGTAACCAAAACAGAACTTAACTTCAAACAGACCAATATTGAATGCCAACCCTTATGTTTGCGGTCTGTTATTTCGTCCTCAAAAAACAGTAACTTCAACCATCTCCTTTGTATGTAAACTCGAATATTCAGTAGAAGATTAAAGAACTCTGTTGGGAAATTGATCAATTTACTATGTAAACGTGGAATACAAGCTTTATTGATGAGAGTTTATGTACTTACAATGAATATGAATAATTCCTAATGCAATAATTAAAAATTATCAGGTTGCATTTTCTGATCTATTCAAAGTATAGCTGTTAATGATAGACCATTGCTAGCAGTGGAATCCAGGATGTGCACTTCGTCCAATGTGGGACTCGTCAGCTGGATGTAGCTGCTTCCCAGTGACTGATGTTTTTCGCACCAGGATTCGAACTCGGGGGCGATTGCTTCAAACGCCAGCGCGTTATCCACTTAACCATGAGGCCAAGATAACCACTTGTTGGGCGACGGGTATGGTTTTTAGTATAATTGTTTTATATGATACATCCAGCTGACGAGTTACAAGTAGGACGAGATGAGCATCCTGGATTCCACTGTTAGCCACGATACATCAGCAACATAATTAGAACACTGGCAATATCGAGGCATCTGCGCAGGAGCCCATAAGCCAATAGAGACCGATCAATTCGGTCCAGTCAACGACGGTATCATATAAAAACAATTTTACAAAGTAAAACCGTTTGAAAAAGTCTCGTGTTCATGTTGATGACACTGTGACTGATTGACTGACAAAATCGAAGTAGGACCTTATACACAAGTACATAGGCTGAAGTTGCTGCACTTCATCGAAATACACAAAGAACAGCTGGATAGAAATAGAGGTGATACCAAAGTAGACAAAGTAGTATGCGAGAATAAACAGTCTGGAGATCAAGTTTAGTCTGACTATTCATGTGATTACACCTTCACTATTCTGACCGATTTTCATCCATGTCACCAAGTGTCCTCAACCATTGAATCCTTTCGTCTCAGGGACTCCGACCACATAGCTCAAGCCAACACTCAGGGACTTCATCGACTGATTAGAGGTCTTGGACTAGCCATCCTAAAACGTTTTCTATCCTAATCCAGCTTCCACTAGCATGGCGCATCACGGTAGGTAGTGGCAATGATGGTTTATAAACTCAAGATACGTAAATGCCTTTTCGTTTTGCTGAGTGCTGAATCTTGGTCATATCACACCACCTATTGACTGAAACATTATTCACTAACATCAGTCAATTGAAGGATATATTTCAGTGATCCTTTTTAGAGCTCACTATTCGCTTTTCAGAAAACTGCTTTAATAATTCAGGAGTTATTTTACTCAGGAACTAATGATTATACCGGATACGTAGAGTAAAATAGTTCTGAAACAGTTCCACAGCGGACATCTAGGTATTGCACGTATAAAGTCTATCGCCAGAAGTTATGCATCCTGACCAAGTATGGACGCCGGCATAACAGAGTTTGTTGACTGATGCCAGTCATATGAAGCCGTGGCTAAGAATCCGCCCGAGTATGGCCTCCACGACCATGATCTCAACTACACTTGGATATTTCTGGACCGGTAGATCCTGTATATTCCTTGGTTCTTCGACAGGCCTATTCACAATGGCCCGAGGTAGTTTCGATTACTCCACCCTCCTGCAGCCTAATCATAGCAGCTTTCACTAAAATTTTTGCGTACCATGGCATTCCAGAATGCATTGTATCTGAATATGGTAGACACTTCACGTCTCAAGTATTTTAAGATTTCTGTAGAAGACATGGTATACAACATGTGTGGATGCCACCACACCACCATCAGTTCAACGGCCAGGCATAACGATTTGTGAATATCTTCGGAAGAGCATTATTGAAGGTAGGGAGAGGGGCTACTCCAGAAATCATATTGCATTTCCTTTTTGTATACCGCACCATGTTGGTAGAGCAGAGAAAAAGCCCAGATGAGCATTTAATGGGATTCATACTGCGTACCCATCTTCATCCAATGTTACCACCGTCACCAGTTCAACGGAAAATACAGTGGGATATTTTCTCAAAGAGGATCCGGTCTACGCTCGGAATTACCAAGTAGGAAGATAAAAACAGGTAGAAGGTTTGACTGAAGGTCAGTGAGGAACTATGATGTAGGAGGTTAAAATGGGGCACGAAAGATGGATGACACAAAAAATCAGATAAGATGTCGCCACGCCACATCCTCAGAAATTGAGAACTGCTACTTGAAATTATGGAACTACTTTCAGCTCAAGGGAAGTCGAATATCAAGAAGTAGTTTATACCAAGAAGAAGATCCGATTGCAAATGAACTCGATCGGTACATTCCCAAGTTGACTCACATGTTCATTTTTTTTCTAGAGATAGGTGCTATATACCCCCTAATTTTCCATGGCTTTTTGTGTGCTGTTTTGCTCATGGCCTAAAAATAACCTACATGACTGTTTTCATACCGTTACTAGTTTTTCTTCTATCTCCTCCCAAGGCTAAACTATCATTGGTTGTTGACTATATATGGATTTAGTGTTGCCAAGGTCATTTAGAAATGCATATATATTCAGCATCGCTTTCAACTGTAAAAAGCTCTCTATAAACGGTGTGTCTTCTCTTCTTATCTTGATTCGTCAATGGTCTTGTTGTTGTGGTGATGAATGACGTTCTGATTTGTATTAGAATCGATTCGTTTACGAGTTAGCTTCGTTCATTTCGTAGTCTGCTAGGCTGGTATCTATCGTAGACTGTTCGGCCGTACTACCGATCATAGGAAAAGTTCAGGATCACAGCAATTAAAACCTTTCAGCTTTTAGTCATTTTATTGAAGCTAATTTGCATTTATGTAAATTATAAAAGAATAAAGTTGAACGGTCTATGACAATAAAATATAAAAGTTGGAAATTATACCTTCTCTGTCTTTTCTGTATAAGCGTAAAATGTTGCTAACTCATGTTTCTTAACTGGCGTCAGATAGAAACGATAATTATTTTAAGATGTTAATCTTATTCAAATTGTTAGTAATATTAATGTCTTATTGTCAAAAGTTAGGCGCATACTTCAAACATTTAGAAGACTGAAATTACGGATCATTTACCATTCCAAATTTGTCTTATTAATTTGATAACAGTATGCTGCTATGTAGTACAATGGCTAAGACAAGTAGAGTGATGTTCGGTGGTTCTTTCTATCTAATTCAAGTCTTGAGTACCAGTATCAATCATAATATATTGTATACAACATTAGATTTAGTGACCGTGAATGTTAAAGGTAAATCATACTAACCATGAAAGCTTATCATTGATGAGTAGGCTTGTATTGTATTACTGAATGTGTTATAGCCTGGTAAGCGAGATATTTATTAAGACATTTTATAAAGTATGCTGATGATGTGACAGTTTCCATTCCAGTCTACTCTCACTCAGATTACTCTGAAATAAATGAATTCTTGTCTGAAAATATCCAATGATCTCTCTCAAATAGTCTCAAGCTAAATCCTTCCAAGTGTCAGATGTAAACAAGACTTGTGTGAGCTACTTAAGTCTCATGAAGCGTTTTGCAGCATTGATGGTATTTCTACAGTGTTAACTAGCATGGATTGAGGTTTACTTCTGATCTCTGTTGGTCATCTCATATCTTGCTGACTTGTAAAAAAATCTTTATTACAACGTAGAGAAACTGAGACTGTCTGGTATAACTCAACTTCTCCTTTGACAATTTATCGATTCCTGTATTTTACCTATTCTTCCTCTCTTCTGTTCCCACTGATCTCACCTAATCTTCTAAAAAAGGACTATGATATATTGCGTAGAACTTTTAAATCCATAAGTGAGTATTGTTAGTGGTGTACCTCTGGCTCAACTGATTAACACTGTGGTTGATAAACATTTAAATTCTAGTTGGTCAATAACTAGCTACGATAATTTTAACTAACACTGAGCATCCTCTCCATTCACAACTCTCTTAACGTATCTCGTCAGGGAGAACAAGAAGAAACAACACATGACTGTTTGCTCGTGCAGCTAAGTACAAGAATTCGATTATATCTTGTACGCGTATTGTATAAGAAGAAAGGGTGTTAGAACAGCACTCACCTATCAGCTACTTAACAGTTAACAGCCTCATTCAATTTAAATTAACAATGTAAAATGTTCTCGTTTCAAATAGTCTTCAATTAAATTTTTTACCATAACACAAATAAGAATTTTGAGAGAGTTGTGGAGATTTGGAATTATTTCAAGTTGTTATTCGTGAGCTAACAGAAGTTGGAAATATGGAGCATTGGATTCTGGCCCAGTGGCTCAATGGTAACGCACTGGCCGCGGAACCTGAAGGTCGCGGGTCCGATCCTTGCTGGTGGGGTCGTGGGTGCGCACTGCTGAGGAGTCCCATACTAGGACGGAACGGCTGTCCAGTGCTCCCAGGTTTCCTTTGTTCCTCCAACTGATGTCAGTCTACCATGAATAACAACTTGAAATAAATAGGAATGTTTTGAAGGAGGATTTATCATCATACATATATTTTGCTGTTGTTGAAATATATTATGCTGACAGTGCCGAATAGTCCCACAAATTGTTTGAAATATAATGAATATTATTATAATTTATACTGGGTGATCCATTAACGGAAGAAACCTAAACGAAGTAGTCTCTTTCACCCACCCACCTACCCACCTAGACAGGCAGCATCGTTCCAACTACAGGTGGTGGAACAGGTGGGATGTCAAAGCCAGTCACGACGGCAAAAACAGCAAGACAGGCCTTACTGCATCAATGTGAAATCAGTGTGGAGATCCACTGCACTGCAATCAGCAGAAAGTGTTACCAACATCCGGATTTTAGACACCAATCCAGTCAAGTCAATGCTGCTATGTGATGGTTGAGAAACTTGGCACGTCAAGAAAAGCACTCCCAACAAACTACACACATGCATCATCAACAGCTGCCACCCACACTCATTCGATACTGAAGATGGAGATCAGATGGATGGCCAGAACAAGGCGACTAAGCGAGGAGTAACTGTGGTTGGCTGGCTGGCTGGCTGGCTGGGAACGAACCAACGAATCGAGAAGCTATCTGGGAAGAGATATGAGGAAGGTGAACGTGGAGATGGATTTGACTGGACATAGACTGAGAAGACGGATTGGTGACGTCACGCAGCAGGTCAGACGGTTGAGTGTTATGCAAGTGGGAAACGACGATTTGGTCTTGTGTGGCGAGGGTGACACTGAGGAGATGGTGTATGAGGTGTATGGGCAGTCGTGGCTCCAGGTTCAAAAGACTGAAGAGAAGAGAGTGTGAAGAAGGCGTGCTACTGAAGCCTTACGTTTTACTAGGAACCCAAGGAAGAAATAATAATAATATTGGGTGATAGTTGTAGATGAAATGTAAGTTTGATCCTTGGCCGGATTCGAACCAGCAACCATCTGGTTTCTGTCCCAATATTATACCAACTGAGCTAGTTACGAGGTCCGAATGTTGACCAGATCTTTTCACTTTCAATCATCACCCAGTAAAAATACTAATCTGGCAAACCACAGCTATATCAGATGATTAAAATGATTATATTATTATCATATATTAAAAATTAGTGACAAATTATGAAATATTGTTCAGTACTTGTGTTATAACTAGATCCATGTAAACATATTACATATAGAGTACACAAGCGATGTTGTGATGTCTGCAAATAACACAAAGGGTACCGTATTTAGTAGAAGTATTATACTGAACTAAGTCATTTTATAGTTAATATCATGGTGCCATGGTATTCAAAGACTGATGAAACTAAATTTATATGCATAATAAAATGTGGCAACTGGGAAAAACTTTATGTTGGAGATAGAAGTCTCCCATTGCATACTTATCTGAACAAAAAGCAACCATTAATATAAGTGTAAAACTTGGGCACTGTGGTAGAATGTAGTTCCATATTAGATTTGTTTATTTGATATAAAGCGCACAGTGAGACAGTATTATTTACTTGATTACGTTTCGAGCATAAATTATTTGCTCATAATCATATCAATGTAATCACACTTCTTTCGACATCTGATTTTATAGTCCTGTCACCTGATCTCTCTTTGTTTTTTGTTTTTTGATTGGTAGTAAAGTTTTCCATATCTCTGGTATAGGTGTTGCGTCATTCCTATTACATGTGTTGGGTGTGGATTCGATGAACAAAGATTCAGTAATTAATCTCTCTCTCCACCTAGCTATATTAGACTTAAGTACAGTGGTTTTGTCCCATCCTATTGTGTGGTTGTGTGTTAATGAATGTAATGCAATGGCTGAGTGTTTTTCTAGGTTATTGATCTTATTGGGGTCTCCGTTCTATGTTTAGCTAAATTCCTATGTTCTGTTAATCTAACTGACCCCGACCGGCTAGTTTGACCTATGTATTTGACTTCACAGTCATTACATGGAATTTGGTAGATTATATTATTTTGCTTAATTGGTTCTATCGGATCTTTTAGCCGACAAAGCTTACCTCTAAGTGAGTTTGTTGGTTTAAATGCCACCCTAATTCCAACCTTGTTGAGAATCCTACGTATGGTTTCTGATGTTCCTTCCTTGTATGGTATCACAATAGAGGTGTTGATTTCCTTTCTACTTATGTTGTCACTATTATTTGTATTTGTATTAGTGTTATTATTTTGCTTCTTATGCGTCCGTGTGAATTTCTTAATAAAATGATGGGGATAATTATTAATTATTAACGCTTCTTTTATGTGTTTCAATTCCTTATTTAAGTCCTTACAATGACTAGTGAGTTTCTCAGCTCTGTTATTTAGACATTTGACTAAACCCGCTTTAACTGACACTGGATGAGATGACTTGAAGTCTAGATACCTGTTAGAATGTGTTGGTTTTCTGTAGACGGTAGTATCTAAACCACCATCTATCCTTCGTTTTATTCTGCAATCCAACATAGGTAATTCTCCTTGTTCATTTTCTACTTCGTAGTGAATTGGATTGCGTTAACTACTGAGTTTATGTGTGTCAAGAAACTGTCGATATGTTCCGATTTCAACACTGTAAATGTGTCATCTACATATCGCCACCATATCTTAGGTGTCGGATTATATGTTCGTAAAGCCATATCTTCCCAACTATCCATAAATATATCTGCTACTATAGGGGATATTGGTGATCCCATTGCTACTCCTTCTGTTTGTCTATATATCTTTCCCTGAAACTTGAAGACTGTCGAGGTTAAGCATAACTGCACTCCTAACATGATTTCACCAACCGATGCCTTGGTTCTTTGAGTAAGTTGTGAGTCAGTATCTAGTTGATTTCTGACTGCCTCCAGTGCCATATTGATTGGTATTTTAGTATAAAGACTTGTTACGTCAAAACTAACCATTTTTTCATCCTCTTCTATGTGCAGGTCATTAAGTTTTTGTTTCAACTCGTAAGAATTTACTAGTCTAGAGTTGGAACGGTCTCTAACAGGACGTAATACTGATGCTAAATACTTTGATATCTCATATGTTGGTGTGTTTCGGAAGTCAACTATCGGCCTAATGGGATAACCTGCTTTATGAACCTTAATAGTACCGTAAATTCTGCTAGGATTATTAGTTTTTGGCATTAAAGTAAACCATTCGGACTTACCTAGAGATGGCTTCAGTCGGCGTATCAGATCTGTTGTAGATTTCTTAATTTTATTCATGACAGTATCTATAGGTTTCTTAATCTCTTCATATGGCCCTGTTTGGATATGTTCATCCATTTTTTTAAGATAATCCGATTTGTCCATAACTACTGTTGAGTTACCTTTGTCAGATTTAGCAATTACTATACTATTATCCTTTCGTAGATTGTTTAAAGCTGAATTTTCCAGTTTCGTTAAGTTTCTTTGCTTTACTTTATCACCAATCAAAAAAACAAAGAAAAATCAGGTGACAGGACTATAAAATCAGATATCGAAAGAAGTGTGATTACATCGATATGATTATGAGCAATAATTTATGCTCGAAACGTAATCAAGTAAATAATACTGTATCACTATGCGCTATATATCAAATAAACAAATCTAATATGGAAAAAGCAGCCATACTTAACCGCCACAAAATATCTTCTCTGTACCATGTGTCCACTTGTTAAATGCGCCCATGAACACTACCCAGCCTCACTGGCAAAGGGATAACGGAAATGTACCTTCAGTTCAATAACAGAACACCTCGTCTATTCAAACGGCTTATTTAAAATCCTTTACAGGGTCCGATCAAATTACTCGAAGCTAGTAAGACAGCATCGTTTCAACTACAGGTGGCAGCATAGATGATGATGTTAAAACCAGGATCGAAAAAGCAAGAAAGACTTTCAATAATCAGAAATCAGTGTGAAGATCTACTGCACTGTACTCAGCACAAAGAACAAGATCTGAATTTTAAACACTATTTCAGTGAACTCAGTGCTGCTATATGGTTGGGAAACTTGGAGCATCACGAAAAGCATTTCCAACAAACTACAGATATACATCAACAACAATTGCCTACACTGACTCGTTACTGAAGCTCAGATGTCGAGAACAATGAGAATAAGCAAGAATGAACTCTGGCCTAGAGACGAACCAACGAAGCAAGAACTTATCGCTCAACAAATATGCAGAAGACAAAGTGGAGATGGATTGGGCATCCACCAAGAAAACCATTCGGGGATATCACGTGTTAGATTAGGCCAGGCCGTCGTGTGGAATCCAAATGGGAAACGGCGAGTTGGGCGTGCGAGGCAAGGGTGACATGAAGGAGATCGTGTAGGGAAGAAGTGAAAGCTTATGGTCGGTGATGGAATGAGGTTGAAAAGACTAGAGAGGTGAGAGTGAAGCGGTGATGTACTACTAAAGCGTTATGTTCCACTAGGAGCCCAAGGGATAAATAATAATAAACAAAAAACTTGTCTATAGCTGGAGCAGTGACCATCCAGAATTTCAAACCAGCGTTATGTGTTTGATAAAGGTACGTTCAACCTTGGTCCTTCCCACGGACATCATAAAGCCCTGACCGTCTTAGATTCATTTTGTGTAAGGTAACTATACATTTATTTCCCTAATCTAAATATTCAAATTGTGATTATTAGATGACAGATTTCGAAGTGATTACGTCACGCCTTACTGGCTTTATCGTCAGACTGAAGGTATGCCAATGGGTTCAACATTATTTCTTCTTCTAACCGACATGTTTATGGGAAATTGGAAAGTGAACCACTGAGCAGCACCATAAATAAACTGTCCTCCTATCATGGATACATGGATGACACTTCCATTCTGTACGAAAATCATAATCATTCTGACAGTCTTATCAATACATTCAACAGTGCTCATCAAGAAATTCAGCTCATTCATGAAACACACAAAGATGTATATCTGACATTTCTAGATGTTCTCCCATCAAGACGAACAAATGGAAGTCTCAGATGCAGTATTCATAGTAGGAAATTATGGATCGATCAGTATACACATTTCCGATCATTTGTCCCTCCTAAATGAAAAAGGAATTTAAATCGTACACTCAATAAGATTTCAAAAGCTGACACTTTGAAAGATGAATTAAGAATAATAGAGATCTCCTGATATGAGAATGCTTATCCTGAAATGTTTGTAAGGATAGTAACAATGAAAACAGCTGGAGAAAAGCACCTTCAAATAGTGACGAAGAAACGATCGTCCAGAGGAAATGCAGAGGTAAAAACACTAACACTAACACTGACACACTTCCTTACCTCCAAACTATGTTGGAAATATACTCCTCGCTGTATAATGTCAATGTAGTCGAAGGATAAACTTCTCAATCTTGACCACATCTATGTGCATTCATACATTTGACTAATTCTGTGGAGATAATTGCATAAGTAGAACGACTCGACAAGCCCACCATCGCTTCACTGAACACTGTCCAGAATGGTTAGGCAAAGGAACACTGAAATCCATTAAAAGCTCAATACTCGCTCATCTAGTAGATACTGAGTACTGGTAAGATTGGGCAAACCTCAGCATTTACTATTGTTTACGGAGTCTCATCACTATTCTCTTAGTTTGTCCTCCTCCAACTACTGAGCATAGCAGAAGCCATAGGAGTTAAAATTTTCAAACCTAATTCATGTATACAGAAGATGTTTGTTCATTCCCTTTTCCACTCATAGCCTTCAACTTCAACCCAGATACAATTACAGTAGTTTTACTCCCAGTCACTTGGATAAATGTAAATATTATCTCCCTCCGTGCACACACACACGCAAACACACACACAATTCACTCACACTCCTACTCTCAGGTGGTCGCTGATTTGAATCCCACCACGGTTCAAATCTTCATTTCGCCTTCAGTCATCACGCAGTATCAATACAAGTTCACCAAACCACGTCTATCTATCCCAACACACATATACACCTACAAGGATTGACTACTGAGGAAATATAAACTTGCCGAGATTTCGTTTTGTCATTATCACCTTCGGCCAGAAAGAATAAGCAACAAGGAACTCTGGGAACGAACCAACCATGAACCTATCACCCAACAAATATGCAGGAGGAAGTGGAGATGGATTGGGCATGCACTGAGAAGGCCGACTGAGGACATAACGCATCAGGCCAGTCACTCGAGTGGAATCCCCATGGGAAGTGACGAGTTGGACGTCCCAGCTGAGGGTGACATGGAGGAGGTCGTGCGAGGAAGAAATGAGAGCTTGTGGGCTGTCGTGGAACCAGGTTCAAAAGATCTCAGAGGACAGAGGTCACTGGAGGCGTGCTACTGAAGCCCTATGTTCCACTAGGAACCCAAGAGACTAATAATAATAATAATAATAATGTATCAAATGGCGACTATGCTGAATAATTTGTAAAGCGTCAATGTAAATCCTGATGAGAATTTGCCAAAATAACATATTCGCCTGAAACTCTGTTTTCTTATTTTCATAATCCCCTGCTTATTTTTCTACTCAGCTACACATTTATCCCGTATTGCATGGTTACATTTCATTTTATAATCCCCTGTCTATTTCTCCCACTCTAAACTTATATGTGCATTAATCAACTCCGTTTAGTCATTCAATATATTTTGCCCCCTTAGCGGAAATAGTTCTAGAACTTTCTCCTCACTGTAATATACACTTACGAATATAAAGCTTAGCGGTGAATGACTCTGTCCAAATGAAGAATTTTTCTTCAGTGCAACTATGTCTTATCTTTTCTTATATTATGAATTCATTGAGATAACTGTAGATATTAATTCTATGGTGTAAATGTAAATATCTTCGATATAGGAAATGCGATTCTTAGGTGATTAGACTCTAAACGACCGCATCAAGCAATGAGAAACACGAGAAACAAAAACAAATTCAGAGTTTAGACTAGTAGGAAAGTCAGCCGAAGTGGGTGAAGAGATACTGATGATCCTGCTTAAAAAAAGAGAGATGAAATCTTTGCAATAAAATAGCTCAGTTTGGAAAATGTAACATCTCTGAAGTGATTCTCCTGAAGTACAAAGGTATTCTCTACAACTTTCGTGCATTATTATTATTGATTATTACAATATAACATCATGAATGTCTGTCAGTATCGAATCAGCCACATATGAGCCCACATTCCAACAGAGGTCGACCGATTCGGCTATTTATAGCAACAAGGAATTATAAGTATCATCATAAAAACTGATACCCGTTGCACAACAGGCGGCTATCATGCACGTTCTGGAGTTTAAAGCGAAGGTTACTGAGTCACAACATCACTTGGTACTGGAGTCTAAGTACATTTGGCTGAGGAGTCCTAAATAGGACGAAATGCACGTTTTAGATTCCCTAGCTACTCACCAAGATCAATATAATTATTGATACCTCAAAATATGGAAACTCACTCATGTGCTGCACTCTATTGATTAAGTGTGGTTAAAGACAGTCAGTAAGAAACTCTGGACATAGATTTCATGCTTGTTGGTACTTATCAGCAAGACGTATCAGCCGCACACTTGCGACTGAGAATTAAATATTTTCTATGCTAAAACTTTCAAGGAATATAGGTCTTCTACAATTATCCTTAAATATATTTAATTTAAAGTATGAGTAAATGCAAACCAGTTTACCAGCCTGACTGTTTCTTCTTCCTATTGTGTCTTGGGTTCCTAGTCGAACATGGGAGGTCACTAGCACTTCTCCATTTCACATACTTCTCTCCAGTCTATTCAACCTGCCTCCGCCACCGCTAACAAGCTTTCACTTCCTCCTCATACACCATCCCCTCCATGTCACCCTCGCCACGGACGCACAACTCGTCGTTTCCCGTTTGCAGTCCATTCCACTGCCTAGCTTGACACGTGATGTCCCCAATAGGCCTTCTCAGTCTATGCCCAGTCCAATCCAACTCCACTCTCTTCTCCTGCATATTTGTTGGGCGATGGGTTCTTGCTTCGTTGGTTCATTGCCAGTCAGTCAGCCAGCCAGCCAACCACAGTTACTCCTCGCCTAGTCGCCTTGTTCTCGATATCCATCTGATCTCCATCTTCAGTATCGAGTGAGTGTGGGTGGCAGCTGTTGATCATGCATGTGTGTAGTTTGTTGGGAGTGCTTTTCTTGACGTGCCAAGTTTCTCAACCATCACATAGCAGCACTGACTTGACTGGATTGGTGTTTAAAATCCGTATGTTGTTAACATTTTCTGCTGATTGCAGTGCAGTGGATCTCCACACTGATTTCACATGGATGCAGTAAGGCTTGTCTTGTTGTTTTTCTCATCGTGACTGGCTTTGACGTACTCATCTGTGCCACCACCTGTAGTTGGAACGATGCTCCCTTTCTAGGTGGATAGGTGAAAGAGACTATTTCCTTCAGATTTCTCTCGTTCATGGTGATTGGTGCTTATCGTTGGTTTGGGTATCTTCATCACCTCTGTCTTCTCTACAATCACTTGAAGTTCCGCCTTCGCTGCCCTGTCTTTCTTGCCAACTTGTTGGATTTGGCCCGTAGATCTTCGAGTTTGTGCGACACTAGGCACAAGTCATCGGTGAAATCCAAATCTTCTAGGTCTTTTCATCGGCTCAGCGTATGCCCATCTTTTCGCTTGTCACGGTTTGCTGCATGATCCAGTCGATGATGTCTGATAGTAAGTGGCAGCCTTGTCTTACTCCAGTCTTCACTTCAAAGGTGTGAATAAGGTTTCCATTTTGAATCACTTGGCATGTAGCCTCATAAAACTACAGTTGAATGAGATTGATGATAGTTTGTGGTATTGTGTAATGTTGAAGCAACTGCCAAATTACTTCTCGATGGATGCTGTTAAACACCTTTTCAAAATCGATAAAGTTGAGGCAGAGATTTAACTGCCATTCTATACTCTGTTCTATGATGTTGCGTAGCGCGTAGCGTTATAATTCTATCTGCACATGATTTGTTCTTCATAAAGCCAACTAACCTGTAATTTTGAATCCAACGCATTGTTTAGTCTCTCCAGGACGAAGTGGCATAATATTTTACTTTGAGTGGACAGAAGCATGATTCTGCCCCTGACTGTTTCTACAGTGACATTATTAAGCAGGTATCTGAAAAGTTTCGTTGTCAAGATATCATCACTGGAGACAAGTATTCATTACAACCTGCTTCACTTAATTCACTGTTGAAATGTTGATTTCGCCTCAAAGTGAACAAATCACATCGAAAGCATCCGTTAGAAAAATACTATAATGCTGTACATACTGATGAAACCTAAACCATTTTTTTGTTTAATTTTTCATTGTTTTAGAAATTATAATGACGGAATCTACTGCAATGAATGAAATTACTTTCTATGGAAAGCAATTAGAAGTGATCTACCTATTTAATTATATTTTATGATTTGTTCCAATAACATATCATATTTATCCATTTTATGCATGATATATCAAGCTGATTTCCCTTCATTGTTATTTTCAGTTGACTTAATAAGTCAATGATTGAGATTCTGAAATATAAATCACTTATATTGTGTGTGTATGTTGTGAATGCTTATCCATGTGGATTGATTAACTTTAGGGAAACATAAGTAAAATATCACCTAATCGATATAAAGCTTAAAATAGTGGTTCACTATTGAAGAAGCTTAAGCATGTATCATTGTATTCATGTAGCGAAATGTTCCAAAATGTGCATATATTGGTGTGAATAAAGAAAAAAAGATTACGGAGAATATAATTGTCCTTTCCAAGCTATTATTCAATACGAACCAATGAAAACTTGGGAACACTTAGACAGCTGTTTCGTCCTAGAATGGGACTTCTCAGAAGTAGGCGCTCATGACCCGGCCAGGGATTGAACTCGGAACCTTTAAATTACATGTCGATCACATCAAATATTCATCCACTAGGTTGGAGTCTAAAAGTCCACAGTTTCATGCTTCTATCGATTTGTGATGTGGTACGCGCACTCCTGAAGAGTCTCATGCAAGGACGAAATAACTGTTCAATGCTTCCAACTGATCACAGTCCCTGCTGAATACTATCTTGAAAATGAAATCCTCTAAACCACAAAATAAACTGTCCTTTCGACAAGTAAGTTTCATAGCCTAATAAGTAAAATGAAAGAATGTTCAAGACAGGATTTCAGTCAAAGGTTAAATGGTTCGATGTAGAGGCTGAATGAACGAGATTTTAAAAGAAGCCGAATACCTGGAGTCTACAAAGTGTTTAACAATGCAGCTGGAGATAGTTTTTGTATTCAAACTTTAACAATCAGGTTGTATAATGTTCACGAGCGTGTTTTTCAAGCGAGGAAATAGTACAGCAGATGAACTCAGCTTCATAGACGATGTACCACATATAGTTGTCTTTCACTCATCAGTGAATCAGTTGTTGACATTAAAAGACGATACGGAGATATACATTATAGAACATTCTACATAGGAACTTTGAAAAACGTTGACGAAGGATGTCTGCGACAATATGATCTTTGAACCTAAAGTTTATTGAAGGTATTTTTCTCAGAGATGATTCACTTCCTTGAATAGTTTTGTTTCCTTTCATATACTTCCCTATAAATCTAAACAAGTAGCTTTTTTTAATAATGTTTCTGAGACGGTTTCTGATTTTGAGATAACTCTATCATCTGTGTATATTTTTCTTATGGTTAATGAGCTTGACAGCATATGATTTTTTTTGTTACCTAAAGTCATCCAAGCGGAAAAAATTAATCAGTCGCCCATTGTATTTCGGCTTGTTTCAAATGAATCTTTATATATAGTTATCAGATCTCTTCATGAGGTTACGAGTTCATTTCACCTTCCAATGTAATTCTGACTAAAGGGTGCCTGCTACTGAGATTTCGAAGCAAGCATGTAAGGTCCAGACCTTCTTAACATTAATGTATCTCAAGTTGTTATTCATCGAAGACTGACATCAGTTGGAGGAACAAAGGAAACCTGGGAGCACTGGACAGCTGCTTCGTCCTAGTATGGGACTCCTCAGCAGTGGGGTCGTGGGTGCGCACTGCTGAGGAGTCCCATACTAGGACGAAACAGCTGTCCAGTGCTCCCAGGTTTCCTTTGTTCCTCCAACTGATGTCAGTCTTCGATGAATAACAACTTGAAATATTTTCAAATCTCCACAACCCCCTCAAAATTAATGTATCTTTCCAAACGGAATGATTCTTTTCAGTGAGGACTTATGGAATTAGGTAATATAAACGTGTGTTACTGCTTTGAACCACCCCTCCTTATCTTCATCAACAAGTTATAGATTCATTGGCTGATAAAATGATTTTTTTATTATCCATTCTGAAAAAGTTAAAACCTTTTTTTAGGATGTAAACTTGAAGTTTAGAACTCATCTAACCCTAACATATGATGAATTATACTTGTAGGTTTCAAGATGTTCTAGTTAATCACAAGAAATTTGGTCTCTGACTACACATTTCGAAGATATTAAATGAATTACTGAATAATAATATTATCTTATTCACTTGCAATGGGAATGAGAGAAGGTTTACTTATAGGAGGTTCTGGTTTCAATCGCTTGGCAGGGTCATCACCATGTATTGATTAAGAGTCCCACACTTCGATGCAACCACCGTCTAGTGCTTTCAGATTTTCATTAGCTAATCAAACGATATCGGTCTACGCTGAAGACTAACTTCATATCAATATTTTCTCAAAAACCTGAGTACTTAAGATCATAATGGCCTGATGTGATGTCTCAAAGAAAATGTGAATTAAAGACGGATGTTACTTTATCTAAACATGAATATATAGGAGAATTGGACACTAAGTATAATATAGGTACAGAAGATAAGTAAACTGATTGTAAACCTCAAAACAATTAGCATATGTCAGTCTTATATTTCATGGAGATGGCATCTCTATAATATAACCAATACGAAGTCATATAAGGCTGCAGTGTGTACATACCGTGTCATAAATCAGAATGAAGATTCTTAGATTCTACACTATCAAAGGCGTATATCAATTCAACTGTACTTGTAGAAGTAAACAAACAAGTTTTACGGAGAGTAGACTGTCAACTTGTATAGCTGAACATTTAGTAAAACCAATCACTAAGCTGCTGTGAAACGAAACCTTAAAGAGTTCTATGATCAAGTATCGCCTAGATGTGAGACATCGTATGAAATTAAACAGTTTGTTTAGAATTGTCAACAGTAAATAGAATAAGTAAATTACTATTTATTGACATACTTGTTATTCTCCATTGTTTGTTGTGTTGGATCGAATCGTTCTACCTGTATTAGCATATGGGCTCGTATGCGGATACCTCGATATTGCCTGAATGTTAATTATGATAAATTGGTTAGTTGGAATAAGTAAATGCTTATTAAAGTCGAATTAAGGCGCTGACATAGTGTATAGTAAAAGAAATGATAACTTCTCTAAATTTATGTTGGTAGGAATTTTATTGTTTTGTGATAGTATCAATTCATTCATCTTACCATTGTTTTAGTGGTTAACTAGTTCACTAGTTACTAGCCGGTCCTAAGCCCGCGTAAGGAGGGAAGGTTGGGCATAGGGCTAGCAACCCTACCCCGTAAAATCAATCCAACCGCTACAGAAACTTAAAAGCACAGATGAAATATAAAAAATGAAAATAAACATACTCATCACTGGAATCGGAGCCAGAGAGCCTTCGGGAAGCCAACTTTGAAAAGGTCTTCGAAAGCGTCGACCGACAAGTAATTTGGCAGCTCCTTTAACACTATGGCATACCACAAACATTTATCAACCTCATTCAACAACTACATGAAGACGACACATGTCAAGTGATTCACAACTGGAAGTTTAGTGATGTCTTCGAAGTGAAGATAGGAGTGAGACAAGGCTGTCTACTACCACCCATCACCTTCTTCATTGTGGTAGACTCGACTGGATGGTGCAGCAAACAGTGAGAGGCGAGAAGAGGATGATATGCTGGACAGGGGTAAAGATCATTGAATACTTGGATTTCGCCGATGACCTGTGTCTAACGTCTTGTGGCACAAACTCGAAGATGTACAGGCGAAAACTAACAAGTTGATAGAAGAGGCAGACAGGACTTGAAGTGAAAGTAGACAAGACGGAGGTGATGAAAATACACAACTAACACCACCATCACCAACAACAAGAAACAGAGATTAGCATCAAGGGGAGAAACCTAAATGAAGTAGTTTCTCTCGCCTATCTAAGCAACATAGGCACAGACGAGGACGTCAAATACAGCAAGACAGGCCTTCATCAGCCCGAAACCAGTGTGTGTGTGCGTGAACAACATCCCGATTCTCAACACCAATACAGTCAAGTAAGTCAGTGTTTCCGTGTGATGGTTGAGAAACTTGGTATGTCACCAAAAGCATTTCCAACAAACTACACATATTCATCAACAGATGCTGCTTACGCTCACTCCATACTGAAGATCGGATGGACAGAATAATGAGAATATGCAACAAGGATCTCTGGCTGGCTGGCTGGCTGACTGACTGGTAACGAACCAACGAAGTGAGAACGTGTCGATGAACACATATGCAGAAGAAGGGAGTGGAGATGTATTGGATTCGGTATACACTGAGAAGGCTGTTTGGGGACATCACATACCAGGCCAGGTGAGGCCAGGCTGTTGAGTGGAACTCAGATGGGAAACGACGAGTTGTGCGTTTTAGGTGAGGGTGACATGGATGCGATGATGTGTGAGGAAGAAACGATAGCTTGTGGGCAGTCGTGGAGTCAGGTTGAAAAGATTACAGAGAAGAGAGTGGAATGGAGATGTGCTACTGAATCCCTATGTTCCACTAGGAACCGAAGGGATAAATAATAGTAATATTTACTCCTTATTTTCTGCCCTTACTTAATCATTCTTATAAACATATACACCTATGTAGTATTACAGTTTAATTTTTCGGTTGATTTGAGAATTGTTTCAATGTGCCTTTTCCTATATTATATCATGGATATAGAGTATTCAGCTATAGATTCCCATTGGAACGTCATGAATTCATCTATCTCTGTTTGTCTTACCCTTTTGACTTTTATTAAATTTCTATCAGAATAGAATAGTTGGTCTCAGTTGTACAATAATACAACAGATCTTTCCTATTTTGTGTAATATGTTAGGAGTTTAAGTCAGGAGCCATGATTCACTATTTTGCAATTAATAATTGATTGATTTATGATACATACACTGATCTTCACTGAATTGATATCAAGTTTCTATCAAAAAGATATTAAATAATCATTCAAGGAGTAAAGGGTTTACAGTTCATATTACTTTATGTAAATTTTGTATGTTTTGATGGGCTATGGGTACTTCAGTCGGTTTTCATTTCCTCGCAGAATGTATGAAACTAGGGAATATTAAAACGCTCACTAAAACCAATAATCACTTCAGTAGTATTTAGCAACTTAAATAGAAACGTAATTAATATTTGGACGCCTCTATATTTGACAAAGAATTAAAATTGACTAAATCTACTAGTCTGAGTCAACTTCGCCACGTTTACTAGTTCACTAATATATTAGCTGGTCATAAGACCGGATAAAGAGGAAAGGTTGGGTATAGGGTAGCAACCCTAACCTGCAGAACTAATCCAATACCTAAACAAACTTCATAGCACAAGAAAAATATAAAAAATAAAAATAAACTTATTTTCGGAGAAATCGGAGAGACAAAATGATACCAGTTAGTGAAATCCTTCAGTAAGCGGATTCCCCGATGTGTGCCTACTCTTCTCTATATGAAAACACAATGTTTGAAGCTGGGTGACTAGCAAGACTGCCCAGCTTGCAAAAGAGATGTGAAGATATGGCATAGAAGTACTAGGAATCTGCGAAAGTAGACGGAATGGAAGTGGACTCTCCAAACTGTCAACTGGAGAGGAGTCAATAATCTAAACCGATATTGACACCCAGATGACAACCACGAGCATACTGAGTTTTGGAGTGGCTATCATGATGTCCCCTTGAAGAGCATTGCAGGCTCTCACGCAGTGGGAGCCAATCTCCGCCAGGATCGCCATCATGACAGCAAGATTCAACTCAAAAGGAAGGAAAGTCACTATCATACGATGCTATGCTATACTATGCCCCTACAAATAATGCAGACGCAGATGAAGAGAAAAGGGAGGAATTCTACAGACAACTGCAATCAGTACTGGACAAGACCCAATCCAGATGGTGACATCAAAATTCTGATGAGTGGGGTGATATGAATGCCAAACTGGGAACGGACAACACAGGAAGAGAACCAACCATGGGTCGAGAGGTACTTAGTGAAATGATGAACGAGAATGGAGAACTATTTGCAGAATTCTGTGCATTCAACGATTTGGTGATTGCAGTGAGGCAGTGTGTACAAACACAAGGATATTCACAAAGTGGGCGACATGGATTTGATTTCACCAAACACCAGGACACACTACACCACAATACAGATCGACTTCATCTAAATGTGAAGAAAGTGGAAACTCAGCCAGCCTACTGGACACAAGATCAAGAAAGGAAGATGTAGGTTCAGACCACTATCTGATCCAAAGAACCTAACTTCCAAATCAAGATGAAAGCCCTCAAGAAAGTTGATGATAGACAGAAGTTTAAGTTCAACACCCAGAAACTGAAGGAAGAAACTACAAACGACTTCTTCACGTCGTCAGTCATTAGGACAAAATGGGAGACATTAAGCAACATCCGTGAAAGAACATGCTTGGAAGAACACTGAAACCTTTTCAAAGTGATATTGAAGGAGACCAGCATAAGTGTGTCAGGAAGGTAAAAGGCAGAAGCAAGACAACGAATGGATGTCGACGGACACGTGGAAGCTGATAGAGAAGGGAGAGGAAGATGGTGAAGCAGAAGATAAACTGGTGCAAGGATGAACAAAGAGAAGAGGAACTTAATACAACCTATAAAACACTGCACTGGACAAAGAAGTAAAGAAGAGTGCGTGCAGAGACAATAGACACTTCTATGACACACTGGCAAGTGAAGCAGAACAGGCTACAGACTCGTCGGAGAGACACAGATCTGACAACACTATATATGAAATAACCAAGTTACTATCGATCTGGGAAGAGATCAACACAGTACAGATGAAACCGGTGGAAGATAGTGAAGGAGGTGAAGTTACGAGTGAGGAGAAACAAAGGGAACGATGGTCTGACCACTTCGAGAAGCTCTTCGATCCACCAGCACCAGCAGCAGCACCACCTCCAACTTGTCCAGAAATACCATCAGCAGGCCTACCACAGAACTACAAGTGAACAGAAGTACTCCGACAAATGCAGAAGTGAATTCGTGAAGGCCACAAGGTTACTGGAATCTGAGAACGCAGTGGGACCAGATGTAATTCGTCCAGAAGCACTGGAAACAGACACAGAGACAACAGTGAACATGCTCACACCACACCACTATTGCAGAAGGTTTGCAACGAGGGAAGAAAGGAAGGAAGGAAGGAAAGATGGGGTAGCTGGTGAATGGAAGAAGGGCTACCTGTTCAAACTCCCAAAGAAGGATGACCTAAGTCCTTGCGAGAATTCTCGTGGAATCATGCTCCTGTCCACCCCAAGCAAAATAATAGGCTGCATCATTCTGGAGGCACCGAGACCAGTAAGTACTCTGAATTAAAAGTTATGACCGGAACAGGCTGGTTTCACGAAAAGCAAAACGAACGGGCACCGAATTTCAACGCCACTCTCCGCATCATCATAGAACAGACTGTAAAAAGACAGTCAAATCTTTATCTGTACCACAACTTCATCGATTTTGAAGAGCATCGAGTGAGAAGTAATTTGGCAGCTGCTTGAACATTACGGTTTTAGTGCCAAAAACTATCATCAACCTCATTCAACAGCTATATGATGAAGCTACATGTCAAGTGATTCACGATGGAGATCTCCATCATGCCACTGAAGTGAAGACAGAAGAAAGACAAGGTTGCCTCCTGCTATCACCCATTATCTTCGTGATTGCCAGTTGACTGGATCATGCAACAAATCGTGAAGAGAGAGAAGATAGGCATACGCCAGACTGATGAAAAAAACTTGGAAGATTTGGATTTGCTCGCCGATGATGATGATGATGATGATTTATCTCTTATGTCTAATATCTTGTGGCACAAAGTCGAAGATCTACAGGTGAAAACCAACAAGTTGATGGAGGAGAAGGCGTGAGGCAGCGACGGGAGATGGCACTCCCTTCAGGGGAAAGTAGAGAAGATAGAGGTGATCAAGATACCTAAGCAAAAATAACAACAACAACAGGCACGAATCACCATGAACGAGAGAAGTTTGGAGGAAGTTGTCTCTTTCACCTACCTACCTAGGATGCAGCATCTTCTCAACTACAGGCGTCATAGGTACATACACAGATGAGGACGGCAATGCCAGTCAGGATGGGGAAGATAGCAAGACATGCCTTCTTTCATCAATCTGAAATCAGTGAGGACATCTACTGCACTCCACATAAAAGGTGAACGGGATCCGAAGTTTCAACACTAGTTCAGTCAAGTAATTCAGTACTTCTATGTGATGGTTGAGAGAGTTGGCACCTTACGAAAAGCATTTCCAACGAACTGCAGACATACATCATTAACAGCTGCTGGATACGCTCGCTTGATACAGGAGATGGAGACCAGACGGCAATAATAATAGTAAGCAACAAGGAACTCACTTTGGCAACGAATCAATGAAGCAACCAAGAACCTGTCGCTCAAGAAATATGCAGAAGAAGGGAGTGGAGAAGGACTGGATTGTATTGGACATACACTGAGAAGATGGTTTGAAGACATCACGCCTCAGGCCAGTCCATGCTGTCGAGTGGTATCCGAAAGTGAAAGGACGAGTTGATCGTGGAAGGCTGACATGGGGGAGATGGTGTGAGGAAGAAGTGGAAGGTTATAGGCATTCATGAAGTTAGGTTGAGCCAGACTGGAGAGAAGAGAGTGAAATGGAGACGTGCTACTGAATCTCTATATTCGGCTAGGGATCCAAGGGACAAATAATAATAATACGATAGGCTTTGAGAATGAGTTTTTGTACTGCTTTGGTGTAGGTAGACGTGTGAACGGCACAAGCTTATGAATCAGTTAACCCTTCAAAGAGTCTGATTAAGCTCTACCCATGTTTCGATTTCACTATCAAGAAAGAATCGAATCTCTTGCTTCCTTTTCCAGATGTGATGCTGAAGAAAAGAGATGATAGTCCGTTGCAGAAATAGATCTTCCAACAACCTGTCTTTACAAGAAGTTTTCAAGTTTCAATAGTGTTGTCCTTCTGAACAAGGAGCGATGATACTTGCGTGCCTTTTTATGTATGACTTGTTAAGATCGACTTAAAAATAAGATTCATGTAGTGACATTTGACTTTTCAAACAACCCACTTGCATAGTGAACATTCTCAGAAAACTCCGACTTCTAATCCCTAATTCAAAATGGAGCATTTCAGCTGTTATTCTGATGGATTTACTATGCAGATTGATTGAACATATTTCTCTTCTGGTGTCTGATTCAAGTTATTCTTGATGCAACAGTTGATTTGGCAATATAACGAAAAGCGCCTGTCGCGTACGTCCAGTGAGTGAGTATCTGCACGGCAGCCCATATGCTAACAGAAACTGATCAGTTTGGTCCAATCGACGAAGATGTAATACAAATAGTAACACTAACAGATTTTATGTTATCAACTCCTATACACTAAACAAATATTATGGGTCATTCTACAATATATTCACCAAGCTATGAGATGACTGTTAGATGCTTAAGATAATCAATAGAAAGTCATGGACCAACATTTCATGTTTGTTAGTATTCATAAGTAAAGCATATCTGTGATCTAGGGATAACTGATACTCTCTAAGATGTCTGGAAGCCAAATCATCCAGTGCTACAGTTATCAGCGTTACTAACCGTAGGTTTTCAAGCCTATAGTCACCCCCCATAGGACTGTATGATTTCATTTCAATTCTGTTTGTAATTTAATTATCTTCGTCATCATGTCTAACTTTTCATAGTTATTCTAACTGTCAAGATCCATACATTCTATGATGAAGACTATTCATGTTATTTGTTTGTTTAAAACATCCTACTCTCTCACATATATCAAAAAATACATTAACTCAGCAATTTTTGGTGTAAATAATTGATGTCTTTATAGAAATGCATACAACTAGAAATGGTTTCTAATGAGATTGTTGAAATGAAAGATTTCTTGGTAGAAATAAATCTTAATCCTTCTGAATGATGTATGAATTGTTGTAATTATCAGATGAAATATTGATAGATTGTTAGGAGACAAATGTTAGGAACCTAGAAGTAGTTACAGCCATATTCATGAAAGATTTGTGATGACCAGCTATTGATACATTTTCGTCTAGCTTGTAGGTAGGTAGGTAGGCAAGTAGGTAGATGATTGAAGGGAGAGGATAGAGTAGTGTGAGTTTGGTGATGGTGGTGGTGGTCACGAGAATCTGAAACGAAAAACAGGGAGAGAGAAAGGTGAGTAGACAACTGAAAATGAATACAGGGTGTTTATTGTTAATATTATCATAAATTGTCGATTGGGTTCCCAGTGGAACATAGAGATTCAGTAGCACGTAACCATTTCACTCTCTTCTCTCCAGTCTGGTTCAACCTGGCTTCACGAATGATTATAACCTTCATTTTCTTCCTGAAATCATCTCCTCCATGTCACTCTCTGACGCTTAACGCCTCGTTCTCCAATTACATTCCACTCAACAACCTGGTCTGGCCTGATGCCTGATGTCCCTGATCAGTGGGCTTCTCAGTGTATGCCCAATCTATCTACACTCTCTTCTACTACATACTTATTCCATAACAGCTTATTGATTCGTTGGTTCGTTGACAGGAAACAGTTCCTGCTTGCTTATCCTCATTATTCTGGCCATCTGATCTGAGCTTCAGTATCGAGTGAGTGTAGGCGGCAGATGTTCATGTATGATATGTGCAGTTTGTTTGAAATGCTTTCCGTAAGACGCCAACTCTCTCAACCATCAGATAGAAGCACTAAAAATTTGGCGCGGGAGAAGAGGGCACTCCCTTCAGGTGAATGTAGAGGAGATAGAGGTGATGAAGATACCCAACCGACAACAACAACAACAACAAGCACGAATCACCACGAACGAGAGAAGTCTGAAGCAGGTTGTCTCTTTCACTTACCCACCTACCAAGGCATCATCCTCTCAACTACAGGTGGTGGCACAAGCACAGACGAGGATGTCAAAACCAACCAGGATCAAAAATGCACGACAGGCTCTCGTTAACCTGAAACCAGTGTGGAGATCTACTACACTCCACTCAGCATAAAGCATGAACAACATCCCGATTCTCAACACCAATACAGTCAAGTAAGTCAGTACTTCCGTGTGATGGTTGAGAGACTTGGTGTGTCACCAAAAGCATTTCCAACTAACTACATATATTCATCAACAGATGCTGCTTACGCTCACTCCATACTGAAGATCGGATGGACAGAATAATGAGAATATGCAACAAGGATCTCTGGCTGGCTGACTGACTGGCAACGAACCAACGAAGTGAGAACGTGTCGCTCAACACATATGCAGAAGAAGGGAGTGGAGATGTATTGGATTGGGCATACACTGAGAAGGCTGTTTGGGGACATCACATACCAGGCCAGGTGAGGCCAGGCTGTTGAGTGGAACTCAGATGGGAAACGACGAGTTGTGCGTTTTAGGTGAGGGTGACATGGATGCGATGATGCGTGAGGAAGAAACGATAGCTTGTGGGCAGTCGTGGAGCAAGGCTCAAAAGACCGCTAGGAAAACACAGCGGAAGGAGATGTGCTACTGAATCCCTATGTTCCACTAGGAAGCCTGTAAACCAATGCCATTCAAGTATTATACACTAATTGTGATCGTAGTGTTTTCACATCCAGAGTGAAATAACAGCAACAAAGTAGCATAGTGAAACTATGGTGGACCAATCAAGGGAAAAGAGTTATTACGTAACCAATGTGAATGTTCCAGTATGTGAATACAAAGTGCTATCATCACTATTAGAGTGATCTTGACATTTCATCTAGTTCCTATGGATCTTACAAGCCTTAAGATAAACATCATTTTCGTCAGTTGACTAAACCTACTTTTCCAGTTAGTGATTGAAAAGTATATACTTTCCTAATAACCAAGAGTCTTCCTTCCTAGTATCATCTACATTGTAAATAGTTGGAGATTTATTCCAGTTAAATAGCATGTTAGTCTTCATTGATGAGTAAAATACACAAAACATTGGCTTGATAAAGTCTAAAGATAGTCAGTATATAAGATTGTAATTCATCATGGACTGACATCGATTGGAGGAATATGGACGACCATGGGAGCACTGGACAGCTGTTTCGTCCTATGACATAGGACGCCATCATATCCTGCCAGAAATTGAGCCAAGGATATTCAGTTTCCGTAGCCATTGAATCGGAATTCAATGGTCCATACTTCTTACTGTTATCAGTCAGTATTTTGTTTACAAAATAGTCTTTTGATATACTTTTCCACCTCATTTACTTAGGTAATGTTGCATGTATTTTAAACATAGTTTCTATTTAAACAAATTGAGGTTTATTTTTCTATCTCCCTTTTGTAGCCGATTTCATTTATCCCTTCATTTCAGAAAAAAAGTTATCAGATTCTTAAGTAAGCGGTTGAATTATTCCACTTGATTACCTTTGATCAATGTGTATAAGTTGGAAAAATGCATATCAATTTATTACAATCAGTAAATAAACAATTTTCTGCAATTATTATTGTTATTATTGTTTGTCGCTTGGGTTCCTAATGGAACATACCGCCTTAGTAGCACGTCTCTACTCCACTCTCTTCTCTGAAATCTTTTGAACATGGATTTACTATGCAGATTGATTGAACATATTTCTCTTCTGGTGTCTGATTCAAGTTATTCTTGATGCAACAGTTGATTTGGCAATATAACGAAAAGCGCCTGTCGCGTACGTCCAGTGAGTGAGTATCTGCACGGCAGCCCATATGCTAACAGAAACTGATCAGTTTGGTCCAATCGACGAAGATGTAATACAAATAGTAACACTAACAGATTTTATGTTATCAACTCCTATACACTAAACAAATATTATGGGTCATTCTACAATATATTCACCAAGCTATGAGATGACTGTTAGATGCTTAAGATAATCAATAGAAAGTCATGGACCAACATTTCATGTTTGTTAGTATTCATAAGTAAAGCATATCTGTGATCTAGGGATAACTGATACTCTCTAAGATGTCTGGAAGCCAAATCATCCAGTGCTACAGTTATCAGCGTTACTAACCGTAGGTTTTCAAGCCTATAGTCACCCCCCATAGGACTGTATGATTTCATTTCAATTCTGTTTGTAATTTAATTATCTTCGTCATCATGTCTAACTTTTCATAGTTATTCTAACTGTCAAGATCCATACATTCTATGATGAAGACTATTCATGTTATTTGTTTGTTTAAAACATCCTACTCTCTCACATATATCAAAAAATACATTAACTCAGCAATTTTTGGTGTAAATAATTGATGTCTTTATAGAAATGCATACAACTAGAAATGGTTTCTAATGAGATTGTTGAAATGAAAGATTTCTTGGTAGAAATAAATCTTAATCCTTCTGAATGATGTATGAATTGTTGTAATTATCAGATGAAATATTGATAGATTGTTAGGAGACAAATGTTAGGAACCTAGAAGTAGTTACAGCCATATTCATGAAAGATTTGTGATGACCAGCTATTGATACATTTTCGTCTAGCTTGTAGGTAGGTAGGTAGGCAAGTAGGTAGATGATTGAAGGGAGAGGATAGAGTAGTGTGAGTTTGGTGATGGTGGTGGTGGTCACGAGAATCTGAAACGAAAAACAGGAAGAAAGAAAAGTGAGTAGACAACTGAAAATGAATACAGGGTGTTTATTGTTAATATTATCATAAATTGTCAACTGGGTTCCCAGTAGATTCAGTAGCACGTAACCATTTCACTCTCTTCTCTCCAGTCTGGTTCAACCTGGCTTCACGAATGATTATAACCTTCATTTTCTTCCTGAAATCATCTCCCCCATGTCACTCTCTGACGCTTAAAGCCTCGTTCTCCAATTACATTCCACTCAACAACCTGGTCTGGCCTGATGCCTGATGTCCCTGATCAGTGGGCTTCTCAGTGTATGCCCAATCTATCTCCACTCTCTTCTTCTACATACTTATTCCATAACAGCTTATTGATTCGTTGGTTCGTTGACAGGAAACAGTTCCTGCTTGCTTATCCTCATTATTCTGGCCATCTGATCTGAGCTTCAGTATCGAGTGAGTGTAGGCGGCAGATGTTCATGTATGATATGTGCAGTTTGTTTGAAATGCTTTCCGTAAGACGCCAACTCTCTCAACCATCAGATAGAAGCACTAAAAATTTGGCGCGGGAGAAGAGGGCACTCCCTTCAGGTGAATGTAGAGGAGATAGAGGTGATGAAGATACCCAACCGACAACAACAACAACAACAAGCACGAATCACCACGAACGAGAGAAGTCTGAAGCAGGTTGTCTCTTTCACTTACCCACCTACCAAGGCATCATCCTCTCAACTACAGGTGGTGGCACAAGCACAGACGAGGATGTCAAAACCAACCAGGATCAAAAATGCACGACAGGCTCTCGTTAACCTGAAACCAGTGTGGAGATCTACTACACTCCACTCAGCATAAAGCATGAACAACATCCCGATTCTCAACACCAATACAGTCAAGTAAGTCAGTACTTCCGTGTGATGGTTGAGAGACTTGGTGTGTCACCAAAAGCATTTCCAACTAACTACATATATTCATCAACAGATGCTGCTTACGCTCACTCTATACTGAAGATCGGATGGACAGAATAATGAGAATATGCAACAAGGATCTCTGGCTGGCTGGCTGGCTGACTGGCAACGAACCAACGAAGCGAGCACGTGTCGCTGAACACATATTCAGAAGAAGGGAGTGGAGATGTATTGGATTAGGCATACACTGAGAAGGCTGTTTGGGGACATCACGTACCAGGACAGGTGAGGCCAGGCTGTTGAGTGGAACTCAGATGGGAAACGAAGAGTTGTGCGTTTTAGGTGAGGGTGACATGGATGAGATGATGTGTGAGGAAGAAACGATAGCTTGTGGGCAGTCGTGGAGCGAGGCTCAAAAGACTGCTAGGAAAACACAGCGGAATGGAGATGTGCTACTGAATCCCTATGTTCCACTAGGAAGCCTAGGCGAAACAAAATATATCTGTAAATTAATGCCATTCAAGTATTATACACTAATTGTGATCGTAGTTTTTTCACATTCAGAGTTGAATAACAGCAACAAAGTAGCATAGTGAAACTATGGTGGACCAATCAAGGGAAAAGAGTTATGACTTAACCAATGTGAATGTTCCAGTATGTGAATACAAAGTGCTATCATCATTATTCCAGTGATCTTGACATTTCATCTAGTTCCTATGGATCTTACAAGCCTTAAGATAATCTTCATTTTCGTCAGTTGACTAAACCTACTTTTCCAGTTAGTGATTGAAAAGTATATACTTTCCTAATAACCAAGAGTCTTCCTTCCTAGTATCATCTACATTGTAAATAGTTGGAGATTTATTCCAGTTAAATAGCATGTTAGTCTTCATTGGTGAGTAAAATACACAAAACATTGGCTTGATAAAGTCTAAAGTCTAGATAGTCAGTATATAAGATTGTAATTCATCATGGACTGACATCGATTGGAGGAATATGGACGACCATGGGAGCACTGGACAGCTGTTTCGTCCTATGACATAGGACGCCATCATATCCTGCCAGAAATTGAGCCAAGGATATTCAGTTTCCGTAGCCATTGAATCGGAATTCAATGGTCCATACTTCTTACTGTTATCAGTCAGTATTTTGTTTACAAAATAGTCTTTTGATATACTTTTCCACCTCATTTACTTAGGTAATGTTGCATGTATTTTAAACATAGTTTCTATTTAAACAAGTTGAGGTTTATTTTTCTATCTCCCTTTTGTAGCCGATTTCATTTATCCCTTCATTTCAGAAAAAAGTAATCAGATTCTTAAGTAAGCGGTTGAATTATTCCACTTGATTACCTTTGATCAATGTGTATAAGTTGGAAAAACGCATATCAATTTATTACAATCAGTAAATAAACAATTTTCTGCAATTATTATTGTTATTATTGTTTGTCGCTTGGGTTCCTAATGGAACATACCGCCTTAGTAGCACGTCTCTACTCCACTCTCTTCTCTGAAATCTTTTGAACATGGCTCAACGACAGCCAACCAGCTCTCATTTCTTCCTCACACACCATCTCCTCCATGTCACCCTTGCCTCAAACGCCAAACTCGTCGCTTCCCATCTGAGTTTCACTCGAGCAACTTACCTGACGCGTTATGTCCCCAGTCGGCCTTCTCAGTGTATGCCCAATTCAATCCATCTCCAGCTCCTTCCAGTGCATATTTCTTGAGCGATGGGTTCTTGATTGGTTCGTTGCTGGAGTTCTTTGTTGCTTATTCTTTCTCGCTATCCATCTGATCTTCAATAACGAGCCAGCGTAGGCAGCATCTGTTGACGAATATCTGTAGTTTGTTGGAAATGCCTCTTGTAACGCGCCAAGTCTCTGAACCGTTCAGCAGCAGTGACTTGACGTCGGTGTTGAAAATCCGGATGTTGTTCACGCCTCATGCTGAGTGCAGAAGATCTCCACACTGGTTCCAGACTAAGGAACGCTTGTCTTGCTTTTCCGATTCTGACTTTGATATCCTGTTTTTCCAACTTCTTCATTTCATCTCACCATTTTGTGCAGAATAGCATATTCTTCTCATATATTCCACTCCATAATTCTTCTTAATATGTTACTAACAAAATATGAAACAAGGTGAGGTTAATTATGATAATTTGGTTGGCTGTGGCTAGCAGAAGAATACACGATGCGCATTTCGTCCAGTTTGGCACTCACCAATCAGCTGGATGTACCTGCACCCGAATGATGTTTATAACTATTTATTGACATACTTGTTATTCTCCATTGTTTTGTTGGATCGAATTGTTCGACCGAAACACGTATCCTGGATTCTTCTGCTAGCTATAACTAACCAAATTACCATAATTAATATTCAGGCAATTTCAAGACATCCTCATAGAAGCCTATATGTCAATAGGGGTTGAATAATTCGATCCAATAAAACAAGGTGAGGTTAGTTGTACTGTTCTTGTCTGCAAATATTTGCTAATTATTCAAACATTTTATGTAATTCCAAGGAACAATACTGGTGAATGTGATACATTTGATTGGAATCATCTTACATTTTCTTCCTTACTTGCCAACAAAGTTGAAATGAAGCGTGTCAAACTTCATCAGTTCGTAGATTTTTGATCTACTTCTGCTGAAAATAAGACGAAAAAGAAGCTTTTTTTTGTATGAATTAGTAAACCTTCTAGTCAAGAAGCTACACAAACTCTAATAATATAGATACTGGTTGATGATTGAAGGTGATATGAAACTTTGGACTGCGGCCGGAGTCGAACCAGTGACCACCAAGTTTCCCACCTGATGCTCTACCGACTAAGCTTCGAGGTCCAAATTCTGCCAGACTACCATGTGAATTCGTGACGTGTTACTACCGCTGGATTGTACTTACTTTGGCTGCTTAATTGACACTTCTCATCCCAGTCCAAATGTAGGTTAATTAGAATGAGAGCGGGAGAATCATACTGATTATCATTTGACTATCTAAGATAGTTGTAGTTTGGCAGACTAGTTAAGCGAAACCCTTGATGATTGAAGTAAAATGAAAATCTGGACAGCAGTCGGACCTCGTAGCTCAGTTGATAGAGCTACGGGTCGTTGGTCGCTGGTTCGAATCTGGCTGAGGTCCAAATTTTCACTTCACCTTCAATCATCACCCAGCATCAATGCCAGCCTGCCAAACTACAGCTATAACAGATAGTCAAGTGGTAACCTATTACTTTCATATTGGGATTCAAGATAGCCATCCTTCAGTTAGTGACTCGAAGCTAACCTATCAACTAAGTGCGATATCTGGGTCTGATTAGTAGGCTTTCTAGCCCTATCATCTACACATTTGACCAAACCCACCTCAACTGACTGATATTAGATGACATGAAGTCTAGATACCTGTTTTCTGTACACGGTAACATCCAAACCACCATCTGTCCTTCGTTTTATCCTGCAATTCAACATAGATAGTCCTCCTTGTTCATTTTCTACCATCCGAGCATCTTCATAGTGGCTAGTGTCTACTAAGTACATTGTGTTTAAGTTACTCAGGTAAGTAACATGTGACGGTAAGTAATTGATTTTTGACCGAAGCGGCAATCGAGAAGTAAAAGAATTTATATCAATCTCGAAAGTGTCCGCACAAATGCAATGCTTAATGGTCAGTTTATCATCTTCTGAATGTTATCACCGTTGATACCTGATGAATAAACTTTAGCTTTACACAGCTACAATTTTCTCTGCTTTGCAGTATCCTCTACTATTAATACCTTAACGTGCGATGCTATGTAAAGTTGGATTAGGAAGATAAAGGGTTCACAGTGAACAAACCAAGATGTGATACCAGTCTATGAAGTCCCTGACTCTTGGTTTCTGTTGTATGAGGATAAATGTAGACATTTTGGCTTGGGTTCCCGAGACAAAAGGAGTCAGTGATTGAGGACTCTTGGTGACATGAGTGAAAATCAGTCACAAGAGCGTAGATTTATATTCACAAATTGACATATTCCGTTCAACAATGTCTTAATCAGCGCTTGTAGTGTTACTACTTCTTGTATCGATAGAGACTAAACCATCTACCTTTTATCAGGTAAACATGATTGGATTATATCTGGAGGTTTTTTAAGCGGTTACCGGTATCAAATTGATATTCATCATGGACTGATAGCAGTTGGAAAACATTGAAAAGCTGAGGAGCACTGAAGACCGGTTTCACCTAGTATTGTACTCCTCGGCAGCGTCCACAAGGAATCAAGGCAATAACTTTCAGGCGTCCAACTGAATTCATTACCTCTGAACCACTGAATTGGAATCCAACAGTTCACAGGTTTCTGCTTCTGTCAATTCGAATTCGGCTATTTGTTTAATTGTTGAATAGAAAAATGCAGAAAGTTGAAGTGACCACTAGTTTTATGTTTCATAAAGCTAAATTCTTCTTTTACACCCTATTGAAGAGTCCAATTAACGTTTTGTATTATTTCAATATTGTATTCCAATTTTCCATCTAAATATGATAAATTATAGACAGCTGAAGTCAAAACGAATCAATTTTATCTGTTTCCCAGTACGTCTCAACTTCCTTTTAACTTGACAAAGAGATGAGTGTGAATAGATTATCATTAGTAGTCACTGCATATACCCCTGTCACGTATAAACAATTCGCTAACTTCTTTATTCTTCTTTCTTCACCTGTGATTTATTGTCCTTTCCGGTGTCTCCATTTTGCCTACCCACGTATAAGTTATGAAAGCGGACTATCTAACTGCTGGCTAACATGAAATATGTTTCAAATATTCATCTTACATTTAGTCATTGAAGTTACAGTACGTAAGATGAATGACCCATAAATATGCACACGGTTCAAACAGGCAAATAATTACTTTCTACAACAGGTATATTTTAGTGAAGTAGAAGATAAACCAGTGAAGTGTAGGGATGAACACTACACTGGACAAAGGAGTGAAGAAGAGTGCGTGCAGAGACAAAAGACACTTCTACAACACACTGGCAAGTGAAGCAGAACAGGCTACAGACTCGTCGGAGAGACACAGATCTGACAACAATATATATGAAATAACCAAGTTACTATCGATCTGGGAAGAGATCAACACAGTACAGATGAAACCGGTGGAAGATAGTGAAGGAGGTGAAGTTACGAGTGAGGAGAAACAAAGGGAACGATGGTCTGACCACTTCGAGAAGCTCTTCGATCCACCAGCACCAGCAGCAGCACCACCTCCAACTTGTCCAGAAATACCATCAGCAGGCCTACCACAGAACTACAAGTGAACAGAAGTACTCCGACAAATGCAGAAGTGACTTCATGAAGGCCACAAGGTTACTGGAATCGGAGAACGCAGTGGGACCAGATGTAATTCGTCCAGAAGCACTGGAAACAGACACAGAGACAACAGTGAACATGCTCACACCACACCACTATTGCAGAAGGTTTGCAACGAGGGAAGAAAGGAAGGAAGGAAGGAAGAGAGGAAAGGTAGGGCAGGGTAGTGTAGGGTAGCTGGTGAATGGAAGAAGGGCTACCTGGTCTAACTTCGAAGGAAGCGTGACCTAAGTCTTTTAAAGAACTGGCACGTAGTCGTGCTCCTGTCTGTCCGAAGCAAAATATTAGTCTGCATCTTCCTGGAGTGTTTGAAAACAAAATACTCAGGATTCAAACTAACAAAAGGAACGAGCTGGCTTCAAAGGAAGCAAAACTAATGGGGATCAAATTTCAACACGACGCTACTCATAATCATAGAACAGAATATAGAATGCCAATCAACTCGTTACCTGTAGCTCAACAACATCGACGTTGAAAAGACCTTCGACAGCATCAAACGAGCGGTAATTCGGCAGCTGCCTGAACACTATAGAGTTCCACAAACCTTTATCAACCTAATTCAACAACAGCTTTAGGTTATGTGATGCTATATGCCAAGTGATTCAAAATGGAAAGCTAAGTGACACCTTGGAAGTGAAGATAGGATTAAGAAAAGGTTGCCGCCTACTATCACATATCATCTTCCTGATTTTGGTTGACTGGATTGGATCATGCAACAAATTGTGAAGAGAGGGAAGATGGGCATACGCTCGCTGTTTGAACAATGAAAAGACCCTTCAAGACTTGTATTTCTTTCTTGATGATTTATATCTAACGACTTATGTCGCACAAACTCGAAGATGGACAGGCAAAAACTAACAAGTTGGCTGAAAAGGCAAGGTAGCGAATACGGGAATCCCTTCAGATGAACTTAGAGAAGACACAGGTGATCAAGATACTCAACCAACCACAACAACAACAACAAAACGAATCACTATGAACAAGAAAAGTCTGAGGGAAACTGTGTGTTTCACCTACCTACCTAGGAGGCAGAATCTTCTCAACTACAGGTGGCACGGGCACAAATGATGATATCAAAGCCAGAATCGGAGGAGCAAATATGGCAGAGCTTTATTAACCTGAAACTGGTGTGGACATCTACTGCACTCCGCATAAAGGGTTAACGGGATCCGGAGTTTCAACACTAGTTCAGTCAAGTAATTCAGTACTTCTATGTGATGGTTGAGAGAGTTGGAGCCTTACAAAAGCATTTCCAACAAACTGCAGACATACATCATCAACGCTCACTGAGTACTGAAGATGGAGATCAGATGGCCAGAATAACGAGATTAAGCATGGAGGAACTCTGGCTGGTTTGCACCGAACCAAAGAAGTAAGAACCTATAACCGAAGAAATACGCAGAAGAAGAGGATGGAGATGGATTCGATTGGATTGGACATCAACAGAGAGGACGGTTTTGGGATATCACGTGTCAGGTCAGGTCAGGCCATCGAGTGGAAGCCGAATGTGTAAGGACGAGTTGGGTGTCCGTGTTTGATATGCAGGAGATGGTGTGAGGAAGAAATGAAAGCCCGTGGGAAGTCGTGGAGCCAGGATCTAAAGACTGGAGAGAGGAGAGAGAAATGACGGCGTGCTACTGAAGAGCTATGTCGAAAGGACAAATAGTAAAATAATAATACATTTATGTATAAAGACGAAATAGGCATTCGAACCAAATATTTTGTCATAACAGATAACGTACACGTTCAATGTAATCACCCAGATTTGAGAGATGAACACTGCTCACAACTGTGACGATGTCATAACTACTTCTGTCATTCGAAAATATATTTCAAACAGCATTCATGTTCACAGTCGTGACGCCAAACAAAGATTCAGTTATAAATCTCTCCCTCCACCCTGCTATATTAGTTTTAAGTATTTTCACTTTGTTCCATCCTATTGTGTAGTTGTGTGCAATCGTATGCATAGCTATGGCTAAACTTTTCTCTAAATTCCTTACCTTATTAGGATGTACCAATTTTGACCTAGGTAGGTGCGTGTCGTCGGATAGCATGATTGAGCCTGGTCAACTACTTTCACCTATGTATTTGACCTCCCAAGTTAGTTGATAGGAATTGTAAGAAAAATATCAGTAACATAGTAATTAATTGTAGTAATAATAGTGGTAATAACAGCAACAATAATCGTAATAATAGTGTTGATAATGATGTTAATAATAGTGGCGGCAATACTGTGAACTGGGAATTCAAAACCCCTACAGTACTACCATACAAAGAAGTCACCTCAGAAACACTACGTAGAATTCTCATCAAGGCTGGCTGGGATTAGAGTGGCATTAAAACCTACAAACTCACTTCAAAATAGGCTTTGTAGGTTAAGGAGATCCTATTAACCCAATTAAACAGAATAACTTTGTTTACCTAATCCCTTGCAACGATTACGAGGTCAAATACATAGGTGAAAGTAGTTGACCAGGCTCAATCATGCTATCCGACGACACGCACCTACCTAGGTCAAAATTGGTAGATCCTAGTAAGGTAAGCAATTTAGAGAAAAGTTTAGCCATAGCTATGCATGCGATTGCACACAACTACACAATAGGATGGAACAAAGTGAAAATACTTAAAACTAATATAGCAGGGTGGAGGGAGAGATTTATAACTGAAGCTTTGTTTATCGAATCAACACCCAATACATGCAGTAACAGGAATAACTCAGCACCTATTCCGGATATATGGAAAATTTTACTACCCATATCACAATAAAGAAGCGAGGAAATTAGGACTACATAAAGGGGATATCTCAAAGTTGTGTAGTTATCTCGATATGACGACTATGGACAATAAATTATGTCCGAAACGAAATCCAGTAAACAATACTGTCCTTACACTGTGTGATAAATGTAATAAATTAATAAAAATGGGATTACATTCTATCACAGTACAGAAGTTTTACTCTTAAAGGTGAAATATTATCGGAAACTGACAGAGAACAAAACACACTCGATGGAAAGTTACTTCTCCCAATGATCTCATTCCTAAGCTGTACAACGGTATATGAGTACTACATTCACTTAAAATATGTAAACAAACATTTCCCCATTGATAAATAAGGCAGTCTATTCACAGGAAACCAATGTAGAATGGATAACATTCAAATTTTCACTGTTCATTCCCCTCGAACATTTAATGAAATCTTATTGGCTGATTATACTATGAAATTCATATTATCTACAGTTCCAATATTAAAGAGGATGAACTTAATTTTCTCGAAAACGGTTTAGTTGGGACCATCATCTCGAGTCCTGGAAGCTCATAGAAGAGAGGAAGATGGTGCAGCAGAAGATAAACCAGTGCAAGGATGCTCAACGACAAGCGGAACTGAGTATAGTGTATAAAACACTGGATAAGCAAGTGAAGAAGAGTGCATGGAAAGACAAAAGACACTTCTACGACACACTGGCAAGTGAAGCAGAACAGGCTGCCGGCTGGTAGGAGAGACCTGATGACATTGTTTCAAATAACCAGGTTGCTATCTGAGATGTATGAGATCAACGCAGACGAAACCAATAAAAGATGAAGAAGGAAATTTAATTACGAAAGAAGAGAAACAGAGGAAACAATGGGCTGACCACTTCAAGAAACTCTTGAATCGACCACCACCTGCACTTCGTCCAGAAATACCACCTGCAGCCTCTGAACTACAAGTGGACATAAATCCTCCAACGAAAATGGAAGTCCTGAACGCCATAAAGTTACTGAAATGTGGGAAAGCAGTAGGACCAGATGGGATCCCTCCAGAAGCACTGAGAACAGATGCAGAGACAACAGCGGACATGCTCACACCACACCACTATTGCAGTGTGTGGAAGGAAGAGAAGGTACCTGTCAATTGATTGGAAGAAGGGTTACCTTGTCAAACTGCCGAAGAAGGGAGACCTCAGTGTTTGCAAGAACTGGCACGGAATCACTCTCCTGTCCACCCAATGCAAGCAAAATATTATGTCGCATCATTCTTGAAAGACTACAGGATGCACTGGATTCAAAACTACGACCGGAACAGGCTGGCAGGCTTCAGGAAGTACAAATCATGTGCAGACCAAATTGCAACGATTCGCATCATCATAGAACAGAGTATAGAATGGCAATCAGCTCTCTGCCTCAACTTCATCGACTTTGAGAAGGCCTTTGACAGCGTCGACCAACAGGTAATTTGGAAACTGCTTCATTACTACGGAGTACCGCAAACCTTTATCCGCCTCATTCAACAACTATATAAAGATGCCACATGCCGAGTAATTCACAATGGGAAGCTCAGTGATGCTTTTGAGGTGGAGTGAAGACAGAAGTGAAACAAGGTTGCCTACTATCATCCATGATATTCCTGATTGTAGTCGACTCGACTGGATCATGCAGCAAACAGTGGGGAGCTGTGAGAAGAGGGGGATACGCTGGACTGCGGAAAAGAACCTAGAAGACTTGGATTTCGCCGATGACTTGTGTCTGACGTCACATAAACTTGAAGATGTACAGGCAAAAACTAACAAGTTGACAGAAGAGGCAGGACAGAGAAGACGGGACTTCAAGTGAATATAGAGAAGACAGAGTGATGAAGATACCGCACCAACAACTCCAACAACAACAAACTCCAATCACCATCAATGGGAGAAACTTAAAGGAAGTAACCTCCTTCACCTATCTAGGAAGCACTGTTTCAACTACAGGCGACACAGGCACAGACGAGGATGTCAAGACCAGTCAGAATCGGAAAAGCAAGACAGGTGTTCATTAACCTGAAACCAGTGTGGAGATCTTCTGCACTCAGCATGTGGAACGAGATCCGGATTTTCAACACCAACGTCAAGTCAGTGCTTCTGTGTGATGGTTGAGAGACTTGGCGCGTTACGGAAGGCATTTCCAATAAACTACAGACATTCATCAAGAACTGTTTACGCTCACTCACTACTGAAGATCAGATGGCCAGAAAGAATAAGCAACAAGGAGCTGTGGGAACGAACCAACTAAGAACCTATCACGCAACAAATATGCAGGAGGAAGTGGAGATGGATTGAATCGGCATGCACTCAGAAGGCCGACTGGGGACATCACGCGTCAGGCCAGTTACTCGAGTGGAATCCCCATGGGAAGCGACGAGTTGGACGTCCCAGCTGAGGGTGACATGGAGGAGGTCGTGCGAGGAAGGAATGACAGCTTCTGGTCTGTCGTGGAACCAGGTTCAAAAGATCTCAGAGAACAGAGGTCAGTGATCGCATTCCTCAGCTGTACAACGGTATATGAGTACTACATTCACTTAAAATATGTAAACAAACATTTCCCCATTGATAAATAAGGCAGTCTATTCACAGGAAACCAATGTAGAATGGATAACATTCAAATTTTCACTGTTCATTCCCCTCGAACATTTAATGAAATCTTATTGGCTGATTATACTATGAAATTCATATTATCTACAGTTCCAATATTAAAGAGGATGAACTTAATTTTCTCGAAAACGGTTTAGTTGGGACCATCATCTCGAGTGTCTCGCTGACGCACCTATTAAACTGAAACAAGATAATCATCTTCTTCACACGATTCCTTGAAACCCTTTTTTTATATACTTCAATTTTAATAGAAATTCACCAGCAGATATACAGAGAAACTATATAACTTGATTATTAAGAACTTAGACTAAATATTTTCACTTACATGATGTTTATACTTTGCATAGACGGTGAGCCAACTCACTTTTCTACCTCCATGATCGTGCAGTGGTGTATGTTGACCATATTCAACGTCCAATTTTGAATTGAATCTATGATACATTCTGGTCAGTTTCCAAAGAGAAGAATGGATAGCACCTTACCAATGAGATTATTTTTGACTCAATTTTGAACACTTATTAGATGATGAAAATAACTTCAGTGTCAGTTTCAAAGTTCATGTAAATCTCGTGAAATGTGAATGCCTGAAATATCTTCAAACTGTCAAAGCTACGGTGGTTCATGGTTTGAAGTCTAGACTCTAGAATGAAGAGCCTTTTCGCTAGGCATCTGATTTGAATTCATTGGTGTTGGAAGTCAAAATGTTGTTCAAGTGTCATGCTGAGTGTAGTAGATCTTCACACTGATTTCAGGTTAATAAAAGCCTGTTTTTCTTTTCTGATCCTGGCTGGCTTTGACATCCTCGTCTACGCCGCCGCCTGTAGTTGAGACGATACCGCCTCATAGATAGGTAGGTAGGTGAAAGAGACAATTTCCTTTAGCTTTCTGTCATTCATGGTGATTGGTGAGTGTTGAAGTTGTTGGTTGGGTATCTTCATCACATCCGTCTTCTCTACTTTCAAATAAAGTTCCTTCTTCGCTACCCTACCTCTTCTGTCAACTTGTTAGTTTTTGCCTATACATCTTCGAGTTTACGAGACATAGGACATTCGACATATATCGTCATCGGCGAAATCCAAATGTTCTAGGATCTTTTCAACGGTTCAGAGTAAGCCTATCTTCGTGCTCCTCATGATTTGCTGCTGGATTTCGCCGAATTTTTATTACTTCACTAAGATGATAAAACCTGCAACATTAACTAATATATTATCCAATGATAAATTTACTCTTCACCTTTTCTGTACGCATCTAAAACATCTCCAGACTTGTAAACTTACACTTCAGAAAAATGGATTTCTATTGCTAATTTTAAATGGAGTGATAATAGTGGACTGTGAAGTTTCAATATACTACTGATGGAAATTAGTCAGTACGCCATCGTTACAATTTAATGTTTTCACCTTTGTTTACTAATCAAGGTGCGAACTAGATGTAGACGATAAGTGGTAACCATTAAATATCTTCTTTCTGAAAAGATGCTCAGGGCACTCGTTCTACACAAAACATCAAAGTGAATAGTTGATAGTGGTATGAACAAATTAACCTCTGTTGTAATATATTTATGAAACTGAAATCCAACAAACAGTTGGAATGAAATCACATTGTGCAATATAACTGTTGTTGATACCAAAACCATGATATATTTAAATGAAGATAGCACGTTCAAGCAATAACACTGAACTGAAAGTATCATCTGATGGCGTACATCAACATTAAATAATGGTCAACGCATCTTCATTGATACGTTTCGGTGAAAACGGTATCCAAAGGAAACTGTTTGAACTATCGGATTTGAGGTTTAGACACCTCAAAAATAAGTGTATAGTTGACGATAGTTTTTGAATATCAGATTTCGTATAAACTCTGTCTTCATCTCATACCTCACTGAATCGATTAAGGCAAATCTGATGAAAAGAGAGATTAATGTAACTAGAAATGTAACAAGTAATTAGGAGAATATAACTAAGTAGCTCCAGTATGCATATTTAATAAGGTACACTTGATAAATTTGCATAAGATGATGACAAGATGGAGTATTGATTGGAAAGCGTTTATGCAAACTACCTTCTAATTTGGCGACTAATCCACATTCAAAGATATGTAAGATCAATTTATCCTCCGAGTTCTCTCACCTCTCCTTTTAAATTTACAACTGATTAAATGCTGAAATTGTCAGTGAATTCAACCATTTTAGTGTGAATGGATAGAAACAGAAAAGTATTTCAACTCAAGTATTTTGAAGGTTAGACGTGAATCGTGGGTGAATGAGTCTTTATTCATGATCACCAGTAAAGACTATCTTGAAAGAAACTTGTCTGAACTACCATATATGAATCTTAGGTAAATCGAAGGAAATTTGAGCATAAGCTGTTACCACCTTTATCAAAATATTCTATGCTTTTTGTTCAGATGATATTTTGATAGACGAGATGAGTATATTGATTGAAATATAGTTGGCAAATAATTATCCATCAGAATACTTGAGTTCGACAACCTCCGGTTCTACTCAATAAAGATGTTTTCATCAAGTATGCATACAGAGGTGACTCTCATGGCACACTCGTTGGGCATAGACTTAACACTGCATTTAGAAGAACATAAATAACCAACCAGGTTTAGGTAATAGCAGTCACCAAGCCTATGGATTCCCAACAGCTTATGAATGATTATCTCGAGTTCCACTGCATCTACATGAGGAGGGGTCGTAGTTACAGGTAAATAAGTGAATCGTTGGATATTGCAAACTGGCTTCAAACGAAAATTAAGTAATCCGAAACCATAAATTTAGATATCAGACATACAACTTCTTCGATTGTAAAATGTATCGTTGAGACAGTCCACAGGAGTGGCGTTTCTATGTCATTCAGACTAAATCACAAACATGATTTCAAATGATTCTCACACTTGTCAATGTCTTAACCCTCAGGAAGTTCAAGCAAACATTGTATTCAAAACAATTAGCTATCCTATTAAATTTCCTTTCATGATTGTTATTCTCACCACTTAGTAATTTATAACCATTCATATGAATGTCTACAACAACTAGGTTTATGATCGAACTCCACGAAATATGTTATGCAAATACACAATAGGATTCAGACAAATTACTTCTTCCTATTGTATTGTCGAATAGAAGTAAGTAAGTAAGTAAGTGGGTAACTAAGTAAGTAGGTAAGTAAGTAAGTAAGTAAGTAAGTAAGTAAGTAAGTAAGTAAGTAAGTAAGTAAGTAAGTAAGTAAGTGAGTAAGTAAGTAAATAAGTACGTAAGTAAGTAAGTGAGTAAATAAGTAAGTAAGTAAGTAAGTAAGTAAGTAAGTAACTAACTAACTAACTAACTAACCAACTAACTAACTAACTAATTAACTAACTAACTAACTAACTAACTTACTAACTTACTAACTAACTAACCAACTAACTAACTAACTAACTAACTAGCTAACTAACTAACTAACTGTATTGAATATCTCATTTTGGTCGGTTTATTAGGTGTATCACACAATCAAATGACATTGTATTTCGGTTTGAGCCACATCATCCTAGAGACACTTAAAAGTGCTCTGCATTCAAAATTATGACCAGAACAGGTTGGTTTCAGGATAAAAAATCATGTGTGGATCAAATCGCAAGGCTACGCATCATCATTGAACAGAGCATAGAATGACAGTCAACTCTTCACCTCTACTTCATCGACTTGGAAAACACCTTTGATAGTATTGATAGAGAAGTAATTTGGCAGGCAGCTGTTTCAACACTGTGGTTGTAGTGCGACAAACTATCATCAACCTCATTCAACAGCAGCTATATGCTTTATGCCAAATGAAAACTGTTTCAACTCAAGTATTTTTGCTTGAGCAAAGGCTGGCGTAACTGGATTCAAAGAAGCAGTCGGAATGATAAACACAGTACGAAGTAATGAGTCTACGTAATTCATTTTTCAATCTTGACGTCAGGCGTGATGGTGTGAAGAACTCAATGTCTAATTTACTGACATCATAAATTCTCCGAATTGATCTGGGAAGTTATTGAAATATGAGAAGCTGGATAATTTTAATTAATTTTGACCACTCCTTAGATGATGAAAATAACTTCAGTGTCAGTCCCAGAGTTCATGTAAATCTCGTGAAATGTGAATGCCTTAAACATCTTCACTGTCGAAGCCATGGTGGTTCATGGTTTGAAGGCTAGACTCTAGAATGAAGAGATCTTTAACCAGCCATCTGATTTGTAGTCGACATGATCAGTAGGAATATAATTCTGTTCCCAAAGTCTTCATTCATCATCTATTTCAACAATTACATATTACATCAGCATGCAACTTGGTAGCTAAATACTACTGTTCTACGCATTGCATAACTCATTTCCTTACCTCTTCCTTTACATGTGGAACTGAATCTTACCAACAAAATATTCTTTGAGACAGTCTCTTCCTATTACCAAATAAATGTCGACTTATATGTAGTTTAACAGCTTGTGAATGAAACCATCCAATTTGACATCCAGTTCCCAGCATCAAGGAGTAAATTTCACTTATGAAGATATCGTGGAAAGTCACATGAAGTAAATATAAATATATTTATGAAGGATAGTCTAGTTCATCGAACTTATTCTACAACATTTGTATCATGAAATGGAATTTGGTTAGCAGTTGTTCGGATTTAATGGGGACTTAATAGGTGTCAGATTGAGTCAACTCTGTCTTGCTTCAAATTCATATTCAAACTGATTCACGATTTATCTGCCGTATAGAGATTTGAGACGAAATGTTGACTCAGGTACACCTGTATCACTTCCACAATGATATTTCCATACCCGCAGTAGAATCATCATATCATAAACACTATTAAAAGATGAAGCATTTCACCAAACGCAGCACGAAATAACTAAATGAAACAATAGTCTAATTAATCATCTTCAACACTTCAGGAATTCGAAGCAAATTTGTACCCAGTTTAGTAGTTAATGATCTGTGTGAATGGAACTGACAATTGTTTGAATAGCTGTTGGAAAAGGGAAGAAGTCATTTGACTTTCTAAGTACAAGGACACGTTTCAACTGTTTGTTCATTAAGATGGTTAATATTCCACATTTTCTACAAAGTTATTGACTATTTCTCACTCAACAATTCACTTTAAATGAACAAATATTCCCATCAACGACTCTCACAATCCTCCACATTTTCAAAGCTGCATGCCTGAAGTGCATCCATACACCTACTGAAAGACAACTGAACAATGAAAATTTTCTTTTCGATAAATCGTATATTGTGTTGAGGTGTGTGGAATAGGCACTTGCTTCGAAATGTTTGCCTTCACCATATAAATGACAGTGAAAGAACACTGTTCTCGAGTACAGTGACCAGAGATAACCGAATCCTCAGGAATCGAGCTGATGACAACTTTTCACTTTCCTTATGACAGACATCCAGCATTGTGGATGGAAGCGACATTGTGTGGTCTATGTAATCAGCTCGACGAGAGTGGGTGTGGAATCGGTAAGCACACAATGAGGTAGCCCAAACCGATACTTCATCCTTCATTCACCCTCAATCCAGTTGTCGAATGACGAAAACAATATTGAACCGAACAAAAACATGGAGGGAGTATTCAGTGCTTTTGACAATCGATTCCTCAGTATCTCTGCCAATATATCTCCCCACATCCACTCATCCATCCACCCATCTGTCCATCCATCAAAATCAGCATGGGACCACGCATTACTGAGTGACGGAACGAGTTGTCACTCCTCATATCCAAAACATCAAGTGAACAGGCAGTGACGTGGAAGATGAAGAAGAGGAAATTCACTGGGAAGCAATATCAAGTACAAACAGAGAGAGGGGGAAAGAGAGGAAGGAAGAATGAGGAAATGGTGAGATTCGATATGGCGTCGTTATGATGAGGATAATTTGTGTGTGGACACATCTGAGCCACCAACATCGGTTCTCACTCATATCGTCTACAGTCATTCTCCAAACAATGGTTTCTCTTGTCCCACACACCATCATCCAACCAGTCTGCATCGCTCTACATCGCTCACACCAACAGTCGAACACTTCATACATTGATCACATGTTCTTGTATGGCCGACAGCCAACAGCCTGTCTGCATTCTGAACATACTTCGGTCAACATTGCGTGACAAGACAGACAGTGACTACGCATGTGAAACATATGTCCCAACAAGCCAACTCAGTCGATGTAGCTTCACAATATGGTCAATTGATTCACGTGTATCCCCTAGAAATCTACACCTGAATTCTGACTTACTCACGTCGTGACACCAACATACACAGCCTATTCTACTAAGGAAACGTGGTCAAACACCTCAAGCATTCTCATGTCTTCCACATTCAATCGCCATCTTTCACACACATTTCAACCCATTAGTCATAAACAGCATCTTCTTCGCAATCGCAGACTCTTATTCTGTCAAACTATTAGGCTTGATTTTACACTCAACGAATATTCAAGCATATCCATTCTCCATTACCCCTCTTCGAATTACTTCCAGCACCTCATCAACTGCATCATCCATACAAATACTTCATATTCTTGCACATAGTGAATGGATGAGATTTCTTCTCCTAACCAGTGGAACCAAGCATCGAAAACGAGTGCATTGAGCAGCTCAGATTTCTTCTCCGCAAATCGATCCCTCTACCAAACAATCATCTCCTCTTTACAACAGAACTTCCAGGAAGTGGAATTCTGACTTCCATTCACTTCCCATGGTAAACTTAATTCACTTATCACACTCATTGGACTTTCGTGGTATTTCTCCAAGTTCACCATCATCCTCATATATTATCAAAGTGTCATCCATGTATCTCTTATGACGCAGATGGAATCAGTCGATCAACAAACGTGAGTTGCTCTTCTCAAGATGGATCACGAAGCAATCAGCTAGGACGGCACTCAATGGTGAACCCATTACTACCCCATTCGTTTGTCGATGAAGCTCATTTCTGAGTCTAAATTGTATATAAAAGATGTGGCGTAAGGGAAGCTCCTTCAGATTGTGCTTAATAGTCCGAAATTGAAGGTCGCTCATCTGAAAACAGTCACAAACTAAGCAGATTCTTATGGTCAGGGAATATTTTAAAGTATAATGTTTAGTATTAACTAGGGATTAACATAATCATGTAAGGATAACTATGCACCATGAATTGTGCCCAAAACATAATCCACGAAATTATTTTGTTCCACTCCTCGATGCATCGTATACGACGAGATACAATCCACAAATATTATATGAGAATACTGGATTTCATTCTATACACTAATCTCATCTTTCAACTATCATAACACTCAAAACATCTCTGTCTTCGAAAATTAATTAACTCTTTTGTCGTTGGAATAGCTGGCATCCTCCACAACCAAATACCACATTCCTTTGTGTGGAATAAAAGCATGAGAGTTTCCCACATCATTCGAAGCAGTAATAAGCAGGTCTTCAAAAACTAACTCCCATTATTACAACGCTCTCCAATGCACAATCAAAAGACTACTGAAATAAACTATTCCACTACTTCACTTCACTAAATACATAGATTTCAGAGGAGATCGGTATGCTGAAAAACCTCGTGGGTAGCGATTCATCAACATCAATCACATTCTACAATAACGAAATGCATTCACTAGAGAAATTCTCGTATTCACAGCATAGACAAGGCACACGTTAGTGATTTCCCATTCATCTCCCCAATTTCCATATGATACTCAGTTAACCTTCCTCTTTCATTTCATCTCACACACGCATGCAGAATAAAAACAGAGAATAATCAACTTGCAAAATTCATCAGTCAGCATCCAGTAAATTGTCAACTCCATCTGCGAGAATACGACACTTCGAATGACAACCAACACTGAGTGAAATATTGGTGTTGTCCACCACAATGATGACAGTCTACTCCACACTCAGATATCAAGCGGTTTCTTTAACTTTCATGAAAACACGTAACAAGTGGTTCGCCTACTTGTTCACAAACTGACAAAATCTTACATGGCGATGTGATTCTCATCAAGAAGCATAACTCAAACACGAATTTTCATGCTATACACACCAAATTATTACTCAGAAAACAACACACTATCACATGTTCAAGCCCTACAACGAAAATATCACAATACACGTACCAATGTCCAATTAGTTTCCTCTCCCACTAGATGAATATTTGATCTCCACTCGGTGTAAAACACAAATATCCATGTGAGCAACAACTGCTGAATTTCTGCCTCCTCATCACTAAATTTACAACCAAAGTCACAGTAATCCATTCCATTCCATTTCACACCCCAACACACCACACAACCAGATGCCACAGCTCATTTCATGAATTCATGATTATTATGTACTGGTCAAACAAGTGGTTCATGGAGTTTGAAATACTACCGACAAATGTCAAATCATTTATTCACTCTTGATACATCAGAGAAGATTAGTAAACTGAAGTGGGCAATAGATAAAAAGTACAACTAACAATCAAAAGTCATTGATACACATTAAAAGTGAGGCAGTTACCTATCTATCTCACTAAGTAGACTAGTAGAGAGCAATACACCTACATCCCGATGCAACAGATACTCCCCACCACCTTCAGTGACAATGTCATCACTCATTCAACACAATCCAGCAATAATCATCAAATGAATTACAAGTAAAATGAGATAACTGCCATGAATTCCATGGTCAACCATCATCAAGTAAATGACACACTATGCGAATTTCATAATTCAATGCGCATCAAAGCCAATTCTTCAAGTAATACATCCATCTCATTATTCACATTAACTCATACTTGACAATCAACCAATAGGAATTCATCCAAATATTCACTCATCTTTCATACACATAATAATCATTCACACTTCACACTCATATATAACAAACGAAAATTCATGAACAATCTGAAAATCATCTATCTCATTCTCATCACTTTCTCTTCACATCAAAACATCTTTCGTAATTATTATCCAACTGAATGGTAGACTGGTTTTACATTCTCTATTCGTAGACATGTGTTGGATTGAGGAATAAATTATTTTCATGTCTATCACTGAATAATGAAACTATAGTGGAAAATCTAGTAGGATTTATGATTGTATATCACATTCGGAGGTGAGCGAATTAATTAAAACTAATCTCTCTCCAACTCGGAAACAATCCCTTCTTCAGTTTCACTGGAGAAACATTTTCGCAACAAATATCACCTGTTGTTTCATTAGTGAAATGAAATGTTCACTACCGTGAGCATTACAAATGACTGGAGGTATAAATAAATTTTGTCATGATTAAGGATTCATTGTGATTTTCCATCAGTTTGTTATTCGACTTTGGTGATGGATTCTAATCACCTGCTAAAAATGTCAAGCCTCGATTCAGACTCGCTTGAAGTACACGTCGACCGTGAGTCTGTAACACATAGAATATGATTCTCTATGAAAAACAATTCTCCCAGTTGATAAAATAGATTATCGAGTATGTGGTAGAAGGTGGAAGTAGAATGTTTCATCAAGTGTGCTTGTGAAGAACAAATGTTGTTGGAACACAGTCATTCTGATTAGCAGATTTCGCTAGATAAATCAAATGAAGTACATCAACTCGAAGAACAAGTGACGATGAGCAGAAGTGGGACACTCCTGTATCCAACACTGTATACTTTCATGTTTGTTGAGTGATTATCATCGGAAACCGTGTTCCAACCACATTTCGCCTTATCAATGTCTACTCACATGCCAAACACATTCAAGTGAAATGAAAACTTTGTAAATAATTCTGCAGATTGACAATAAAGTTGATGATTTATCAGGTAGTCTGAAGTGTTGTCAACATACTTGATATCTTCTCAAAGTCTGCACTGTAAATGGAATTCACTTTGATGAAGTTGTTACACATTCGATCATTGTATGCTGTGAATGAAGGAGGGATGGGGATTTTGATAAGGGAAATATATGAAAGTGAGACAGGTGGATCCACATTGATAAAAAGTATTCTGATAATCTTGAACATGTTTCCTGAATCGTCTTACCTACTTGGTTGTGAATAAAATAATATCCTCAGTTCACTACAAGGCTTGATGCATTATGCAATCCTAGTCTTCAAATGGTAATAGTGACATCAGCTTTAAAAGTGATCAATACGTTTTCATGATAGTCAACAATATGATGAAGACAACTCAGGATGTGAGAGTAGGTTATTAAACTGATTGAAACGTAGAAATAATCAATACAAAGGGTCCATAAAACTGGTTAGTTTCAAATCGTCGACGAATATATCTAATCCAGTCCCTCTGGAGGTGAACCACGATTCATATAAATAGATCACAGGTAACGTCACTGACTGCTGATCTGGCTGATGTGAGTCAGAATCTTATATGTACATCGCTTCACTCGAAAATCTATCTATGCATTCAGGCTTCAAACTTGAATGTCTGCAACCAACTAACATCTTTTATATTATTGATGGATTGTGGCCAGCAGAGAATCCAGGATGCAATTTTCGTCCTATTTGGGACTCACTGATCAGCTGGGTTTGGCTGCTTCCCAGTGATCGCTTCAAACGGCAGCGCGTTTTCCACTACTCCACTGAGCCGCGTTAGACACTTCTTGTGCAACGGGTACAGCTTTTAGTGTAGGGATTTGTTATATGATACCGTGGTTGATTGGACCGAATTGATCAGTCTCTATTAGCATATGGGCTTCTGTGTGGATGTCTCGATATTGCCAGCAATCTAATTATGTTAATGATGGATTGTGGCTAGCGGATCGAAGCATTCACAAAGGAGCCCATATGCTAATAGAGACCGATCAATTCGGTCCAATCAACAACCACGGTATCATATAACAAACCCTTATGATAACCTCCCTAATACTTTAACTTACGGTATTCAACCAGTATGTAAATGAACTGGTCATCAACAGGACTTTCTATGTCCCATCCCATCACAAGCCTACAGTAACTTTAAATCAGTGAAAAGCTATTTAGGATCCCAGGTTGCTGTCAGTTGACAAACCAGACAAACTGAACTGTGAGTCGTAGAAAGAGTAATGCAGCAGAAAATGTAGCAAGTCAGTGTTATGCAAGAAAGTGCATGCAATCAGAAATGGTGGATTCAGTAGAGTTGTGCTTGTTTTCACGAAGATGAGGCTGGAGAATAGGAGATTTATGGACAGCATAGTGCAAAAGATATGAGCTGAAAAGAATGTGAAATGAACAAATCAAATTCGAGGGAGATTGGAGAGGAAGCAATCAAGCTAAATCAGATAGTCGTAAAACTGAGGAGTTGATAGTCAGAGGGACTGAACATAATGCATGTACACATAGAGTTCCAGATTCCCCTATTGAAAAACAGAGTTCCAGCTCAACAGCAAAGATGACTTGATTTCGCGTTTCATTCATCTGGAATGTATTTTCGACTTCGGAGTCACATTTCGACGCCGTGTTGATGGCATAGTTTATGTAGCTGTCTCAACAAATGGAAGAGAAATCTCATCTACATACATTGACACTGTCGAAAATAGATTTTATCTTTGACACTTTGATGAACGACAGCTAGATTTGAGGGAGTGAGTCGGAAGGGTGCAGTGAATAATCATCCTCAAACTGCTCCTTATGAGAAAATTGTGAGAAGGACACACAGAGGTGTTTCTTATCTACGGTTTATTTGTTAGAAATAACTGGCTTGTATTTGAGATGTTTATCAGAAGACAGACTAACTTCTTACACTACTTGAGTTGACATTTTGGAAACTGGAAACAAGATATGTTATACCTCAGAGGTTTCATGTTATGCTTCCCTTTCCCATGATTGAATGAGGCATGGATAATAGAATAGTAGCAGAATTAACATCCACGTATTACGTGGGTTCTCCTCAGCTGTATTACAAGTTATAGAATGATATGTGAATACTGGAAACATGTTATACAATGTGCTTTCATTAAAATGATATGAAGGTTTTGGCTGCGATGAGAGATAATTTAGATTCAGGGTTGATGATGAATGAGGAAGTTGTTAATCTTGATACGTTTATCAAGATATGACTATGGACCCTTTGTGTTGATTATTTCTACGTTTCAATCAGTTTAATAACCTACTCTCACATCCTGAGTTGTCTTCATCATATTGTTGACTATCATGAAAACGTATTGATCACTTTTAAAGCTGATGTCACTATTACCATTTGAAGACTAGGATTGCATAATGCATCAAGCCTTGTAGTGAACTGAGGATATTATTTTATTCACAACCAAGTAGGTAAGACGATTCAGGAAACATGTTCAAGATTATCAGAATACTTTTTATCAATGTGGATCCACCTGTCTCACTTTCATATATTTCCCTTATCAAAATCCCCATCCCTCCTTCATTCACAGCATACAATGATCGAATGTGTAACAGCTTCATCAAAGTGAATTCCATTTACAGTGTAGACTTTGAGAAGATATCAAGTATGTTGACAACACTTCAGACTACCTGATAAATCGTCAACTTTATTGTCAATCTGCAAATTATTTACAAAGTTTTCATTTCACTTGAATGTGTTTGGCATGTGAGTAGACATTGATAAGGCGAAATGTGGTTGGAACACGGTTTCCGATGATAATCACTCAACAAACATGAAAGTATACAGTGTTGGATACAGGAGTGTCCCACTTCTGCTCATCGTCACTTGTTCTTCGAGTTGATGTACTTCATTTGATTTATCTAGCGAAATCTGCTAATCAGAATGACTGTGTTCCAACAACATTTGTTCTTCACAAGCACACTTGATGAAACATTCCACTTCCACCTTCTACCACATACTCGATAATCTATTTTATCAACTGGGAGGATTGTTTTTCATAGAGAATCATATTCTATGTGTTACAGACTCACGGTCGACGTGTACTTCAATCGAGTCTGAATCGAGGCTTGACATTTTTAGCAGGTGATTAGAATCCATCACCAAAGTCGAATAACAAACTGATGGAAAATCACAATGAATCCTTAATCATGACAAAATTTATTTATACCTCCAGTCATTTGTAATGCTCACGGTAGTGAACATTTCATTTCACTAATGAAACAACAGGTGATATTTGTTGCGAAAATGTTTCTCCAGTGAAACTGAAGAAGGGATTGTTTCCGAGTTGGAGAGAGATTAGTTTTAATTAATTCGCTCACCTCCGAATGTGATATACAATCATAAATCCTACTAGATTTTCCACTATAGTTTCATCATTCAGTGATAGACATGAAAATAATTTATTCCTCAATCCAACACATGTCTACGAATAGAGAATGTAAAACCAGTCTACCATTCAGTTGGATAATAATTACGAAGGATGATTTGATGTGAAGAGAAAGTGATGAGAATGAGATAGATGATTTTCAGATTGTTCATGAATTTTCGTTTGTTATATATGAGTGTGAAGTGTGAATGATTATTATGTGTATGAAAGATGAGTAAATATTTGGATGAATTCCTATTGGTTGATTGTCAAGTATGAGTTGATGTGATTAATGAGATGGATGTATTGCTTGAAGAATTGGCTTTGATGCGCATTGAATTATGAAATTCGCATAGTGTGGTCGTTTACTTGATGATGGTTGACCATGGAATTCATGGCAGTTATCTCATTTTACTTGTAATTCATTTGATGATTATTGCTGGATTGTGTTGAATGAGTGATGACATTGTCACTGAAGGTGGTGGGGAGTATCTGTTGCATCGGGATGTAGGTGTATTGCTCTCTACTAGTCTACTTAGTGAGATAGATAGGTAACTGCCTCACTTTTAATGTGTATCAATGACTTTTGATTGGTAGTTGTACTTTTTATCTATTGCCCACTTCAGTTTACTAATCTTCTCTGATGTAGCAAGAGTGAATAAATGATTTGATATTTGTCGGTAGTATGTCAAACTCCATGAACCAGTTGATTGACCAATACATAATAATCATGAATTCATGAAATGAGCTGTGGCATCTGGTGGTGTGGTTTGGTGTGGTGTGTTGTGGTGTTGTGTTGTGTGGAGTTGTGTGGTGTGATATGGTGTGATATGGTGTGAAATGGAATGGATTACTCTGAATTTGGTTGTAAATTTACTGATGAGAAGGTAGAAATTCAGCAGTTGTTGTTCACATGGATATTTGTGTTTTACACCGAGTGGAGATCAAATATTCATCTTGTGTGAGACGAAACGAATTGGACATTGGCATGTGTATATTGATGTTTTTGTTGTAGGGCTTGAACATGTGATAGTGTGTTGTTTACTGAGTAATAATTTGGGGTGTAGAGCATGAAAATTTGTGTTTGAGTTATGCTTCTTGATGAGATTCACATCGCCATGTAAGATTTTGTCAGTTTGTGAACAAGTAGACAGATCACTTGTTACGTGTTTTCGTAAAGGTTAAAGAAACCGCTTGATATCTGAGTGTGGAGTAGACTGTCATCATTGTGGTGGACAACACCAATATTTCACTCAATGTTGGTTGTCATTAGAAGTGTTGTATTCTCGCAGATGGAGTTGACAATTTACTGGATGCTGACTGATGAATTTTGCAAGTTGATTATTCTCTGTTTTTATTCTACATGCGTGTGTGAGATGAAATGAAAGAGGAAGGTTAACTGAGTATTGTATGTAAATGGGAGAGATGAATGGGAAATCACTAACGTGTGCCTTGTCTATGCTGTGAATACAAGAATTTCTCTATTGAATGCATTTCGTTATTGTAGGATGTGATTGATGTTGATGAATCGCTACTCACGAAGATTTTCAGCATACCGATCTCCTCTGAAATCTATGTATTTAGTGAAGTGAAGTAGTGGAATAGTTTATTTCAGTAGTCTTTTGATTGTGCATTGGAGAGCGTTGTAATAATGGGAGTTAGTTTTTGAAGACCTGTTTATTACTGCTTCGAATGATGTGGGAAACTCTCATGCTTTTATTCCACACAAAGGAATATGGTATTTGGTTGTGGAGGATGCCAGCTATTCCAACGACAAAAGAGTTAATTAATGTTCGAAGACAGAGATGTTTTGAGTGTTATGATAGTTGAAAGATGAGATTAGTGTATAGAATGAAATCCAGTATTCTTATATGATATTTGTGGATTGTATCTCGTTGTATACGATGCATCGAGGAGTGGAACAAAATAATTTCGTGGATTATGTTTTGGGCACAATTCATGGTGCATAGTTATCCTTACATGATTATGTTAATCCCTAGTTAATACTTAACATTATACCTTAAAATATTCTCTGACCATAAGAATCTGCTTAGTTTGTGACTATGTTCAGATCAAAGACCTTCAATTTCGGACTATTAAGCACAATCTGAAGGAGCTTCCCTTACGTCACATCTTTTATATACAATTTAGACTCAGTAATGAGCTTCATCTACAAATGAATGGAGTAGTAATGGGTTCATCATTGAGTGCCATCCTAGCTGATTGCTTCGTGATCCATCTGGAGAAGAGCAACTCACGTTCGTTGATTGACTGATTCCATCTGCGTAATAAGAGACACATGCATGACACTTTGATAATATATGAGGAGGATAGTGAACTTGGAGAAATACCACGAAAGTTCAATGAGTGTGATAAGTGAATTAAGTTCACCATGGGAAGTGAATGGAAGTCAGAATTCCACTTCCTGGAAGTTCTGTTGCAAAGAGGAGATGGTTGTTTGGTAGAGGGATTGATTTGCGGAGAAAAAGTCTGAGCTGCTCAATGCACTCGTTTTCGATGCTTGGTTCCACTGGTTAGGAGAAGAAATCTCATCCATTCACTATGTGCAAGAATATGAAGTATTTGTATGGATGATGCAGTTGATGAGGTGCTGGAAGTAATTCGAAGAGGGGTAATGGCGAATGGGTATGCTTGAATATTCGTTGAGTGTAAAATCAAGCCTAATAGTTTGACAGAATAAGAGTCTGCGATTGTGAAGAAGATGCTGTTTGTGAATAATGGGTTGAAGTGTGTGTGAAGGATGGCGATTGAATGTGTAGGACATGAGAATGCTTGAGGTGTTTGACCACAGTTTCCTTAGTAGTATAGGCCGTGTATGTTGGTGTCACGACGTGAGTAAGGCAGAATTCAGGTGTAGATTTCTAGGGGATACAGGTGAATCAGTTGATCACATTGTGAAGCTACATCGACTGAGTTGGCTTGTTGGGACATATGTTTCACATGCGTAGTCACTGTCTATCTTGTCACACAATGTTGACCGAAGTATGTTCAGGATGCAGACAGGCTGTTGGCTGTCGGCCATACGAAAACATGTGATCAATGTATGAAGTGTTCGACTGTTGGTTTGAGCGATGTAGAGCGATGCAGACTGGTTGGATGACGGTGTGTGGGACAAGGGTAACCATTGTTTGGAGAATGACTGTAGACGATATGAGTGAGAGCCGATGTTGGTGGCTCAGATGTGTCCACACACAAATTATTCTCATCATAACGACGCCATATAGAATCTCACCATTTCCTCATTCTTCCTTCCTCTCTCTCCCCCTCTCTCTGTTTGTACTTGATATTGCTTCCCAGTGAATTTCCTCTTCTTCATCTTCCACGTCACTGCCTGTTCACTTGATGTTTTGATATGAGGAGTGACAACTCGTTCGGTTACTGAGTAATGCGTGGTCCCATGTTGATTTTGATGGATAGATAGATGGATGGGTGGATGGATGAGTGGATGTGGGGAGATATATTGACAGAGATACTGAGGAATCGATTGTGAAAAGCACTGAAGACTCGCCTCATGTTTTTGTTCAGTTCAATATTGTTTTCGTCATTCGACAACTGGATTGAGGGTGAATGAAGGATGAAGTACCGGTTAGGGCTATCTCATTGTGTGCTTACCAATTCCACACACACTCTCGTTGAGCATATTACATAGGCCACACAATGTCGTTTCCATCCACAACGCTGGATGTCTGTCATAAGGAAAGTGTAAAGTTGTCATCAGCTCGATTCCTGAGGATTCGGTTATCTCTGAACACTGTACTCGATAACAGTCTTCTTTCAATGTCATTTATATGGTGGAGGCAAACATTTCGAAGCGAGTGCCTATTTCACACACCTCATCACAAAATACGATTTATCGAAAAGAGAATTTTCATTGTTCAGTTGCCTTTTAGTAGGTGTGTGAATGCACTTCAGGCGTGAAGCTTTGAAAATGTGGAGGATTGTGAGAGTCGTTGATGGGAATATTTGTTCATTTAAAGTGAATTGTTGAGTGAGAAATAGTCAATAACTTTGTAGAAAATGTGGAATATTAACCATCTTAATGAACAAACAGTTGAAACGTGTCCTTGTACTTAGGAAGTCAAACGGCTTCTTCCCTTTTCCAACAGCTATTCAAACAATTGTTAGTTCCATTCACACAGATCATTAACTACTAAACTCGGTACAAATTTGCTTCGAATTCCTGAAGTGTTGAAGACGATTAATTAGACTATTGTTTCATTTAGTTATTTCGTGCTGTCTTTTGTGAACTGCTTCATTTTTGATAGTGTTTATTATATGATAATTCTACTTTGTGTTTTTTTAAGAGGAATAAGTGATAGGGATAGCTTTTGTTAAGGTTTGAGAGCATAAAGTTAGAAGGAAGCATAAAAGATAACATAAGAGGACGAATGGGAACATGTCAATTCTTGTAGTAGTAGACAGTTACTGGATGAGACGTCTATAGGAAGGTGTCAGGTTGAGCCAGGATCCCAGTGGTAGTGGTTTTACAAAGTGTTCCTTAACGGTTGGTCGTTCCGAGTTAGTGCGTCGTGTCAGCCTAATCCACATCCCAGTTGGATGACCGCAAACAGTGCGTCACTGAGTAACTGCCCAACGTCTTCTTAAAGTTGTCAATAGACGGAGCAGTAGCGATCTCGACGGGCAATGAGTTCTGGTAGCTGTAAACTCGCAGAGAGTAGAACTGTGATCGCACACGGGTTTTCGCTCTTTGGTGGGCGATTCTCCTTGGGTCACCACGAGGATCGCCATAGTGGCCGTTTGTTAGGATTCTGATGTTCAGATGACTTGGGTTACTTAGTGTTTTGTAAGCCGTTATCAAGTCACCACGTAATCTACGGTAGCTTAAGGAGTAGATCCCTATATCTTTTTCCATGTCATGATATGTTTTTCGCTTCATTCCCACGACACACTTTGTAGCTCAGCTTTGGACTTTCTCTAGGAGGTTCACGCCTGTTTTCTGATATAGTGGTGCAATGACGTTGTGTACCTCTAGGTGGGGTTGTATATAGGTCTTATACAGCTTCAAAAAGAGTTCCGGGGTCAGGGCACCCAACTGTCTGCGCATGAATTGCAGTACTGCCTAGGCTCTGAAGGCATCTCCTGCATAATTGGAGCTAGTACCTAGTTTGTCAGTCAGTATTAGTCGTAGGTCTTTCCCCGTGATGGTGTAGGAGAGTTGTGTTCCACAGAGAGGATAGGGTACCTTCTGAGAGTCAGGGGTGCGGAGAAACATGTTCGTGATGATGTACCACTTTTACAGAATCTGAGGTACGCGAAAACATCACAGCATGTTTCACAATGTAGTGAACGTTCATACAAATTAGGGATGATTCGAGCAACTCACCGTTCCTAGCTCCTAAGTTCACAGGATTAGTTGCTTTGTTACTCAGTCATATAGTTCCGTCAAGAGGCATCACACTGCTGCAACTGATGCTACTGACTTGACTGCTCAGTTCTCTGAGCAGGCTATGAATCCGTTAGAAACGAAAACTCCTACTGCTTAAATTTACATCATATCTATTCCTACAGTGAGAATCCCGGTAAAATATTCAAACAATCGCTCCTTCACACTTACGCTTGTTTTATTTGGGCACCGTTTTTGTATGGGATGATCACAGTTCCAGTTCCAATCAGTGAGAATCTGGAAGGAAAGGAGTATTATTTGCCATGGATGAATTCTACATTGATGTTAAGGACAACCATGTTAGGTGACAGACGGAGGAGCCTTCTCAGTTCATCACATTCATCTCAGAAGACTGCAACTGGATGACTAAATACCTTTTGCCAACACTGGACATAGGAGCTGTAGTGAGCGCTTCAGAAACAGAAGCCCTTATCTTACGGATTCTAACGGCCGGGGAGATGGCTTGCGTGCTGTGTCGTGCCTATTCTCAAAGTAAGGTTATCTGGATGAAGCTTGAGCATAATATAAGTCAGTCGACTACACGATGCTCAGTTTGCCTAGACTGAAAAAGTCGCTTACACTCGGTTGAATCCGTGGAATGTACACTAACACCGACACGCATCCAATACAAAGTTGAATATGCCAGTTGGATTTTCACTGCAAAACCGAAACAATGCCACTGTAACACAATCAAGAATTACACTAGCTTAATCCTTGTTCTCCTTAGCTACAGTTGTGACTGACGAAGAAAAAAGACAAGTTCAATGAGTGGGTTTATTGGCTACTAAACTAACCAACAACAGTAGTCTAAGGATAAACTGTATTCCTGTTAATTCTTATCATTTCGAAGACAATAACTGCTAAGTGAGGTGAATAATCTGATTTTAGTAAAACCACTCAGTCTTCCTTGAAATATGGTTTGACTTAATCTGATAATAGGCAGTTGGTTAACTACACAAATAAAATCTATCCTGCTTATTAGGCTGTAGATTTTTCTGGAAATGAATGCATTTCTAAGAGCATTGTGTCAGCTGCTGCTATAAATCTTTGTTCAACTGTTGGCTTATACTCACTTTTACCCAGTATTCTCCACTAATCATACTTTGGGCTTAGCTGAAAGAGAAGTAGGATAGTTCGACAATGAGTACATTGTGTTTTGCTATCTCGTGTCTGTTGACAGTTAAATTAACCCCACCAAAATGAAACAACTGATTGAGTGGGCAGATTAATTTACTGATCTTGGAGTCAGTATGGGTATACAGATTATTTTAGTAGATTTCTGATACTTGATCAATTCCAAGCCTTAGCAATTCACATAATTTGAAACCTTAATGGTCATAAGTGTATTTTAGATTTTCACTCCCTAACCCTAACCCTAATAACTGACAATTTCAGCATTTAATCAGTCCTAAATTTAAAAGAAGAGGTGAGAGAACTCGGAGGATAAATTGATCTTACATGTCTTTGAATGTGGATTAGTCGCCAAATTAGAAGGTAGTTTGCATAAACGCTTTCCAATCAATACTCCATCTTGTCATCATCTTATGCAAATTTATCAAGTGTACCTTATTAAATATGCATACTGGAGCTACTTAGTTATATTCTCCTAATTACTTGTTACATTTCTAGTTACATTAATCTCTCTTTTCATCAGATTTGCCTTAATCGATTCAGTGAGGTATGAGATGAAGACGGAGTTTATATGAAATCTGATATTCAAAAACTATCGTCAACTATACACTTATTTTCGAGGTGTCTAAACCTCAAATCCGATAGTTCAAACAGTTCATTTGGATACAGTTTTCACCGAAACGTATCAATGAAGATGCGTTGACCATTATTAATTGTTGATGTACGCCATCAGAGGATACCTCCAGTTCAGTGTTATTGCTGGAACGTGCTATCTTCATTGAAATATATCATGGTTTTGGTATCAACAACAGTTATATTGCACAATGTGATTTCATTCCAACTGTTTGTTGGATCTCAGTATGACAAAATAGATGATATTACAGGTTAACCGGAAGGAAATACTCTCTTTCACCTACTTAGGCAGCATACTCTCTACTACACGCGGCACAAGTACAGATGAGGATGTCGAAGCTAGACAGGATCGAAAAAGCGAGACAGGCATTCATTAATCTGAAATCAGTTTGGAGATCTACTGCATTCAGCATGAGAACAGGATACAGTTTTTCAGCACTAATTCAGTCAATACACAAATACACATAAGATATTTACTTACAGGATATATCTTATTCTCTAGTTTCATGCAACGAATACCCTGAATTCTCCATCACTGAAGGTCAGTGATGCAGTACTGATAGAAAGTAAGCAAGACTGCATTTAGAGACACATATGGATTCACCGAAGAAAATCTTCGTTTATGAACAAATCATGTTCAACTGAAAAGGGAGTTGCAAACATCTACCGACGCGTAAGCAACCTCATCCTCACCATCTTTCTGTATCAACAACAAACAAACCGAGTTGATTCGATTCACTCAAATGAACATCATTATCACTAATACTGACAATATTCATCTTCACTTGAATCTCACACAAAACAATGGAACATTTGTTGATGAATACTCCTTCCCACATTCGTGACTGGAGGTCAACCAACTACTTGATACTGAATCCTGAGTGATGATCAAACTCTGTAGATCATTTTGTAGTGAAGCCGTTAGCTGAAGATACACCATCGTGATGCACTCCGATAGTTTTGAGTTGGATGGAGGTAGTCGAGAAGAAGTCGTACTTGACCTGGGGTTCGCGTTTTCTGGTACTCGTCAACAAAGTGTTTCAGCAACCATGGTGAAAGTGATATTTCATCTCATATTCTGTAATGAAGAAGAATATGAATGACGACACAAAGACACATCATATCACTGTTTACTGTTGACTTCATAACTCTGTTCTTAATATATTTCGAATGCCATTTAACAAATAGATGACAAATAGATGATAGTAGTGGTTACCTGGGAAGGAAATACTCTCTTTCACCTACTTAGGCAGCATCCTCTCTACTACATGTGGCACAGGCACAGATGAGGATGTCAAAGCTAGACAGGATCGAAAAAGTGAGACAGGCCTTCATTAATCTGAAATCAGTGTGGAGATCTACTGCATTCAGCACGAAGAACAAGATCCAGTTTTCCAGCACTAATTCAGTCAATACACAAATACACATAAGATATTTACTAGCAAGATATATCTTATTCTCTACTTTCGTGCAACGAATACCCTGCATTCTCCATCACTGAAGGTCAGTGATGCAGTACTGATAGAAAGTAAGCAAGACTGTATTTAGAGACACATATGGATTCACCGAGGAAAATCATCGTTTATGAACAAATCATGTTCAACTGAAAAGAGAATTGCAAATATCCTTCGACGGTGAAGCAACCTCATCCTCACCATCTTTCTGCATCAACAACAAACAAACCGAGTTGATTCGATTCACTCAAATGAACATCATTATCATTAATACTGACAATATTCATCTTCACTTGAATCTCACACAAAACAATGGAACATTTGTTGATGAATACTCCTTCCCACATTCGTGACTGGAGGTCAACCAACTACTTGATACTGAATCCTGAGTGATGATCAAACTCTGTAGATCATTTTGTAGTGAAGCCGTTAGCTGAAGATACACCATCGTGATGCACTCCGATAGTTTTGAGTTGGATGGAGGTAGTCGAGAAGAAGTCGTACTTGACCTGGGGTTCGCGTTTTCTGGTACTCGTCAACAAAGTGTTTCAGCAACCATGGTGAAAGTGATATTTCATCTCATATTCTGTAATGAAGAAGAATATGAATGACGACACAAAGACACATCATACCACTGTCTACTGTTGACTTCATAACTCTGTTCTTAATATATTTCGAATGCCATTTAACAAATAGATGACAAATAGATGATAGTAGTGGTTACCTGGGAAGGAAATACTCTCTTTCACCTACTTAGGCAGCATCCTCTCTACTACATGTGGCACAGGCACAGATGAGGATGTCAAAGCTAGACAGGATCGAAAAAGTGAGACAGGCCTTCATTAATCTGAAATCAGTTTGGAGAACTACTGCATTCAGCAGGAAGAACAAGATCCAGTTTTTCAGCACTAATTCAGTCAATACACAAATACACATAAGATATTTACTAGCAAGATATATCTTATTCTCTAGTTTCGTGCAACGAATACCCTGCATTCTCCATCACTGGAGGTCAGTGATGCAGTACTGATAGAAAGTAAGCAAGACTGCATTTAGAGACACATATGGATTCACTGAAGAAAATCTTCGTTTATGAATAAATCATTTTCAACTGAAAAGAGAATTGCAAATATCCTTCGACGGTTAAGGAATTAGATAATTTTTTGAGGTTCTCCAACAAGCTTACTGGTACCAGTGTGAAAATTTATTTCACTACTACCCAAAAATACTTCAGTAGAATCTTCAATGTTATCACATCTCTCTCAATTCATAAATTCCCATACTGAATAGTCTAAATCTTATCGATGCTGTTCAGTTTTGTCTTTCAGAACTTGAAGTCAACATATCACACATATCCTGAGCTTTAATGAATTATCCACTGAAGAAAGAAATGAATGTGAAGGCTATATTGCTAGTATCATTAGGAAACAAACTAGAAATGTTGACATGAAGATAGGGAAGAACTTCATATCAATCACTGTTGAAATATTGAAATATATTTGGATGCATCTCTCTCCTTCAGTTAACTACACATCTTATTCCTTAGCCACAAGTTGTATGATTTCATTTTGGAAGTCAATGAATTTTAAATACTGAAGTTCATTTCGAGAACTTGATCAGTCAGACAAGAGATTTAATTCCAGTATCCAGTGATCATGTTTTATAATTACAAATCAACCGAAATCAGTCATTGTCTTCCACACTTCAACAGTAAAACCAACAAGCAACATTCATTGTCACAGAATCATCATAATCAAATAGAATAACTCCAGAGAAATGAAAATCTCATCATGATCCATCCCGATAAAACGGGACTACAATAGTATCACTGGATAAGTTCAACTACTTTGGCAAAATTTCAGTAACGTGGTCAGATGAAAAGAAAATCTGTAAGCCGATGAATCAGAAAGATCCTACCGAACACATAGAAAAGTAACTCACTAAACTGCTGAATGAACTCAAAGATGAATCAATCATTATCAATGATCTCTACGATAAACTTCATCCTGACATTCTACAACGCAAATCACCACATTGTTTTCTAACATCATTATGTGATTCTTAAGTATATGAAAGACAATTCCTCGTATTCGTACTCATCAGTATGTATTGACAAGATCACTTGCTTCTGTGGAGCTGAATACCTCAGCCATACTATGCACTTGATTGGAAAACAGATTTATGAACATAGCCCAAGTTGACTGTTGAATGGTGAGCAGAAAGCTGTCTCAAAGTCCTTACGGTTCACTACATTTTATGCAAACTATTGAGATTATGTCTTGTGTTATGTAATAACATTTCATTCTCTTCATACACCTGTCACTTAAGTTTGATGTTCGACAGAAAATTATCTTGCATATTCCATCTTTTTACTCATATGTATTCATGATTGTACAGCTGTGAAAATGAGTCGTGGGGTAGATGATTATCCTTATGGTAGTCATTTTCAGTAGCTGTGAAATCGTATATATAGTTGTGGGTGCAAACTACTGAAGACTTTGGTATTAGGATGACACAGTTGTTCAACGCTAGCAGATTTTCAGTGGTTTTCCACCTGATCTCATCTTATGATGAAAGTCACTTTAGGAAGGAAGTACTCATTAACCCTAATAATACAAAGGCGTCTATTATCGGCTAATAGTTCAGCATTAGGTCATCGAAACGGCTAAGTAACAATCCGATTCAAGAATCAGAAAGAAAAAGTGTAATCATAGTGTGTATCGCGAAAATATGCTGCGATTCAGATGACTACGCAATTCCTGTGTAGCTCTGGAATCAACCCAGTATCTCACCCTAGAACACCCAGTTATCATGATCTAATGTTAACCTATTAAGAAACGACAAACTCATTTGTTAATTTGTTATTCCTACAAATACGGCTGTGTAGCTAATGAGAATGATTAGCCAAAAAGAAAATTTACTCCAACCAACTGATTTTCGTCTTCGAATGTCTCAAAGAAGTTTTCTTCGAAACTTCATCTCTGAAATCGAATGTGTTGACTGCAATGCAGCATATGTAGTCGTGACAATCAGCTACGTAAATGCGAAGATAAGGGAGCATAGACTATGTCTAAACCAGAACCCAGAAACTTCAAGCAACACTGAGAGACTGATAAACAAATCTGTCACTGCATTACACTCAATAGAAGTCAACTACAAAGGTGTTTACCGTCATGACCAGAAAGATTGACCACTCAAGTTCGACATATTTCGACTAACATACATAGTTTGAATGGACGATATGGAGTATAATTAGCTACTCGTTGACGAATACTAAAAAGCTAATCAAAAGTGAATCTCTTGCAATTAAACGCATCACCAACTTCATACTAACCATCTTTCTGCATCAACAACAAACAAACCGAGTTGATTCGATTCACTCAAATGAACATCATTATCACTAATACTGACAATATTCATCTTCACTTGAATCTCACACAAAACAATGGAACATTTGTTGATGAATACTCCTTCCCACATTCGTGACTGGAGGTCAACCAACTACTTGATACTGAATCCTGAGTGATGATCAAACTCTGTAGATCATTTTGTAGTGAAGCCGTTAGCTGAAGATACACCATCGTGATGCACTCCGATAGTTTTGAGTTGGATGGAGGTAGTCGAGAAGAAGTCGTACTTGACCTGGGGTTCGCGTTTTCTGGTACTCGTCAACAAAGTGTTTCAGCAACCATGGTGAAAGTGATATTTCATCTCATATTCTGTAATGAAGAAGAATATGAATGACGACACAAAGACACATCATATCACTGTTTACTGTTGACTTCATAACTCTGTTCTTAATATATTTCGAATGCCATTTAACAAAGTTCTGTTCCTCAGCTGCGATATTTAACGCCATCAATTAATTTGAGGTTAGTGTTCATTATGGACTGATAGTAGTTGGTGAAGCATTGAAGACTTGGGATGACTGCACAGCTGTTTCGTTCTTGTACGTGACACCTGAACACTGTGAACTGAAAACTCTTCTTCGGATCGGAATCAGGACCTTGAGGTGTTGCACAGATTAAGTTACAATTCACTCACCGAGACAGAATCCAATCCACCCACACTTTCCAACATCCATCAGTTCACAATACAACATAACCACCATTGGCTGTCATCACTAGGCACTTGCCTTCACATACAAGCATGTCGTGGTATGCCTTCACATGGGTTCCCTGAAGTTCTGAGAAGAAACCGTGACCAGTGGAGACAACCTGGATGGATGTTTTGAAGTATAGAGTGAAAATGAGATAGTGTCAAACAAGTGATTCAAGGTGAGATGCAGTAGAAAATTCAGGAGTGATAAAGAGAATTCTGTGTTGTCTCCACACTCTGATATCAAATCAACAAAACTGGTGACCAAAAGCCACTTGAGATAGGAAGAAATCATCTCTGAGATCACAAGAGTATACCAGATATTCACATTGTCAAAGTGTTAACGAATCAGTGTTATCCCCACTGACACAATTCACATAATGATTTCATGATGTTGCAAGGCTGAACCTAACATCCATTCCCATAAACTGCCTTTCAACAAATACTAATGCATATCACGATTCGAGGCTGATTGCTTTACTTAACTACAATATCTGTAACCATTCACCAATATACTTTGTCAATGATTCAACGTTTGCTTCATAACACACACTAACTGACATACACACACACACAGATAGACATTATGTCATACATCATTTGTGTATAATTGAGACAATAGACTGCTATTCATCAAGAATGATGAATGATTTTCGTGATAATTGAATTCAGCATTGCTTGAAATTATTCCATTTAGTCGCGATATACATATATATGTATGTATATATGTGTATCCATTTTGATTATGCCATGCTGAATACTACTGATAGAGTTATGGATGTTCACCTGCTTCACTGTCTAACAAATATTTCCATCAGTTGACTCTGTCATAAAACTACATCAATCTCTGACTAACTTCTACATTAGACTTCACATGAAGCTATCCTGTTCAACTATTCATAATGAGGTTTCTGCAGATTGGAATGATTGTAAGAATATCGATTAAATGTGTTTCAGCATGACCCCTGGTCTACTCTACTACTAATATCTCATGTAGACGAAAACATTACCGATAAGCTCAACAGTCACATATTCTACATATGATAGGCATTCATATATTGTTGAGTTGAACGTGATTCTATATTATCCACTATGATGGTTCCATTGAACCACTTGAATTGTTTACACTGAAACATGAAGTAGGCCTTGTATATGTTTGAAGTTATGGGGAACAAGAGATTATATGACGATGTATAGGTAAGATGAGAAGAATAAGTCTGTGATGGTCAAAGTAGTGCTCATGGTGATAAAGGTGATAACATCGAAGGAATATATTGATTTGTCTATTGCAAAGGAGAGTTACTCCAATTCGATGAGAATGAAACTTACCACTTACACCATCAATATCTACAGTTTACACGTCAGTCATCAGAACTATGAATTGCCTGTTTTGTTCATCACAGACAGATCATGTAGGTTGGATGTTACGATTTCATAGATTTCAACAAATTATACTCTTCATCACTAACCATATTCATATTGATGAATTTAGTCTAACTGGTGTCAGTAACTCTGAGTTGTGCAGATCGAATATTGTGTGTCAACTTGTTGTCGTTATTGAGAATGTATAGTGTTTCATGTTCGTAAATATCTCCCCTTTGTGAAGACGTCTGTACAAAGTAAATGCTAATGATATCACCTAACCTGGATATAAAATTTCAAAGAAGAGACCTCATTTCTGAAACAACACTGAACAGTTATCACTCCTTCTTCGTCTTTATTCAAGGATAAGAATAACAGCTACCTCATGCTGTTTACGAATGGCAACTGCAATGTGATTTGTAATCGTTCAAGATTTCAAATACTCCGAGTTCTAACACTTTTGTGACTTGACTCAGAGACACTGAAGTGTTCGTATTGGCTATGAAGTTCAACATTTATGCAACACTTGATTCTAGGAATAGTGGAGAGAAGAGTAACAGATTTGTGAATTAGTTTTCGAATTGAGGAATAATCACCCTATGAGAAATGTTTATTTGATCAGTACTCCTCATATATACTCAATGTTATGACTGACCATCTTGTTCAAAATTGTCAAATGATTATTCTTCATTATTTATTTCAATTATAATAATATTATAATTTATTATTTATCTCTTGGATCCGTAGTGGAACATAGGGATGCAGTGGAACGCCTCCATTGCACTCCGTTCTCTGCAGTCGTTTGAACCTGGCTCCATGACTGCCCACAACTTCTCATTTCTTCCTCACGCATCATCTCCTCCATCTCACCCTTGTCTCGAACACCCCGACTCGTCGTTTCCCACCTGGGTTCCACTCGATTGCCTGGCGTGGCGCTTTGTGTCCGGAATTGGTGTTCTCAGTGCACACCCAATCCATCTCCACTTCCTTCCGGTTCACATTTTTTGAGCGATGGGTTCTCGCTTCGTTGGTTCGTTGCCAGGTCAGAGTTTTCTTGTTGCTTATTCTCATTGTTCTGACCATCTGATCTTCAGTAATGAGGCAGTATAGGAAGTTGTTGATGGATATCTGTAGTTTGTTGGAAATGCTTTTGGTGACGAGCCAAGTCTCTGAACCGTCACATAGAAGCACTTACTTGACTCAATTGGTGTTGAAAATCCGGATGTCCTTCACACTGTATGGTGAGTGCAGTGCAATGGATCTACACACTGATTTCAGATTAGTGAAAGCCTCTCTTTTTTCCGATCCTGGTTTTGACATCCTCGTCTGTGCTGCCACCTGTATTTGAAACGATGCTGCCTCCTAGGTAGGTGAGTAGGTGAAATTGACTACTTCGTCTCGGTTTCTCCCGTTCATGTTGATTGGTGCCTCTTGTTGTTGAAACTGTTGCTGGTTGGACATCTTCATCACCTCTGTCTTCTCTACATTCACTTGAAGTCCCATTTTTGCTGCCCTGCCTCTTCTGTTAACTTGTTGGATTTGGCCTGTCGATCTTCGAGTTTGTGCGACGTAAGACACTGGACATAAATCGTCATCGCCGAAATCTAAATCTTCTAGCTGGTTTTCATCGGTCCAGTGTATGCCCATCTTCTCACAGCTTCTCACAGTTTGCTACACGATCCAGTCCAACCGACCACAATTAGGAAGATGATGGATGATAGTAGGTGGCAACCTTGCCTTACTTATCAACCTATCTTCACTTCGAAGGCATCACTGAGCTTTCCATTGTGGATCACATGGCATGTGGCGTCTTTATATAGCTGTTGAATGAATTGATAAAGATTTGAGGTTCTCCGTAGTGTTGAAGCAGCTGCCTGCCAAATTACTTGTCGGTCGACGCTATCGAAGGCCTTTTCCAAGTCTACAAAGTTGAGGTAGAGATTTCACTGTCATTCTATACTCTGTTCCATTATGATGCGTAGAGTGGCGTTGCAATTTGATCCGCACATGATTTGTTCTTCCCAAATCCAGCCAGCCAGCCCGTTCCGGTGGTAATTTTGAATCCAGAGCATTGTTTAGTCTCTCCACGATGATGAGGCTTAATACTTTGCTCGGGGTGGACAGCAGCATGCCAATACATTATTACATATGAATTATTGCCTTATTCGTGCTCAGAAAGAATAAAACCACATACGCAAGAAAATCACCGAACACTATGACAAACGTATGTTTTCGTCGTATTTCACAAGCAAATTTATGTCATGCTTGAATGTTGTCTCAATGAACATCTATTTCCCTAAGATCACTAGATTATGTGACTTATCGAAAAAAGACACCGTTGTGCTCTTTTATACAAAAAAGTAAATACTGAGGTAATGAAATTGTTACCTTTTTCTCATTCAATGTGTGGAACATCTGTAGCCGTATTTTAGGTTACGTATACAAACATTTTAATTACTATCGAATAATGTCAATAAGATTGACCATTGAATGAAAAGTTAACATTATCTACAGACTGCATTTTCACAAGTGTCAGTCAGTATCAACAATGAATTGGATGTCATTGTGTAACAGTGCAAGTTGTAAAACCATATATCACATAATCAGACGAGAATTCCACAGAAAGAACAATGGGGGAATAAAGATGAAAGTAATCGAAAGTTGTGGAACGTCGTACGATCAGAAAAAGGAGGGATGAAGCAATAATGAAATTCTATATGATGATCGGGTTAATATGTGAATGCATCAACGTGATTCGGATAACTTCTCAGCCATATATCTTACAGTATGCAGTCATAGATTTACGTTGTCATGCAAACCTAATCAGGAAGTCAATATTTCCATAAACATTTTAGACCAATAGTAAGATAAACTACTCACTGATACCGATCTGTTCTCCAGACATATATAATTAATGAACAGTAAGAGGCAATAATAGGTGGCGATATATTACTGAGAAAAATGGAAACAAAGGAGTATTACCTTTGCATCTGGTTCATAGATTCGTTACAGAATTACGGGTATATTTTAACAGAATATTCACTGTTATCAACAACGTCTCACAACATGCAACTCCAATAACAGAAATGCAGTGAAACTTCTAAAGACATGGAAAGAAATTGAATCCAGACAACTCAAATGAACTTTGATTAGAATAAAAGAGAATATCACTTTTCAAAGTGAAAAGAAAACTTATTTCACTTTCAAGTGGAACCTGAACAACTTCATGATCACTTCTCCAGAAATGAAAACGAGATGATGCTGTTGATGGATAACTGCACAATCTCCAAACAATACTAGTTGAGATTGGTTTTCATGATTGGATTCATGAATGAGAACTTAAAGAAGAGGAGGATAATTGACCAAATCCATTTATGTTGGAAATGATTCTTCTACTAAATCTTGAATTGAAAACTGGCTTTGCTGCAGTCATTCCTGTAAATGATTACTGGAATAATTAGGAAGTACACACTTCGCCGTACACTTTGGATTCCCATTCTTCTGCATAAACATTTCTACTGAAGAGACCGGCTGACGCATTAAGTCAAATAATTGTATGTCTACTACTCAACGTGCCACCGTATAGCTATGTACATCGACCATACAACACACCAACTTGGAAAATGTATTCAAGTACTCTATCCAACCGTGGGAAATGCAGATGCATCTCCAGCTTGATAATAGAACACCTCTTTTGAATTCAGGTCACTCACCTCCTTTTGTGAACTCTTCCACCATCTGCTACAGTGTTTGATCAAGTCAGGCAGAAGGAGTGAAATCAAGGCATTTAGGTGTAGCTGTAAAGTTGAAGTCAATGATGAGTGAAAGAGGAGTGGATTCCACTCTTATCTGTGTCGAGGTCATCATGAAGCTTTGATTTTGCAAGATGAATCGTGTAATGCACGATTCCATTTAATTTCCGATCCAATTTGTTGTGTATGTTGCGTAACGTCCTTTTGTTACTCAACATATTTTCATGCCTGATCGAAATCAATTTTGGAATGCTGTATCCTTCGTGGTTTATATTCATGAGTGTATAACTCAGCATATGAAATGGAGATGTTTTCTACATTACAAATGTGTATTTTGTTGCTTCCTACATCACGTTGTTGCAGGTTGGATCTTGTCAGAGTGTTGAAGTTTATACTGGAATTCTGTAACTGACACCAAACAGGAACATTTCATAGGTGGTGTGACTTCGAATACTTGATATAAACTGCTCTCTATTATTGAGGTTTACAGATATTGGTCATGAATGAATTTTTACTTCTTGCCATGGGCGATCAGTTTTCATACACAATATTCCTCTGATTGTATTCAAACCTTCAGGATACTAGAGATGTTGTCAATGATATTGAACAAAATTGACCAGCAGTCAGATCAATGTACCGTCTTATTATTGGTCAGATAGTAATGACATGTATTAGTACTGGAAGTACTACAGTTATTCGAGTGACGTTCATCATCGAAGGAACCACTGCTCAGCTAGTGAAACATTCATGCTTCAACTGTTGCCATAAATGTGCTTAGACATGCAAGACTCAATGTCTGAGACTAGCGTGTGACTACTGGCTGCATCAACCAGCTTATTCACAGAATGATATACCAATCATTTGAATGGATACTTATGCATCGGTTTTCAGGTGAACCGTACACACGTCTGAGAACCAGATAATCATGTTCGTCATCACATCGTGGACTATTCATATCTCACTTTTACAGAAGCAAGAATACTTCTACCAGTCTATGATCGCATCAGTCAATTATGCACAGCATGGATATTCTTTGTCGGTAGTGGTCAAGTCTATCCAGCATGAAGCTGTAAAATGCAAACAAGGAGAAACTTCATGTTTTTATGCTGAAACTTGCTGCCTCCCTAATCACTCTTATAACAGTTGGAGAATTTTTATTTTTTCGACGTTGTGGATTCCAGTTCGCAGTAATGTACATAATTCAAATGTTCAGATGTCATTTAATTAGTTATGAAGTTAGGAAATCTTCCATATGCATGTTGCTTATGATTGAAAACACTTGAGTGATGGTAAATAATAGTGTGTAGGTGAAGACAATTCACGTGAACCGGCGATCAGTGTGTAGTGGATATATATGTCTAGTCCGTGGTACCCAAAATTGACTCAAATCTACCATATACACAATCAAGTCGGTCGTAGAACAGTTATTCTTTTCTTAATATTTCAGTGGTGGATACTCTGACTTCGATGTAGGCTTGAATTATCTAAGGAGTAAGAGTTTTGTATGATGAGAAACATGACTTCGTGATGAGTGTCAACAAGCAAGACTGTAGAATTAAGTCTCTTTATTACTTGACTGGCAGTATTTAACACGTGTACACAGTTATTGTAGATATTTCTCTATAGATTGTAAGGAAAATGAATGGATGAGCTAATTCTACATCACCTTATTATTTACTGAAACCACCACACAGAACGTCGGTTATTGTGGAGTATTGACCACCTCACTTTACTTTATCTAACTCATAGATGTGTGTAACTGGTGTAGGCTGAAAAATGAGAAGGGATTGATACTAACTGATTGAGTTATACACTTTTGTTGTTTTTTTCAGATTCACCTAACTGTTGTTCGAGTGAATAATGATTGAAGAAACGTTCAGTTAGATGAAATAATTTCTGACAATTATGACATGTCATTGTCAGTTTGATGTTTTCAACCAATCTCATATGAGTAGGATGCAAATATTTACTGCTTCTTGTTTCTCTTCATCGTCGACGAAACCAGAAACTACCACTATACTTCAGCGTGAAGTTAATGTTGATTTATTGAACAAGTTGTCGAGATTTGTAGATGACAGCAATTCATTCATAATAAATAATACACTTGACATGTTGATTTCATTGTCATAACACATTGAAATACATCCAGCTGACGATTGACTCCCATGTAGGAGGAAATGGGCATCGTGTATTCCACCACTAACCACTATCCATCATTACTATTGACATACATAAATATCTGCATTGAATTTATCACTGGTGATTGTTGATCAGTTTCATCAATGAGGTATTCATTGTTGATGGAAATCAGTCAGGTGACCACTGGAAAGGAAAGAGCTGTAAACAGCTGTTACGTTCTTGTGAGTGGCTTGTTAGCATTGCACACTTGCGTCTTCATTGTGGATGAAGCATGGAACCGTCATGTTTCAGGAAAGTTCACTGATGATAGTTCCCATTCAGGTGAGAAGCAGGTGTTCACTTCTCTTCATTTTCGAAATGTTCACTAACTCATGTCTATATCTATGTATGATGAATACCTCGTAGCTGAGTTGGTAGAACGTTGGGTCGGAAACCTGATGTTAGCTAATTCAAATCTGACACTTGTCCAAATTTGCATTTCGTATTCAAGAATCATCAAGTACAAATACTAGTCTGTGAAACCACATCAATCTCAGATAGTCGAAATGGTAATGTGAAATATATTTGTATGTGAGGATGTCTGTTGAATGTAATAACTAGAATAATATGTCACATAACAAGTGAAGGTGTGGAATTAAGCTCCATCACTTTCTGCAACTTGACATTGTTCCACTGTCGTTTATTCTGACATCACAATGAACAACTCTGATCAGCACGAATAATTAATACGCATGTATATTTCCATGTTTTCACACATTGTGATAAAAACTGACGTTGTGTAACACTGATTCGAGTTAATCGAATGAAACTCCTTCACTGGAAGGTTGGCATTTCCAGTTAGGGATTCTCAAGTAAGACGAATCGTGTATCTTCGACTTCACTGCTACCCACTACACATCAACTAAATCAAAACTTGTTTCAGTTACATTCAGCTGATCCAAATCTCTGGATGAGTCAATGAGAAGGCTTTCATGATGGAGGTTAATGATCACACACTGAAATATGTAAATAGTATTTAATCTCTGAAATGTAGGGAGATGGACATCTTGAACGTGCTGAGTATTAATTCACTAAATGTATTCCAGTAAACCTAAGGTGATGAAGTTGACTTAGTATATTTTCGAGCAGTGCTCATCTCACCACTGTTGTTTTGGTCTTCATTTTACACATTAAACTTACCAGTTAATAGATAAATGCAATCGATATTGTAATAATGAGATTTGTGGGGATTTACTTATTCATCTGTGATTGGTATTAATCACTGACTGATATCATTTGGTGACTATCTTCATGAGGTGATTCTCGAAGTTCTAGTGAAAACTCGATATGGTGTGGCCAACAGTGTCGAACATGTCGAGAGTCAGTTACTCGACTGGGGCATTGAATAGAGATGGTGCTACTTTGTGAACTGAGAGAAGTTGGGGATTTGTGCCATTGGAATTCGACCCATTGGCTGAGTGATAATGTGTTGGTCACGGAACCTGAAAATCGTGTTCTCAATTCTTGATGTGGTGGGGTCGTGTATGGTACAAGTGTGATTGTAAATGATAGTCCTGATAATCATTCAGTCAGTGAAGGAAAATCGTTTACGAAACGACTGTTGTCTATGAGATTAAATATTTTATAAAAGCCTCTATCCTATACTTCCTTTGCACTCTTAGAAATTTTCACCCTTCAATCAGAGCACCATTTATACAGTGTGTATTGGGAAACTGTATGAATGTGTGTTGGATGGTTGGAGGCAGTTGGTTTGGAGCCTTGTTCAAGTTAGTTTTTGCGCCTTTCGATACTCGTTAGCAAGCTGTATTTATGACCTCTATAGAAATAATATGCTATGAAACATTGTGACCGGCATCATCAAATACTCAAATACGACATGTTACCACTCAACCATTTCGGTCACTACCGACCTCGTGACAGACTGGATTGGCTACCTCGATCAGTCAAGCCTATGCTTGTAGACAATTACCTGTGACCGTTCAAATTATTCAGTGTGCATCCTGCTGTTTACTTTCAGTGTCATGAGCGTGTTACAAATAATGAATAGAATCTTGTCAGCACTAACAACTAGACAACATGAAACTGTCTACTTACCATGAAAACACCAATGTATTCATGAACAATGTGTACTTCACTTCAAGATGACGCATGCAGTAGACGATAGTGTGAATTGCAGATTTCAGAGAAAAAACATTTCCTCGTCTCGTCATCTCCGATTTCATGTAATCACTTACTAAATCAGTCTAGACGAGTTTGATCGAATGACAAGTTGTTCTAGTTGAAAATTGAAACCAGTAAGAAGGAAAATGTAGATGAAGACGGGAGTAGAAGAAGGCTGCCTACTATCGACGATGATATTCCTGATTGTGGTGGACTGGATCTTGTAACAAACGGTGAGGATGGAGAATAGGGGGATACGCAGCACCACAGAAAATATCCGAGGAGATTAGGATTTTATTGCCGATCATGATTTGTGTCTAATGTCACACAAACTTGAAGATCTACAGGCGAAAGCTAACAATTTGGCGGAAAAGGCAGCAAAGAAGCAGCGAATATGGGACTTCAAGTGAACGTAGAGCAGACGGAGGTGATGAAGATACCCAACCAACAACAAAAACAGTAACAACAAGCACGAATCACCATCAACGGGAGAAACTTAAAGGAAGCAGCCACTTTCACCTACCTAGGCAGAACTGTTTCAACTACAGGCGGCGTCACAGGCACAGATGAGGATGTCAGAGCCAGCCAGAATAAAAAAGACAGCAAGACAGTACCTCATTAGTTTGAATATCTTCTGCATTGCACTCAGCATAAAGCGTGAACAACATCCGGGTTTTCAACACCAATTGAGTCAAGTCAATGATTCTATGTGATGGTTGAGAGACTTGGTGTGTTACGAAAGGCATTTCCAACAAACTGCAGATATTCATCGAAAACTGCCTACACTGCCACATTATTGAAGATCAGATGGCCAGAAAAATGAGAATCAGCAACAAGAAAACTCTGACCTGGCAAGGAACCAATGAAGCGAGAACCTATCGCTCAAAAAATGTGAACTGGAAGGAATTGGAGATGGATTGGGCATGCACTGAGAAGACCCATCGGGACATCAAGCGCCACGCCAGGCACTCGAATGGAACCCAGGTGAGAAACGACGAGTTATGTGTTCGAGAAGAGGGTGAGATGATGTGTGAGGAAGAAATGAGAAAATGTGGGCACTCATGGAGCCAAGTTCAAACGACTGCAGAGAAGAGTGTATTAGAGGCCCCCTACTGAATCCTTATGTTCCACTACGGATCCAAGAGATAAATAATAAATAATAATATTATAATAATTGAAATAAATAATGAAGAATAATCATTTGACAATTTTGAACAAGATGGTCAGTCATAACATTGAGTATATATGAGGAGTACTGATCAAATAAACATTTCTCATAGGGTGATTATTCCTCAATTCGAAAACTAATTCACCAATCTGTTACTCTTCTCTCCACTCTCCTAGAATCAAGTGTTGCATAAATGTTGAACTTCATAGCCAATACGAACACTTCAGTGTCTCTGAGTCAAGTCACAAAAGTGTTAGAACTCGGAGTATTTGAAATCTTGAAACGATTACAAATCACATTTGCAGTTGCCATTCGTAAACAGCATGAGGTAGCTGTTATTCTTATCCTTGAATAAAGACGAAGAAGGAGTGATAACTGTTCAGTGTTGTTTCAGATATGTGGTCTCTTCTTTGAAATTTTATATCCAGGTTAGGTGATATCATTAGCATTTACTTTGTACAGACGTCTTCACAAAGGGGAGATATTTACGAACATGAAACACTATACATTCTCAATAACGACAACAAGTTGACACACAATATTCGATCTGCACAACTCAGAGTTACTGACACCAGTTAGACTAAATTCATCAATATGAATATGGTTAGTGATGAAGAGTACAATTTGTTGAAATCTATGAAATCGTAACATCCAACCTACATGATCTGTCTGTGATGAACAAAACAGGCAATTCATAGTTCTGATGACTGACGTGTAAACTGTAGATATTGATGGTGTAAGTGGTAAGTTTCATTCTCATCGAATTGGAGTAACTCTCCTTTGCAATAGACAAATCAATATATTCCTTCGATGTTATCACCTTTATCACCATGAGCACTACTTTGACCATCACAGACTTATTCTTCTCATCTTACCTATACATCGTCATATAATCTCTTGTTCCCCATAACTTCAAACATATACAAGGCCTACTTCATGTTTCAGTGTAAACAATTCAAGTGGTTCAATGGAACCATCATAGTGGATAATATAGAATCACGTTCAACTCAACAATATATGTATGACTATCATATGTAGAATATGTGACTGTTGAGCTTATCGGTAATGTTTTCGTCTACATGAGATATTAGTAGTAGAGTAGACCAGGGGTCATGCTGAATCACATTTAATCGATATTCTTACAATCATTCCAATCTGCAGAAACCTCATTATGAATAGTTGAACAGGATAGCTTCATGTGAAGTCTAATGTAGAAGTTAGTCAGAGATTGATGTAGTTTTATGACAGAGTCAACTGATGGAAATATTTGTTAGACAGTGAAGCAGGTGAACATCCATAACTCTATCAGTAGTATTCAGCATGGCATAATCAAAATGGATACACATATATACATACATATATATGTATATCGCGACTAAATGGAATAATTTCAAGCAAAGCTGAATTCAATTATGACGAAAATCATTCATCATTCCTGATGGATAGCAGTCTATTGTCTCAATTGTACACAAATGATATATGACATAATATCTATCTGTGTGTGTCAGTTAGTGTGTGTTATGAAGCAAATGTTGAATAATTGACAAAGTATATTGGTAAGTGGTTACAGATATTGTAGTTGAGTAAAGCAATCAGCCTCGAATTGTGACCTGCATTAGTATTTGTTGAAAGGCAGTTTATGGGAATGGATGTTAGGCTCAGCCTTGCAACGCCATGAAACCATTATGTGAATTGTGTCAGTGGGGATAACACTGATTCGTTAACACTTTGACAATGTGAATATCTGGTATACTCTTGTGATCTCAGAGATGATTTCTTCCTATCTCAAGTGGTTTATGGTCACCAGTTTTGTTGATTTGATAGCAGAGTGTGGAGACAACACAGAATTCTCTTTATCACTCCTGAATTTTCTACTGCATCTCACCTTGAATCACTTGTTTGACACTATCTCATTTTCACTCTATACTTCAAAACATCCATCCAGGTTGTCTCCACTGGTCACGGTTTCTTCTCAGAACTTCAGGGAACCCATGTGAAGGCATACCACGACATGCTTGTATGTGAAGGCAAGTGCCTAGTGATGACAGCCAATGGTAGTTATGTTGTATTGTGAACTGATGGATGTTGGAAAGTGTGGGTGGATTGGATTCTGTCTCGGTGAGTGAATTGTAACTTAATCTGTGCAACACCTCAAGGTCCTGATTCCGATCCGAAGAAGAGTTTTCAGTTCACAGTGTTCAGGTGTCACGTACAAGAACGAAACAGCTGTGCAGCCATCCCAAGTCTTCAATGCTTCACCAACTACTATCAGTCCATAATGAACACTAACCTCAAATTAATAGATGAGGTTAAATATCACAGCTGAAGAACAGAACTTTGTTAAATGGCATTCGAAATATATTAAGAACAGAGTTATGAAGTCAACAGTAAACAGTGATATGATGTGTCTTTGTGTCGTCATTCATATTCTTCTTCATTACAGAATATGAGGCGAAATATCACTTTCACCATGGTTGCTGAAACACTTTGTTGACGAGTACCAGAAAACGCGAACCCCAGGTCAAGTACGACTTCTTCTCGACTACCTCCATCCAACTCAAAACTATCGGAGTGCATCACGATGGTGTATCTTCAGCTAACGGCTTCACTACAAAATGATCTACAGAGTTTGATCATCACTCAGGATTCAGTATCAAGTAGTTGGTTGACCTCCAGTCACGAATGTGGGAAGGAGTATTCATCAACAAATGTTCCATTGTTTTGTGTGAGATTCAAGTGAAGATGAATATTGTCAGTATTAGTGATAATGATGTTCATTTGAGTGAATCGAATCAACTCGGTTTGTTTGTTGTTGACGCAGGAAGATGGTGAGGATGCGGTTGCTTCACCGTCGGAAGGTGTTTGCAATTCCCTTTTCGGTTGAACATGATTTGTTCATAAACGAAGATTTTCTTCAGTGAATCCATATGTGTCTCTAAATACAGTCTTGCTTACTTTCTATCAGTACTGCATCACTGACCTCCAGTGATGGAGAATGCAGGGTATTCGTTGCACGAAACTAGAGAATAAGATATATCTTGCTAGTAAATATCTTATGTGTATTTGTGTATTGACTGAATTAGTGCTGAAAAACTGGATCTTGTTCTTCCTGCTGAATGCAGTAGATCTCCACACTGATTTCAGATTGATGAATGCCTGTCTCGGTTTTTCGATCCTGTCTAGCTTTGACATCCTCATCTGTACTTGTGCCGCGTGTAGTAGAGAGGATGCTGCCTAAGTAGGTGAAAGAGAGTATTTCCTTCCGGTTAACCTCTAATATCATCTATCTGTCATACTGAGATCCAACAAACAGTTGGAATGAAATCACATTACGCAATATAACTATTGTTGATACCAAAACCATGATATATTTCAATGAAGATAGCACGTTCCAGAAATAACAGTGAACTGGAATTATCCTCTGATGGCGTACATCAACAATTAATAGTGGTCAGCGCTCCTTCATTGAGACGTTTCGGTGAAAACTGTATCCAAAGGAGACTGTTTGAACTATCAGATTTGAGGTTCAGCCACCTCAAAAATAAGTGTATAGTTGACGATAGTTTTTGAATATCAGATTTCATATAAACTCTGTCTTCATCTCATACCTCACTGAATCGATTAAGGCAAATCTGATGAAAAGAGAGATTAATGTAACTAGAAATGTAACAAGTAATTAGGAGAATATAACTAAGTAGCTCCAGTATGCATATTTAATAAGGTACACTTGATAAATTTGCATAAGATGATGACAAGATGGAGTATTGATTGGAAAGCGTTTATGCAAACTACCTTCTAATTTGGCGACTAATCCACATTCAAAGACATGTAAGATCAATTTATCCTCCGAGTTCTCTCACCTCTTCTTTTAAATTTAGGACTGATTAAATGCTGAAATTGTCAGTTATTAGGGTTAGGGTTAGGGAGTGAAAATCTAAATACACTTATGACCATTAAGGTTTCAAATTATGTGAATTGCTAAGGCTTGGAATTGATCAAGTATCAGAAATCTACTAAAATAATCTGTATACCCATACTGACTCCAAGATCAGTAAATTAATCTGCCCACTCAATCAGTTGTTTCATTTTGGTGGGGTTAATTTAACTGTCAACAGACACGAGATAGCAAAACACAATGTACTCATTGTCGAACTATCCTACTTCTCTTTCAGCTAAGCCCAAAGTATGATTAGTGGAGAATACTGGGTAAAAGTGAGTATAAGCCAACAGTTGAACAAAGATTTATAGCTGCAGTTGACACAATGCTCTTAGAAATGCATTCATTTCCAGAAAAATCTACAGCCTAATAAGCAGGATAGATTTTATTTGTGTAGTTAACCAACTGCCTATTATCAGATTAAGTCAAACCATATTTCAAGGAAGACTGAGTGGTTTTACTAAAATCAGATTATTCACCTCACTTAGCAGTTATTGTCTTCGAAATGATAAGAATTAACAGGAATACATGTATCCTTAGACTACTGTTGTTGGTTAGTTTAGTAGCCAATAAACCCACTCATTGAACTTGTCTTTTTTCTTCGTCAGTCACAACTGTAGCTAAGGAGAACAAGGATTAAGCTAGTGTAATTCTTGATTGTGTTACAGTGGCATTGTTTCGGTTTTGCAGTGAAAATCCAACTGGCATATTCAACTTTGTATTGGATGCGTGTCGGTGTTAGTGTACATTCTATGGATTCAACCGAGTGTAAGCGATTTTTTCAGTCTAGTCAACTTATATTATGCTCAGGCTTCGCCAGATAACCTTACTTTGAGGATAGGCACGACACAGCACGCAAGCCATCTCCCCGGCCGTTAGAATCCGTAAGATAAGGGCTTCTGTTTCTGAAGCGCTTACTGCAGCTCCTAAGTCCAGTGTTTTCAAAGGTATTTAGTCATCCAGTTGCAGTCTTCTGAGATGAATGTGATGAACTGAGAAGGCTCCTCCGTCTGTCACCTAACATGGTTGTCCTTAACATCAATGTAGAATTCATCCATGACAAATAATACTCCTTTCCTTCCAGATTCTCACTGATTGGAACTGGAACTGTGATCATCCCATACAAAAACGGTGCCCAAATAAAACAAGCATAAGTGTGAAGGAGCGATTGTTTGAATATTTTACCGGGATTCTCACTGTAGGAACAGATATGATGTAAGTTTAAGCAGTAGGAGTTTTCGCTTCTAACGGATTCATAGCCTGCTCAGAGAACTGAAGAGTCAAGTCAGTAGCATCAGTTGCAGCAGTGTGATGCCTCTTGACGGAACTATATGACTGAGTGACAAAGCGACTAATCCTGTGAACTTAGGAGCTAGAAACGGTGAGTTGCTCGAATCATCCCTAATTTGTATGAACGTTCACTACATTGTGGAACATGCTGTGATGTTTTCGCGTACTTCAGATTCTGTAAAAGTGGTAGATCAACACTAACCTGCTTAAAATATGCGTTCAGTAGTAACTGCTCAGCCTGCAATACACTTGGAAGTCGGTATTACACTGGTTGTGCAACTGGCATCTCATGTCTCGCGAGTCACTCCCGAAAAACTAAACAGAAATTTATGTCTGTATTCACAGGGAGGACTGAATCCCAGCGTTGATTTTGGGTTATTTATACTTTTTAACATTTAGGGAGGTGACTCTTCCATATGATTGATCGTGAAGAGCATGATCTAGCTTAATGAAAGAACGTTCTCAAACTTTAAGGAGCCTCACCGTGTGGTCTGTGTCTACAGCTTCTGGAGCGTGGCAATTTTTCCATTTAAAATTCTCCTAAACCCTTGTGAGGCTCTCTTGATAGCACTTTTCATTCCGGACACATCCCTTTTAAGATGTCATCAGCTAGTTGCGCAGAAACTGTCGGACGTTAGGATTAGACCCGACAGACCCTGGCCGATGAAGGAACTTCTCGACAATAGCATGGAAATTTACTCTCAAAGACGATACTGCTCATTCATCGTACCTGTTATTATTATATTATATTATTGTCTGTCTTTTGGGATCCTAGTAGAACATAGGGCTACAGTAGCACGTCACCACTTCACAATCTTCCCTGTAGTCTTTCCAACCTGGCTCTTTGACTGCCCACGAGCTTTCGTTTCTTCCTCACACTATCTCCTACAGGTCACCCTGCTATCCCTAACTCGTCGCTTCCCCTTTAGATTCCACTCTGCGACCTGGCGCATGATGGGCCTGAATGGTCTTCTCAGTGTATGCCCAATCCATCTTCACTTTCGTCTCCTACATGTTTGTTGGGTGATAGGTCCTTGGTTGGTTCGTTCCCTGAGTTCTTTGTCGCCTATTCTTTCCGGCCATCTGATCTTCAGTATCGAGCGCAGGCAGGTGTTCATCATGTTTGGGATTCCAAAGTGTTTGGGCATCACTACTTCTGAAATTATCCGCGACATAAGTCATTGAAGATATTTCGTTAACAAACTCCAAGTCGATGCGGAAGAGAAAAAATTAACCATCTTCCAAGGCCACCTCACCTCTCAACCATTCCTAATCTCAGGCTACTCCTAGAGGCACCCGATCCTATGGACATGGATAGAACTACTCCGAAGCCATAGTATAATAAATTGGATGTCTTCTCTACAGACATCAGGATAAGTGAGTGAAAATACATGGGGAAAGGCAGACTGAGAGGGAGTTCGAGCACTTATCGTTGGCTAACCCATATCTAATGACTGAACGGTTGGACGGTGAACATGCGTTTTTATCAACTTTGCCCAAATAGCAGAATTCTCGATCAAGAAGATTGGTGAACATAGCTGCTCTTTATTTTGCCTTCTTATCGGTAAAAGCTTGTCAGAATTTGCCCTTCAAAGGCTAGCAACACAGTCTTTCTCTAAGAGAATTTTCACCGAAGATGAACTTTGATGTAGCATCATGTGTTGCGAAAGTCCCTGTTAAGTTGGATTTTTATACCGCCTTCCTGAAGCCATTACCACTTTCAACTGGATGCTGGTACAGTCCATTAGAGGAGCTGCGGAACCGAACTTTCCACAGGCTCTCATTGTGGGAGGTTTTAACCTCCCTCAACTTCTTACCACTGAGTGTCCGTCTGTCGCTTCAAGATAATTTCGGGGATAATGACTGGAAAGCTACTTGATCGAATGTCTCTCAGTGTACTCTCTCGCTGTTTGGCGGTACGGCATCCCGACTGAATTATATTTTTCCCAGTCAGTTCACTGGAGTAACCAACCCAAATGTTCCTCACCCTCTCGGAATGAGTGACCATGCAGTTATTCCCTTCAGCACTTCTATACCCGATTCGCGTATTTCTGAGCAGCCATTAGTTAGGAATTGTAGGAGAACTGATTTTGAAAAGGTCTAATATGACCTGAAACGCTTCACTTGCCTTAATCACAGTGACCTACTGGATCTGGATTCCACATGGGAACTGTTGAAGGACACAATCTTTCAAATGATGAATAACAACACTCCTCCGATTGCACGGGGAACCACCAAGTTTTACTCCTCCTGGCTTAAGTTGAGCCTGCGCAAACGGTCATCGCGGAATCAGTGAAGGGTCACTAGTAGCTCTATTGAGTGGCGAAAGTACAAAGATACCCGCAGCAGATGTACAATCAAAATCAGAGGAAAACAGTAAACTACCAGATGCAATTGTGTAGAACCCACTGCGAGAATCACTAGAATCTTTTCCCGCTGATGAAACGGGACAGTAACAATTCACATAATATACGAGATCCCGATAGTTTGAAGATTCTCCACAATAAATCCTAGGCAGCAACCTTACAAGTTCAGGAATTTTAAAGCAACTTCTGTCAACTGGGAGAGATAAGCATCTGTCCGTCGGACATCCGTGTTAGAGAGTTTGAACCTTCTATAATTAAGGAAGTCTTAGAGAGCTAGAACTCGAATAAGTCTCCAAGAATTGTTGGGATCCACCCGAGAGTACTCAAAGAGTGTGCCAGTACCAACAAACCGCTTCAGATGCCTGTTTTTGGAGGGCAGGTTACCCCATGATCGGAAACGGATGGCTGGTGTCCCGTTATATAAAGGTGGAAATAAACTATTTGACTGTGAGTGATGAGTCGATTTGTGCGCGCGCTCCTTCGATACAGACGTGTTTTGACTCGTCTGCATTCTCCCCGCAAATAATTACACGTATGCCTTCATAATCGGATATTTCCTCTAAGAAAGTAACAGTTTTACTGGAAGAAAACATTGTTCTGTGGAACGTATAATCCTCAATCGGACGACTGTGTGGTGGGTCTGTCTGTCTCGATCAACTGCTGTAGCCCAGGTTGCCTCATCTGCACCACTGCTTATCTGGCTCAGTCATACGCTTTGGGCTTGTAGAAAGCTTTTTGGCATTCCTCCGTGTCGTACGACCACGCAACTCTAAGCAAGGTTGACAAGTTGCTTTATCTATCATTGCCTTTCTACATTTCACTTGATACAACCACCTGTGACATTTATATCCCCCCATTCGCCTCTGGAAATGAGATACAACCGACTTCTGGCCAAATTGGGTCTCAAGAACACCTCAGGTAAAGCCTCACCTCGGCTACTGACCCCCCCCCCATTTTTGGTGGAAACTGGGGCTGAAGGCAAGAGGCTTAATGCCAACGCGAAAGATCGCGGGTCGACCTCAAGAGGACAGTCACAACTACTACTTCCATCAGCCCAAACCCTGGTCTACCTGTGAAGGCCTCCCTCTGAGAGACGGAAGAAAAGGAAAAGAAAGTCTTTGACTAAACTTTATGGTCAGACTGACGACTTTCATAGATGTGGTCTCACTGTAGCCAAAAGAGGGGGTGCTCTCTTGAGTGTAACATCTTCAACAGGTGGGTACGTAGTCAGTGCGATGAGGACATACCGGACTACTATCGCACTTTCATGGCACGCTACCCATGCATGTGGTTCTAGTACATTTGCCCACGGTGGTGTACTAAGCTAGTCTTTTCCACAGGCCCGCTTGGGGAGGTCGTAAAAGACACTGCAGTGGCTACCGTGATGCCGGTACTCGCACAGACCACTGCCCCGGGTCCAATCAACAAGACTGTCAGCACCTTTCCCCGGACAGTCACACCCTTGAATAGTCCAAAAGGACCTAAACGAAGGTCGGGCACGTGACCAACCACATTACTCTCTATCCCAGAAGTCACTTTAACGGCTATCCCCATGTACATTTGGAGTCACATTGAAAAAGGAGGTGCACCCTTCCCACGAAAATCCCCCCACACTACTCTGCAAAGGCAACCACACACCTGAGGGAAAGCCCCCGCCAATGAGAGTGGCCCTGAGCTCAGGTGAGGAAACTGACAGATTCTTGTCGCTATGGCGTACACTAGTCATTAACCGATCATCCAGCAGTAAGGACGGGCTAGACCGGCTATGATCAGCGAGAAAAGTGTCTCGCGAGGCACCCCACACGTTGAAACCAACAACCGTGATTTTCCACGGCATGCCAAAACTAACGACCGGCATATTAGTAAGAAAGTATGCCCATGATCTCCGACAGTGGCAGTGGTTGTCGGTGAGGATAGGATTAAATGGCGTAGCGGCGGCTGTCTGCAGACTGCCACGTCCCTCACATTTGACGACGAAAACATCACCTAGGTTGACAGCCACTAACTTCGGGTGTCAAGAGCTTTTCACCGAAGTACTGCAAACTTGGCGTGCAGTAAAAGACAACATCAGCGGAACCTTCGTTGCTGTGACAGCAGGCCCGGGGCACTGCGAGAACAGTAAACGACGGCTGAAGTGCTGAGGTGACCATCACTGTCGGCAGACAAGATATCCAAACCAGCCTAGATCCTATAAAGCCCCAGAAACCACTGTAGGTAAAAACGTTATTGGGCTGCTTCCACTGGAGCTGGCTGTCCCGTAGCAGATTTCGCTGTTGCGTAGGACCCCCCTCAGTCTGGCATCACCGGGCACCCCATGTTGTTGGAAATATATCCAAGTGTCTGTACGGTAATGTGAGAGGACTTAGGAGTAAGACGGCGGGATTACAATCTCTCTGTTCCTGTCTTGCTCTATAGATCATAATCCTGACAGAAACTTGGTTGTCACCAGATAATGGTGACACTGAAACTAGTGTAGACGGTATGTGTCTGTTCAGGAGAGACGGGGAGTTTAAGGAAGCAGGCAGAGTGGGAATGTTTGTGTGACCATCTTGAGAGTGAACGGGCAACTGAAACTCTACTTTCAGGGCTCCCAGACTCCATCCGTTGTCGCCTTACGGTTAGACACACCAAGTACCTGGTAGGGGGCACCCACAGAACTCGCACCAGTAACGTGGAACATAACCGGCAACTGCAGCAGGTAATGTCCAGGACGACGTCCTCGGGATATGACCAGGTCATTATAGCCGACGACTTTAATGCCCCAACTCTCAGTCTTGGTCATGACAGGGGAACCTCAAGCCGAAGGTTCAACCGGAACCTACCCAACACTATCCAAAAAGCTGGACTGCACAAGAGCGTTGGGGAAGGCACTTGGTAGGGGTCGGACGAAAACTCGTCCGTACTGGACTACATTTTTATCAGCGACCACCTACTGTCTAAAAACATTCAGGTTCGAGCCCCCCTTGGCAGCAGCGATCAAGGCATGGTAATGTTCGACCTGGTACTCAACAAGCAACTGTTATGGGAGGAATCTCGCCTTTGTCTTCGCCATAACAAGGCAAACCACGTGGCGATGAACCAGTGTCTGTCAACAACACCATGGCCCTGGGAGCGGACTAACCTTTCGATTGATCAACATTGGTAACTAGTTAGAGATATCATCAGGAGGGCTACCTCTGAAAACGTCCCAGTAATCACAACAACATCGAGGAGGCGAGGCACTAGCTCGTAAAAAGATATTGAACATTATACCCTAACCACAGATCAGTCTTCCTAATTTCTTCAGCTGTGAAGACCATGGAACGAGTAATGAACGATTCATTTCGTGACCACTTACTCAAGAGCCCAATTCCAAGTAACTTTCAGCGTGGCTTTTTACCTAAAAGATCATGTGACACCAACTTGCTGTCAATTTGGAGTAGCTGGACTGTCTCTGCTGAGCAGAAGAGGGCAATTTACACAGGTTTGCCCGACCTTTCTTAGGCCCTGTACAAGCATCCTGTATAACAAACCTCAGCCTCTGGCTGTACACAGAAAACCACTGATTTGGCCCAGAGATTATCTTTGTGGTGGGTTGCAGCCAGTCAAAGTTGGCTCCTCTCTATCCAACTAGTTCCCGATGCCAAGCGGTGTGTTTCAAGGTTGTATTCTGGATCCATCACTGTCTCCTCATTTCACCAATGACCTACCAAGATCCCTCGATTCTCACTCACTACTATATGCCGGTGACCAGAAAATTTTCGGGGAAGCAGAAGTGTAAATGGATATTCGGTCCTCCAGGAAAATCCTAAATTGGACTGCAGAAAACCTGCCCAATCTGAACTCGGAGAAGCGTGGAATAATGATTGTCGACAAATCTTTAAATAGTTCCGGCCCTTACTTGCCGACCGAATTAGATATTTGTCACTGAAACATGGAGCGAAATCCGGAAGTTACTTTGAGTGACATGCCTGGAGCTTTGGTCAACTGTCGCCTTGTAGCCAACAAGGCCCATGGAGTCTTGAGGTTTCCCTCACGAACCCCGGGGAGTATAACTTTGACTCCTTTCAACGCAATGGATGAATTCTACATTCACCCTCACCTTGGAAAAATTCGCGATGCCACTTACCTGAAGAAGGACATGCCCATCCTAGAACGGGTTCAGAGAGGAGCTGCGAAGAAAACGATTGGCTTACGGACCGAACCTTGCCCGGATTGATTAGTTACCCTTAGGCCTCGTCCAGCACAAGGCTAGAGGATCGGAAAGGATATGGTCACGATGCATCGCACTGTCCATTATCCCTTTCATCCCATCAGATTCCTCTTAAGATTCAGTTGGAAACACCACCTTAGAAGTAACTCGTTAAGAGTAGAGCGTGAGACAGCAGGCACAAAGATCCATGCTAACTCGTTTGCGGTCAGTTCGCAAACTCTGGAACCCTTTACCATCGGGATTTGTTACAGCTCCATTCCCTCGCACATTTAGAGTCTTATGGTACCAATTAGCTGTGCTCAAGAGGCTTTCTGTCATCTACAGACCAGGGAGAGTAATACTGAGCTGGGACCAAATCAGTAGTGATCGATAATCTCTGTCCTTTTGGGCTTTTTAAAACCAGTAAGACAGCTGTGACCCTTCAAAACCTAGAACCTACTCGGATAAGAAGGGCTTAAAACTCAAGGAACCATCGGGCAGTAATTCTACGACGTGAAGTTCTAAAGTCTTCGGCGCCACATCTCCCGACCACCCGAAGAAACGCTTGGACAGTTTGGATGGGGATTAGGCCGAAAAGTTTGCCTAGCTTCGCCTTAGTCCAGCAATCCTTCCTACTTTAGAAACAACTCTCTTCCATGCCACCCTTGTTAAGGGCGTGGTTCGATCTTCTACCTCGTTTCCGGTGCCACACCTCCGGTTATTGATGTCAAGGCTGCTTGTGTCTACGTAAAACCAACCATAGTTTTCCATTTTCCTACTAAAGCCCAGTCAATTAGACTCCCTGCAACGCAGTTTTATTTCTGGCATTTTCGAAATTTGCCCTAACTTTCAGTTCACTTTTTAATCTCGCTCTCTTCCTTAGCTTTCTAGCACATGTCCTTCTAAAACGTCTTCTGAATCTCGCCACATATCGTTTGTCACAATTTCGAACAACTCTTTGGTGACACGACATCTGAGGAATTCAAATGCTTCGCAGGCCAAGGGAAAAGATTTCAACTCCCAACAAATTTATCTTACACCTAAATATCCATCACGTTTACTAGGGCGACTGAGGGGGAGTAGCTGTGTCAACTAATGGTCCTGAATCAACCCGCCAGACCCAAATGCCGGTCTGAAAAACTCAGCTCATTCACACATGCTTGTAGAACAGATATAGTGTTCTGAAGGCCAACCTATGTGGCCTGCCTCGTGAACGCTATCAACATTCCTTGGATGGCCACATACTCCGACCTGAATGGAAAAGTGTCACACTTTATCCCGCCTTCACTGGAAAAGACAGACGGAAACCGAAGTGTCAACTACCAATGACACTTCTGCCAATATTGTCAAGAACAATGAAGTGCCTAATAGATGGCCACAACAGGAAGTTCTAGGAAGAAAAAGGAGTTCTACTTGATGCTCATCATTGCCATCATAAGCGAGGGTTCTACGCCATGAATAGTCTATTGGCGTGTGACAACTAGGTGACACGCTGGGACCCTCACGTCTGTTTTTGCAGTTTCTTCGGATTTGATCAGGGCCCCTCTAACATTGCCAAATGACACTGTTGTGCGTGTTGCGTGTCAGCAGTTGAATGGAGGACTATTTGGATGGAAGGGAATTATGCACTGAAGTCAACATGGTTTTCTGAACTTGTAAAACATCATGATTCAGCCTCTCGTGAAGAAAACTTTTGGTTTGTTGCTGTTTCCACTTCCCATAGATGACCTAACACAGCCCCAACCCACTGATTCTACATTACGCGGATGACGTTAAGCTGTGGGGACATATGACATCACATGTGGAATTGACGTACCCCAAGGCGATCTCAAACTGCTTGAATGGTGGATGAAAATATGGACCTACATTTGACCCAGATACGTGCTGGACAGTGCGTTTCCACATACCTGACTCGCTGAAGTTCCTCACTTCGCTATATGCTCCTTTCTTACATTACCACTGAGAAAAACTTAAGTTAACTGCCAACCGGCTAGCAGCACATCAGCTCAAATTATCAAGCAAGTTCCCCTGTAGCCGAGACAGTGCCACATATCGTTCTTGTCCTCACATTAGAGCTATTTCAGAAGGCCCAAAAGCGTCTTTACTTAGCTCTCAGCAACCTCTTTGCACCAACACATCAGGAAAGAGACCTAAACATCCTAAGGAAAGTTCGTAGGAGAGGCTTTGGTGATGCGCAACAATCACGTTGCAATAAATTTAAGACCTTTACCGTGTTGGTTATCATAGGTTACCTGATGACTTGACAATGACCTACGTGATGCCAAGCGATTCTGGTAGTTAGATGGCGAAATATTACCAAACAGTCCCCATGGTGATCCTTGTGGATAACGAAGGGACTTGCCCATTAAAGAGTGAGTGCCACCATGTGTTCATAATTCCCTTCGAACCTGAGGCACTGAAACCCACTACTGGTTGAAGTAGCCACTGCTCAGTCTGTTGACACCTTCGAGAGGAGCTTTGAAGCTAAATGGCACGTGCTTTCAATAGTAACTCGAACTGTTCATTTTTATTCTCTCTACGATTCCTCTTCATTGGAAAATCCTCTCATGGGATACTCTACCCATAAAAGCCAAGTGTTAACACCACCAGCCCACCAGCTTGCCTCCCAACAGTAGTTCCTGGTTAGTTCAACTGTCCGACTGACTTGGCATTTGGTTTTTTCAGACGCCGTTCACAACAAACATCCTTATTTTCGCCTGTACACCTGATGCTCACTGTTGACTTCGTTGGCCAGTTGCGGAGGTCCATGTAACGAGCATCCGAAGGCGAGACGACGTAAAATTGCCTTCGCTCCTTACCTCTGTCCCACTACTATATCCAAATCTTTGACTTGTGAACCACATTTGATTCAGGTTTCATAATACCGTCAGGGCGGTTAGAAACGGTAGGTCGGGAACACTGGCCCGAACGGCGAGAGCCGACGCTGGCAAGAAGAATGTCCTGCAGGATATTTCTAACTACAGCTGCAGCCGAGCGTAGAGGAGTTATAGTGCTTATTTCTTGAGACGATCAAACCATACCGCTAACGCTCCCACACAGAAACTTCTAATTCCATTATGGAAGCCAGAGCACTCTTACTTCCCCGAGAAAAGAGGAAGCGATGCAGCGGGCTCAGGAAAAGGAAGTCAGCTTTAAATGGCTAGTGGAGAACATCGGAACCACCCGGAAAGAAAGCGGTACGATAACGTCTGATTGCCACATTATCAGCGTCGCATCAGTGGTTGGTGGGGCGCTTGCGTGCAGTCTGTGTGAACGACAAAACGTAGCCACCGTGATAGTGAGGTACGACAGCAGCACTCTAACTTCACGACAAAACAACCGTGAAATGGTTCCCGTACATCTGACTGGATTAGAGAAAGCTGTCTACACTCCATACAAAGGACTTCAAAGAGATGCTGTTCGCTGCGTAAAATTCATCAGCCTAATAGAAAAAAAGAAGAGTAAGGCCAAGATTCAATACCACGGAGGCGAAAAACGGAACCAGTTAGACCTCTTTGGTCAGACTTAATCACCTCCATCGGTTCAAAAGAAACCATAAATGTATGAATAAAGATGCCCTTACGGGGTCCAAGAACATCTCTAATATCGGGATCGAGAAGCAGTACGAAAAAGCGCAGATCAAACCTGCAGAAAAATCGAGTTTATCATGTGTTACAAGTTCAAGCAACTGAAGAACCGACTCGACCGCCTTGTTCGGCGTCGATATCTTGACAGGTTTCCTGCTTCATGTCATTAGAGAACAGTTTAAGGGTCAAGGCTGGGTTATTTAACATAAGATACTAGAATGTTTTCCTCTCGGCGCTAGACCATGTAGCGTTCCTTGAGGCAGCCGGGTACCCCCGACACAACCGCCATCCTTCAGAGTTTTTCTGAATGCCACAAAGGATGCGGAGGACGACCCTCTTCTCACACCAATATGTCATTGTTAGTGCCTGCAAAATCCAGGCCAAACTTGATAAGCGGCAGTCACTTAGGCAGGAAGAGGGAAAAACTCCAACTGATAGTGCAGATAAAACGTGGGGATAGTTGTGCAAAGAACCGCAGGGCTGTCGAATGACGCTAGCCTAACTTGGGGTGTCTTCACGACAGTGAACAATGTTAACGACTGAAAAACAAAGCTGACGTCGGCAATCTATCGGATAACATCAACCGTAGACCGGTGAGGTTAACTTATGTAGTGTGCATCCCAAATCCCAGTCTACTACTCATCAAATTCGTCTCATGTGCTCCAGTTACGAAGGCTCCATTTGCACTGAACAAAGTAAAAGACCAAATAGTTGGGGCAATATAGATGTGTTAGAGTAGGCCAGCATCCACTGGTCAAGAACGTAGGCGAAAATAGTCAAGAACTTTTGAGTCACTGGTTGTCACATGGGCAGGAACTACTCAACGAAGCACATAAACTGGTGGGGCTTCTGCTGTAAAAACCGCCATAATCTGAAAGCTTGCGTGCAAAAAATGGAGTGGTGCCAGTTCTGCTAAGACTAGTGGCATGAGACTAGAACTTAACCTCGTTAGTATTCTGCGCTCGAAATCGGCCACCAAGTCTTTCTCCCCTCACCATTAACGCACACAGTCTGGCATAGGTGAGTGTGCAGAAAAAGAGAGGAGATGAGGACACCCCTCGGAGGTTGGAAAACTGACACATTTCTGTTAGAAATCTGTCTCTTGATGAATATTTCTGATAGATGCATGTCGTCGACAGCTCAGAAGGGAAGGCGGATTAATTCTCGACTCGAACTCCGGCCTAGCGACAGGAGTGGTGAGCAACACAACTGTCGTACTAGTCTCAGACATTTTATGGCACTACTTCAGTTTTCATCACATCAAGTACCCGCTATGAGTTAAATGTGGATCCGTTACTTGAACTCCTGACTTTAGGAGAATGGTCATGAACTTAGTCTCCGCAGGTTACGACTAGGTGATCATCGCCGGCAAATCCAACACACACCGGGCACTATTTCATTTGGAAGGGTAACACACTGCCAGATTCATGAGTCAGAGGAGGAAGAATGTATTTAAGACTGCTGGTATCAGAGAAAATGGGCTATGTAACACATTTGTAGCCTGACTGTGATGCTCCCTCCTGGATAACGTCCTGGCAAACTGTGACCTGCTCAGCGGTTGTTTTTATACCCCTCTGATATTTGTGTAACCAAGAGTCAGACCAACAACCTGATGACATGCCATTTGCGGGACTTTCACGGATCAAAATTCCAGCAGCAATCTAGCACACATACCCTTTCAGAAATTTAACCGACACCGAATGCCTATCGACTTCGCCAGAACCGCTGCATCAAAATCCAGCATAGACCTGGAAACATTCAGTAGGATATTAAGGTGATCCCGAATTGAGCAGTAGGTTTACATAACATGCCAAGAGGTATTGAACATTGGAGTCGGCCTTGACTATTTTTAAAAGTGTAGGTTTGGGTGTTATGTTACCGTGTGTGATTTTATAACTGATTTTCATAAAAGTCTTGAGAAGTCACAGGCAGCTTGCCGAAAACATATAATCATCTTTGGTATGTCTAAGACTTCCAGCTTTGTTTAACAAAATAAAGATGAATGCAAAAGGAATAAGCATGGCTTGTTAAAAACATTGTACTCGTGGGTATATATAGAAATATTCTGTTGATAAAAGTTGTTACTGAAGACAAATAGGCAGAAAGTGAGTTAAAGATGCTGTACGTATTTTTGAAGAGGAAGAAGGGCTGGCAACATCGGATAAGTTGTTTTTACATTTTACTTATTTTTTACCTACTACTTTGCCATCGAATAGTTCCCACCTATTAGACTCACGTACCCAAGGTGCATTTTAACAGCTTGGTTTGTATTTTGCCTTAAAGTGACATGTCGTCCGGTGTATATTGTCAATGCGTAAAATCTGGTGGCTGAAAATGATCTTCAATTCGGTTATAGGAATAAAAAAAATATGCGAGTATAAGCTGTTCTCAGCTCTCTGTAACATCTCGGAATGTGATCACAGGTGTCTCGAACAACACAGTGAAAGGGAAAAACATTTCGGGTTTGCAATTCGTGCATAAAAACATTTCAAACGTTCATGATTCGAAATCTGCTATTCCATCTACGTCTACCGGACTTATTGAAATTTTGCTAGGTCTCCTGTGAAAGTCCAGTGCAATAATGGTCTCCAAGTGTATCCAAGATCGATGAACTATCACTATGCAAATGCTCTGAGCTAGTTTGTGTTAATAAACCACTTCATTGGAGCCAGAAAGGATCACAGTACGTTTCCCATTGCGGTGGACAGTTATGGGTTTTTAGTTCAACAGAGTAATAAAATGTTTTTAGCTCCTCATAAAGGTTCACATTGGCATTCGCGGCGTCATCTAGGTATGTGGTTCCCTCAAAAAGTATCACAATGCTGTAACTAATGCTTCTGAGTTGATTGCTCAATACTTTGAACAAGTTCCAAATCTGTTGGCAATCAACGCTACTGCTGTTGAAATCTCATCGTTGGAATTTCTTTACTGGGGGTCTTGGCGAGATATTCTACCACTACCTCGAATCTTCCCATTATGGAAACAGTGAACAACTGTTCCTCTGTTTTCACGTCTGTATAATTTGAAAACTATTTTATACTACAGTGTCACAGAGGCATTAAACCAATAAAAGAGGACCCGAAATGAGATGAGTATTACTTGTGATGGATTCACTTCCACCCTGATGTTTGCGGTTGTAATGAAAGACCATAGACGAAAAAGTTTCTTCATTTCACCATATCTGTACTCTGAAGTTGTAGTTGGGTGACTCACCTTTTTTGTAAGCACTAGACTTAGGAGCTGTAGCAAACTCTTCAGGAAAAGAAATCTTCATTCTACTGTCTCTGACTGTAGAAAGAATGGCTCGGGCACTATTTCGTGCCTGTTCATGCTCAACAGTTAGATGATAATCGTTACAACGAAGTTTACCGGGCAAACGTTTGGTATCATATAAAGATCAATCACACATAAGCTATAGTTTTCCCAAACTGAACAAATCTCCTGCACTCTGTTTAATTCGTTGAATAAATGCAAATACTGATAATCATCCAGTAGGAGCTCGAGTATGCCAATCACATTTCCGTCGTGAATCAAAACAATGCTGTTGCTACACTATCGGGAACCAAACAAGCTTGATCCTTGTCCTAGCCACCTACGGTTGTGATCGACGAAGAAAGAAGACAAGTACAGTAAGCAGATTTTTTGACTACTCAATTGACCAACAACAGTGGTTCAAAGATGCACTGTATTCTGATTATTTCCTGTGGATTTGAAGATAACAGCTATTCAGAAAAAACTAATTCACTCTATGTTCTTTAAAATACGATTTAACGAAATCTGGTTATACGCAGATCAACATTCGAGCACCAAAGACTTTGCCGATTATAAGATGGTCGATTTTCATGGGAACAGTTGTATTTCTAATGAAGTTGTGCCAATTGTAGCTACAAATCTTTCTGGCTGTTGATTCATGCATGCTTTTGTCTATATTCCCCAATAATTAACTTGTGGACCTCACTGAATGAGTACTGGAATGATTCGATAATGGCTATATCAGGCCGTGTTATCTCGCATTGTCCGGAGTTCACTTAACTTATCCTTATAGAAATGATTTCAACAAAATAGATTAACTCACACTTCCCAAATCCTGCATTTAAAAGAAGTCTCTTCCTGATTTTCCTGATTCTTGATCAAATCCAAGCAAAAATTACTCACTTAACTATGAACAGTTTTGCTTTTATTAGTCATTAGCAACTTTACATGAATTTTATCTGTAGCATTGCCCAACTGAAGTTTAAGAACGGTGAGGTCGAGAAAATCAGACAGGTTTCAGACTTGGACAAGAGTGCATCAACCAGATATTCACCCTTCGGTTGGTTCTGGAACATAGGCATAGATATCGACCAGTGGGCTATACTTGTTATGCTTCTATACCTGAAGGCAGCATTCGACTTTGTCAAATGTGAGGCGTTTTGACAGTGTCCGACTCTGAAGGGAGTACCAAGGAAGTATATAACGCCAGTCATAGCTCTCTAACTGGACTAACTTAGCCGTGTAAGTGTCCATGGAGAGTTGTCATGTAAACTGACCGCAATAATAGTGAACGCTACAGATGCCCACTTTCACTGTTCCTATTTAACTTTGCCAGAGACGTATTAATGGACATAACCTTAGGCACATGTGACTTCACTGGGATTGGTCTACTGTCTGTGGGCTATCTGGTTGACTTGAAGCATGAAGAAGATATTATCCTACCGCGTGAAGATGGTGAAAAAATGCGGGTCTTGTGAAACAGTTAAGCAGAAATCTGAGTATGCTTGGCAGGCGTTTCGCTGGCACCTGTCAAATGTAAGACGATACTCCAGCACTGTTCTGCTGCAAGTGCTCCTAGCTTAATGATAGGGAGTGAAGTGGTGGAATATGTCGACCACCCCACTTAATTGGACGGTTGCATCAGCCCGCTGAACGAAGTGATGGGTTGTTGACGAAACCTCAGCTTGAATACAGAAGGCCCGATCGACATTTGGTGATCTGCATCTTATCCGGTGCCGACTTGTGAAATATCCGACTATCTATTAGGGACGAGTATATTGCCCTGCAGCCTGCTGCCAGACATGAACGTTGAAAGTAGAAGACATGAAGCGGCTACAGGCTTTTGATCATAGTTGTCTTCGTAGTATTGCACGAATTCCGTTAAACCATAGTTTGAGCAACTATGGGGTCAAGCAAAGAGTAGTGGGTGAGACAGGTAAATCGACTGATGGGGTTGTGAATCTTCATCGACCGAGATCTCTTGAACATACACTGCACATGCCGATCCACTAGCTTCATCTAAGTTGGATGCAGCGGAAGACTGGATTCTGTTGAAAGAGTGTTCAGTGTGACAAGACTTAGATGTAGCACCAGTTAGTGATGGCTCTTACTGTATGGATAAGCCACGCGGGGGGTGTAGACTGTCTGGTAGGCGTCTTCGAGACGACAGGAGTCGGTGGTAGAGAACTCCTGGTGACGTGGCTGGAAACTGGTTGCAGTAATGCAGGTGTTTTAGCTCCTTGACATTGTGGCGACCAAACTGAAGTGGTTTCAAGTTCATTTCCGTGATGATATTCATTTTCATGATATCATTTTCTTTTGTACGCCCCTAGAGATTTCAACTGACACTTCGATTCAAACTCTTTCTTCTGTTATTAGCCTTTAGTCATCCTCCCTCCTGCACTAACCATTAAGACACTGTGTCGAAACCGGTCGTCGTCCTTTCCTACTGAAATAAAAGCGAAATTGAATATAATCAGACTAAAGCTGCCTTTACCAAAGCATGGATCAGGCAAACTGCAAACTGTATCCTCTGCTTAGGAGAAACGCTAACTGGCTACTAAAGAGTCACTGCAGTCTTATCAAGTAGCTTACTCAGGTGTTTTATAAGATCTAGGGAATAACAAGTTGCGACATTCACTGGTCAAATGATATTGATAATCCATGTTATTCACAAATCATTACATCTGACCATCTCGACAAATACACGGTTTTGTTTGATTGTTCAGAAAATCGAGCAGTCTGTGTAATTCATTTTAATATGCAGCCACTTCTGAGGCTTCCATGGATATATTGTGACATCATCTCCTTTGTAAATTAACTTGCCACTCATAATCGTTATTGACAGCCACATTTCTAGATCATGACTAAAACCGAGGTGTTTTTTTAACCTCTAAAATTATCAAGCTCACTTCAATCATTTACCAACTGCTAAACAGAAGTTGTATGAAAAAACTGAATTTCATTGGCTATATTGTTCGTCCTACCCAGAGAACCTTCAGTGTTGACTTATTTCGAAGCCTTAGATCGCAGATCACACAATGATCACTGACTCATTTCTCTATTCATTCATTATATGTCATCCTTCTGTGCTATCTGCAAGAAATGAATTTTATGATGTTGTCTTAAACCAACATCTGCAAGCATGCAAGTAATATGTATCCAAATAAAGCACTTTTGAAAGTCCCTTAGAGAAGATGAGAAATCTAATCAGCTGGTTAAGAGAACCTCTACTTTCTACAATAATACTACAAGTGATTGTCAAATACGGATGTATGTAGAAAGGAATTTTGTGATTCATTCTAGTCCTCGACAATATGATAGGTTGAAAATAATGAACTTAATCGGTAATTGAGGATCTCCGAATGAAGAGAATAACAGCTTTATGAGGTACGTGTGTTTCACATCTCAAGCAAAGAGTAGTTTATCTAGTAGATGTTTTCACAATTGAAGATATATGCTATGAAGCACAAAGTATTCATATATGAATCAGTTTATCAGTTAGATTTTGTGTTTTTTTTCGAAAATTTCCCTTGTTTCTTGTGAAAATGTGCTAGAATGAATGAAACCGTTTTTCACATACTCCAAAGCGGTGCTGAATTTCTTGAAATAGTGCCTCGATTGCGATACTTAATATTTGAACTATCAGAAAAGGAGCATGCTAATTTCCTCATACGACTGTAATTTTCTTACTTCTACTATTCTTAAAGACAGATTAAATCCTACAAGTATGAAGATAGAAAGGCCGCAATCATGGATGTTATTTATCTTCTGTTACCTGACCATAATGTATAGAAGCTCTACTGTGTAATTACGAGGTATCGCATCCATGCAAGGGTGTTATAAAGCAGTCTTTGATGATTTGTGTGACATACATTACTGTGAAATATTTACAGTTAAAGCACTCGATAGAAATATTTTCTATTAAAATTTGATGTGACTGGGCAGGATCATTTCGTATTACCTCTAGTCTTTGTAAGTTTATTCTTGTAAACTTTAATAGACTGATGACAATATCAGACATGACACGTTTCAAGAGTATATTATTATTTTTCCCTTGGGTTTCTAGTGAAACATACGGCTTCAGTAGTACGCCTCCATTCCACTCTCTTCTCTCCAGTCTTCTCAACCTAGCATCACAACTGCCAAACACCTTTCATTTCTTACGCACACATCATCTCCTCCATATCACTCTCGCCTCCGATGCGATGCCCAACTCGTCATTTCATCTTTGCATTCCACTCAACAGACTAGCCTGTAGCCTGATGTCCACAATCGATCTTCTCAGTGTATGCCCAACGCAATCCATCTCCATTCTCTGATTCTGCATAGTTGTTGGGTGATAGCTTCTCACTTCGTTGCTTCGTTACCAGCCAGCCAGAGTTCCTTGTTGCTTATTTTTTCTGGTCATCCATCTGATCTTGAGTATCGAGTGAGCATAGGCAGCATCTGTTGATGATGCATGTGTGTAGTTTGTTGAAAATGCTTTTTGTGACACGCCAAGTTTCTGCACCATATAACAGCACTGACTTACTTGACTGAATTTGTGTTGACGATCCGGATGTTGTTGACGCTTTATGCTGAGTGGAGTGCAGTAGATCTCCACACTGATTTCAGATTGGTGAAAGCGTGTCTTGCTGTCTTTCTGATGCTGGCTGGTTTTGACATCCTCAGCTGTGTCTATACCGCCTATGGTCGAAACGATGCTGCCTAGGTTGGTGGGTAGGTGAAAGAGACTACTTCGTTTAGCTTTTTCCCGCTCATGGTGGTTGGTGCTTGTTGTTGATGCTGTTGTTGGTTGAATATCTTCATCACCTCTATCTTCTCTACATCCACTTGAAGTCCTGTTTTCGCTGCTCTGCCTCTTCTGTCAACCTGTTAGTTTTCGCCTGTAGATCTTCGAGTTTGTTCGACATTAAACATAAATCATCGTGGGTGAAATCCAAATCCATCCAGTATATGCACATCTTCTCACAGCTTCTCATGGTTTGCTGTATTATCCATTTCACTACAATCAAGAAGATCATAGGTGATATTAGACAGCTTTGGAAAGTATACATAATTTATTTAATGAAACGAAATGTACCTTTATTCAACTGTCTGAAATGGATTTATAAATGTCTATCATTCTCACATTCATCTTTAAAATATAGATTGATTTGAACTATTCACACGAGAAAGTTATTTCATTTCTTGATCATTAAAGTGTCATAAAATGAAGTAATTGTGTAAATGCTTTCAAAAATTTCATAGTTTAGAAGTTGTAATGTTTAAAAAAATGTTACAATAATCAAATTTCGAATAGTCTCTTTGATGATTATGAAATGTCAAAGAGTTTCGAAGAAGAATTCATCTGAAATATACTTAACCACGTGTACAGTAGAGATTATTATGATAATTCAAAACATTATTTATTTCAAGTTGTTATTCATCGAAGACTGACATCAGTTGGAGGAACAAAGGAAACCTGGGAGTACTGGATAGCTGTTTCGTCCTAGTATGGGACTCCTCAGCAGTGCGCACCCACGACCCCACCCCACCAGGGATCAAACCCGCGACCTTCAGGTTCCGCGACCAGCGCGTTACCATTGAGCTCCATATTTCCAACTTCTGTTAGCTCACGATATAGCGCAAACCGCCACCCAATATCATCGTGGGTGCGCACTGCTGAGGAGTCCCATACTAGGACGAAACAGTTGTCCAGTGCTCCTAGGTTTCCTTTGTTCCTCCAACTGATGTCAGTCTACGATGAATAACAACTTGAAATATTTCCAAATCTCCACAACCCCGTCAAAAAAACAACATTATTTATTGTCAGTTGACAAGCATTTAAGGTTTTAAATCTATTCAAACGAAACATATTAATATATACCAATAGGTGTTTAACTTATTGACGTAATTAAAACAAGATGTAATGTACTGAATGATACATAACATCTTAATATATATTCTGTTTTCTTTCAATACATTTTTGTAGTTACGATAAATAGGAAATACAGTGAAACATATGTCTCTTCGAAGAAAACTACTTTGGAGTAATCGCCTACAATTGAAGTTGATCTCTGCACTTATCCTAATACTCACTTGCTATTATATCATCTTAACTCATTTCATTATTCCTAATAAATATTCGTTTACTTCAGAAATTGTTTGTAAAAATAATGATGTACTTTATACACATGGTGTTCATATTATCATTCTATGTAATGTTATTATTGATCCATCAAAAGTTATTGGAGCGATTGTGGAGAAAATATAACAGAAGTTGCTAATCAACCAGAATCATATGAATTGCTACAATTCAATTATGGATTTATCACAACAAGTGAAATTAAAGGAATTAAAATGTTAGTGACATTTTGATGTATATTTTCATGTTGTTACTAAACTTCCTTGTGATATGATGATCTCAGTGGATATAGAAATACCTACAGACTAAGTGTTCCACCACCATTCTAATAACCACACAGTCACTCAATCTGCTCTCTGCTACAACAGAGAACTTCATGACTACTAACTAAACATACAAACAAAGCTAAGCTTATGTAGATGGGCCCACAATTGAGAATGGAACTTCACTTCCTTAAGTACTTTGTAATCATAAGTTGTAACACCTCTCATTACCTATGTTGAAATTCATCTCCCATTATGCAGAACACACAGGGTAACTGATGGAAACTTAATTCCATGTGAACTGCAGCATCTACCTCAGTCACAATCAAATCTCACAAAGTGAAACTGAGGTGAAGTTATGTCAACGGTGACAGGATTATTCATTATGAGGAACAAGATTCCCAATTACAAGGATAGATTGTAATAGATTGAAGAATGGTGCTTATAGAATGTATGCTAAGGTGAACAAGTCAGATTGAAATAATATGCAGACGTATGGTGAAGTCAGTTGGTGTACAAATGTCTCCTGCATGCAGATTGATGTTGAGGGGTGTCAAATACTGGTGAAAACCTGTCTTGCTGTCTTTCCGATGCTGGCTGGTTTTGACCTCCTCGTCTGTGCTTGTACCGCGTGTAGTTGAAAAGATGCTACCTCGTAGGAGTGTGGGAAGGTAGGTAGGTAGGTAGGTAGGTAGGTAGGTAGGTAGGTGTGGGGTGGGGTGGTAGGTAGGTAGGTAGGTAGGTAGGTAGGTGTGGGGTGGGGTGGTAGGTAGGTAGGTAGGTAGGTAGGTAGGTGTGTAGGTAGGTAGGTAGGTAGGTAGGTAGGTGTGTAGGTAGGTAGGTAGGTAGGTAGGTAGGTGTGTAGGTAGGTAGGTAGGTAGGTGTGTAGGTAGGTAGGTGGGTAGGTAGGTAAGATTCCGAATTACGAGGACAGATTGTAATAGATTGAACAATGGTGCTTATAGAATGTATGCTAAGGTGAACAAGTCAGATTGAAATAATATGCAGACCTATGGTGAAGTCAGTTGGTGTACAAATGTCTCCTGCATGCAGATTCATGTTGAGAGGTGTCAAATACTTCCAAATGTTCTGTGAGAGACGAAGTGGTTCAATGTAGATTATAAGTTGAATACAGTCTGAGTCGTTAACATGTGGTGACCTTATAGGCTACTCGAGAAACTCCTCAAATAATTGATTAGCCATTTTAAGCTGTGAAAACTCCCTCACAATCCGAAATAACTAACGGTAACTGGCATCAATTTCACAGTCAATTGTCATCAATAATCACTCACAGATATCCGCCGACTATTGTTCACAACGATGTTTCTCATTGAAATATTTGATGATTGATCAGAAAATACAAATGTGCTATGAAATTCTCACCTGTTGAATTTATTATTTTATTATTATTATTTCTTTTCTTTTGGTTCCTAGTAGGAACGTAGTACGTCAGTAGCACGCCTCCATTCCACTCTCTTCTCTCCAGTCTTTTCAAACTAGCACCACAACTGCCAAAAACCTTTCATTTCTTACTCACACATCATCTCCTCCATATCACTCTCGCCTCCGATGCGATGCCCAACTCGTCATTTCACCTTTGCATTCCACTCAACAGACTGGCCTGTAGCCTGATGTCCACAATCGATCTTCTCAGTGTATGCCCAATGCAATCCATCTCCATTCTCTGATTCTGCATAGTTGTTGGGTGATAGCTTCTCACTTCGTTGCTTCGTTTTTAGAGTTCCTTGTTGCTTATTTTTTTCTGGTCATCCATCTGATCTTGAGTATTGAGTGAGCATAGGCAGCATCTGTTGATGACGAATGTGTGTAGTTTGTTGAAAATGCTTTTTGTGACACGCCAAGTTTCTGCACCATATAACAGCACTGACTTACTTGACTGAATTTGTGTTGACGATCCGGATGTTGTTGACGCTTTATGCTGAGTGGAGTGCAGTAGATCTCCACACTGATTTTAGATTGGTGAAAGCGTGTCTTGCTGTCTTTCTGATGCTGGCTGGTTTTGACATTCTCGTCTGCGGCTGTACCGCCTGTAGTTGAAACGATGCTACCTCGTAGGTAGGTGTGTGTGTAGGTAGGTGGGTAGGTAGTTAGGTAGGTGGGTAGGTGAAAAGACTATTCAGTGGATAGTGTTCAGATTCCGTTGCCACCTCTATGTAACAGAATGCTAGAATGTATTAAATGTATAATTAAATTTCTCTATTAACCATTATGCATAATGGAGTGAAAGATTATCGATTTAACAAGTTGAATACTTTTGTAATGTGAATGATCTTTTGTTTTGATAGAAACTACTTGTATATGCTTGTTGACCTGAGTGAACAACGGAATTAAGGAGATAGGTAAAAGAGAACTTGTTATTGTATATCGTTAAGTATTTATTAAGTATAATTCAGGTCAACTTTCCGGCACCATAGTTACTTGTTATAAGACTATGAAAACTTTACTCTGATAATATATGAGTTATTTTTAGCTAATTATCAACAATAAATGAGAATAAAGGTGAATATGAGTTTAGTAATTATAGAAATTGGTTAAAATTTTCTCTAACCATATTAATGTATTGTTACACTTTGGTGAATCGTGGTAGTTTATTTATCTTAGTTTACTGTTAAAGTCTACTGTTAAAGTTTTAAAGATGCATTTTCTGAAGCATCCTTAATGACTTACAGACAGTGTATTAACAATTTGCTTATCAACATATTCATTATCATTTAAGATTTTCTTATATCTCCTAGGAATTTATAGATTAGGACGAAATGCATGTCAAACTGAATTCCTCTATTAGCCATAACCAAGTAAATTACCATAATTAACATTCATACAATATTGAGGTATCCGTAAAAGAGCCCATATACCAAAAGATGTTGAACAATTCTACCTAGTAAAATAACGGAGAGTTACAAGCATATCAATAAATAGCAATATGTAGATTATCTTATATCCGGAGGTATAATGAATGTCTTCTGACAAATATATATCTATTTCAAGTTGTTATTCACCGCGGACTGACATCATTTGAAGGAACAAAGGAAACCTAGGAGCACTGGATAGCTGTTTCTTCTAAGTATGGGACGCCTCAGCAGTGCACACCCACGATCTCACCGTGACAGGGATCGAACCCGCGACCTCCAGGTTCCGTGGTCAGCACGTTACCATTGAGCCAGCCACTGGGTCAGGATTCAATCTTCCATATTTCCAACTTCTGTTAGCTCACGATATAGCGCAACCACCAACCAATGTCATCATTGAGTAATTGTCCTCACGACTAGCTTTGAGAGGTATTCCCGAAGTTCCAGTAAGAAGTTGTGACCGTTGGTGGTGAGGACAATTACTCAACGATGGCATTGGTTGGTGGTTGCGCTATATCATGAGCTAAAAGAAGTTGGAAATATGGACCACTGGGTTCCACTGACTCAGTGGCTAGCTCAATGGTAACGTGCTGACCACGGAACCTGAAGGTCGACGGTTCGATCCCTGGTGGGGTGGGGTCGTGGGTGCGCACTGCTGAGGAGTCCAATGCTAGTCGAAAGAAACAGGTGTCCAGTACTCCCAGGTTTCCTTTGCTCCTCCAAGTGATGTCAGTCTACGATGAATAACAACTTGGAGAATTTCCGAATCACCACAACTCCCTCTATATAGATATATATACAGGTGATCAATATTAGTTTCAGTGAGTTAAAGAAATCTAAACGTTATTTTTATCTCATTTAAAACAAGACTGTCTTATTCATTGTTTTACATATATACATCAAATTTCAGTGAGTCACTTCACCCGCATGAAAGTAATTTGGTTGCATTTCTGAAATCAGCAAAATCGTATGATTCAGTTCAATCAAGCTCCTATCCCAACAATTACTATCAGGTAAGATAAAAAAATAATTACATATTTATAATTATACAATAATAATAATGAAAATATCATAATATTATCAGACTGAAGAAGAGTAAGCATAAAGACAAAAGACACTTCTACGAAGCAATTGCAAATGGAGCAGAACAGGGTGGAGGTAGGAGAAACAGAGAGCTGAAAACATAACATCATATAACCAGGTTACTATCTCAGAAGAAATCAATACACCACAGATGAAACTAATGAAAGATAGTGAAGGAAACTTAGTTGCCACAAAAGAGAAGAAACAAAGAAAACGATATACTGACTGACTAACTGGAAAAACTTTCGAATCCACCACCACAATCACCACAACCACAAACTCCAACTCATCCAGAAATACAACCAGCAGCTCAATCACAGAATCATTAGGGAATTCATGAATGTCATAAAGTTGCTAAAAGCCGGGAAACTAGAAACACTGAAAACAGATGCAGAGACAACAACACACATACTCACACCACTACTGCAGAAGGTTTGTAATAAAGGAAGGGAGAGTACCTGCAGATTGGAAGAAGGACCACCTTGTCAAACTCTCAAACAACGGCGACCTACATCTTTGCAAGAACTGGAGAGGAATCATGCTCCTCTCCACACCAAGCAAAATATCATGCCGCATTATTCTGGAGAAACTAAACAATACACTGTGTTCCAAGTTATCACCGGATCAGGGTGGCTTGCTGGCTGGCTGGCTGGCTGGCTTCAGGAAGAATAAATCGTGTGCGGCTTCAATTGCAATGCTACGCTGTGCGTCATCATGGAATAGAGCATAGAACGGCCGTCCACCACACCTGTGCCTCAACTTCATTGACTTGGAAATGTCTTTAACAGCGTTTACTGAGAAGTAATTTGGCAGCTGCCTCAATACTACGGTTTTGGTGCCACAAACCCTTATCAATCTCATTCAACAACTATATGAAGACGCCACATGCCAAGGCAGCATCGTTTCAACTACAGGTGGTACAGGCACAGACGAGGATTTCGGAGCCAACCAGGATCAGAAAATCAAGACTGCCTTTCATTGATCTTAAATCAGTGTGTGGATCTACTTCACTCAGCATAAACCCTGAACAATATCCAGATTTTAAACACCAACGTCGTCAGTTCTGCTATATGGTGCAGAAACTTGGCGTGTCACAAAAAGCATTTTCAACAAACTACACACATTCGTCATCAACAGCTGCTGCCTATGCTCACTCGATACTCAAGATCAGATAAATGACCAGAAAAAAAATAAGCAACAAGGAACTCTAAAAACGAAGCAACGAAGTGAGAAGCTATCACACAACAACTATGCAGAATCAGAGGGTGGAGATGAGATGCGTTGGGCATACACTGAGAAGACCGATTGTGGACATCAGGCTACAGGCCAGTCTGTTGAGTGGAATGCAAAGGTGAAATGACGAGTTGGGCATCGCATCGGAGGCGAGAGTGATATGGAGGAGATGATGTGTGCGTAAGAAATGAAAGGTGTTTGGCAGTTGTGGTGCTAGGTTGAAAAGACTGGAGAGAAGAGAGTGGAATGGAGGCGTGCTACTGAAGCTGTGTTTCACTGGGAACCCAAGGGATAAATAATAATAAAAATAATCTGGTTGAATCCGACTGGTTTATTACAGAATAATTCAGATATTGGTTGAAAAAGAAACTGATTAACATATCTGCGTGTATTCTTCGGAAAATCGGCGATCCCAATGTGCTTTAAATGAACCATTTACTTTAGTTAAATATGAGTAGTATTTTACTGAAATATCTATCATCTTTCATCAGTTTATTCTATAATGAATTTCTCCTATGGATTACTTAGAAGTATAAAGATTCAACTGACTATTGGCAGCAACATCCTAGTTACATTCATTACAGTTTTTTGAATTTGTTATGTTATGATACAACCTTAAATAGTTGCATAATATCCAGATAGCTGTCTATAAAATTAGCGATACTATTCGCCATCATTAGGATATTAAAGCTTTTCTAATATCACAGTTCAGATAATTAATGTTAATGTATACCAATAAGTTTCACTTCTGATATGATATTAAATGCTGGTCAAGTTATCTTTAGGCTAGTCCACAATACTTTCATGTTGATGGATATGTTGACTATTATTCTTCAGAATACAAAGATTAAACGTGTAGAGAGTATAGCAAATGGTAGTTAATGTGTTTTTATAACCTTTGTTGCCACTTGTTATCATCATGTTGTTATTTGTTATATATACACACCAATACTTGAATAATGAAACTGTAGATTCTACTCTTTGATGGTCAATCAGTCTCTCGGTAACTTGGAAAGAGCGGTGATATAACACAAAGTATATTATAGCGTCAAAATCATATACAAAACACATAGGTTCTCATGAAACTTTGGTGCAACATGATTGGTTGTAGGGAGTTCCAGGGATTCATGGCTTTTCATGAAAGTTATAGCAGTTGTATTCCTCACCAAACACCTCCTTCTTGAAACAGAAATGGGTAGTACAATGGTGTCTTTTAATTGGTTGGTTAGATTTTTTCTAGATCTGCTGTGTCTGTGTTGTGATTTAATTCGAACCAACTGAACTGAATCCATAAAAACTGGCAATGAACCAAATGATTTACTGATAATTTGAAGTAGACTATTTGATGAATCTTTTCCTATGCTGATTGAAAGTGAAACGAAAATTTGGACTGTGGCCGGATTCGAACCAGTGATGACCTGGTTTCGAGCCCTATACTCTATCAACGGAACTACATGGTGCGACAGCTGATCAGATTTTGATTTCACTTTAATCACTGAAGATTTTGTTCGACAGCCATATGAATTCATGACGTATTACTACCCGTAAGTCGTATTCACACTGACTGCCTAGTCTGAACTTCTCATCCCAGTTTAAATCTAACTGAATTAGAGAGGAGGAGCATCATATTGATTCCTCAGTTGGATGAACTTGCCTCCTAATGAGTGATGTTGTTCCCACCAGTACTTGAACTTACTACAGCTTTATCCACTAGGATAAAACGTGAGTCAGTTTGGATTCCACTATTAGATATTATCCAACATTAATATATCAATCAAATGCAGATAAGATTGAGGCATCCACTGAGAAGCCCACATGCCAATAGAGACCGGTCGATTCAGTCCACTCAACGATGGGATAATACAAGTATCAACATTAGTGGGAACAAATATTTTACATTTTACAATCACCCGATGTAGGGTGTCTGGTGAAATAACACCCATCCACTTTATATCCTTACTTTCTCTTCGGTATACTTACAACTAATGACACATGAATTATGCAAGCAAAATAATTCTGACGTACATAATGCAATGAAACGAAATGACGAAGTATAGGCTTTAAGTCTCCAAACTAAACCAACAAATAATGCCAACTAGATGGTCATATAACTGTTTTAAAAACGCATAATAACATTACTATGGATAATAACAAAGATTTTATGATTATTACTTTTTTTCCTGCGTTCCTAGTGGAACATAGGGCTTCAGTAGCACATCACTATTGCACTGTCCTCTCTGCAGTCTTTTCAACCTGACTCCACAACTGACTAGAAGATTTCATTTCTTCCTCACACGACCTCCTCCATGTCACTGTCAGACGCCCAACTCGTCGTTTTGCATTTAGCCTGGAGCGTGATGTCCTCAAACGGTCTTCTCAGCAAATGTCCAGTCCTGTCCATTTCTACTTCCTTCTGTATATTTGTTGGGCAATAGGTTCTTAGTTCGTTGGTGAGTTTCTAGGCCACAATTCCTTCTCGCTTATCCTTCCTGGCCATCTGATCCCCATATTCAGTATCAAGTGAGTGTAGGCGGCAGCTGTTCATGTATGTCTGTAGTTTGTTGGAAATGGTTTTGGTAACGTGCTAACTCAACCATCACACAGGAGCACTGACTTACTTGACTGACTTAGTGTTGGTAGTCTGGATCTCGATCCACATGCTGAGTGCAGTGCAGTGCAATGCAGTAGATCTCCACAATGATTTCAGATCAATACACGAAGGCCTGTCTTGCGGAATGCGATTTCGCCTTTGTCAGAACACAGAGGGTAGGGTAAAAATACGTTCAAATTTCTTGCTACTTTTATATAGCATATAGATGGTGTTGAATGAGGTTGATAAGGGTTTGTGGCACCAAAACCGTAGTATTGAGGCAGCTGCCAAATTACTTCTCAGTAAACGCTGTTAAAGACATTTTCCAAGTCAATGAAGTTGAGGCACAGGTGTGGTGGACGGCCGTTCTATGCTCTATTCCATGATGACGCACAACGTAGCATTGCAATTCAACCCGCACACGATTTATTCTTCCTGAAGCCAGCCAGCCAGCCAGAAAGCCAGCCAGCCAGACAGCCAGCCAGCCAGTCAGCCAGCCAGCCAGTCAGCCAGCCACCCTGATCCGGTGATAACTTGGAACACAGTGTATTGTTTAGTTTCTCCAGAATAATGCGGCATGATATTTTGCTTGGTGTGGAGAGGAGCATGATTCCTCTCCAGTTCTTGCAAAGATGTAGGTCGCCGTTGTTTGAGAGTTTGACAAGGTGGTCCTTCTTCCAATCTGCAGGTACTCTCCCTTCCTTTATTACAAACCTTCTGCAGTAGTGGTGTGAGTATGTGTGTTGTTGTCTCTGCATCTGTTTTCAGTGTTCCTAGTTTCCCGGCTTTTAGCAACTTTATGACATTCATGAATTCCCTAATGATTCTGTGATTGAGCTGCTGGTTGTATTTCTGGATGAGTTGGAGTTTGTGGTTGTGGTGATTGTGGTGGTGGATTCGAAAGTTTTTCCAGTTAGTCAGTCAGTATATCGTTTTCTTTGTTTCTTCTCTTTTGTGGCAACTAAGTTTCCTTCACTATCTTTCATTAGTTTCATCTGTGGTGTATTGATTTCTTCTGAGATAGTAACCTGGTTATATGATGTTATGTTTTCAGCTCTCTGTTTCTCCTACCTCCACCCTGTTCTGCTCCATTTGCAAGTGCTTCGTAGAAGTGTCTTTTGTCTTCGTGTGCACTCTTCGTAACTTATTTGTCCAGTAGTATGGTGTTTTATAGGTTCTATTCAGTTCCTCTTTTCGTCGTTCATCCCTGCACCACACTGGTTCATCTTCTTCTTCACCACCTCTCTCTCCTTTCTCTATTAACTTCCATGTATCGTTAGAGATCCATTCCTTGTCTTGCTTCGTCTTCCTTCTTAACACGGTTATGCAGTCTTCCTACAACGTCATTTTCACAGGTTTCCGGCTTTCTTCCACGTATTTTTCCTTAATGGTGTTGCTTAATGTCTCGTATTTTTTCCCAATGACTGGCTGAAGATGTCCTTTGTAGTTTATTCCTTCAGTTTATGCTCTAGATAGTGAACTTGAACTGCGACGTATCACCAACTTCTCTGAAAGCTTTAAACTTGATTTGAAGGTAGGTTCCTTGGACTTGATAGTGGCTGATCTGAACCTACATCTGCTCCCCTTCTTGATCTGATCTTGTGTCCAGTAGACTGACTGCATCTCCACTTTCTTTACGTTGAGATGAAGTTGATCTGATTTGTGGTGTAGTGTGTCCTGGTGTCTGGTGAAATCAAATCCAAGTAGCCCACTTTGTGAATATCCTTGTGTTTGTACACACTGCCTCGTCTCCAATCACCAAATCGTTGAATTCACAGAATTCTGCAAATATTTCTCCATTATCGTTCATCATTTCACCAAGTACTTCTCGATCCATGGTTGGTTCTCTTCCTGTGTTGTCCGTTCCTAATTTGGCCTTCATATCACCCCACTCATCAGAATTTTGATGTCACCATCTGGATTGGGTCTTGTCCAGTACTGATTGCAGTTATCTGTTGAATTCCTCCCTCCTCTTTTCATCTGTGTCTGCATTATTTGTAGGTGCGTAGTGTAGCATTGTATGATTGTGGCTTTCCTTCCTGTTGATTTGAATCTTGCTGTCATGATGGCGATCCTGGAGGAGATTGGCTGCCACCGCATGATAGCCTTCGATGTTTTTGGGGGACATCATGATAGCCACTCCAAAACTGATGGTTGTCGTCTGGGTGACAATACGGAGTAGATTATTGACTCCTCTTCAGTTGACAGTTTGGAGACTCCACTTCCATTCTGCCTGCTTTCGCAGATTCCAATCACTTCTATGTCATACCTTCTTATCTCTATGGAAATCTGCGCAGTCTTACCAGCCAACTTCAAACGTTGTGCGAACATCCCATGTCCCTATGCTTACTTGTGGTTTCATCGAGAGAAAACACATCAGGCAACTGGCTTCCCGAAGGCTTTCACCAAACAGAGTCATTTTGTCTCCTCGATTCCAGAGGGGAATAAGTTTTTATCTTGTTTTATAGTTTTTTTTCAGTATTTTCTCCATGCCTTGAAGTTTCTTTAGCCATTGGATTGGTTTTACTGGGTAGGGTTGCTAGCCCTATGCTCAACCTTCCCTCCTTACCCGGGCTTACAACCGGCCAGTGACTAGTGAACTAGTCAACCCAGTGAGGTTGGAGAAACAGTGAAAACCTGGGAACACTGGGTCATGGTAAGGAGCATAGGTGTGCACTTCTGAGGACTCCTATATTAGAACAAACTAGCTATCCTATGCTCTCATGCTTTCAATTTTTTTAAGACTGATATCAATCGATGATGAATTCCGACCTAAAATCTCATAACTGCGAAATGCAGAGTCCCTTCTACGAAATCAAACCATGGTTTCTTATTGAAACCAAAATACTTAGATGGTATGAAATAATCTACTGAACATCACAAATGGTACCAGGACTGATAGCATGAAAGTTGTACAAAATGCACCACTGACTAACAAGAATAGTTTAAACACTTTAACTGTCTGATCTAGATCAGTTTAGGTACACTGCTAATCAGCTGAACCCTGGAACAATGAAATAGCTATCTGGTGTTTAGATCACTTCGATTTTACGAGAACACTCTGTTGATTAGTGTACGTGGTTTTGAACGACTCATATCAGTCAGGAATATGTTCTCAGCTTTCATCTTGATCTTAGTCGTCTAAAATGGTTAGAATCCTTACTTCTGAAGCTATGATTATTGGATTACAGTCTAATTGTAGAGGTTTAAAGTAGGCTGAAAAGTATTTTATCGATCCTACACTACTGAAAACTAACAAGAGAAAAAAAACGACAGAATCGTGTTTATGATTTTGATCACCTGAGGTAGCCCGGTTCAGCAGATTTATATTCATACTGGATAATAATTAAAAGTGAGGTGAAAACTTGAGGCACGGTAGGATTTCTAACTAGCGATCATAGGGTTCCCTTATAGTGACCCTGTCCTGTCCACCCAAGCAAAATATTATGCCGCATCATCATAAAAAGACTAAACCATGCGCTGCATTCAAAACTACGACTAGAACAAGCTGGCTGGCTTCAGGAAATACAAATCATGTGCGCATCAAATTGCAACGCCACTCTACGCATCATCATTGAACAGAATATAGAATAGCAGTCAAATCTCTACCTCAACTTTATCGACTTGGAAAAGGCTTCGACAGCGTCAACCGACAAGTAATTTGGTAGTTGCTTCTACACTACGGAATACCATAAACCTTTATCAATCTCATTTAACAACTATATGAAGACGCCACATGCGAAGTAATTCACAATGCGAAGCTCAGTGATGCCTTTGAAGTGAAGACAGGAGTGAAACAAGGCTGTCAACTTTCACCCACGATATTCCTGATTGTAGTGGACTGGACCATGCAACAAACAGTGAGGATCAAGAAGAGGGGGATATACCCGGCTGGACCACAGAAAAGAACCTAGAAGATTTGGATTTCGCTGATCATGATTTGTGTCTAGTGTTACACATACATGAAGATGTACAGGCGAAAACTAACAAGTTGACAGAGGAGGCAGGGTAACGAGGACACGACTTCAACTACACGCGGAGCAGGCACAGACGAGGAGGTCAAAGACAGTCAGGATCAGAAAGACAGCAACACAGGCCTTCATTAAACTGAAACCATTAGGTAGATCTTCTGCACTCCACTCAGCATGTGGAACAACATCAGGATATTCAACACCAAATTACTCAAGTCAGTGTTTCTGTATGGCTCAGAGACTTGGCACATGACTTAAAACATTTCCAACTAACTACACACAGTAATCAACAACTGCCTACACTGGCTCATTACTGAAGATCACATGGTGACAGCAGTGAGAATAAGCAACAAGGAACTGTGGATGGTGACGAACCAACGAAGTAAGAACCCATCGCTCAACAAATATGCACTGGAAGGGATTGGGCATACACTAAGAAAGCTGACTGGAGACATCATGCGTCAATCGAGGCCATTCGCTCGAGTGGAACCTAGATGGGAAACGATGAGTTGGGCATTAGAGTCGAAGTGTCATGGAAGAGATCATACAAGGAAGAAATAAAATTTGATCAGATTTATATTTTACTATAATCACTATTAAATTGATTTTTTCATTGATTAATTTTCTTTTTTTTTTACAGGAAAAAGTTGTATTCATAGTTACACGTGTAGAATATGCTAATTTATATCATTCAATGACTGATTGGTATAATACATTTCTTGTAATGAAATTACTTAATTTATCCTCATCTAATATACATATCTTATTAACTGATGGTCATCCTATTGGTGGATTAGATGAAGTATGGTATAAGTTATTTCATTCAGTATCAAGAATTGGTGTATATAGAAGACAGTATAATGATAAATATCTTGATAAACTTCATATCTTACCTATGAATGAAAAAGGTTTATTAAATATTGGTAAAATTGTATTTATACCATATGGTTATGCAAGTCCTTTATATGTAGATAATAATAATAATAATAATAATAATGTAATTAATAATAATATGTTTATTGAAGAATTTCGAAATTTTATAATTGAAAATTATCAATTAAATAATGAAATAAATATTTGTAAAAATAAAAAATTATTAGAAATTTATTTATTACCAAAAATTATAATTATTAGTCGACAGAATTATAATGCTCATCCACGTAATATGAAAGGCGTAATTAATCGTAAAATAATTAATGAAAAAGAACTTTTATTTAGTATAAAACAATTAGGTTTTAATAATTCATTAATTATTAATTTAATTAATTTAAATATATATGAACAAATTAAATTAATTAGTACAACTGATATATTAATTGGTATGCATGGTGCAGGTTTAACATATACATTATTATTACCTAAAATATCATATCTTATTGAATTATTTCCTGCATATTGTTGTATATCAAATAAACACTTTAGAAAATTTTCTCAATTACATGGAATTATGTATTCAGCTTATTATGGTTTGCCAAAAAATGATAAAGATATTTATTCATCATATATTCCAGTGAATGATTTTAAAAAACTTGTTTTACATGCTTATCAATTATGGAAAAATGAAATGATAAAGAAACATAGAAATTGTATGATATAGTTGAATACTTAGCTGAATATATGATCTTAGTAGCGCACTTCAATGAAACTCTATTCTCTGAAGTCTTTTCTATCTTCATATCATCTTCTGTTTGTCATCCAATTCGTCATTTCCCCCCTTGGGATTAAAGTGTATACTCAATCTATCTCCATCTTATGATTCTGTATCAAGTGAGTGTAGATGGCATCTGTTGTCTTTCTGATCCTGTCTGGTTTTGATATCGTCATCTGTGCCTCTGCCGATAGTGATTGCTTAGGTAGATTTCTCCCGTTCTTGTTCTTGTTGTTGTTGGTGGTGGTGGTGATGTTGGTTGGATATCTTCATCACTTGTGCCTTCTTCACATTCACTCGAAGTCCACATTATGGATGAAATACAAATCTTCTTCTTAAGACTTTTCATTGGTCCAGTCTATGATCGTTTTTATTGCTCCTCATGATTTACTGTATTATCCAAGTGTTACTACCTTTTTATTACAAGAAAATACTTCCCTTTTTATAATTTCAACTAAAGAGATAACAAAGGAATTGACTGTGATACACGTCTATAATTTCATAGGCATCATATCATTATGCTTTAGACTCAAGAAAACTACTTTTATACAGATAAAACTTTTTCATACTTATTGTAATTGTAATTACTGGAAGAAAACTTTTTATAATGTTTAACTGTTTTATTTGGTTTATTCTGTTAATTTGAATACAAATTGTTTTATGTAACCATAAAATGGAACTTTGTTCTGACAGTCACTTGAAATCGCTTCATTGAGCTCAGTGTAAAGTTTTGGGCATTGTTGTAGAATGTAATCCTAAATAATAATCACTAAAAGGGATAGACCAATAAGGTTTCATTTCAGAAAGCAACTTCGAAATGCTGAAGCCTACTGGAATCACTACACCTAGACTTTACGGTCTACGAAAACTGCGAAAAAATGGTCTACCTCTACAACCAGTTCTTGACATGACTAACTCTCTATATCAGCAAAATGGTTAGTACAACTTTTGAAGCCTGTTCACAAACAACTTGTGAAGTATTTGCAATGAACTCACGAAGCACGGCATGGAAATAGGTGTTCTAGTCTCCACATTGGAAGAACTACAATGAATGCACAATTTCTTTTCAACAATCGACTCTACCGGAAATCTGATAGCGTTGCTATAGGGTCTCCTCTTGACCCGCTCTTAGCAAACTTTTTTTCTGACAAAACTTGAGAATCGTCCACTGAACGATACTATTAGCCGTTTGTAGTTATATTGTCATTACATGGATGATACCTTAATAGTTCTCAAAAGTGAGACTGATAAGAATGCTGTTCTGAATAAGTTCAATAGTGTTCATCCGGCAATCAACTTCACAATGGAAGAGGAGAAAAATGATAGTATCCGATTTCTTGGTGTTACGTTGGTAAGAAGGTCAGATGGAACACTGGAGCGAAGTGTTTATAGAAAGCCAACATCAACAAGTCAATATACGCACTTCTTTAGTGCTATACCCTTCCAATACAAAAGGAACCTAGTGAAATGCTTAGCATACCGTGCATATGCTATTTGCTCAGAGGATGCTATAAAGGAAGAGTGCACCACCATCCGTGATCTGCTTAGTAGGAATTGCTACCCAGACAAGTTTGAAACTAAGCACATGAATATTACCAGGGTTAAGACAACAATGCCAACAGTTCCTAAGAAGCAAATCTTCTTGAAGCTGGAATTTAAGAGTGATATTGCCAGTGAGATCATCATACAATGCATAAAAAGAGTCTTGCATAAAGCATTCCCAGCCACTAAATTATGTCCTGCCTTCTACAACCGCCCGATTCTAGGTGCAAGAAATAAAGACAGACTGTCTGATTCTGCCACTTCTATGTGCATTTATCAATTGAACTGCTCCTGTTGAGCGAGTTAAATTGGCCGTAAAATGAGACAGTTCCATCGTCGAATTTCTGAACATCACCCGTCATGGTTGAACAAGGGACAGATTGGAACTATAAAGACCTCCATATATGCACACTTAGTTGACACAGGACATCAAGTGGTAACTGGGAAAGCCTTCAAAATCATCTATCAGATTTCAATTATTCATTTATTTGATATACAGCACAGAATGATACAGTATTACTTACCTGATGAAGTTTCCAGCATAAATTATCAATGCTCATAATCATACCAGATGTAAACACTCACGAATTTTGATATCTGAGTTTTATAGTCGCAATATCCATATCTCCAGTATACGTGTTGCATCACGCTCACTACATGTGTGTTGGATGCCGGTTGGATGAACAACGATTCAGTAATCAATCTCACCCCTCTATCCATTTAATTATATTGGACTTAAGTATAGTGGTTTTATCCCACCTTGTTGTGTGTGATTGTGTGTTAATGCATACATAGCAATAACCGGGATTCTCTTCTACATTACTGATCTTATTCGGGTATCATTCTATATTTAGCTAAATTTCTATTCTGTCTGACCCCAACCGGCTAGTTCCACCTATGTGTTTAGTCTCACAGTCATTGCATGGAATTTGATAGATTAGATTATTTCGTTGAACTAGTTCTATAAGACGCTTAAGCCAGCCGACAAAGCTTATCTCTGAGTGAGTTGGTAGGTTTATATTCCACCCCAAATGATTCCAGCATTGTTTAGAATCCTGCGTAAACTTTCTGATGTTCCTTCCTTATAGGATAACACAATGGAGGCTATGAACTTCCATCTATTTGTGTTGTCGTTATTATTCATACTCGTGTTATTGTTATAATTTTGTTTCTCATGTGTTTGTTCGAATTGTTAATAAACGTTAAAGGATAATTATTAATTATTAGCGCCTTTTTTTAAATGTATTTCAACTCCTTATTTGTTCCCTTCACCGACTAGCGAGTTTTCTACATTTATCATTTAGTTATTTGACTAAACCTGGAATGTGTAGATTTCCTGTAGACGGTAGTATCTAAACCATCACCTGTCCTTCATTTTCCTCTGTAATCCAGTATGGTTAATTCTCCTTGTTCATTTTCTACCTAGTGAGTGAAGTCGATTGTGCCTTCTACTGAGTTTATGTATGAAGAAAATGTCGATATATTCTGATTATTATGTTGGTAGATCTTATTCAGTGTAATATTTGAATCGACCAAATTCCATGCAGTGTCTGTGTAGTCAAGTACATGGATTAGACTAGCCGGTTGTGGTTAGTTGGATTAGTAGAACATAAGAATGGAGCTAAAATATAGAATGACGAACACTGATAAGATCAATAATCTGGAAAAATAAAAGACTCGGCTATTACATTGCATGTAATAACTCACAACCACACACAACAGGGTGGGATAAAACCACATTTCCACTTAAGTTCAACATAATTAGGTGGAGACGACGAAATCGATTGCTAAATCGTCATTCATCGAATCGGTATTCAATATACCATGTAATGGGAATGACACTACACTTATACCAGAGATGTGGAAGAGCTTTCAGTACGAATAATACCAAATAGTATGAAGTGGGTGATGTACCCAGTCGGCTTTCTCAGTGTATGCTAAATCCATCTCCACTTCCTTCTTGTTTATTCTTTCTCGCTATCCATCTGATCTTCAGTATCGAGTGAGTGTAGATGGCATCTATTGATGAATGTGTATAGTTTTAGTGAAAATGCTTTTCATAATACGCCATGTCTCTCAACTATCACATAGAAGCACTGACTTACCTAACTGAACTGGTGTTGACAATCCGGATGTTGTTCACACTTTATGCTAAGTGAAGTGCAGTGTAGTAGATCTCCATATTGATTTCAGATTAGTGAATGCCTGTCTTACTGTCTTTCTGATCCTGACTGGTTTTGACATCGTCGTCTGTGCCTTTGCCGCGTATAGTTGAAAAGATGCTGCCTGATTAGATAGGTTTAAAATTGGATGTCGAAAGTTTTGTGATTACATATTGATATGATAATGAGAAATGATAATTTATGCTCCAAACATCATTACGTTTCACTGTGCGTTATACACCAAGTGAACAAATCTTATTCGAAGAAAACTAGCTATATGATATAATATGAAATCGTTTTGTTAACAGTTAAGAGAAAGTGAATAATATCAGTTACTTAAATGACAGGTATGTATACATACCAATCTTCTGTTTTGGTGTTCGATTAACACAGAACATTTCTGCTTTCAAAATATGTGTATGAGAGTGTCAGTAACATGGTATTTTAGTCATAACTGTGAATTGAACTAGTCAGGCTAAGAAACTTAAGTTTCATATACGTCGCCCTCCCTCCTGGCAACTTACTTTTTGAATTAACTTTCATTACTTGCTTTGATTAGGATCAATTTACTAATCCTATTGATCTGTTCTAAATCGTTTACATAATCTAGTCGAACAGGGGATCAGTAGTGACTTGAACAAACTAATGGTTGATTGAGTATCTAAAATCAGCACTAAATGACGTAAGTCTGGATCATTAGGCGAACACTAGTGGCTAGCAGTGGAATCTAAGATGCGCATTTCGTCCTATTTCTGATTCATCAGGTGGATATACCTACCTTCCAGTGAGTGATGTTTTTCCACTGGGATTTAGACTCAGGAGCGATCGCTTCAAACCTTAGAGCGTTATCCAATACACGCAATCAATCATTATTATTATGTTATTATTTCTCCCTTGGGTTCCTAATGGAACATAGGGCTTCAGTAGCACATTTCCATTACACTCACTTATCTGCAATCTTTTGAACCCGGCTGCATGACAGCCCACAAGCTCTCATTTCCTCCCCGCACGATCTCCTCCATGTCACCTTCGACTCTAATGCCCAACTCGTCGTTTCCCATCTAGGTTCCACTCAAGCAGCTGGCTTGGCCTGATGCGTGATGTCCCCAGTCAGCCTTCTCAGTGTATGCCAATTCAATCCATCTCCATTCCCTTCCAGTGCACATTTGTTGAGCGATGGGTTCTTACTTCGTTGGTTCGTCACCACCCAGAGTTCTTTGTTGCTTATTCTCATTGCTGTCATCATCTGATCTTCAGTAATGAGCCAGTGTAGGCAGTTGTTGATTACTGTGTGTAGTTAGTTGGAAATGTTTTAAGTCATGTGCCAAGTCTCTGAGCCATACAGAAACACTGACTTGAGTAAGTTGGTGTTGAAAATCCTGATGTTGTTCCACATGCTGAGTGGAGTGCAGAAGATCTACCTAATGGTTTCAGTTTAATGAACGCCTGTGTTGCTGTCTTTCTGATCCTGACTGTCTTTGACCTCCTCGTCTATGCCTGTTTCGAGTGTAGTTGAGACAGTGCTGTCTAGATAGGTTAACTAGTCTACTTCCTTAAAGTTTCTCCCACTGATGGTGACTGGAGCTTTCTGCTGTTGGTGGTGGTGTTGTTGGTTGGGTATCTTCATCCTAGTGGAGAAGATATGTAGGCCAGGATGAAGATGATAAACCATTCCCACCACTTTCAATTATGTAGATACATCTGCCTCTATTCTGCAGATGATAGTAAACTGATGTGATACATATCATATAATAGTCACACAAATACGTCGTGATTCACTGTAGCACATATTCTTTTGTACTTTCGTGAACTCCTGTAGATATTCTCACCCTATGAATATCATCTGTTTCTGATGAAAGTTAGTTGATCCTAAGCTTCAGAACTTTATTTAAAAGATCTTGATGTATAAATGTTACTTCTTTTATGATAAACACTAAGCTGGGTTGTTGTAATCAGTGATAATTTCTCATGATTGGACACTACGGCTTCATGTAGCCTTGCGTAGATGCCTCAGGGAGTAAAATATCATCCAATAGGAGGTAGGCACACGCAGCTGACAATCGTCAAACAGCATGTAATACAAATCATAGGTTCCACTATCAAGAAAGTATTACTGTTAACCTAGAATGTCTTTTTCAAATTATGCGCCTAATGTTAGAGAAGATAAACACGCTAATACTTTCTTTGAGTATACTACCAAAATTATTCTGACGAAGTCTAAAATTTGACCCCAATAAATAAATAGTTAGCCACAAACAATAACACGCTTAAACTATCTCAATCCATCTAATTCTCTTTTACCTATCTCCTTAATTCCGTTGTTCACTCAGGTCAACAAGCATATACAAGTAGTTTCTATCAAAACAAAAGATCATTCACATTACAAAAGTATTCAACTTGTTAAATCGATAATCTTTCACTCCATTATGCATAATGGTTAATAGAGAAATTTAATTATACATTTAATACATTCTAGCATTCTGTTACAGAGGTGGCAACGGAATGTGAACACTATCCACTGAATAGTTTCTTTCACCTACCTATCTCCCCACCTACCTACCTACCTACCCACCTACCTACCTACACACCTACCTACCTACCTACCTGCACACCTACCTACACACCTACCTGCCTACACACCTACATACACCTACCTACACCTACCTGCCCACACTCCTACGAGGTAGCATCTTTTCAACTACACGCGGTACAAGCACAGACGAGGATGTCAAAACCAGCCAGCATCGGAAAGACAGCAAGACAGGTTTTCACCAGTAGTTGACACCCCTCAACATCAATCTGCATGCAGGAGACATTTGTACACCAACTGACTTCACCATACGTCTGCATATTATTTCAATCTGACTTGTTCACCTTAGCATACATTCTATAAGCACCATTGTTCAATCTATTACAATCTGTCCTCGTAATTCGGAATCTTGTTCCTCATAATGAATAATCCTGTCACCGTTGACATAACTTCACCTCAGCTTTCACTTTGTGAGATTTGATTGTGACTGAGGTAAATGTTGCAGTTCACATGGAATTAAGTTTCCATCAGTTACCCTGTGTGTTCTGCATAATGGGAGATGAATTTCAACATAGGTAATGAGAGATGTTACAACTTATGATTGCAAAGTATTTAAGGAAGTAAGACGAGAGATGTGGAAGTGAAGTTCCATTCTCGATTGTGGGTCTATCTACATAAGCTTAGCTTTGTTTGTATGTTTAGTTAGTAGTCATGAAGTTCTCTGTTGTAGCAGAGAGCAGATTGAGTGACTGTGATGGTTATTAGAATGGTGGTGGAAGACTTAGTCTCTAGGATTTCAAGGACTGATGAAGTGACTGTTGGAAGTTGTTTCATGACAATCGGAAAACTGTTGTTATTGTTTCACTTATGAAACTACATTAATGTCTAGGGCGCCATAATCTACCTATCGAAGTAAATGCAGTAAACACTGGGCCAAGCCTTGTGTGATAAATTTCATGTAGGACCATTTGTTGTGAACTGGATGCCAAGCGTTGGACCGTTGGGTGGGTCATGTTAACGACTTGAACGTGAGATAATTGTCTATTGATTTTATACTACTCATATTTTGTTAGTAGGCAAACGGTTATATTCATATCTGCAGCAGAATACTAAAAGCTATTCAGTGAAATTACACACAGTGATATAGTGTATACACGATACAACATATAATATCATATCAGTGTGCACTATGTTAGGCAGACTAATCAAACATGGAGTTATGTTCTACAAAAGAGCCCAAAATTTGATTCTTATGATAGATAATGAGTTATCATGATAATGTGAGACGAATTAAATTGTTAGAATAATGCAAAATATTGGAAGCAATTTGACATGATAACTATCAGTTTGAAATATATTCAGTTACATTAGAAGTTAATCACAAGCTCAGATAGGAATTCAACAGTCTTGAAGTGAAAATAGCAAACAAACATTACAAGAAGGATTATGTAAGTTTCCAAACGTCAATTAATTATTTCACAGTTTATCACCATTTTGAAGTTAATTACTGAATTGATGAAAATCAGTATGAGACATATACTGAAATATTCATTGAAAGAGTAGTTCATGGAAAGTTCTTCTTGGAGTTCAACTCAAAGCAAGGAAGATGTTTATGAACCATACATATAGTTTTGAGTATGAGAAGTTAGAACAAGACATCCAAGCGTAAAATATTCTTTGCAACTAGATCCTCTACAGGATCTACTCTAATACATATACCTTCATAATAATGATAAAGGAGTTTATGTTGACTGAAGCACATGCAATCTGGATGATGATGATGATACGAACCAGAATAACAGTATGAAAATGTAAACACTCCGGTTATCTAAGTAGATCAAAAGCTTGAGAATAAAAAACTTACGTAATGCTGAAGGATGAGGTAAGTTGATAAACAAAGCCGAGACAAATGCAGTAAGTATATGAAAGGGGTGAATGATATAAAAAGGGGTAGGGAAAAAAACCGAATCATGAGGTTATTCACTAAGTATTCCTTGGCCAAGGGAAAGATAAGGAATGTACAAATTTCTTCTGGATACAGAGACTAGGGATATTAGCTCAAATTCCCATAGCTTCTGCTATAGGTGAAAGACGAGTTCGATTACCTTACGAAAGGTGAGATGGTATGCGGTGTATAATCGTGAAAGCATTATTCTTATCTATCAAGTGACCACTATCAACGAAGTGAGATAAAACCGAGCTTCTGATAGAATTTATCTGTCCCCTTCCCAGCCATGAAGATAGATACTCAGCAACAGGTTTGTTAAGTTGTCTAATAGCATGCCTTATGCAGCTTTCTGTAGAGAAGCAGCTAAACTTGTAAATACACATAGAGATGGGGAAACTAGATACCTTATCTTTTTTCTGAGCAGCAACACCTGGTCGACTGGAAAATGATGGGCAGAGTTTTGTGGTGTAAAATGTCCTCTTAGTGACTCCAAAGGATCTCCATTAGACTGCTGTTTCATCAACAATGGTTTCTTTTGTATGGTAATAATTCCAGGTTTGTTCCCATTGGCTTTGTCTGTCTTTTTATGAAAATGTTAGGGTAGCCCATTTCAACCAATGAATTGCGAATAAATCCTAACGCCTTCTGTACAAGATCATCCCAATATATTCTTCTCGCTTTATTAGTGAGTCATCTAACCGTGTTTGCTTTATACCGAATTGGTACATGACTAAGAAAATGTATGTACTAACTTATAGATTTGGTCTTCCTGTAAACACACTTGTTGAGTGAACCATCTTCTCTTCTCCTTAACAAAACATCCAAGTAGTGTAGTTTGCTGGCATTTTTCTCCTCAGAAGTGAAAGTGAGTGAGAAGTCAGTTACAACCAGACAGTTAAACAGTTATTCCACATGTAGAAGCTTTTGGACAATTCTGCCAAACACATGTTATTGGAGACAACTTTAAAAAGTCCAACAAGAAGGATATCATATCTTGGTTTCATAATCAACGTGACCGTTACAGTGTGTGAATATAGAGAAGAACTAGACAAAAAATTGCATAACTATTTCACTGTTAAACTTTTTAACAGGTTTCTGACAAGTAAACGTTAACTGTACCACTTGATGACATTAAGGACAGGTAATGTAACAGTGAAGTTGTTTTGGATAAGGAAAGAGAATGGACACATTTGTGACGACCCTCTGCAAATAAATTACTCATTATTCCTCCCCTTTTTTGACAAAAAGTGTAAGAAACATTCTGCCAAAGGTTAGGTAATTACAGGAAATATAGTGCCATCATCAATAGCGTTTGATCTAGACGTAGGACGATGATAGAAAATGTAGGGCCGTCGTCGGAAACGATGGGCAAGATATCGAGCAATTTATCATTCTGTTTTATAAAAAAAACTTAGGGACATGCGTAGAGCCATATATCTCACATATGAGGCCAAATACAAAGTTGAAAACTATTGATCTAGACGTAGGGAAAATGCAATAAAATTTCACTTCAGGCCTGAAACAGCCAAGGTTTTCAGTCTTATTTACGAATACCTTGATAAAATATGCGCTGCTTGTTCAACTGTTATTCTATGCTGGAATAAAAGTGGATAGGGAATTCGGTAACTCAACCACCCAGTCATCGGTTAGTGTGGTTAGCTACTGAATAAAAAACTTGTAGTAACTTTGACTTACATTGAATCTGAAAGATGCAGATCTGAAGGTCTCACTTTAGTCCTATGGACTGGCATAGTTTCCAGATTACCTTAGGTGATTTCTACTGACCCATAAAATATAGAGTCATCTTCGTCGTTCTGTGTTGAATGATGATAAACACGAGAGAGAACTTTACCTCAAACTGAGTCTGAGAACTAGCTGGTAGGGAGGGATATATTAATAATTTGACCTACAAAGGAGTTTGCCTACTTTTTCATGATGATAGTTCTATTCTCATCTCAACTGCTTCAAGTCTTTGACATTTACCAGCGTTAAAATTATGCTAATGTATCCTAGCAGAAAAATGACTCCCATCTTTATATTGTGAAGTTCAGCCTTAATTGATACTGTCTGCCTAGATCAGCACACGAACCTTTTAATGACACTGGCTTTTTCAGGACATACAACCGTTAACGTATTTATAGATGCCAGTAAGATTCAGTGAAGATATGATCGCTGAACTGAGTACTTTCTCAGTACTTTATGCAGACATCCACTTTGCCTTTTATCAGTCTGAAACAAACTAAACACATAGTCAAATAAGTAGAATAATGAAGACTATATTAGATTTCTTGAGACTGTCATCAGTTGATAGCAAACTACTAGAATTTCCTATATCATGATGTATAAGCCAGGAGACAGAATTTTCGGCTTAAAGACTAAGTAATATTTCCTTAGACGAATACCACTATGCAAGAGGTCAAAGTTTTTCGGGTCAGTTTGAAAGTCAAAACACACCACGTAACTGAATATTAGATTATGTATAGTAATGATAGGTAGTAGCTAGCAGTGGAATCCAGGATGCCTATTTCGTCCCAGTTGGAACTCTCCAGCCGGATTCATCTGCCTTCCAGTGAATATTGTCCCAACTGGGACTCAGACTCAGGGGCGATCGCTTACAAACGCAAGAGGTTTACCCACTACACCACCAAGTCAAGATAGCTACTTCTTGTGCGACGGGTATAGCTTTAGTGTAATTGTTTGTATTACATCGTCGTTGATTGGACCGAGTTATTCAGTCTCTATTGGCATATGGGCGCCTGTGCGGACACCTCGATACTGCCTGTCTTTTAACTATGTATGGTAACTAAATATAGTTAAAATACAGGCAATGTCGAGGCATCCGCACAGGGGCCCATATGCCAACAGAGACTGGTCAATTCGGTCCAATCAACGACGATGTAATACAAGCAATTACACTAACTATTAGATGATGTTGAAAGTTAGATAAACAAGTTAATAACTACTTCGTTCATTATAGAATCAATCAATATGAAGATAAGACAAGGGATTACTGTACAACAGTTTAAGTTGCCACATTTCATATCATTACAACAAATAACGAAGCAGTAGGATGACGTTAGAGAGGAAAGTTGGTCAGGAAGTAGTAAAAGAGAAGGATGAGAAAATGCTGAATTCAGTAGAGCTTTCAAGATATGGATACATTTGTGCTGATGACATTCTGTTCTCACAAGGATGATAACCTACTAGTCTCAGTCTCTCATTATGGCTTAATCCAATAGTCGAAGATTTCATGGAATTATGATATACTTTAGTTTGGCCCCTCTAAACCTTATTTCAGCCTGAACAAACTTCAGTGAACATTTTGTGACGAAGCAGACGAAGACTAAGGATGTCTAACCTATGCTCCAGTCGGCTCAGCTGATAAAGGTTCATGCACAACCTTGAATAAGAACGTCTATAATAAAGCTAAATAAGAATGAAGGGAGTGGGCATTTTTGACGGATACCACTCGATGTACATAGCTCACGGGACAACTCCTCTTAGGCTAAAAGACACCCAAATTTGTTTCAATAAACAGCATTTAAAACATTGATTTACCTATTCGGAGCCTCTTTACGTGAAAGATATTGCCATAAGACTTCTCGATAGATGGCGTCGAAAGCCACCTTCGCTTCAAGAGAAAAACAGCTATTATCAGGCGTTGATAAGTGTCACTGTGTTCCAGAATCTGATGGAGCGTGGATATTCGGTCTATACACTAACAGTTGGGTTTCGAGTCTGCCTGCTTTTCTTGACCATGCTGTTCTCGAGCTCCACTTAGGCATCTAATGATTATAGGACCTAGAATCTTAGACGCAATGTTTGTCAGGCTGATTTCATTGTGGTTATCACAAAAGGACCTCTTACCTTTCTTGGAGACTGGGATAATCAGTGGTTGAGATTAGTTAGAGGTCATACGTGACTCCTAGACACCAGCCAATACCTCGGTTATCTTGACTAAAAAAATACTACCACCGTCCTTATTTATATACCTCGGAAGCTAGTCCGTCTGGTCTTGCTGCCCTTCCTGTCCTTACCTACTGCTTTCTCGACTTCTACAAGTTTTGGGGGCCCATCTCAATGATCATTTCAGGATCCGACTGCATAACAGTTAATTTGATAGTAACTGGAAGCCAGCTGAACTATTCCTCGAGGTGTTCTATCCATCTTTCCAGTCATCTCCTCTGCGAGTGAATGGGACACCTGTCCTTTTCCACTATAGCCTCACTAACCGTTGGCCTTCTTGCTCCAGTTTCCTCAGTAACTTTAGCTAACTGCCTGCTGTTATCCATCACCGCTGCCTTTTCCATACTTTAAAATTCGTTGCCCATCAATTTTTGCCTGCATTAGGTAGACTTTTGGTCAGTCTACATTTAAGTTGCATTCGCTCATGATTATACTCAGAGCCTGCATGGATGTTTTAGCATGAGTCCATTAATTCAGGAGAAGCTGTTGATATCCACTGAATCGTTTTAATCACTCTGAGAGTCAGCTGCGATCTTCAACTCTGTTTTTACATCAGACCATATGTGGTGCCAAGTTTCTTCTGGATGAGTGATACTGTTCCTTTCCGATAACTGTCAAGCCAGCTTCCCACGACAAAAAGTTCCACCATTCCTAGTTGTCCTCACTGGACCATTCGGTCTAACATAGCACAGGTGACTGTCAACTGAAGTCCAGCCGATCAGAGAACTTCCTGTCATAGTGCTGAGTGCTACAACTACGCGTGCAAGACAGCAAGAACTGAATATCGAATCTCCAGAGGCTCGAAGAGTAAATTTTGCGGATTCAGCATATTGGCCTGGTGAAGTTGAATGAATAACCGCGCTTGGCTCTTATATACGTGTCTCACAAGCACAGCACACATTTATGTCCCGAGTCTCTAGAGCTTTGGCTATTGAAGCTTGTTGGCTAACTAGACAGATGGTGGGGATGTTGAGAGCTCTAGTTTGTAATTCGAAGCACAGCTTCAGGAGACCAAGGTGCTATTCTGTGAAATCAGATGGTTTCCGAGTGCTAAAGAGCTGGAAGGAATTAGAGATAGTATAGGATAGTTGACTGAAAGACATGATATGAAATTAGAAAGTAAGGGTGTGGGAGGTGGACGGTGCTCTGATGGAGCTTGATTACTGGCAGAGTTATGTGGGTGGTTGACAGTTCCCGGCTGCTTATAGCATAGAAGGCTAGGTCTTCTTGAAGTTTCTGTAAAAGAAGAAACTAGTAATCGATCACAGGGCCCATGAAACATCTACTTGAGGCTGGTCACACAGCCTTTTGTCAAGTCTTAGGTTTCCGGATTTTTGCTCTTGAATTTGACTATGAATCTCTCTTTTAGTCATCGGCGTGCCTCAGGGTGATAGGAGCTGGGTATTCTTGAGACTGACCTTTCCTAACCTTTCCCCTTCCCACAGTAAAGATGGCACCAACGTGACATTGCTGGCCATCCAAGGGAAACACTTCACTATTGTTACACTCCCCTCCAGTCAGTAGTACGACTTCACCCTAACACACTCACCGTAGTGTAACAATTTACACTACCATGACAACAGACGTTTCTAGCATAGTAGAACCTTGAGAGAACAAGCATCACGCCAGCATATCTTGTTGAGCCATTATGATATACGAACCTGACCACCATGTCAAGTTAGCTGATGTCGGTCGGGCGTTCAGGGTAGAGGTTTACTTGGAGTTTTCTGCTTCAAAGATATATTACCATAAATTTAGTCATATCGCCGGTAAATCAATACAGAAACCATCTTTGAACTACTGATATAGTTGTTCTCCTTCCAGTACTATGTAAGCTATTGTTATGATAATGTCTGCGATTTGCTTTGTGTCAATTTTGCGTATTTCTGGATTTTAATAGAGCAGACTTGAATGTAAAGCTAACAACGGCGAAAAATACTAGTGAGTTTTTTTGCATGACCACTTACAGCTGAAAGTAGGAGATGTAGTAGGTAGTGTGGCTAGGATATGAATCTTTCTATCTGTGGAAGAGGTAGTTATTTATTTATTTTCTGACCAATGTATGCAACACTCGCCAACTGTTTAGGCTGAATAAGATGAAACGCTGATAACCTCCCAGAATAGACGTGTAGAACATTGAGCAGAACACTGAAGTATAGTTCAGTAAGCCTTCTGCAGCGCTACAGCTCCTCATTATTCAGCCTGAAGCTGAATGGGACGTAGATGTTGGTCGTCCAACTTTCCTTGAAGTTGAGAAATCTTTATCTAACCGGAAACGATGGAAGGTAGCGGGACCTGACAGTTTTCAAGGATGGAGTTAGGAAATTGGTGATTAGAGTGACAAAAGTACCGGGTGGTGAATACGAATCAGAGGCACTTCTGACAGACTGGTGTATTTCTCTGATCATCCCAGTCTTTAAGAATAGAGGGAAATCCTCTTGTGACAATCACGAGGGAACTAGTTCGACTAATATTGTTTCCAAGATCCTTAGGTCCATATTTATCCGACGTCTGACTGGAAGTAGAGAATAGTAAACTCAAGAAAATCGAGCAGGTTTCAGACCTGTACGAGGGTGCATCGACAGGTTCCGCAAAACAGGTATAATCACTGGCAACGGAACTAAAGGAGGCGTTTGACCCTGTCGACTGTGAGATATTATGGTCAGTATCTAACTGTGAAGGGAGCATCGAGAAAGTATATAATGTTTGTTTATCAAAGCTCTCTATCGGAAACACGCAGCTGCGTTAAGGGGGATTTATAGAGAGTTGTCATGTGAATCGATAACAATTAGTGTTGTCCACTTGGGTTGTCCACTGTCACCATTCCTATTTAATTTCTCCATAAACGTACCAATGGACATCACTTCAGTTAGGCATGTCTGAATTCACAGGGATTGACCTACCCCCAGAGGTTATCTGGTTGACTTGGAGTGTGGAGACGATAATGTCCTGCCGGACGAAGACTGGCAAAATACAGACAGGGTCTTCTGAACGCCTTTAGCAGAAATCTAAGTAGGTTTTGTATGGGTTTCATTGGCACTTACCAATTGTAAGGTGATGTTTCAGGACTGGTCTGTTGTAACTAAACTCAGCTTATGGATAGGAAATAGAGTCGTGGAAATGCGTCAACCACTTCACTTACTTAGGGAGTTTCATCAGCCCACTGAACGGTCTGGTTGCTGACGAAATCTCAGCTCAGATACATAAGGCCTGTTTAGCATTTGTCAACTTGCGTTATCTGTGGCAGTGACTGGAGAGATATCCAATGGTCTAAGAAAGGGCAAGTATACTACGCCAATGTAGCTCGTTCTGACCTGTTGCACGGCTGTGATACATAACCACTGAAAGTAGGAGACATGAAGTGATTACAATGTTTTGATACCAGATGTCTTCATAGCGCTAATCTTATTTGATGGAATCTCCGTATGAGAAATATTGTGGTCAAGCTAAGGGTACCAGGCAAGACAGTCAAGTCAGTCAGTGAGGTTGTGAACCTACATCGGCTCAGGTGGGTTGGACATATGTTGCATACGTCGACCCACCACCAACCTCAACATTCAATACGAGGGGAGGTTTTATTCGGTTGAAAGAAGGTGTAGAGTGGCCAGACTAAGGTGTGGAGTCAGTCAGTAAAGTCTATGACTGTTGGTCTGAGTCGTATGGGGAAATATATACCAGCTGACTGTGGCCTTTGAGACAACAGGAATCAGTGGTTGAGAACTGTTGGCGGCATGGTAAGAAATCGGTCACTACTGTGAGTTGTACTAACTTGAACCAATCGACTTGCGTGCGTAGTTTTAAGTTGATTCTGTTTGTCTCTCTGTCTGATATTATGTTGCTGATAAGTACACACCCAGCAAATTGGAATCAATGGGAGGGTATTATTATTATTATTTATTATTTTTCTCTTGGGTTCCTAGTCAAACATAGAGCTTCAGTAGCACGTCTCCATTGCGATCTGTTCTCTCCAGTCTTTTCACCCTGGCACCACGACTGCCTACAACATTTCATTTCCTCCTGATACACCATCTCCTCCATGTGAACCTGGCCTCGGACGCCCAACTCGTCGTTTCTCTTCTGTATTCCATTCGACGATCTGACGTGAAATGTGATGTCTCCAATCGGCATTCTCAGTGTATGCCCAATCCAATCCATCTCCACTTCCGTCTCCTACATATTTGCTGGGTGACAGGTTCTTCGTTGGTTCGTCCCCAGAGTTCCTTGTTGTTCATTCTTTCTGACCATCTGATCTTCAAGGTTGAGCCAGCGTAGACGTCAGTTGATAAATGTCTGTAGTTTGTTGGAAATGCTTTTCTTGACATGCCAAGTTTCTGAACCATATAGCAGCAGTGACTTGATTGAATTGGTGCTGAAAATCCGGACTACTTCCTTTAGATTTCTCCTGTTAATGGTGATTGGTGCTTGTTGTTGGTGGTGGTGGTTGGGTATCTTCATCACCTCCATCTTGTCTACATTCACTTGAAGTCCCGTTTTCGCTGCCTCCCCTATTTTGTCAACTTGTTGGTTTTCGCCTCTATATCTTCGAGTTTGTGCAACATTGAACATAAATCATTATCAACGAAATCCAAATGTTCGAGGCTCTTTCATCTGTCCAGCGTATGCTCATCTTCTCACAGCTCCTCTTGGTTTGCTGCATGATCCAGTTCACCACAATCAGGAAGATCATGGGTGATAATAGGCAGCCTTGTCTTACTCCTGACTTCATTTCAGAGGCGTCACTGAGCTTTCCATTATGAATCACTTGGCATGTGGCGTTGTCATGCAGCTATTGAGTAAGGTGGATAAAGATTTGTGGCACTCCATAGTGTTGAAGCAACTGCCAAATTACTTGTCGATTGACACTGTCAAAGGCCTTTTCAAAGTTAATAAAGTTGAAGTAGAGTGTTGACTGCCATTCTATACTCTGTTCAATGATGATGCTTAGTGTTCCAATTTGATCCATACATGATTTGTTCTTCCTGAAGCCACCCTGTTTCGGTCATTTTACCAAGATACTTGAGATGAAATATATACAAACAGTCGTTGACACTGAACAACATTTGAATGATGGACTTGAATGATATTCACCTCATTATAGTCGTCATGATACTAATTAGCCTAAAAATTCTCAACCAAGTGATTCTAGGTGCAAGAAATAAAGATAAACTGCCTGACTGTGCAATGATCAAATCCGTGAATATTCTGATATTGGCCTCCTTGGTTTAATAAAGTTACTCAGAAACTATAAAGGTGGATAAAACTTTTATCGAATTTATTTATAGAGACTAAAAGGGGAAATATTTAAAACTAAGACCGTTACAGTTCGTAATCTATTCAAAATCTTGATTACACAGTCGATTATGATTTCAATATATCAAATGGGGATATTAACCAGAAAGTTGCCTTATAATAGACTGGATGGGAAATATATACAATGAATTTTCATATGAAATATCAATTGGGAAAAAAAAATCTAATCTTAGCATTGTAAAAGAAGTTTTGAACTACATACTTCGGATGTACAGGTATCATCAATCCCTTCTGATATCCTAGTAATACGATTAGAAATCCTCAACAAATTGTGTTTTCATTTCTTGCATGCTCGATGACTTAAACTGGAATTTCTTGAAATATAGTCAGTTACATGGTCAGACACTCAATGGGTCTTTAGGTTGAACCTTTAGCTACTTTGTTTACACATAAGTTAATGGCCATATCACTTGTAGCTAACTGATAATTGTCGATAAACAGCTGACACAGACAACCTCTAGACGAGTATTTAAATTTTCGTCTCTCGATGATCGCCTTTCATTTCAAATAAATTGACAGTTACATGCATGTAAGTTCGAAGATCTACACGTGAAAACTAACAAGTTGACAGAAGAGACAACTAAGATGGGACTTCAAGTGGATGTAGAGAAGACAACAACACCAACAAGAACCATGAACGGGAGAAATCTGAAGGAAGTAGTCTCTTTCACCTACCTACCTACCTATACACCTACCTACCTACCTACACACCTACACACCTACCTACCTACACACCTACCTACACACCTATACACCTACCTACCTAGAAGGCAGCGCCGTTTTAACTACCGGCGGCACGGGCACAGATAAGGACGTCAACTCCAGGATCAGAAAGACAACAAGACAGGCCTTTCTTCATCAGTCTCAAGTCAGTGTGAAGATCTACTGAACTCCACTCCACTCCACTCCACTACACTGCACTGCATTCAGCATATGGAACAAGATCCGGACTTTCAACACTACCAATGTCAGCCAAGTCAGTGCTTCTATGTGATGGCTGAGAGACTTGGCGTGTTACGAAAAGCATTTCCAACAAACTTCGGACATGCATCATCATCAGCTGCCGCCTACGCTAGCTCCATACAGAAGATCAGATGGTAAGAATAATAACAATAAGCAAGGAGGGAGTGTGGCCTGGCAACGAACCAATGAAGCAAGAACCTATCATCCAACAAATATGAAGGAGAAAGTAGAGATACATTAGATTGGATTGGAATGTTTGTGGACATCAAGTGTTAAGTCAAGCCCTCGGATGGAACCCAAATGAGAAACGACGAGTTGGGAGTCCAACAGTGATATGGTGGAGATCGTGTGAGGAAGAAATGAATGGTTATACGAAGTGGTGGAGCCGTGTTAAGAAGATTGCAGAGAAGAGAGTGAAATAGCAACGTGCTACTGAAGTCCTATGTTCTGCTAGAAACTCAAGGGAAAAATAATCATCAGTAATTCACTAGCATCCTTAGCAATGATAAGAACTGGGTACCATTGTGTTGTGTTAAGACTACCAAAAAGTAAGCAGTGAAAAATTGTTATCAGTTATACTCACATAATTACTGCATTCGTGATAAATGTTGTAATATTGAGTAGATGTGAGATTGAAATCATCGTCATTGGGTTTAAAGAAGGCATACATATTTTCAATGAAATCTGTTACCAAGCTTTTCGACGTCTCTGAGTTATCTAGACACTGGCTGTATCTTGAAGAAATGAGCGGAGTTAATGTTATATGCAGCAAATATCATTGCTGATAATGATCTTCCTTAATTAGTTACGTAACACTGTGAACAAGAATATTTGAAACGTTGTACTATCATACATGAATGTGACTCAGTTTATTGTCTGTAAGCTTTTGTTCAGTTGGGTATATATGGTGTGAATAGACAAAAGTGTTGGTGATTGTTTACCACGCAAGTATCATCTGTTGGCTTGGCTTCAACAAAGCATAAATCGTGGAAAATATTTCTGGGCAAAACAACTTTGATGTAAGCCAAAGTATCAGGTGATCAAATGAATTTTAAAACTTGGAGAGGATAAACTTCGGTTGAGTAAAGCTAGACAATGGAATACAATAGTTTTATGGTTATAAGAACTGTAGGTTTTGCGTAAATTTACGATACCAGTTGAAAGCCAATAATTTGTACAGTGGCATTCCGTATCTACAGCTATGAAGCATTTTCAGACAGTAAAAATCATTATCTTAGAATTGAACGTATTCTTCGTCACAGTATTTATATTCATTCGTTGTGTTCAGACTTATATTCGACATAAATCATCAGCGAAATCCAAAACTTATAGGCTCTTTTCATCAGTCTAGCGTATGCCCCTCTCACTCCTGACGGTTTGCTGCATGATCCAGTCGATCACAATTAGAAAGATCATGCGTAATAGTAGGCAGCGTTGTCTTACTCCTTCTCTTCAAAAGCATCGCTGAGCTTTCCATTCTGAATCATTTGGCATGTGGCGTCTTCATATAGCTGTTGAATAAAACTTAAAGATGTAGTACCTAAGGAAAATCAACAAGGCTGTATTTGTGAGAAAAAATGCTCAAATAGTAACAGTTAAGCAGATTCCAAAAAACTTCAGCAGAGGTTAATTAGCTAGTAAACAAATCGCAAGTCTCACTACACTCCATGGGAAAGAGTTCACAAAATTGACCTTGATAGAGCCAAGGTTCGACGAAACGATTTTCGGTCATACTATTAAACATTGATTGCTGGAGGCCTACATACACGCATAGGTAAATCCTCTTAACAATTACTAATCAGTAGACAGAAAGAGTGACCATAGCATTTGCCTATACTTACAAGTACATGACCATAGATTAATTTATATAATCTTGGTATTTTAATTTCTAATTATTTCCCTGAAGAAGCTAGGAACAAACTTCAGTGAGAAACGTTAAAACTATTTGATTTCAAACACGCTATGACTTACACAAATATTAACTATGCTTAATGTCAAACTGTCAATAAGCCCCCAATTTTTGCGATACAATTCGGTCAAGCCTTGATCCTACCTAGTTTATTAAAGCTAATCGAATTTCCTCAAAGTTTTTACAACTACAACAACTGAGTAAGGAAGTAATAAATATTTCCCTCCACATTAGGATCTTTCCTCACAAACCATCGACTAAATTCTATTCAAGATTCAATCAATAAATTGAGTATTTGTAATGGGAACCTCAGTGATGCCTTTGAAGTGGAGACGGAAGTAAAACAAGGCTGTTGACTATCACCCATGATCCTCCTTATTGTGGTCGACTGGATCATGTAACAAACAGTGAGGATCGAGTAGAGGGGGATACTCTGGATCAATTGAAAGATCCTAGAAGATTTGGATTTCGCCGATCGTCATTTGTGTCCAATGTCACACAAAATTGAAAATCTAAAGGCGAAAACTAACAAGTTGAGTGAAGAGGCAGAGCAGCGAAGATGGGAATTCAAAAGAACGTAGAGAAAACAGAGGTGATGAAGATACCCAACCAACAACAACAACAACACCACCAACAACAACAACAATCTCAAATCACCATCAATGGGAGAAACCTAAAGAAACTAGCCTCCTTCATCTACATCCATCTAGGCAGCACTGTTTCAACTACACGCGGTACAGGCAAATACGACGAAGTCAAAGTCAGCCAGGATCGGAAAGACAACAAGACAGAATTTCATTAACCTGAAACAATTGGGTAGATCTTCTGCACTCAGCATATGGAATAAGATCGGGATTTTCAACACCACTAATGTCAATCAAGTCAGTGCTTCTATGCGACGGTTAAAAGACTTGGCGCGTTACGTTAAGCATTTCCACCAAACTACAGACATTCATCAATAACTGTCTACACCCACTCGTTACTGAAACTCAGATGACCAGAAAGAATAAACAACAATCAACTCTGTCTGGCTGCCAACAAACAAACGAAGCAACGACCTTTTTATTACTCAACAAATATGCACTGGAGGGAAGTTGAGATGGATTGAATTGGCATGCACTGAGAAGACTATTCAGGGACATCATGCATCAGGCGAGGCGAGGTGAGGCGAGGCACTCGAGTGGAACCCATATGGGAAACGACCAGTTGGGCATTGGAGGTGAGGGTGACATGTAGACGATGGTGTGTGAGGAAGAAATGAAAGTTTGTGGGCAGTGGTGGAGCCAGATTGAAAAGATTGCAGAGTAGAGAGTGTAATGGAGACGTGCTACTGAAGCCCTATGTTCGACTAGGAACCCAAGGGACAAACAATAATAATAATAATTTAAGATTTTCGTTTAAATTTATAAGATTATATTCATTGGTTAAGAAGAACACCTTCAACGAATCGAATAATAATGATGAAGAAACTTTTTGATACTTCGAAAAAATTTGGTTGTCTATAAAGTAAGAAATATTCTTTGTTTATTGGTTATGATCACTTATCAAATAAGAAGGTTGGCTAACTCTAACTGCGTTTTCTACGTGACTGACTAGTTGAACATTATTTAACATCTATTTAACTAAGAAATGAAGTATTTGTTGGTTATTTAAACAAGATAATTATACTTATCCACTTCATATATCTAATTGCATAATGTTATTATATACAGCTAGTACACTGAATTCCCTTATATTATACAGTTTATATCTTACTGGATACCTTATATCTGAAATACTGTTAAATGACAATATGCCTAATGAGTTGGATAGCCTTAATACTAAAGAATATGGGAGATTAATTTCAAAAAATGAATCATACCGATTGGTAAGATTATTATTTTTTTTTAAAGGATCTATAAACAAGATTAGTCGGATCATTATTATTATACACAATTGATTCAACTTAACCAATCATCTCCGGTAATATTTCAAGATTTTAACAAAAGTATAATTTTAGCAACTTCATACCTGGTAAATTATCTTTTTGCTTTTCATTGGTTGTACATTTAGAAGATGGATACTCGGTTTTCAATAAAGTATTATGGTATGTATTATAATTCACTTAATATACTATCAACAGGTAAGAAATGAATAGTTATTTTTCATAATCGATTGTTTTATGAATTATTACTACAAGTTAACTGTTATATATATTATATATTAGTCCCTTGGGTTCCTAGTGGAACATAGGGCTTCAGTAGCACGTCTCCAGTGACCTCTGTTCTCTGAGATCTTTTGAACCTGGTCCCACGACAGCCCACAACCTCTGATTTCATCCTCGCATGACCTCCTCCATGTCACCCTCGGACGTCCAACTCGTCGCTTCCCATGGGGATTCCACTCGAGTGCCTGGCCTGACGCGTGATGTCCTCAGTCGGCCTTCTCAGTGCATGGCCAATCCATCTCCACTTCTTCCTGCATATTTGTTGCATGATAGGTTCTTGGTTGGTTCGTTCCCAGAGTTCCTTGTTGCTTATTCTTACTATTCTGGCCATCTGATCTTCAGTAACAAGTGAGCGTAAGCAGTTGTTGATGAATGTCTGTAGTTTATTGGAAATGCCTTTCGTGACGCGCCAAGTCTCTGAACCATACAAGAGCACTGACTTGACGTTGGTGTTGAAAATCCGTATCTTGTTCCGCATGCTGAGTGCAGAAGATCTCCACACTGGTTTCAGGCTAATGAACGCCTGTCTTGCTTTTCCGATTCTGACTTTGACGTCCTCGTCCGTCCCGCCTGTAGTTGAAACAGTGCTTCCTAGATAAGTGAAGGAGGTTACTTCCTTCAAGTTTCTCCCGTTGACGGTGATTGGAGTTTGTTGTTGTTGTTGTTGATGGTGGTGGTGCGGTATCTTCATCACTTCTGTCTTCTCTATATTCACCTGAAGTCCCGTCTTAGCTGCCTCTTCTGTCAACTTGTCAGTTTTTGCCTGCAGATCTTCAAGTTTACGTGACATTAGACACAAGTCATCGGCGAAATCCAAGTCTTCTAGGTTCTTTTCCGTCGTCCAGTGTATCCCCTCTTCTCGCTGCCTACTGTTTGCTGCATGATCCAGTCCACCAAAATAAGGAATATCATGGGGGATAGTAGGCAACCTTGTTTCACTCCTGTCTTCACTTCAAAGGCATCACTGAGCTTCCCATTGTGATTACTTGGCATGTGGCATCTTCATATAGTTGTTGAATGAGGCGGATAAAGGTTTGCGGTACTCCGTAGTATTGAAGCAGTTTCCAAATTACTTCTCGGTCGACGCTGTCAAAGGCCTTCTCAAAGTCGATGAAGTTGAGGTAGAGAGCTGATTGCCATTCTATGCTCTGTTCTATGATGATACGAAGCGTTGCAATTTGCTCTGCACATGATTTGTACTTCCTGAAGCCTGCCTGTTCCAAGTTAACTGTTATCTTGACATGAATAGGAGGAATATTAGAAACTTAAGAAAAGCTTTCCCCTACCTAAAATGGGACTCCTCAGCAGTGCTCACTGATGCCTCCATCCCACCAGGTTCTATTGCCAGCATATTATCATTGAAACAATATGAAGTCATGACGGTTGCGATAAACCAAGTCGAATATGAGGACAGTTACTCAACAATAGTATTGTATAGAGTTTGGTCTATGTCATGAATTGACAGAGATTTCCGATGTGATGGCTAGATGGAGTGATGCCGATGTTCCTTTAATTGATATCAATTCATGATGAATATCAACGCGAAATTTGGAAAAATAGAAACGATTTGTAAGTGTAGATGACAATGATGGTGGTTTAGTGATCTCTAAACTTAGAAGTTACACGATCAGAGTTTGTGATATCCTCAGCACTAACTTCATAATAACCTTAGATTTCATTCAGTTGTAAGTTGAAGAAGCGATTTTTATCATACCTTAACCTTTTTGACCTTAAATTTTCTTTGGTCACATTGGCAGAGATTGATAGGACTTTTCAAATATGCTTCACTTCTTAATGAGACTACTGCTGAAGTTATCAACAAGCCTAATGATGATGACACACCACCAAGAAAATATCAAAGTTTAGTGAACACCATACCACCATCAGTTTGGAATGGATTTGCTTTATGGTAATACGCTTACAGTACGAGAGCTTACCAAATCAAGACTTAACGGTCACCACTTGCTCTTTTTCTCAACTCCTGTGACATGATAACATGATCATACTTTCTAACAGAATTTCAACAAGATAAATTCCAGTAAAGATGTTTATATGAAGTAGCTATATCAACTACCTTGGTGGTCGACGTAAATATTCCACTACCACATAGTTTAATATATCCCAAGGTTACTTTTACTTTATACAAGGGATGTAAGCACCCACCAATAGATGACTTGAATTCCAACGGTCATGTTAAACCTTTTCTACTACAATTCTGTAAACTTTTAAAGATCAGTTCATCATAGAAGATTTTTAATGTATCTTAATATTTTCATAAAGGTATTATAGGTATAGGAGCATCATTCCTTCATGCTGGATCAATGAAAAAAATTGAAGCTTTTAATGGACAAGAAAAAGATCATGAAGTGCAGACAATTAGCAATGGTAAGTCTCATTTTTATATCACCAAGACTTGAATTGTTTTTAACGTTTAATGTTTTCTCATTTGATCAAAGTATTATTATTTGTCCCTTGGGTTCACAGACGAACATACAGCTTCAGTAGCACGTCTCCATTACACTCTCTACTCTGCAATCTTTTCAACCTGGCTCCATCACTGCCCACAAGCTTTCATTTCTTCCTCACACACCATCTCCTACATGTCACCCTCATCTCCAATGCCCAACTGGTCGTTTCCCATATGGGTTCCACTCGAGTGCCTGACCTGGCCTCGCCTCGTCTCGCCTCGCCTCGCCTCGCCTGATGCGTGATGTCCCCAGTCGGCATTCTCAGTGTATGCCAATTCAATCCATCTACACTTCCTTCCAGTGCATATTTGTTGAGTAATAAATAGGTTGTTGCTTCGTTCGTTCGTTGGCAGCCAGACAGAGTTGATTGTTGTTTATTCTTTCTGGTCATCTGAGTTTCAGTAACGAGTGGGTGTAGACAGTTATTGATGAATGTCTGTAGTTTGTTGGAAATGCTTAACGTAACGCGCCAAGTCTTTTAACCGTCGCATAGAAGCACTGACTTGATTGACATTAGTGGTGTTGAAAATCCCGATCTTATTCCATATGCTGAGTGCAGAAGATCTACCCAATTGTTTCAGGTTAATGAAATTCTGTCTTGTTGTCTTTCCGATCCTGGCTGACTTTGATATCGTCGTCTTTGCCTGGTCCGCGTGTAGTTGAAACAGTGCTGCCTAGATAGATGTAGATGAAGGAGGCTAGTTCCTTTAGGTTTCTCCCATTGATGGTGATTGGAGATTGCTGTTGGTGGTGGTAGATCTTCAAGTTTGTGTGACATTAGACACAAATGACGATCGGCGAAATCCAAGTCTTCTAGGTTCCTTTCCGCGGTCCAGTGTATCCCCGTCTTCTCTCTCCCCACTGTTGCTCAAAATACCAGTCTTTATTTGAGCAAATTATATATGAAATATGAGGCAATAAAATAATGAGTGGTTTTGTTCAGTTATATTATATAAGAAAGGCAGTCTTCAGAATGTCAAGTGCAATTCATACTCATAGGACTTTAAGGTGGTGGAGAATATTTACAGAGTAGAAAATTAATTTCATCAATGGTTTGTCCTCTAGGCTAGATGATTAAATCATGAATGTTTCCTTATCATTTCAAACAAATTTATAAACACACACCTAAGATCAAAGTGAGCTAGAGAAATTTCTCCGTAATTAGATATGTAGCTGTTATTGTTTGATAGATTGACTCAATGTTAGTTGATAAATGACCTGTATTTCAAGTTTTTGGAAATCCCTTAACATTCAATGTGATTTCTCCAATTAATATTTATGCTTTCTTTACAATTGTCTATATGTATGTATGTAAATAAGAAAACTTCGTACTTCAATAGCAGTTAATGTTCCCATAGATGAATGCCAAGAAGATAGCACATGTATTAGTTTTGAAAGTCAAAAGTAGTTTATGGAAGCCTTTACAGGTTCTTGTAGGTCAGAAACCTACAAACTACTCTCTTTGATATTATTTAGACTTAAAGACAATCATGAAGAAAGATAATCCTAATCTCATCAACAAAATACACTTTAGAAACTACATGAATCACACATCACAATGATTAGAGTGTAATATATATAAAGCTCATAATGTTATATGGATTTTGATGACTAGTAGAGGAGGCCAGGATGTGTATTTTGTCCTAATTGAGACACGTCAGCTGAGCGATGTCGTTCCCACTGAGGTTTGAAGCCAATACCTTTCGCTTTAAACTCCAGAGCGTTATCCACTAAGTCACTGGGGCATGACAACTACCACTCTTGTAATGGCGGTCAGTTATTGTCATGATACTTGCAATTTACTGACAGCAGAATTCCTCGACTTCTGTTGACTTCAGTGGGAACAACCTTACTCACTTCAGTGCAGGTGCACCCGACTGACTAGTCCTAAGTAGGATGAACCGCGCATACTAGATGCCTCTGTTAGTCACAAAGATCAGTATAACATCATGAATACTTAGTAGTATCAAGGCATCTGCATAGAAGCTCATTGTCTCAAATTCCGCTCCAACTATCAAGATTTCAACTGCCAGGTGTTATCATTTGTCTTGAAGTAATTATTATTATTTTTTCCTTGGGTTCCTAATGAAACATAGGGCTTCAGTAGCACGTCTCCACTACACTCTTCACTCTGCAATGTTTTAGACCTGGCTCCACGACTGCCCATAAGCTTTCATTTCTTCCTCACACACCACCTCCTCTGTGTCATCCTCGGACGCCAAATTGTCCTTTCCCATATGGGTTCCACTCGAGTGCCTGACCTCGCCTCGCCTCGCTTCGCCTGATGCGTGATGCGTGATGTCCCCGAATAGTCTTCCCAGTGGATGCCAATTCAATCCATCTACACTTCACTCCAGTGCATATTTGTTGAGTAATAAATAGGTTGTTGCTTCGTTTGTTCGTTGGCAGCCAGACTGAGTTGATTGTTGTTTATTCTTTCTGGCCATCTGAGTTTCAGTAAGGAGTGTGTGTAGGCAGTTGTTGATGAATGTCTGTAGTTTGTTGGAAATCCCTTTCATAATGCGCCAAGTCTCTTAACCGTCACATAGAAGCACTGACGTGACTGAATTGGTGTTGGAAATCCGGCTTAGAACCGGTTAGTAACTAGTTAACTAGTTAACTAGGCGAATATGTCTTGAGGTAATAGCTATGGTTTGTTGATCAGTGCATGGAAATCCCTTTGACTACCCAGGTAATTAAGCTGTAATGATATTGCAGTGGAGAATATATTGCCTAAGGTTTGACGAAAGTCAACATTAATACAGACATTCCTTAGCTAAAGACAGATAGTTAAGGATTCACACTGCTTAATACTTTGTCGTGTTAAGTTGCGCTGCCAGTATGTGATCCTCTAGTCACCTAGATGGAAGACATCTATGAAATATACTATTCTATCTGGGGCACTATTATGTTGTTCCTTAACCTCATACTGGTGAGCAAATAAGAAGTATGAATAATTAGTGATCAGTCTTTATGTATGTCAAGTTTGCGTTGGATCATTTCCTAAAGTGTGAAACATACATTCACTACTATTTCCATGATTTCTTGAGTTAATTTCCAACAACAGCGAAAGTCCTGTTATTAGAAACAATGACAAGCTGTATACAGGCGACTTTCTTAATTATATTTTCAAAATAGACAATATTACTACTGCCTAAAAAACCACTTGGGATGCATCTGCGACCACACATAGAAAAGTTAATGTATAGTACATTGAATTGTCTAATCACGGTCCCTCTTTTATTGATATAAGGATGAATGACCATAACTATTCATAGTGGAAGAAGGATTTGGTTCAATCAACCTAGGGGAATTAAGAATTGTATTATCGAATCATACCCATTTCATATAGATTGTTTATCACGACTCAGTAGCCTAGTGATAATTGAAGTCAGTTTCAATGAGAAAAACATTACTTATTAGGAAGAAACTACTTCCGATTAACGACTCTCATATTGGATAAGATACGTGGTTGCTAGGGTCTTTCTACTATTATTACGATTCAACCTTTTATTTCTTCTATTCAGTTAAACAAAAATATCCGTATATTACTACTATTTAAACGATAAAAACGTAAATATTTTGTTTTTTTCAGATCAATATATAGCCATTAGATGGCCAAGTCTACAAGTATATCAAGGTGAAAATGAAGAATTCGGTAGGATTAGTATTATGATTTATTTTTTTACTTGGGTTACTAATGGAACATAGTATTTCAGTAGCACGCCTCCATTGCACTCTCTTCTCTCCAGTCTTTTCAACCTCACTCCACAACTGCTCACAAGCTTTCATTTCTTCTTCACACATCATCTCCTCCATGTCACTCTCCGACGCTCAACTTGTCGTTTCCCATTTCGGTTCCCTCGATGGCCTGGCCTGAGGCATGATGTCCAAAATCTTTCTTCTGAGTGTGTATCCAATCCAATCCATCTCCACTTCCTTCTTCTGTATAGTTATTGGGTGATAGGTTCTTACTTCGTTTCTTCGTTCTCAGAGTTTCTTGTTGTTCATTCTTTCTTGCCATTTGATCTTAAGTACCGAGTAAGCGTAGACATCTGTTGATGAATGTCTGTAGTTTGTTGGAAGTGCTTTTCGTGACACGCCAAGTTTCTGAACCATACAGCAGGACTGACTAGACGTTGGTATTAAAAATCCGAATCTTGTTCTTTGTGCTGAGTGCAGTCCAGTAGATCTCTACACTAATTTCAGATTAGTTAAAACCTCTCTTTGGTTTCCGATCCTGGTTTTGACATCCTCGTCTATGCCTGTGCCGCCTGTATTTGAAACGATGCTGCCTAGGTAGTTGGGTGAAAGAGACTACTTCCTATAGGTTTCTCCCGTTTATGGTGATTGGTGCTTGTTGTTGGTTGGGTATCTTCATCACCTCCGTCTTGTTTACATTCACTTGAAGTGCCGTTTTCGCTGCCTCACCTATTCTGTCAACTTGTTAACTTTCATCCATAGATCTTCAAGTTTGTGCTACAATACATTAGATATAAGTCATTATCGGCGGCGAAATCCAAATGTTCTAGGCTCTTTTCATCGGTCCAGCTTATGCCCATCTTTTGATTCCTCATGGTTTGCTGCATGACCCAAGGTAGGTCTAGTAACTCACTAATAAACTGAATTTTATTTTTATCTAAAAAGTCATCGAGATTTTACAAATCTATATGTAAGAATATGACAATACTTTACCTCAGTTTGAAAGTAAACTTCAGAAAAGAAACGATAAAAGTGATATGTACTAAAATTAACAGTTTATACACATTTGTTCATGGTCTTAGAGAGTTCTACACTTTCCTAAAGAGGCTTTGAATCAATTTGAGTCTCACATGTATGATCATATGGTTTTTCTTAAATGTTCGAAATGTTGTGATTGGCTATGAAGATTTTCCTGGGATTTTCAAGCATTTTTCAGAAATCTCGAGGATGTGGTCGTACTCTATAACAACTCCACTCTTCAGACTAAATCATTAGTTTTTTTCAAAATTATTAGTAATAAAATAACGAACAATTATTATTTTATTAGTATATATAATTGTTTTTTTTATATCATACCGTCGTTGATTGGACCGAATTGATCGGTCTCTACTGGCATATGCGATCCTGTGCGGAAGCTTCAATATTACCTGTGCTCTAATGTTAGTAATAATGGATAGTGGCTAGCAGTGGAATCCAGGATACGCATTTCTTCCTATTTAGGACTCATCGGCTAGATGTACTATTCAACATTACTATCATAAGAGCATAGGTAATATCGAGGCATCCGCACAGGATCCCATATGTTAATAGAGACCGATCAATTCAATCCAATCAACGGCGGTATGATATAAAAAAAACAATTATATATCCTAAAAACTATACCCGTCGCACAAGAAGTGGCTATCGTGGCTCGGTGGTGTAGTGGATAACGCTCTGACGTTTGAAGCGAATATTCCCGAGTCCAGAATCCCTTGGGAACAACACACCGGGAAGCAAGTACATCCAGCTGACGAGTCTCAAATAGGAAGGAATGGGCATCCTGGATTCCACTTCTAGCCACTATCCATCATTACTACTATTACTTTATGCTTAGCTGTATCTTATATCTTGATTTAAATGGTAACAGTAATTTTGACTAACAACGTTCTTAATCCATCGGTCTGCATACTATTCATCCCATCGGTTCCCATGGTACATGATGAAAAGGTAGTGTGATGATGTGTCATACGACTTCACTGTTAATTTGATAGGATAACTTTGACTTCAAAGCGTGAATGCCATACCACATGGGGCATTTCCGTCTAATGCGCTACCTCAACCTTTCCTCTGAAATTTCAGTTACCATTCCTTTTCTATAACCCAACCTATTTTGTCATAGTGCCTTGTTAAACTAGCGAAGAAGGGAGACCTGTCTTTGCAAGAACTAGCTCCGAATCATGTTCTTGTTCACCCCAACCAAAATATGAAGTCACAGCATCCTGGACACACTAGAAATGCTCTGGATTCAAAATTGTAACCAGAACATACTGGCTGGCTTCACGAGAAACAAACCATATGCGGATAAAATTTTAACGCTACGCTAGGCATCATCATAGAACAGAGCATAGAATCGCAGTCAACACGTTTCCTCAAATTCCTTGATTTTGAAAAGACCTTCGATAGCGTTGACCGAAAAGTAACTTGCTAGCTGATTCAACACTACGCTTTTAGCGCTACAAACCCGTATCAACCTCATTCAACAGCCACATACAATCTGCTGCTACATGCCAGGTGATTCACAATGAAAATCTCAGTGCTTTTTCGAAGTGAAGACAGGAGTAAGACAAGGTTGCCGCCTACCACTACTGATCACCCTCCTCATTGTGGTGGACTCAACTCGACTCCACTGGATCATGCAAGAAACTGTGAGGAGCTGTAAGATGGGTATACGCTGTTTGACCAATTAAAAGACCCTAGAACATTTGGATTCCTACAGCCGATAATGATTTATGTCTAATGTAGAAGGTCTCACAAACTTTAAGATGTGCAGACGATTCCAATCATTCAACCAACCCAACACAAGGATTTTCAGGTTGTCTAATGAATTCGCTCAAATACCTCACGTTTCCTCGGTGTTCAGCTTCAAAAAAAAGCAGACGCCTTGACTATCCATGAACTGTAGCCAGTCTGACCTTTGTGTGCAAAAGAAGTATGTACAGTCTTTGTCACTACCTTGACCTTAACTTATTTTAGACTTGATGTGTTTCGTTCCCTTTTTTCGTATCTCAAACACCTACCACCACCCCCCATCCCCCCCGTTTTTGTCAGATTAATCTTTGTACTCTTACATCGTTATTATCATTTTGTTTTTATACTGAATTGTTTCCGGTGTCACTTTATTTAATCGTCCTAATAATCACAACTTTTAACAAAACATTCTCAGCTTATTCCAATTAACCTGTTGTTTCATTCATATCACCTAATCATCTTTGCTTATTTATTCACTCGTTCGCGTTGTCACCCCCCTTGTAATCTATATGCACCTTATAAACGATTTAAAAATATCTATGTAACCCTTTTTTGTTATTATTCGACCCTTACTTCATCAACTAACAACATTATTTCAAGTTGTTATTCATCGAAGACTGACATCAGTTGGAGGAACAAAGGACTAGCTTCGAGAAGTATTCCCGAAGTTCCAATGACAAGTCGTGACCGGTGGAGTCAAAGCCTGATGGCCGTGAGGACAAATACTCAACGATGACATTGGGTGGCGGTTTGCGCTATATCGTGAGCTAACAGAAGTTGGAAATATGGAGCATTGGATTCTGACTCAGTGGCTCAATGGTAACGCGCTGGTCGCGGAACCTGAAGGTCGCGGGTTCGATCCCTGCTGGTGGGGTCGTGGGTGCGCACTGCTGAGGAGTCCCATACTAGGACGAAACAGCTGTCCAGTGCTCCCAGGTTTCCTTTGTTCCTCCAACTGATGTCAGTCTTCGATGAATAACAACTTGAAATATTTCCAAATCTCCACAACCCCCTCAAAATTTAACAACATTATTATCACTATAACCACCATTATTGTTATTTCAACCTCCCATTATTTAAGTTAAATCTTTCTCATGGATTACGGTATTAAATGAATTTACAGCATGAGAATAAGTTCGTTGAAAAGCGTCCTCTTCGCTGAATAGCTTGTTTATGATGTCACGGTGAGAATTATGAACACATAAGAGACACGTTTATGACACCTTTATCATAGTTGACAGCATGATATACAAAACATTCTGAAGTGCTTCACTCCCATCAAAACATCACTACAGTCTACAATAGATAGAGAAATACATTTTAAAATTTCACTCTTGGATTTTCTGTTGAAGAAAAGAGACATAGGCATGCTGAAGAGGTTCATATAAAGAATACCAGAATTAACTTGATAGTCAACTATCTTCTACAGTTGGTTCCCACTGATCATAAATCCTTAATTTATTCACCCACTGTAAAGTACAGAGAAGAGGAAATACGTTTCTTGAAATCCATCCATCTTTTCGAAAAATAAACGCTAATTACCTTTTATTGAGAAAATTATTAGATATAAGAACACATAAGCAATAGTCATTCATGTTTCGATGAAGATATGGTTCTTGAATTTACAGTTCAAGAAGGATACGGTTAATGATATTCCAAAAAAACTGTCTGGAAAGATTTATTTGAAGGACGCTTCATGTACCAGACCTTAAAATAACACATTATAGTCGCTCTCTAATATACCCTAAGTCTGCCCAGTTCGATGTAAGTTCATCAGTTCGCCTGTCCATGTAGAGCTAGATGTGTATATCATTCATCTAGGTCTATCCTTTGCTGGATTATAGTATATCTCACACTATAGCTTATCAAGAGGTAAATAAGGTCACTCGGCCCATCTATTTTGCAATATATAGTCGATATGAGACATTCAACTTCAAAAACGACATTGGATATTATTTACAAAATTTAATCAAGCCTTCGTAAAAGGTTACATTATTTACTACACACTGGAGAAGTCTTAGCACATCATAATTTGAAGCTGGAGCTATACATACTTGTCAGCTGGATGTGCCTGCACCCCAGTACCGAGTGATGTTGTTCCCACTGAGACTCGAATTTCTCACCAATCGTTTCAAATGCTGCAGAGTTACTCACTAAATTACTGAAGTACGATAGTCACCTCTTTTACAACGTGTATAAATTATTACTATTTGCAGATATACCTGTAATCCTCCGTTGTCATACTAGATCAAATTGTTCGACCGCTATCACCATATGGGCTTCAATGTAGATGCCTCTATATTGCCTGAACGCTTATTGTTATTATGGACCAACAATGGAGTCCATGGCACTCATAGTGGGTGAGTATGTGGAAAGAGGTCAAGTAGGAAGGCTGAATCAAACGTCAAATAACAATGAAAATCAATTGGCCTAAGTAATAGGACATCGAATTTGGTTTCAGAGTTGAATTCAACAAGGGAGACTTAATGTAATAACAAACTGATTTTAAACACATAAAAGTGCTTATAAACTAAGGCTTCAATAAATTTAAGGATTTATCCCCAACATGTTTTGTAAATAGGTCTAAACGAAATGGCATTGTCCATCCACTGACCTGCCGCAATAAATTTTTCGCGATCAATAAACTCACATGCCTGCTGCTAATGTTTTTGGGTTAAGATGTTTCGATTCGCTTCTGAAAGTAATTTGAAATATGTTTCGAAGTCCTTAGTTACATGGATAATATGAGTCTTCCCCATACATATGTATATGTGTCACTACGCGTACATCTGAATGGGTAGATGGAATGGGATGTGACAATGTCGTTCACATGCTGTAAAAGTTTGGTAGAATATGCAGGCTTAGTTGTCTCTAATAATCAAACCTTAACTGTACAGTTAATCCTTCTGTAGCAACAGAATTAAATCTATGCATAGGGATTACTGTATGATAGTCACCTCTATACGGAAGACTGCTAAACGCATCTTTCTTTGAAAGAAAGTGAAGAGGTGGTTTTCTGCATTAGTTCAGCCCTATTCATTGACCTTTCTTCATACTGCCCATTCATAATCTTTATGAATTTTCATATAAATACCTCGAAGAAGTATTTGTGTGTGTGTGTGTAATCAGATTGTTTGAAATGTGTTGTACAGATAGATTATATACGATTTTAGACAATTTTACCTTCTTTGATTACTTTTATAGAGATTTATATCAGGAAGTCATTGTTTTAAGTACATTGTTCCTTTAAACTAGTTTAATATATTATAAATTATACAAATCAGTTTTGTTTCCAGCTCAAGTGGTTTGCATTTTATATTCCAATGGGAACATATCAATATATTTTGAGAAAGTAAGTTATTAAATTTAACTACAGTGTATTTTTTTTTGGGGGGGGGGTTATATGCATTGAAGAACTTTTCACCATAATTCATCAATTCAGAAGATCCAATGGGAACAACATCACTCACTAAGAGGTAGATATGTTCAGCTGATGAGTCTCAAATAGGATGAAACGCGAATTAAGTTGGATTTCATTGCAAGTCACTATCCACCCCCCTATTATAAGACTACATTATTTCTGTTAAATGTTCAATAGAGATGACTTAATCGAAAGAAGGTTCAGTACATGTCAACATAATATGATAATTATTCGCCATTAATTCAAGAATATTGGTTCATTAAGTTACTTCGAAGAATACTCTGTCGAATAAGTCGATTTCATCCAGTTTTGAAGACATTTTATTACAATTATTATTTGTTTCAACATCATTTATTGCTTATGGTAGTAGTCTACTGTATTTACGCATAATATCTACTAGACTTGAAGGGTGTAATCCCTACCTCTAATGATTTCCAAATGAACATCATGGTTTACTCAGCATCAAAGTGTTTCAAGTTGAAGGTTTTTCAGAAAAAAAGTACTTCCAACTATTCTGGAGATTTGTATTCGCTAAAAAACATATTGGTGTATAAAAATTTAATTGAGATATGAAGGCGCCATAAGTTTGAAATAAATTGTTTGATGTTTCACATAGTTTAGAAGTAACCTAAGCCTTTACTTTTTTTAGTATGAAATAATTTATTTCTACCTTCATTAAGGGACGTGATTCGATGAAGATATGATTTATTGAACAGATTGAATGACTAGAATACTTTTTTTCTCAAAAAAATGATCTGAAAAGATCTGTTTTACTTCATCAATTAGAGATATATGATGGACTTTATGATTACCAATGATGTAACATATTTGACGATTAATTTGAAAGTAATCCAAGTTGTTATTCATCGTAGACTGACATCAGTTGGTAGAACAAAGGAAACTTGGGAGCACTGGACAGCCAGCTATTTCGTTCGACTAGTATGAGACTCCTAAGCAGTGCGCGCCCATGACGCCACTGGGGGTCGAACCCATGACCTTCAGGTTCCATGGCCAACATGCTATCATTGAGCTAGCTACTGGGTCAGTGGAATCCAATGGTCGATATTTCCAACTTTTGGCGGGTTCGTGGGTGTGCACTACTCAGGAGTCCCATACTAGTCGGACGAAACAGGTGTTTAGGCTTTTCTATGGTTTCGATTCTTCAAAATAGGAAATATTCGAAAAAACGACTATTTTAACAAGAATCTGATTTTTTTTTCACATTAGAACAGTATACAAATAGGTTAAAAATTCATACAGTTAACTGTATTCATATTGAGTGATGATTGAAAGTGAGATGAAAATTTTGATAGCGACAGAATTTGAACCAATGACCAACGGGTTTCCAGCCCGCTGTCCTATTAGCTGAGGTGCGAGGTCCAACTACTGACCAGATTTTTATCTTACTTCAGTCATTTCAATAAAAAAAATATGGTTAGCAGCTCGGCATCGTAGCATTGAACTGGAAATCTGGTGGTCTCTGATTTGAATTTCACAGCGATCCAAATTTTCATTTCAATACATGTCTACCAAACCACAGCTATCATGGATAGTTAAGTGTATATTGAAAACAAACTTGAAAGATAGAGGAAATGCATTTACATTAACTTCGTGAAAACAGATTTTCAATTCTATCAGGTTTAATTTTCACCCCAGATGTTCAACTGAGGACATTTATCCAGTAGTTGAATGAATTCAAACTCAGTGGCTGGATGATTAACATATTCCCTGTGGAATACGAAGGTTCTGAGTTCTATCCCTAGTAGGGTTGTGGGTACTGACTGGTGAGTTCCATACTAAAAAGAAGCAGCTTTTCAGTTTCTTCAGACCTTCAATGGTTCACCAAATAACTTCAATTAGTAGTTAACACAACCTTAAAAAATTTATATACCATTAGTAATTGATTCTGAACATTTTGAGTATGAGACAAATAGGTGGATTATTGTGAAAAGCAACAGAATTCCTTCTCTCTAAATGACAACATAACCGTTTGATATGATTATTGGTCATGGTATTATATCGTTTATTGATTTTTAAATGACAGTGAAGGTCAAAGTTTATTGTTTATTTTTTATTACGTAATACTACACTTTAGATACCAACTGAAGTGGAAGAGACGCCATGGAAACCAGTGATTACAGATAGCTATGATTATGCTACATATAATCAAAGTGAGAAGAATTAAAGTTTCATTTTCTTATTTAATTTCGTTAAAAATATGAACTCATTAATACAACTGGTTGTGAAGAAGGTTGAGGTTTCACACTATAATTAACTGATATTCTCTGAGTGTTGAAGTTTATTTTCACACGCTTAATCATCAGTCTGGGTGACTTCATCATCACTTAAGTCTTTATAGAACTGCCAAGAAAAAACATCAAAGCTAGGAGAACACCAAATAATTATCATCCTCATCCTAATCTACAAATCTCCACTATCTCAAAACACTTGGTATCATCCATCCATCCATCCAGATCAACCTAGGACTAGGCATTACTGCGTAACAGTCCAATTTGCCGCCACACCTCATACCAATACATCAAGTAGAAAGGCGGTGAGGTGAAAGATGAAGACAAGAGAATGTAGTCAAAAGAAATATAAAGTACTCGAAGAGAGAGGGAGAGAAAGTGGTGAGATTCGGTATGGCGTCGTTAAGATGAGGATAATGTATGTATACATCTGCGTCATTGAAATCAGTTCTGAGCCATATCACCTAGAGTCAGTCTGCAACCACTCGTTCCTCTTGTCCGGCGGGCCCCAACCACCTAGTCTGCATCGCCCCCACCCTACATGACTCAAACCAACAGTCAGAAACTTCATACATTGGTGCCATGTTTTGGTCTGGTCACCCCGGGCCTTTTTCCAGCCTGGATCCAACTCAGCCAACATTGTGTGACAAGGCAATCGGTGACTAGGCATACGTAGTACGTGTTCCAACCATCTCAATCGATGAAGGTTCACAACCTCTTCAACTGACTTACCTCTTGTCCCCGAAACTCTACACCTGACTTCTGCATTACTCACGTGGTTTGGTGACACCACGGAATTCGGCGTGTACTACGAAGGCAACTGTGGTCAAACACTTGAAGCCTTCTCATGTCTTCCATCTTCTATGGCCATGTTTCACAGTCATACAGTAGAACAGACCGGACTGCTGCGTAGTATACGCAACCCTTAATAGACAATCGGATATCACAGCGACGCCATAGATGGCGTAAGTTGGCGAAAGCCAATTGAGCCTTTTGTATCCGTGTAGAGATTTCACCGGCCACTCGATATCAGAAGCAATCTGAATAGAAATCAACATTCTAAGTCATCAGCCATTAAGGTAGAAGTTGTGAATTTTAAGCTTGTTTCATACTACTGTATGGGCAGGGAAAACCTGATTGGATAATTTTGTCCGATAGCTGACCAATCATGATAAGTACTCAGCTTGTGACCTAGTGGCTTAATTTTCTGAGGGAAAATTGTATATAAATGATGTGCTTTTTTCGTCAAATAAAACTATCTTATTTATAGTCATAGATTGGTCTTTGTTTTCAAATTTTCACGGTGCAGTCAAGTATGAAGTCTGAGGGAGAACAGTACCCAGTCGTATCCAGTCCAAGTATCTCATTACATTATTAACGTCCTCATAGTTCGGATTATTCTGTCACTCACTTCTAATCGGTCACTTCAACCCGAGAACATATCGTTTACGCATAAGTTTTGTTCTACAAGTATTTTTTGTGATTCCTGTCTCTATCTCACCTTAGATACAACTTAGAGATTCTTTGAAGTTTCATAACTATCCATTTTGTAAAATCTGGTATTAGTTGAAACGTTAAAACAAAGTCTGTAAAGCACGGGTTACGCTTCTACTTATCATAACCATTTTCACTCTTATTTGGTGACCTTGTCATGAGGTCTAAATGTGGATACCACATGTTCTACGCCGTGCTATATACAAAAAAGTGTCCTGGAGGCATTGGATTATATGATCTCAATAGTATATGTGGTGTTCAACAGCCACTCTCCCAGAAAGTGAGGGCGAATTAAACTAGGACAAGTCAATGTCAAATAAAGTTAACTGTTTTGTGATTTGCACCTCAGTGATATACTTTCAGTTCATGTTGTCTATCCTAGTAATTTTTGATAAGTTGCCTTTGTTTAAACCTGCAACTCTTCCATCACATTTAAACTTTACAATCTCGTCCTTAGGTTATATTTCACTAGGGAATTTAATGGAATCTGAAAGAGAATTCATACATTCTGAAAATGTCACTTGGTTTACTTTATTAAGAATGACAAATGTATCATCCACATAACTACACCGAATTCTGGATTGGCATTGGACACTTCTTAATGCTCTCTCTCTTCAGAAGCTTTCATAAGGTAATTCACCAGAATTGTAGATGCTGGTCGACACATTGTTAATCCATTTGACTGACGGTATATTCTATCTCTAAACGAGATATATGTAGAATCTAAGCAAAGCTTTGAAGATTTTACAATGTTCTCTGCTGAAAGAAGCTGGTGATAGACAAAAGTTCAAGAACAAGACCCAGACCCAGAACAGAAACTGAGGGACGAAACTACAAAGGACGTCTTCACATCGTCAGTAATCAGGACACTATATATCTATATATATATATATATATATATATATATATATATATATATATATATATATATATATATATATATATATATATATAAGGACGCACCATGGTAAACCTTCCTCTACCACTATGCTCAGGTTTTACACATATATTGATGGTGATTAGTGCTTATTGTTGATGTTGTTGTTGTTGTTATTGGTTGGGTATCTTCATCACCTATGTCTTATCATCTGAAGGAAGTCCCGTCTTCGCTGTCCTGCCTCTTCTGACAACTTGTTAGTTCTCACCTGTACTTCTTCGACCCTATACGACAAGACATTAGACAGAAATCATCATCATCATCATCATCGGAGAAATACAAATCTCAAAGCGTCGTTTCATTGCTCAAACAGTGTATGTCTATCTCACTCCTCACAGTTGTTTCTTGCATGATCTAGTCCAGTACAATCCAGTCGAGTCGATCACATTCAGGAAGCTGATCTTTGAGAGTAGGTGGCAACCTTGACTTACTCTTGCCTCCTGTATTCACTTCACTTCACTTCAATTCAGTGACATCACTGAGCTATCCATTGTCAACCACTTAGCATATAGCATCCTCATATAATATATAACTGCTATTGAATGAGGTTGATGAGGGTTTGTGGCACTCACTGTGTAGTGTTGAAGTAGCTGACAAATTACTTCCCGGTCGAAGCTCTCGAAAGTCTTGAGATAGCCAATTGGACGTCTGTATCTTACTAAAAAACTACTTTCATAGCTGGAATACCGAAACCTGATTAGTTGTCTCAGTGGTTATTAAGATGGCTTTTGAAGAAGGGCCACTTTAAAGGCTATCCTACCAACCATTAAAATGATCAATTAGGTTTCCCCATTTTGACTGGAAAGGTAGATTTTCATAATATATATATAACTTCCAATTGGTTATTTTAGTTATTGCTAGACTGGTATTTACAGTCATCCAAAATCTCTTGTATAGCACTGAACGAAGTAGAGAACAGCATATCCTTGACATGTGTAAGAGAGGAAGATGACTGCTTACCGTTCCTGGATATATTATCAGTCGAAGGTGGGATGGATCCATAAAACGATCTATCTACAGAAAACCTACATGGAATGGGCAATATCTGAATTACCACAGCTCTTGCCCAGTTCAGTACAAACCAACGTTAGTAAGGTGCCTATTCAGCAGAATTCAACGAATATACACAGAGGATACTTTAGAAGATGAAAGAGGAACACTGACTGATATTCTGTTGCAAAATAACTATCCGTGAACATTCATCAGGCAGAACAAAATTATCAGAGTGGCAAAACTAGACCTTCAGTCTGTACCGAAGAAGGATGTGTTCATCAGCCTTCCGTGCAAAGGTAACTCTCATAGTTCAATACTTAAGCAGAGAATTAACGATGCTGTTATACGGACTTACTATGCAGCTGGAGTTCGAGTATATTCCCGCAAACCCCCACAGCATGTGAACGACAATGTCACATTCCATTGTATCTACCAATTCAAATGTATGTGTGGTGACACATACATAGGGAGGACTAATGGATCCATGCAAGTAACGGCCTCGGAATATATTCCAAAGTGGCTTCAGAAACAATTTAAATCACCTGAACCCATGAATGTTGGTAGCAGACGTCCGATTTCCTCGATCACCAAACACATCGTTGAGACAAGCCACAGGATTCACAATGGCTACTTCCTTTACACCTATTAACAAAACATATTGGGGAGGGATCCTTAAGTTTGTTGACGCCCTAGCTATTAGGAAGTTGAAACCACCTTTGTGTCTTCATAAACAATTCGATGTACTATTATTCTTCACTCTATCGATTTTCTGTGTTATTCGGCCTTTAATTCAGCCTCCATACCTAACCTATTCTCATTTTCTCACCCACCTTATCTTCATGACTTTCTATATAAATACCTATGACAAGTAGTTCCAAATGTGTTGCACAAATGCACATTATACAATTCAGACAATTTACATATTACTGCTTTGTCAAATATTACTTCTGTTTGTCATCAAACAATATTTCTTTTTTATGATCAAATTATATTTTTAAAATCATCCAACAGATAGTACAGTCAAAATTTTTCATGTTCATTAGATTATGAGATGCGATACAATGAAAATGAAGATGTTAATATTCACTGGAATTGTCGAATAACTTTCCATCAGATTTAGATCTAGGCAATATATTTAAACTGATTGCAGTTTGACGTGGAAAAATATTCAAGTAAATATGTAGAGGAATTTTTCTGTTTCTTTTCTGAAAGTAGATAAGAGAAAAGAAAGAGAAGGTGAAGAATTATTAATGTAACCCATGATATTGCTGATTGTAGTGGACAGGATCATGCAATAAGCAGTGAGGAGCTGTGGGAGGAGGGGGATACAGTGGACTGCGGAAAAGAACCTGGATTATTTGGATTTCGCCGATGACTTATGTCTAATGTCTTGTGGCACAAACTTGAAGATGTATAGGCGAAAACTAACAAGTTGAGAGAAGAGTTGAGGCAGCGAAGACGGGATATCAAGTGAATATCGAGAAGACAGAGGTGGTGAAGATACTCAACCAACAACAACAACAACAGTAGTAACAACAAGCTCCAGTCACTATCAATGGGAGAAACTTAGAGGAAGTAGCCTCTTCAACTCCATCTATCTTGGCAGCACTGTGTCAACAACAGGCGGCACAGGCACAGGCGAGGATGTCAAAGTCAGCCAGGATCGGAAAGACAACAAGACAGGCGTTCATAAGCCTGGAACCAATGTGGAGATCTTCTGCACTCAGCATGTGTACAAGATGCGGATTTTCAACATCAGCGTGAAGTCAGAGCTCCTGTGTGATGGTTGAGAGACTTGATACATTACAAAAAGCATTTCCAATAAACTACAGATATTCATCAACAACTGTCGCCTACGATCACTCGTTACTGGAGATCAGGTGGCCAGAAGTAATCAACAACAAGGAACTGTGGGAACAAACCAACCGAGCAACAACCTATCCCTCAACAAATATGCACTGGAAGGAAGTGGAGATGGATTGAATTGGCATACACTGAGAAGGCCGACTGGGGACATCACCCACCAGGCCAGGCCAGGCACTCGAGTAGAACCCAGATTGGAAGCGACCAGTTGGGCGTTGGAGGTGAGGGCGACATGGAGGAGACGGTGTGAAGAAGAAATGAGAGCTCGTGGGCAGTCGTGGAATCAGGTTGAAAAGATTTCAGAGAACACAGCTCATTGAAGACGTGCTACTGAAGCCCTATGTTCCATTAGGGGAACCACAGGGAGAAATAAATATCAATGACAAAATAATCTAACAGTGAGGTTGCTTAGCTGAAGGTAAAATTGTTTCATGACTTTACACAGAAGATACAATGCAAATCATCCATTCTGTGCAAAATCTAATCCAAAATGATAATTTACCACTTTCCTTATCTAAACGCTTCCATGAGATGAGCACTACATGTATGAATGTATATCAGTATTATGCATAGTAATATTGGAAAATAAAAGAAATGATAATGATGATCAGTGAACTTAACAGCCTCATCTTTTGAATAATTCAATTTATGGGGTTGTGTGCATACATGATCCCGACCCAATCCACCTCGACTCGAACCCAAGACTTACGATATGGTCTCACCATCACCAAAACCATCGTTGAGTATTTGTCCTTATGTCCAACAGGTTTTTTTCAACAGTCACGAATTCTCATTGAAACTTCGAGAGTCACCTCTCGAAGCTTGTCCGTTGTAGGCACGAAACCTGAATGTCCTGGGTATGATCGCTGAGGGGTCCCATACCAGATGAAACAGCTGTTTGGTGCTCCAGGTCATTAGTACTCCCTCAAATGATGTCAGTCCATGGTGAATACCAACTTAGGTAGTTATAACAAATAAGTGTTTCGATCAAACGGTTTTCAAAGTGAAGGGAACTAATAGCGGTATCCATGCAAAGTGCTTACAACAACTAATTCATTCACTTGCGTAGTCTTCACTACATATCAGACTGACCGGGTGAACACATAAAAATATCCTTGAAAACGGTTAGCGGAAACTCAGTCACATATCGAACGAGTAGGCTTCAGTTTTGAGATGTTTTACACTCTTAATGCTGTTGATTGTTACTCGGTAGTCTAATGGATAATGTTCTGGTGTTTCACTCAATCAGTCTGGAATTCGAGTAATAACAGGAACAATATCGTTTACTAGTAGGAAGTACATCCAGCTGACAAATCCACATTAGGACGAAACGTACCCTTCGATTCTACTACTACCCATTTTACATCATTAATATATACTTCTCCACTTCTCTTCAGAAATTGAACACAACTAGTTCTCTACACAAAAAGTTGAAAAAACAATTACAAGAGGTAAATTATCTGTGATGTATCTGTGCAACACATTTCAAACAATCTGATCACATAAGTAAGTCTTACAGGTAATTACACAAAAATCCGTGGACATGAGGCATGAGAATGTGGAAAGAGGTCAAGTAGAAAGGCTGAATCCAAGGTCAAATAACATTGAAAATCAATTGAGTCCAAGTAGTAGGACATGGAACTTGGTTTCACAGTTGAATTCAGCAGAGGAGGAGATTCATTGTGATCACAAAATGTCTTTAAACATACGCAGGTGGTTATGAAACCTCGCCTAGTTTACTAGCCGGTCCTAGCCTGGATAAAGAAGGAAGGTTGGGCATGCGGCTAGCAACTGTACCACGCAAAATCAATCCAGTCGCAAAAGAAACTTCAAAACACAGAGAAAATATGAAAAATAAAAATAAACTTATTCCTTACAGGAGTCGAGGAGACGAAATGATGCCGTTTGGTGAGACCCTTCAGGAAAGCAGTTGGTCGATGTGTCTCCTCTTCTCTCGATGAAAGCAAAAGTGAGAAAGTGGACATGGAATGTCTGCACAATGTTTGAACCTGGCTGGCTGGCTGGCTGGCTGTTAAGACTGAGCAGATTTCCAAAGAGATGATGAAGTATGGCATAGAAGTGATTGGAATCTGTGAAAGCAGATAGAATGGAAGTGGACTCTCCAAACTGTCAACTGGAGAGTCAATAATCTTCTTCGGTATTGTCACACAGACGACAACCAACAGCACACTGAGTTCTGGAGTGGCTATCATGGCGTCCCCAACAGCATCGAAGGCTCTCATGCAGTGGGAAGCAATCTCCTCCAGGATCAGCATCATGATACCAAGATCCAAATCAAAGGAAAGGAAGCACAATCATACAATGCTACACTAAGCACCTACACATAATGCAGACACAGATCAAGAGAAGGGGAGGAATTCTGTAGACAACTGCAATCAGTAACCAGCAAGACCACACTCCAGATGGAGACATCAGAATTCTAGTAGATGACATGAATGCCAAACTAGGAGCAGATAACATAGGGAAAGAACTCATCATGGGTCATCATGCAAAAACACAAGGATATTTACAAATCAACATGGATTTCACCAGATGGACACATTGAAAATCAGACCAACTTCATCTCAATGTGAAGAGAGTGTAAACGCAGCCAACTGGACACAAGATGAAATCAAGGGGAGCAGATATAGGTTTAGATCACTCACTATCTAGTGCAAGCAACTCACCTTCAAAACCAAGTTGAGAGCCTTCACAGAAGTTGGTGACTGGTCACAGTTCAAGTTGAACACCCAGAACAGAAAGTGAAGGACAAAACTACAGAGGACATCTTCACATCAGCCAGTCAGTCATCGGGAAAGAAGTGGGAGAAATTATGCAACATCCTCAAAGAAAAGTATGTGGAAGAATACTGAAAATCTGTGAAAGAGATGTGGAAGGAAACCTGCACAACCGTGTTAAGAGAGAAGAAGAAGAAGAAGAAGAAGAAGAAGAAGAAGCAAGACAAGGAATGGATGTTGACGGATACATGAAAGATGACAGAGTAGGGAGAGGAATGTGGTGAAGCAGAAGATGAACCAGTGCAGTGGAGGGATGGACGAAGAAAAGAGGAACTGGACACAACCAATACAACATTGGACAAAGAAGTGACGAAGAGTCGGCGCAAAGACAAAAGACACTTCTACGACACATTTGGAAGTGAAGCAGAACAGGCTGCAGATAGGGGAGACCTGACAACCTTCTCTCAAATAAATAGGCTACCATCGGGGAAGAGATCAACGCAGCACAGATGAAACAATGAAAGATAGTGAAGGAAACTTAGTTTCCACCAAGGAGGAGGAACAAAGGAAACGGTGGATTGACCACTTCAAACAAACTCTTGAATCAACCAACACCACCACCCCCACCACCACCTGTAACTCGTTCAAAAATACCATCAGCATCCTAACCATAGAATTATCAGTGAACACAAAGCCCCTGACAAAAGTAGAAGTGGATTCCTGAACGCCATGAAGTTACCGAAAGCCGGGAAAGCGACAGGACAGGGTGGAATTTCTGCAGAAGCACTGAAAACAGACATGGAGACATCAGTGAACACAACAACACACTCCTATTGTAGAAGGCTTGGAAGGAAAGAAGGAAGGGAGGGTACCTACTGACTAGAAGAAGGACCGTCTTCTCAAACTTGCAAAGAAGGGAGACGTAAGTCTTGGCAAGAACTGGCCTGGAATCATGCTTCTGTCTATACCAAACAAAATATTAAGCCTCATCATCTTGGAGAGACTGAAAGATGGACTGGATTCAAAATTACGACCAGAATAGGCTGGCTGGTTTCAGGAAAACCAAATCATGTGCGGATGAAATTGCAACTCTACTCTACACATCATCACAGAACAGAACATAGAATGACAGTTATCTGTACCTGTACCTCAACTTCATCGACATTGTTAGGAACTTCGACAGAGTCGACCGACAAGTAATTTGGCAGCTGCTTCAATACTACGGTTTTAGTGCCACAAACCTGTATCAACCTCATTCAACAGCAGATGTATTCAATATGATGATGCTACATACGAAATGATTCACAGTGGAAAGCTCATTGATGCATAGGCAGGATGGTTCATACTACAGGTGGCAGAGGTACAGGCACAGATGACGATCAGAAAGACAGCAAGACAGGCCTTCACTAATATGAAATCAGTGTGGAGATCTATTGCACTCCACTCAGCACAGAGCGTGAACAACATCGTGATTTTCAACACCAATTCAGTCAAGTAATTCAGTGCTTCTATATGATGGTTGAGAGACTCAGCGTATTACGAAAAGCATTTCCAATAAACTACAGATATTCATCAACAGATGCTGTCTACGCTCACTCGTTACTGAAGACCGGATGACCAAAATAATAAGAATAGGCAACAAGAAATCAAACAACCAACAACCTATCGCTCAACAAATATGCACTGGAAGGAAGTGGAGATGGGGAGTCATGGAACCAGGTTAGAAAGACTTTCGAGAAGAGAGTGAAATGGTGACGTGCTACTGAAGTTGTATGTTCAACTAGGAACCCAAGGGACAAATGATAATAATCGTAATTATGAATTGCCTTTCTTATAATATGCAAATATTTAGAAATTTATTTTACTAGTGAATAGAGAAATTGTGTCAAAACTTGCCATAATTACACCTTCTATGCTAATAATATTTCACAGTTTCTTATAGAAATTTTGTGGTTTGTAACATTTGATGAATAGTTCCGTAAACATTGTAAATTTGATTGATAGAATTCTATCTGCACTCAGGACTAGACAACATGAAATTGGTTACATTCCCGTCACCAATCAATACATGTAAACCAGTCATACAGGAGGCCAATCACCGCCCGAATAGCTCAGTGGTAAAGTTGCTGACTACAACACTGTGTGACGCGGGTTCGAATCTCAGGCGGGATGTCAGTCCCGTCGGGGTTGCAGATACGCCTTATTGACGAGTGACAAAAAGCAGGAAACGTTGGTGAGGCAGGGCTTCCTGCTGATTGCCTCCAACCAACTAACATCTACTAATGTGGACCACGATGCTGAGCTTCCTAGCTTGGTTGCCACATTGTAAATATGATCGACTAGATTCGGTCTGCACTCCTGTGACCAATCAATACTTCAACAAGTTATCATATCATATCATTTTTAAAAAAACTTTTAAAGAACTTGAGATTAAATTCACTTTTATTCACTGTGTTTACTTCCTGATAGGTGGATTGCAGATCATCAAGACATCGTATAGTCAAATAAAAATTCCTGAGATACTGATTAAATCTGGTACTTTGGTGGAATTTACACCCAATCCAAGTAAGTTCATAAAAAGTACTGGTGTTTATTATTATGTATTTATCAAATTAAGTGTAGTGTCTTAAACATATTTTCAGTGAAGTACGTTGCATACTTTAAAGTCATTCTGTTCTCCTTCTTGAAGACTAATTTATTACTACTATTATTTGTCCCATGGGTTCCTAGTGGAACATACGACTTCAGCAGCATGTCTCCATTACACTCTCTTCTCTACAATCCTTTCAACCTGGTTCCACTACTGCACACAAGCTATCATCCCCTCCACGCACACCATCTCCTCCATGTCACCCTCACCTCCAACGCCCAACTCGTCGTTTCCCATCTGGGTTCTACTCGAGTGCCTAGCCTGGCCTGGCCTGGTGAGTGATGTCCCCAATCAGTCTTCTCACTGCATGCCCAATCCGATCCATCTCCACTTCCTTCCAGTGCATATTTGTTGAGCGATAGGTTGTTGCATCGTTGGTTCGTTGCCAGACAACCACAGTTCCTTGTTGCTTATTCTCATTATTCTGGTCATCTGAGCTTCAGTAAGGAGTGAGCGTAGACAGCATCTGTTGATGAATATCTGTAGTTAATTGGAAATGCTTTTCGTAATACGCTGAGTCTCTCAACCATCATATAGAAGCACTGAATTACTTGACTGAATTGGTGTTGAAAATCGAGATGTTATTCACGCTTTATGCTGAGTATAGATCTTCACACTAATTTCACGTTGATGATTAATTCTCACACTATTATTTCTTTCTACTTATAGAAGTATGCTCAGAACAATCATACTGTGAAGCATGCAATAATGCTTCAAACTTAAATATAAAATGCTATTGGTGTCCCAAAATTAATAAATGTAGTCATGGCTACGATATTCACAGACCATTGTGGATTATGAATAGTTGCAAAAATGAAGTAAGCTTTGCATATTTCTATAAAATATAAATATTATCTTGTAAATTATTACTTACATTAGCATAGATTTATACAACTTGTTGGCTAGTAAACAGCCAGATACATAGTGTTATTATGATTATTTTTCTTTTGGGTTCCTAGTCGAACATACAGCTTCAGTAGCACGTTGCCATTTCACTCTCTTCTTGACAGTCTTCTTAACCTGCCTCCATCACTTCTCATCAGCTTTCATTTTTTTCTAATACGATCTCTCCCATGTCTCCCTAGGGTATATAACTGGTCGCTTCCCTTTTAGGTTCCACTCGACGGTCTGACATGGCGCGTAGTGTCGCCAAACCGTCTTCTCAGTCTATACCCTACCCATCTCCACTTCCTCCTTCTGCATATTTGTTGGCTGACAGCTTCTTGGTTGGTTTATTCCCAGAGTTCCTCATTGCTCATTCGTTATCGCCATCTGATCTCCATCTTCTGCATCGCGTGAACGTAGACAACAGCTGTTGATGAATATCTGTAGTTTATTGGAAAGGCTTTACGTAACGTGCCAAGTCTCTCAACCACCGCCTGTAGTTGTAACGGTGCTGCTTGCCAAGGTACGTGAGTGGAAAAGACTACTTTCTTTAGGTTTCTCCCATTAATGGTGATTGGAGCTTGTTGTTGATGTTGGTGGTGGTGGTGGTTGGGTATCTTCATCACCTCTGTCTTCTTTACATTCACCTGCAGTCCCGTCTTCACTTCCCTGCCTCGCCTCATCTGTCAACTCGTTAGTTTTCGCCTCTACATCTTCGAGTTTGTACCACAAAACATTAGACAATTCATCGTCGGCGAAATCCTAATGGTGTAGGGTCTTCTAATCGATCCAGCGTATGTCCATCTTCTCGCTCCTCATGTTTTGCTGCATGATCCAGTCCAGTCAAGTAAATTACAATCAGGAGGATGATGGGTGATAGTAGACAGCCTCGTCTTACTCCTTCCTGTCTTCACTTCACTTCACTTCAAAGGCATCACTGAGCTCCCATTGTGAATTGATTGGCGTGTAGTGTCTTCATATGGTTGTTGAATGAGGTTGATGAAGGTTTGTGGTATTCCATAGTGTTGAAGCAACTGCCAAATTACTTGTCGGTCGACGCAGTGGAGGGCTTTTTCACAGTTGGTGAAGTTGAGGTAGAGAGTTGAATGTCATTCTATACTCTGTTGTATGATGATGCATAGAGTGGCGTTGCAACTTGGTATGTCATCTTTATGGCATTTATATATTACTGAAGTATATTGAATAGGTTATTATGAGGTTTAAATGTAGTATTCGTCTTAGACTGACGTCAGATGCAGAAACCTTGACGACCTGAGAGTACTGAACAGTTGTTTGTTCTTAGTAAGAAATTTTGCAGCAGTGCGTATCCATAAAACATCCAGGGATTGAAATTAGAAGTCAGGCGGTGAACACTTTAATTATTCAGTCACTGTTTAGAAATAGGAGCTCTATACTCGAAAGTAACAGCTCTCATATTTTAATTGGTTTTCTAATTGATTTCAGTCCATGATGAATATCACGTTGAAATATATCAAATGAATAGATCTAGTTGGAAATTATATTCTCCCACGAAGATCAACTTCCATTCTTATATTAGCAAAAGAATACTTGGTGAAAAAATTTACTTAAATTCCATTTTAGTTGATGTAGCGCAAATTGGAACAGTATTATTTACTGGATTAATCTCGAATACAACTTATCATCCACAGTACTAACAAGATAACCCCATAACTTTCAGACATACCTGATGTAGCTCTAATTTTCTCACTTACTTTGTGGTATGGTAAGGCGGATTTCTCACATATCCGGAACAAATGCTAAGTCATTATTCCTGCTACGGGTATTAGGTGTTGATTCGAATCACTAGAAAACATGATGAATTATATTTATCATTATTATGATTCATCCCTCGGATTCCTAGTCGAACATACGACTTCAGTAGCACGTCGCCATTTCATTCTCTTTCATGCAATCTTTTCAACCTGGCTCCATGAATGCCTAGAAGCCTTCATTTCTTCCTCACACGACCTCTGTCATGTCGCCCTCAGATGCCCAACTTGTCGTTTTCCATTTGGGTCCCACCCGAGGCCCTGGCCTGAAGCGTGATGTCCCCAAACCGTCTTCTCAGTCTATGTCCGATCCGCCTCCACTTCCTTCTGCATATTTGCCGGAAAACAAGTTGTTGGTTGGTTCGTTGCCGGGCCAGGGTTCCTTGTTGCTTATTCTTCCTGGCCATCTGATCTTCAGTAACGCGCGTAGACAGTTGTTGATGAATATCCGTAGTTTGTTGGAAATGCTTTTCGTCACTCACCGAGTATCTCAACTATCACATAGAAACACTGACTTACTTGACTGACTTAGTTTTGGAAATCCGAATGTAGTTCCACATACTGAGTGCAGTGCAGTAGATCCCCACACTGATTTCAGATTGATGCGGGAAGGCCTGTCTTCCTCGCGTGTCTTGTTTTCGACTCTGAATTTGACAGCATCATCTGTGTTTTTACCTGTGCTGCCTGTATTTGAAATGATGCTGCCTCCTAGGCAGGTAGGTGATAGAGATCACTTCCTTCAGATTTCTACCGTTGATGGTGATTGCTGCTTGTTGTTGATTGAGCATCTTCATTACCTCTGTCTGCCCCACATTCACCTGAAGGAAGTCCGGTCTTCGCTGCCCCGCCTCTCCCCGCCTCTTTTGTCAACTTGTTAGCTTTCGCCTGTACATCTTCGAGCTTGTGCGACGTAAGACATTAGACATGAATCACTGGCAAAATGCAAATCTTTTCGAGTCTTTTCTTCGGTCAAACAGCGTATGCCGATCCTCTCGCTCCTCACAATTGTTTGTTGCATGATTCGGTTCACCAAAATCACTTTTCCTTACTACTTGATTTCCAGTTAGCATATACCCAGGTTGTTCTGTACAACTCACTAGCCAAATCAGAGTGATATGAACACCAAACATTCTGCTCACTTGTTTTGGAGCGAGCCCATCATCTCATAGAGCAGAATTAATTTTCCGGTTTCACTGCTGACAAGCTCGACCCCAGACAAACGAAACTGTCGTCTGGTGTTGATATCGCTCTAATCTAGCTGGTGAAATCTACAAAGCAGTCTGTATGGTTTCTAACCACTTAGGTTATTCAGTCACAGTATCTTATGATTAACCACATCTTCTCCAAATCCTGTGTCTCATCAAACGGAAAAAGTCGTCAGTCGTACATTTTTATTTCACCTACTTCTTATGTGCTTGTTTGACAAGTCCCCAGTAAAATTGATGAAGGCTTTGTCTTTTCTTTTTCATGAAGTCAACACTTGTCGTATCGATGTAAACGATACAAATTTTCATTGGGTTACTGATACAAAGTAGAAAAGAGTATTTTGGGAAAAAATACTTTGACTTCACAATTTACCAATAGTAAACAAGGAAATAATCTTGTAACCTTCAGCTAGGATGCTAAATATTAGATTCTATAACCACTTTGATGTGTACCACAAAAGCGAATTCTTGTTATGGTCGTTTCTGCCAACTACATTTGTATACGATCACAATTAAACAGTGCCGGAATTGAAGTACTTTAGTAACTTTTTCTCCAAGCTCTACGCACTTAGAAATACATGAGAATAGGTGAAATGCAATAACCATAGTAAGGCATATTGTGAAATTATTGTTATATTGAAATAGTTAGTCAGTGTTATGGGGAGTGGAGATCAAATCAAACGGATTGAACCAGGTGAAGCTGTTATCAGTCTAGTGTGTTAGCTGTGGAATGAAATCAATATGGACAGAACAATTAAGGAGACAAAATCCAGAGATAATGATTCATTTAAATGCACCTATTTGGCGTATGAATGTTTGTGTATGTCTTTAATTACTAAGGGTTAAATCATACACATGTAGTTATGAGCTATATTCAGGTGGGATGAAAACAGTATGAATACTATAACGATATTATTATTATTTGTCCCATGAGTTCCTGGTGGAACACACGAATTCAGTAGCATGTCTCCATTACACTCTCTTCTCTACAATCTTTCAACCTGGCTCCACTACTGAACACAAGCTATCATCCCCTCCACGCACACCATCTCCTCCATGTCACCCTCACCTCCAACGCCCAACTCGTCGTTTCCCATCTGGGTTCTACTCGAGTGCCTAGCCTGGCCTGGCCTGGTGAGTGATGTCCCCAATCAGTCTTCTCACTGCATGCCCAATCCGATCCATCTCCACTTCCTTCCAGTGCATATTTGTTGAGCGATAGGTTGTTGCATCGTTGGTTAGTTGCCAGACAGCCACAGTTCCTTGTTGCTTATTCTCATTATTCTGGTCATCTGAGCTTCAGTAAGGAGTGAGCGTAGACAGCATCTGTTGATGAATATCTGTAGTTAATTGGAAATGCTTTTCGTAATACGCTGAGTCTCTCAACCATCATATAGAAGCACTGAATTACTTGACTGAATTGGTGTTGAAAATCGAGATGTTATTCACGCTTTATGCTGAGTGTAGATCTCCACATTGATTTCAGATTAATGAACACCTGTATTGCTGTCTTTCCAATCCTGGCTGGCTTTCACGTCTTCGTCTGTGCCACCTGTAGTAGAAACAATGCTGTCTAGGTAGGTGGGTAGGTTAAGGAGATTACTTTCTTTAGGTTTCTCCCGTTCACAGTGATTGGTACTCGTTGTTATTGGTGGTGGTGATTTCCGTTAGGTATCTCCATCACCTCCATCTCCTCTACATTCACTTCAAGTCCCATCTTTGCTACTCTGCCTCGCCTCATCTGTCAACTGTACATCTTCGAGTTTGTGCCACAAAGCATTAGACACCAGTCATCATCGCTGGCGAAATCCAAATCTCCTTGGATCTACTCATACGTCCATCGTATCCCCCTCTTCTCACAACCCTCCACTGTTTACTGCATCATCCAGTCCAGTCAAGTCAACCACATCAGGAGGATGATGGGTGATAGTAGACAGCCTCGTCTTACTCCTTCCTGTCTTCACTTCACTTCACTTCAAAGGCATCACTGAGCTTCCCATTGTGAATTGATTGGCGTGTAGTGTCTTCATATGGTTGTTGAATGAGGTTGATGAAGGTTTGTGGTATTCCATAGTGTTGAAGCAACTGCCAAATTACTTGTCGGTCGACGCAGTGGAGGGCTTCTTCACAGTTGATGAAGTTGAGGTAGAGAGTTGAATGTCATTCTATACCCTGTTCTATGATGATGCATAGTGTAGCGTTGCAATTTCATCCGCACATGATTTCCACTTCCTGAATCCAGCTAGCCTGTTACCATCATAATTTTGAATGTAGGGCATCCTCAGTCTCTCCGGTATGATGCGACTTAATGTGTTGCTTACCTCGGGTGGAGAGGAGCATGATTCCTCACCAGTTCTTGCAAATACTTAGGTTGCCCTTCTTCGGTAGTTTTACAAGGTAGCTGTTCTTCCAACCTGCAGGTACTTTTTCTTTCTTCCATACCTTCTACAGTAGTGGTGTGAGCATGTCCGCTGTTGTCCCTGCATTCGTTCTCATTGCTTCTGGAGGGATTCCACCTCTTCCCGGCATAGAGAATATAATTTGACTATCTGAGCCGTAGTTTGGCAGATTATTTTTAATACTGAGTGATGACTGAAGGTGAAATGAAACTTTGGCTTGCGGCCAGATTCGAACCCTCGATCATCAGTTTTCCGGCTTGATGTTCTACTAATTGAGCTTCGAGGTCTAACTGCCCATCAGATTTTCACTTCACTTCAATCAACATGGATTTTGCCCGACTACCATGGGAATTCGTGATGCGTCACTAACGCTTGATCGTATTCACATTTGAACAGTCCAAGAGAAAAGACATTTGAAGAATAAAATGATCTCATTTTATTTCATGACCTTTCATCAGCTGTAAACAGCCTACAGTTGGAATGAATTCTGGAGCTGTGGAATGGGGGGGGACAACAGACAAGAATCACTGTTAAAGAAGGGAGTGTTTAAAAACTAATAGGTTACTTAACGACAGGGAAAACTCAAAAATATCTGGGTGGTTAATATTCAGTAAGTAATCAATGAAGAGATGATGTAATCATAAGGAAGGGAAGACTATATATATACGTAAGTTTTAGTCAGTAGACAAATGCGGAAAGCTGGAAATTTAAGTGTACAGGAAGTTAACAAACATACACGCAATTCCTCAACTACAATAGCAACAATCCAACGACAGACAAAATCAATTGCCTGCAGACGCTATTCAAAAGAGCGAGAACACATTAAAGCACCACAACTTCAGGTAGAAACGAAGAAAACCACTTGATGTCCACCCTAAAGAATAACTGCTACCCACGAAACTTTACCACCAGATGCCTATCCCATGCATCATCATCAACTACAAAGTCATCGACAGAAATCAACAAACGCATTGTTCTACCATAGATAAAGAATGTGTCAGAAATCACGATAAGATTACTGAAACCACTCAGAATTGGTAAGGCCACTCATCAACCAACAGATTCCCTTCAAAAACTATTATGCAGAGCAAAGGATGCAACAAGCAAAGAAGACAAACAGAATATCATTTACAAAATCAACTGGAATAACTGTAGTCAACACTACACATTACACAAAGTGGTCACCCATATTCACCTTCGTCTACATCAACACAAATTGGCTATTAAACGTCACACACGACATTTCGTGGCATTCAGTTTGTCTTCCTTGGTTGTTGCATGCTTTGGTCTGCATTATGCAGTCAGCACTACATTAGACAAAGTTGCTGCCCTCTTCGCCTTCGTCTACATTAACACCAATTGGCTATTAAACGCCGCCACATTTCATCATTCATATGAATTGGATTTGGACAATGTAGAAATTTTGGATGGAGAGAGGAAACACAAAGAATATCATCAGAGAATTCCTACAAGCTTAGCATTCAGCTCAGTCAGTCAACAATCAACAGATGTATAGACATAGACCCAATCTATCAACCAATAAGAAACAATGATAAAGGATAGAAAGGTCAGAGGTGGAGCAGAGTGAAAGCCAACAGGAAAATCGATGCAGTCAATCAACGACATAACAATCGAAGGAAACAACTAATCACAGACCACATTGTTAGAGCAAGCCACTGAATCACTGATGAAGTTCGTGGTGATGTGACTGTGTAGCAAGACGATGAAAGCTCCTGCACGATTAAATAACCCAGCTCCTCAGAGAACATAATACAACCAAGAACATACGTATGCACAAAATTATATGCATTTACTAAGGTGAAGAAAGGTTAATTGCCGTCTCTTTCTGAGTACATAGGTCAGGTTGAAAATGTTTGATAACGACAGCTTCCACAAACCATAATAAACATGGTGTTCTTCGTTTGTTGATTATCCTGAAGGATTGAGAAACATCTATTTGATGTCCTGTTTCCATTAGATACCTGACGATTGCGTTTTCAAAGACTTTTCTACCATTCAGATACAGAATTTTTGGAATATGCTCATAAAATTGAGTAGACTCCCTACTTTCAGTTCGTCCTATCTACTTGCTTCCATGAACAAATATCTTTGTTCTTGCATTGTTCAAATTTGTCAAAATGTATGACCTAGTCAAATTGTCTGTCTAGTCAGGACTTCTCATCCCAATTTAGTAGAGTAGTTGGTAGGGCACAGGGCCGGAAACCCGAGTAATCTCTGGTTCGAATCCCACCGGTATCCAAATTTTCATTTCACCTTCAATCACCACCCAGTTTATAAGATAAAGAATAATAAATATGAAGTTTATTAGTTGGTTGTAGGCAATCAGCAGGAAGTCCTGCTTCACCTACGTTTCGTATCTCCAACCTCAACAGAACTGATGTCCCATCTGAGATTCAAACCCACGTCACACAGTGTTGTAGTTAGCCACTTTATCACTGAGCTATTCGGGCGGCTACTGATCTCCCGTATGACTGGTTTACATATATTGATTGGTGACGGGAATGTAACCAATTTCATGTTGTCTAGTCCTGTCTAGTCATGAAATTGGTTGCACTTACATCACCAATCAATACAGGGGGTCAGTCGCTGCCCGAATAGCTAAGTGGTAAAGTCGCTGACGACAATACTGAGTGAGGCGAGTTCGAATCTCAGGTAGGACATCAGTTCCGTCGGGGTTGCAGATACGCCTTGTTGACGAGTGACAAAAAGCACGAAACGTAGGTGAGGTAGGGCTTCCTGCCGATTATCTCCAACCAACTAACATATCCCTACTCATTTGAATCACTGGCGATAAAAAATCTGGAAACATTAAAACAGTTTCATTTGCTAGATAAATAAATGAATGAAACTGCATCGTTTTGTAGGACATCTGGTAAACAAATAAAATGAAGTTTCATTATTTCTTAGTATTCAAGTTCTATTCTTATATAGAGATTTTATCTATGAAGTTTTGAACTTTACAGTAGGTCATAACTGACTCACCTAAAAGAGATCAGGTTATTAAAGTACTTCAAGTAGTGAAATGTCTCAAGTAATTTCGATCGGTTTACTGAATTTCACAGATTTTCTTTAGGAAAGTGACATTCCATCAAGCTATCTGAATAGATAATTTAGATGAAGGTATGTTTACTGAATAATATTATCGTCGTCTTCAAATATTAGCTTCATTTCTGATCTTAAAAACTGGTCTTTAGTATGCAAGTGAAAGTAATCGAACCGAAATTCTACTGGCAGGTCTTCATAAGATCAAGAATTCTGATATATACTGAGTAATGATTAAAGGTGAAATGAAGATTCGAACAGCAGCAACATTCAAACCAGTAACCACCGGGTTTCCGATCAATGCTGTACTGGCCGCTGTCCAAATTTTAGACCTTGTAGCTCAGTTGGTATAGCATCAAGCGGGAAAACTGATTGTCGCTGGTTCGAATTCCACCGCTGTCCAAAGTTTCATTTCACTTTCATTCATCACCCAGTGTCTGCCAAACTACGGCTATTTCAGATGGTCATGTGGTAATTCTGATATACTTCATAAACTTCATAATTACTGAACGCTTGGGTACATTCAATGCCAGTAATCATTATACTTCTAGGCAGTATGTGTAAATTTAACTTGTTGCAAAGATTTATACTCTTAAACTGTGTTTCAAATAGAAATGTTCCTCAGAACTTTGCAAACTTCATCATAGCGACATTCGAAGGCGTCTGAGTTTGTACAAGAATCTGTGGTTAACTCCATATATCGTTCAAAACCAATGATACATATAGGCAGGATTACATTATTTCGTCAAACATGTATCAATTTCAGACTAGTGGAATCCTGAAAACATGAAAAATATTGAGTCCCAGGTCTTCTTTCCAGAAGAGACACAACTACCTGGAATATGCAGATAATATCGTCTTACTTTATGATAAAATAAAGGTAATGTTACTTGAACACACACCTGGGCTTCAGTATGGTGCATGGTTTGCTTTGGTGAAGGACAGCTAATTTCCGGCACCGAAAACATCCGGCATCTTCAGTCCCTTTTGACTGTAAGTGCTTAGACGTCATGAAAGCCCTCTTATTTCTAGTTATTACTGTCCGTAGTAATGAAGACGTGTAGTATAAGTCATTTTATGAGTGGTGCAATCGAGTGACATATGTCTATTTAAACAACACAGGTTGCCTACAATTTCCGCCAAGCTACTTAAAGACTGAGATACCTTGTCCGTAATCCTTGCTTAACTTAGCTGGAAATATCTTGTTATCCACAGAACTGTGTTATCAGGCTTCCTATTGTTACCCTTATCTGATTGCATGATTGTGTAATGAAAGTGCTGATCATAAGACTCGTTAGTGGTGGGGCCTATTCCTGGTGAGGTCATGGATGCGCGCTGTTAGGAAGCTTTATACTAGGATGTAAAACCCGTCCGATGCTTTCCAGTTTTAACTGGTTATACAAATGATTTCGACCCTGTACTGAACAGCATCCATTATTCCTCTTCACATCTTATTCTGAGTTCCCGGAGAGCATGAAAACTGAGGCATAGTTAGACGCAGTTCAGGAAGGAAATCGATAACGAATCTATCCAGGTTTTCCCTTGTATTCCACAGAAGTATTAGGACCGATCAAAAGATATTCAACGCACAGAAAAGGATCATACATTTTTACCGCTTTCATTATGGGTAATGGCTTTATGATTAGTGACTAGTAGAGGAATCCAGGATGTGCCTTTCGTCCTGTTTGGGACTAACTCACCAGCTGGATGTAACTGGACCCGGTAGCCACCTCTTGTGCAACGGAAGCGTAGGGTACTGGGTTCGTGCTTCAGCGGGAACAACATCACTCACTAAGATGAAGACATATCCAGCTGACAAGTCCCAAAGAGGGTGACACTCACGTTCTAGATCCCTCTGCTAGTCACCAAGATCAGTACAACTTCATGAATGCTCAATAGTATTGAGGAATCCGCCTAGGAGCCCATCTACCAAAGAGGTCAAGCGATTCGGCCCACTATGGCAATTGAAAATCATATTATTATTTTATTATTACTAGTCCCTTGGGTTCCTAATGGAACATAGGGCTTCACTAGCACGTCTCCAGTAACCTCTGTTCTCTGAGATCTTTCGAACCTGGCTCCACGACAGCCCACAACCTCTCATTTCATCCTCGCACGACCTCCTCCATGTCACCCTCGGACGTCCAACTCGTCGCTTCCCATGGGGATTCCACTCGAGTGACTGGCCTGACTCATGATGTCCCTAGTCGGCCTTCTCAGTGCATGCCGATTCAATCCACCTCCACTTCCTCCTGCATATTTGTTGGATGATAGGTTCTTGGTTGGTTCGTTCCCAGAGCTCCTGGTTGCTTATTCTTTCTGGCCATCCATCTGATCTTGAGTAGCGAGCCAGCGTAAGCAGTTGTTGATGAATGTCTGTAGTTTATTGGAAATGCCTTTCGTGACGTGCGAAGTCTCTGAACCATACAGAAGCACTGACTTGACTAGGTTAGTGTTGAAAATCCGGATGTTGTTCACGCTGTATTCTGAGTGCAGAAGATCTCCACACTGGTTTCGGGCTAATGAACGCCTGTCTTGAAAATCATAAGTACTACATTTTTAATACCTCACTGTTCTAAGATCTCTCTGTCTGTATAAAGACAAGAAAAATGATAATAACTCAAAACAAAAGGAAATAAACAGCATGAAATAATCAATGGTAAACGATCTGGTCAAAAAAAGTCACATAAAAACATTTAACTCATATTTTCATAATCTGCCTTCACAACCCATATATAACGTTGAGTATTTCTGAAGTTAATGGAATTTTTTTTATCCTCATACTCTTTTCTGGGGTGTTATTAATCAATCTCTACTAATTAAAAGTGAAGAGGGTCAATGTTTATAACTTAGTAGTAAAATTTATGGCTTCAGTACTAAGTGTCGTGGATCAATATTTCCAAAGGCATATAAGTTTCTTGAAGGTTACATATACGGTTTAGTACTAATCGCCAAAAAGTACATAAATTAAGCTATATACTTTTGTTCTAATAAAGTATTTAACTTTACTTTTTCAGAATACAACAAATTGTATGAAGTTGACCACTGTGAAGTCAAGTCATGAAGAAGAAACGAGTTATATATCAACCGAGCAACATTACTCAACCATTACATTATACGACAATACTAAAATCTATACGAATACAATTCTAGAAGCCACTACAGAGAATAAATTAACCTTGACAACTACACAGCATAGTTCTCAACCATTCAACTATACGCATACATCTGATGTTTATCAACAATTCAGTCTTCCGCCATATTTATTTATTGTGATACCAGGTGCAATAGCCGCCAGTTTTCTTACCATTTCATGTGCTATTTGGCTATTTGTGTGTAAACACAGAAAAGTAGGTGTTACATTAAAATACAGAATTATATATAATGAAGAATATTTGTAGCTCAGGTGGATGATCTTGGTTGTATTGTGTTCTCTGAGGAGCTGCGTTATTTAATCGTGCAGAAGCTTTCATCATCTTGCTACACAGTCACATCATCACCACGAACTTCACTATGAAGTGACCTGTCAATATCTCTCCATCAGTGATTCAGTGGCTTGCTCTAACAATGTGGTCTGTGATTGGTTGTTTCCTTCGATTGCTATGTCGTCGATTGACTGCATCGACTTTCCTGTTGGCTTTTACTCTGCTCCAACTCTGACCTTTCTATCGTTTATCATTGTTTCTTATTGGTTGATAGATTGGATCTGTGTCTATACATCTGTTGATTGTTGACTGACTGAGCTGAATGCTAAGTTTGTAGGAATTCTCTGGTGAAATTCTTTGTGTTTCCTCTCTCCATCCAAAATTTCTACATTGTCCAAATCCAATTCATATGAATGATGAAATGTGGTGGTGTTTAATAGCCAATTGGTGTTAATGTCGACGAAGGCGAAGAGGGCAACAACTTTGTCTAATGTAGTGCTGACTGCATAATGCAGACCAAAGCATGTAACAACCAAGGAAGACAAACCGAATACCACTTATAAAATCAACTGCAATAACTGTAGTCAACACTACACATTGAACAAAGTGGTCACCCATATTCACCTTCGTCTACATCAACACCAATTGGCTATTAAACGCCGCCACATTTCATCATTCATATGAATTGGATTTCAACAATGTAGAAATTTTGGACGGAGAGAGGAAACACAAAGAATATCATCAGAGAAATCCTACAAACTTAGCATTCAGCTCAGTCAGTCAACAATCAACAGATGTATAGACACAGATCCAATCTATCAACCAATAAGGAAAAATGATAAACGATAGAAAGGTCATAGGTGGAGCAGAGTAAAAGCCAACAGGAAAGTCCATGCAGTCAATCGACGACATAGCAATCGAAGGAAACAACCAATCACAGACCACATTGTTAGAGCAAGCCATTGAATCACTGATTGAGAGATACTGACAGGTCACTTCATAGTGAAGTTCGTGGTGATGATGTGACTGTGTAGCAAGATGATGAAAGCTTCTGCACGATTAAATAACCCAGCTGCTCAGAGAACACAATACAACCAAGACAGGATTATATATTTTCGTTTTAATAATTAAATGCTTTTTGTTACTGAATAGAATTTTTCTGGTGTTAGTTTATTAAACGCTAGTAACAACTTTGATATAGTAATTTCATATATGTTTACTTCGCTGTAATCTAGAATCGAGTAAATGAAAACTTTCACTGACAATTCTGTATAAACAAACTTGAACAAGATTTCAATAAGCTTTCTAAATGAAAAAGCATTCCTTAAAAGGAACATTTCAACACACTGTCCTCTTTTATATAATTTTATTCATTCATCTACGTAGACGAAATGTAGAGTATATTTCAGACGAAAATCAAGATAACAAGGGAAAAGAATTACAAAGACAGCTAAAACTGATTAACATACAAAAAGTGAAGTGTTTAAAATTGTAGGGATTCTATACCTCACTTGCCTAGTAGATGATGTCTTGGCGTTTGAAGTGATAAGCACTAGATTTGCATCTCAATTGAAATAACATCACTGGGCATTGAGGTACAGGTATATCTAGCTGATGAGTCTTAAATAGGACGTGGTACATGTTTTGGATTTCATTGTCAGTCATCAAACAGACTACAAGATAATGAACATTCGAGCAATATCGAAGGATCAGTATAGAAGCTTATCTACCTATAGATGTCAACTAATTCGACGCAGTGTAACAATAACAGATTACAATTATAAAACAGAACAGAGGACAAAGTCAGTATTCCTAACGAAAAAGTGGTAAAAAATATATGTCCACTAGAGACTATCAGCAGATTTAAAAGCCAAGTATGACAGAGATGTGCTAAACATTTGCCTTTAAACAAGAATATTGAAAGTTTGAGGTGAATTAGATAACCTCATTTAGAAACTAGAACTAATGTTAGAGGTCAAGAAAACCTATTTCTTGAGAGCAAGTACTGAAACGAAAAACTCCTGTACAGGACACATTTTCTACTACTAAGTGACCTCAAATGACTAATGATTTCTTGGCTGTATTGTGTTCTCTGAGGAACTGGGTTGTTCAATCGTGAAGCTTTCATCGTCTTTCTAGACAATGACATCATCAGCACTAACTTTAATATGAGGACAGGAATAGTGGCGACCAGGTACGGGTCGTTCACCATGCAGGAAAACAGCGAGGTAGCGGACCTTAAGGTATCGAAAGCACCACACCTATAAGCGCCAAACATCATGAAGTTGGTTACGAAATACGACAGATTATTCATGGGAGACGGAGACACCTGTGAATACTGTGACAAGGTTCAGCATGAAATCCCAGTGACAAGTCAGGCAATGACAAACATTTATAACACGGTGAATACCATGTCACTTGGAAGAAGAAGCTGGACGCCAGGTTCAGGAAATGCTAGATGAAGGCATTATTGAAGAGGCTGGTAGCTCATACAGTTCACCAGTACTTTTAGTAAGAAAATCTGATCGGAAATATAGATTCTGCATTGATTTCCGACAGTTAAATAGCATAACGCGACTGAAGCCGTATGCCATGCCTACGGTAGCTGAAACACTGTGTCGTTTTCAGAATGCAAAGTATTTACAGCCCTAGACTTCCGCTTAGGCTAGTGGCAGCTACCAATGAAAGAAAGCGATAAAGAGAAAACAGCATTTATTGTGGGCAAGAACCAATACCAATCCAAGCAAATGCCATTTGGTATTGCAGGCGTGCCATTTACATTTAGACGGTTGATGTTGTTGTTCTTGAAGAATTTAGAGAACTCAGAGGTGTGTGGTGACGACATGGTGGTTTACAGTCAGACGGAAGCAGGATATCTAGAACACCTGGAAGCTGTTTTAAGATGCATTGACAAGTTTGGACTTTGAATCAAATGGACAAAACCTCAAGTAGCCAAGAAGAGTGTTACACTAATAGGACATAAAGTTAGAAACGGTGAAACAGAATCACCATATGAGAAAATTCTCACGGTTAAAACTATTCCAGTGCCGAATTCCAAGAGGAAACTGCGATAGTTCTTGGGTAGAGCAGCATTCTATAGTCGGTTCCTCAAAAATGTCAATGAGATAACAGCACCTTTATATATGCCATTTGGCAACCCCAAACTTACATGGACACAGGAGGCACAGAACACGTTTGATCACATCAAGGAACTCTAAAATGACCAGGAGATGAATTTAAAACTACCAATACTGCTAACTTCATACTGAAGTTAGTGCTGATGATGTCATTGTCTAGGAAGACGATGAAATCTTCATGATTAAACAACCCAGCTCAGAGAACATAATGCAATCAAGGCCATCCACCTGAGCTACAAATATTCTCTACTATTTCAAAACTAATGATTTCTAGTACGCCTGTCAGTGCCAGTGATAGGCGTAGTCGATTCATGAACAGAATTTTGAGTATACTTTAAAAAATGATCACCACTGATATCTAAAATCTGTAGAAGTTTAGGTCATGTAACCACTTAGTCCTTCCTATCGTTCATTCGAGAAATGTGAAGCATTAAATTTCAAACCAGTGGTTCAATGGTAACGTACTGGCCATAAAACATGGAGGTCTTGGGTTCGATCCCTAGTGGAGTGGAGTGTGGTCATGGGTGTGCACTGCTGAGGAGTAGCACTGTAGTCAAAAAGAACAGCTGTGCAGTGCTTCCACGTTTCCATAGTTCCTCAGAATAATGTCAGTCCATAATAAATATCAAATTAAAATCAATAAAGCACTGGTTTGATTGACATTAGTAGTATTGAAAATCCGGATATTGTTCACGCTTTATGCTGAGTGCAGTGCAGCAGATCTCTACACTGGTTTCAGGCTAATGAACGCCTGTCTTGCTTTTCCGATCCTGCCTGGGGTTGACGTCCTCATCTGTGCCTGTGTCGCCAGTAGTTGAAACGATGCTACTTCCCAGGTAATCGAAAGAGAAAACTTCCTTAAGGATTCTGCCGTTAATGGTGATTGGTGCTTATTGTTGTTGTTGTTATTGTTGTTATTGATCGGGCATCTTCATCACCTATGTCTTATCATCTGAAGGAAGTCCACTCTTCGCTGTCCTGCCTCTTCTAACAACTTGTTAGTTCTCATCTGTACATCTTCGACCCTATACGACAAGACATTAGACAGAAATCATCATCATCATCATCATCATCGGAGAAATACAAATCTCCCAGTGTCTTTTCATTGCTCAAACAGCGTATGTCCATCTCACTCCTCACAGTTATTTCTTTCATGATCCAGTCCAATCCAATCCAGTCGAGTCGATCACAATCAGGAAGATGATCAGTGATAGAAGGTGGCAACCTTGACTTACTCTTGTCTCCTGTATTCACTTCACTTCACTTCAATTCAGTGACATCACTGAGTTATCCATTGTCAACCACTTGGCTCGTAGCATCCTCATATAATATATATCTGCTATTGAATGAGGTTGATGAGGGTTTGTGGCACTCACTGTGTAGTGTTGAAGCAGATGCCAAACTACTTCCCGGTCGAAGCTGTCGAAAGACTTATCCAAATCGATGAAGTCGGGGTGAATGACTGACTGCCATTCTATGCTCTGTTCTATGATGATGTGTAGCGTTACAATTTGATCCGCACATGATTTGGTTTTCCTGAAACCAGCCAGCCTATTCTGGTCGTAATTTTGAATCCAGTCCATCTTTCAGTCTCTCCAAGATGATGGGCTTAATATTTTGTTTGGTATAGACAGAAGCATGATTCCATGCCAGTTCTTGCCAAGACATAGGTCTCCCTTCTTTGCAAGTTTGAGAAGACGGTCCTTCTTCCAATCAGTAGGTACCCTCCCTTCCTTCTTTCCTTCCAAGCCTTCTACAATAGGGGTGTGTTGTTGTGTTCGCTGATGTCTCCATGTCTGTTTTCAGTGCTTCAGCAGGAATTCCACCCTGTCCTGATGCTTTCCCGGCTTTCGGTAACTTCACGGCGTTCAGGAATCCACTTCTACTTTTGTCAGGGGCTTTGTGTTCACTGATAATTCTATGGTTAGGATGCTGATGGTATTTTTGAACGAGTTACAGGTGGTGGTGGTGGTAGTGATGGTGGCTGATTCAAGAGTTTGTTTGAAGTGGTCAATCCAACGTTTCCTTTGTTTCTCCTCCTTCGTGGAAACTAAGTTTCCTTCACTATCTTTCATTGTTCTCATCTGTGCTGCGTTGATCTCCTCCCCGATGGTAGTCTATTTATTTGAGAGAAGGTTGTCAGGTCTCCCCTATATGCAGCCTGTTCTGCTTCACTTCCAAATGTGTTGTAGAAGTGTCTTTTGTCTTTGCGCCGACTCTTCGTCACTTCTTTGTCCAATGTTGTATTGGTTGTGTCCAGTTCCTCTTTTCTTTGTTCATCTCTCCACTGCACTGGTTCATCTTCTGCTTCACCACGTTCCTCTCCCTACTCTGTCATCTTTCATGTATCCGTCAACATCCATTCCTTCTCTTGCTTCTTCTTCTTCTTCTTCTTCTTCTTCTTCTTCTTCTTCTCTCTTAACACGGTTGTGCAGGTTTCCTTCCACGTCGCTTCCACAGATTTTCAGTATTCTTCCACATACTTTTCTTTGAGGATGTTGCATAATTTCCTCCATTCTTTTCCTGATAATTGAGTGGCTGATTTGAAGATGCCCTTTGTAGTTTTGTCCTTCACTTTCTGTTCTGGGTGTTCAACTTGAACTGTGACCAGTCACCAACTTCTGTGAAGGCTCTCAACTTGGTTTTGAAGGTGAGTTGCTTGCACTAGATAGTGAGTGATCTAAACCTACATCTGCTCTCCTTGATTTCATCTTGTGTCCAGTTGGCTGCGTTCACACTTCTTCACATTGAGATGAAGTTGGTCTGATTTTCAATGTGTCCATCTGGTGAAATCCATGTTGATTTGTAAATATCCTTGTGTTTTTGCATGATGACCCATGATGAGTTCTTTCCCTATGTTATCTGCTCCTAGTTTGGCATTCATGTCATCTACTAGAATTCTGATGTCTCCATCTGGAGTGTGGTCTTGCTGGTTACTGATTGCAGTTGTCTACAGAATTCCTCCTCCTTCTCTTGATCTGTGTCTGCATTATGTGTAGGTGCTTAGTGTAGCATTGTATGATTGTGGCTTCCTTTCCTTCTGATTTGAATCTTGGTATCATGATGCTGCTCCTACAGGAGATTGCTTCCCACTGCATGATAGCCTTCAATGCTGTTGGGGACATCATGATAGCCACTCCAGAACTCAGTGTGCTGTTGGTTGTCGTCTGTGTGACAATACCGAAGAAGATTATTGACTCTCCAGTTGACAGTTTGGAGAGTCCACTTCCATTCTATCTGCTTTCACAGATTCCAATCACTTCTATGCAATACTTCATCATCTCTTTGGAAATCTGCTCAGTCTTAACAGCCAGCCAGCCAGCCAGGTTCAAACATTGTGCAGATATTCCATGTCCACTTTCTCACTTTTGCTTTCATCGAGAGAAGAGGAGACACATCGACCAACTGCTTTCCTGAAGGGTCTCACCAAACGGCATCATTTCGTCGCCTCGACTCCTGTAAGGAATAAGTTTATTTTTATTTTTCATATTTTCTCTGTGTTTTGAAGTTTCTTTGCGACTGGGTTGATTTTGCGTGGTACAGTTGCTAGCCGCATGCCCAACCTTCCTTCTTTATCCAGGCTAGGACCGGCTAGTAAACTAGTCGAGGTTTCATAACCACCTGCGTATGTTTAAAGACATTTTGTGATCACAATGAATCTCCTCCTCTGCTGAATTCAACTGTGAAACCAAGTTCCATGTCCTACTACTTGGACTCAATTGATTTTCATGTTATTTGACCTTGGATTCAGCCTTTCTACTTGACCTCTTTCCACATTCTCATGCCTCATGTCCACGGATTTTTGTGTAATTACCTGTAAGACTTACTTATGTGATCAGATTGTTTGAAATGTGTTGCACAGATACATCACAGATAATTTACCTCTTGTAATTGTTTTTTCAACTTTTTGTGTAGAGAACTAGTTGTGTTCAATTTCTGAAGAGAAGTGGAGAAGTATATATTAATGATGTAAAATGGGTAGTAGTAGAATCGAAGGGTACGTTTCGTCCTAATGTGGATTTGTCAGCTGGATGTACCTTCCTACTAGTAAACGATATTGTTCCTATTAGTATTCGAATTCCAGACTGATTGAGTGAAACACCAGAACATTATCCACTAGACTGCCGAGTAACAATCAACAGCATTAAATGTGTAAAACATCTCAAAACTGGAGCCTACTCGTTCGATATGTGACTGAGTTTCCTCTAACCGTTTCAAGGGTATTTTTATGTGTTCACCGGTCAGTCTGATATGTAGTGAAGACTACGCAAGTGAATGAATTAGTTGTTGTAAGCACTTTGCATGGATACCGCTATTAGTTCCCTTCACTTTGAAAACCGTTTGATCGAAAAACGTATTTATTATAACTACTTAAGTTGGTATTCACCATGGACTGACATCATTTGAGGGAACACTCATGACCTGGAGCACCAAACAGCTGTTTCATCTGGTATGGGACCCCTCAGCGATCATACCCAGGACATTCAGGTTTCGTGCCTACAACGGACAAGCTTCGAGAGGTGATTCCCGAAGTTTCAATGGAAGTCGTGAATGTTGGAGCAAACCTGTTGGACATAAGGACAAATACTCAACGATGGTTTTTGGTGATGGTGAGACCATATCGCAAGTCTTGGGTTCGAGCCCATGTGGGGTGGGTTGGGATCATGTATGCACACAACCCCATAAATTGAATTATTCAAAAGATGAGGCTGTTAAGTTCACTGATCATCATTATCATTTCTTTTATTTTCCAATATTACTATGCATAATACTGATATACATTCATACATGTAGTGCTCATCTCATGGAAGCGTTTAGATAAGGAAAGTGGTAAATTATCATTTTGGATTAGATTTTGCACAGAATGGATGATTTGCATTGTATCTTCTGTGTAAAGTCATGAAACAATTTTACCTTCAGCTAAGCAACCTCACTGTTAGATTATTTTGTCATTGATATTTATTTCTCCCTGTGGTTCCCCTAATGGAACATAGGGCTTCAGTAGCACGTCTTCAATGAGCTGTGTTCTCTGAAATCTTTTCAACCTGATTCCACGACTGCCCACAAGCTCTCATTTCTTCTCATACCATCTCCTCCATGTCACCCTCACCTCCAACGCCCAACTCGTCGCCTCCTATCTGGGTCCCACTCGAGTCTGGCCTGACGCGTGATGTCCCCATCAGTCTTCTCAGTGTATGCTAATTCAATCCATCTCCACTTCCTTCCAGTTCATATTTGTTGAGGGATAGGTTGTTGCTCGGTTGGTTTGTTCCCACAGTTCCTTGTTGTTGATTACTTCTGGCCACCTGATCTCCAGTAACGAGTGAGCGTAGGCGACAGTTGTTGATGAATATCTGTAGTTTATTGGAAATGCTTTTTGTAATGTATCAAGTCTCTCAACCATCACACAGGAGCTCTGACTTCACGCTGATGTTGAAAATCCGCATCTTGTACACATGCTGAGTGCAGAAGATCTCCACATTGGTTTCAGGCTTATGAACGCCTGTCTTGTTGTCTTTCCGATCCTGGCTGACTTTGACATCCTCGCCTGTGCCTGTGCCACCGGCTGAAACAGTGTTGCCCAGATAGATGGAGGTGAAGAGGCTACTTCCTCTAAGTTTCTCCCATTGATAGTGACTGGAGCTTGTTGTTACTGCTGTTGTTGTTGTTGTTGGTTGAGTATCTTCACCACTCTGTCTACTCGATATTCACTTGATGTCCCGTCTTCGCTGCCTCGCCTCTTCTCTCAACTTGATAGTTTTCGCCTGTACACCTTCAGTTTGTGCTACAAGACATTAGACATAAGTCATCGGCGAAATCCAAATATTCCAGGTTCTTTTCCGCAGTTCAATGTATCCCCCTTCTCTCACAGCTCCTCACTGTTTATTGCATGATCCTGTCCATTACAATCAGCAAATCATAGGTTAGATTAATAATTGAAAATTCTTCACCTTCCCTTTCTTTTCTCTTATCTACTTTCAGAAAAGAAACAGAAAAATTCCTCTACATATTTACTTGAATATTTTTCCACGTCAAACTGCAATCAGTTTGAATATATTGCCTAGATCTAAATCTGATGGAAAGTTATTCGACAATTCCAGTGAATATTAACATCTTCATTTTCATTGTATCACATCTCATAAGCTAATGAACATGGAAAACTTTGACTGTACTATCTGTTTAATGATTTTAAATATAATTTGATCATAAAAAAGAAATATTGTTTGATGATAAACAGAAGTAATATTTGACAAAGCAGTAATATGTAAATTGTCTGAATTGTATAATGTGCATTTGTGCAACACATTTGGAACTGCTTGTCATAGGTATTTATATGGAAAGTCATGAAGATAAGGTGGGTGAGAAAATGAGAATAGGTTAGGTATGGAGGCTGAATTAAAGGCCGAATAACACAGAAAATCGATAGAGTGAATAATAATAGTACATCGAATTGTTTATGAAGACACAAAGGTGGTTTCAACTTCCTAATAGCTAGGGTGTCAACAAACTTAAGGATCCCTCCCCAATATGTTTTGTTAATAGGTGTAAAGGAAGTAGCCATTGTGAATCCTGTGGCTTGTCTCAACGATGTGTTTGGTGATCGAGGAAATCGAACGTCTGCTGCCAACATTCATGGGTTCAGGTGATTTAAATTGTTTCTGAAGCCATTTTGGAATATATTCCGAGGCCGTTACTTGCATGGATCCATTAGTCCTCCCTATGTATGTGTCACCACACATACATTTGAATTGGTAGATATAATGGAATGTGACATTGTCGTTCACATTATGTGGGGGTTCGGGGGAATATACTCGAACTCCAGCTGCATAGTAAGTCCGTCTAACAGCATCGTTAATTCTCTGCTTAAGGATTGAACTATGAGAGTTACCTTTGCACGGAAGGCTGATGAACACATCCTTCTTCGGTACAGACTGAAGGTCTAGTTTTGCCACTCTGATAATTTTGTTCTGCCTGATAAATGTTCACGGATAGTTATTTTGCAACAGAATATCAGTCAGTGTTCCTCTTTCATCTTCTAAAGTATCCTCTGTGCATATTCGTTGAATTCTGCTGAATAGGCACCTCACTAACGTTCGCTTGTACTGAACTGGGCAAGAGCTGTGGTAATTCAGACATTGCCCATTCCATGTAGGTTTTCTGTAGATAGATCGTTTTATGGATCCATCCCACCTTCGACTAATTAATATATCCAAGAACGGTAAGCAGTCATCTTCCTCTCTTACACATGTCAAGGATATGCTGTTCTCTACTTCGTTCAGTGTTATACAAGAGATTTTGGATGACTGTAAATACCAGTCTATCAATAACTAAAATAACCAGTTGGAAGTTCTATATATATTATGAAAATCTGTCTTACTAGTCAAAATGGGGAAACCTAGTTGATCATTTTAATCGTTGGTAGGATAGCCTTTAAAGTTGCCCTTCTTCGAAAGCCATCTTAATAACCACTGAGACAACTAATCAGGTTTCAGTATTCCAGCTAGGAAAGTAGTTCTTAATAAGATACAGACGTCCAAGGCTTTCGACAGTGTCGACAGGGAAGTAATTTGGTAGCTGCTTCAACACTACACAGTGAGTGCCACAAACCCTCATCAACCTCATTCAATAGCAGATATATATTATATGAGGATGCTACATGCCAAGTGGTTGACAATGGATAACTCAGTGATGTCACTGAATTGAAGTGAAGTGAAGTGAATACAGGAGACAAGAGTAAGACAAGGTTACCACCTACTCTCAAATATCAGCTTCCTGATTGTGATCGACTCGATTCGACTCGACTCGACTCGACTGGATTGTACTGGACTAGATCATGCAAGAAACAACTGTGAGGAGTGAGATGGACATACGCTGTTTGAGCAATGAAAAGACACTGGGAGATTTGTATTTCTCCGATGATGATGATGATGATGATGATGATGATGATGATGATGATGATGATGATGATGATGATGATGATTTCTGTCTAATATCTTGTCGTGTAGGGTAGAAGAAGTACAGGCGAGAACTGACAAGTTGTCAGAAGAGGCAGGACAGCGAAGACGGGACTTCCTTCAGATGATAAGGCATAGGTGATGAAGATACCCAACCAATAACAACAACAACAATAAGCACCAATCACCGTCAACATATATGTAAAACCTGAGCATAGTGGTAGAGGAAGGTTTACCATGGTGCCTCCCTTTTGAAATGTTCAAACTTCGTTTGCGACGTGATCAATGTCTTTAAGCCAGAAATGTCGACTGGCTTGCGAAAAGATCACCTTCATGCAACATAATCGGAGATCATCTTGGAAGATTGGCAGAAGAATACTTCAGGAGGTGAATATCGTCGACAAATTTTAACTAAACTACTGACTATAATCAGTAGTTTTGGAAAAGTTTTATAACACTGGTATGCTACTATTTTTTAGTTTCAGTAGTATGACGTCAAACCAAGAATTTACTAAATTTTTATTGTGTGCTTTATTCTGAGGTGTGAGATGAAATGTAATGCTACCTTTGAAAAAACCTAGAATCCACTTGTATCCAAGTCTAGAGATGTTTGATGTTAGTGCAATTACCTTTTGAGAGACATTTTTGTAACTTCCGGAGAACTGAGTTCTCTGAACTGGATTGTTTAATCGTGAAGCTTTCATTGTTATTCTAGACAACATCAGCAGCACAAACTTCACAAAGAAGTGAGTAATAAGGGTTTCTTTGCAGTTCATTTGGTAGTGTTTTCTGATGGCCTTGCATGTGGTCATTTGCTTCTGCGAAACTTGTCATTGTCTCCATTTTTGTTTTGATTGGTTGTCCTGATGACCTAAAATTTGATCTCCGTGTTGTTGACATTGACCCAACCTATCAACCAATAAGAAACAACAAGTAGGTCAAATTTCGGGTCATCAGGATAACCAATCAAAATAAACATGGAGCCAATGATAAGACATTATCAGAAACAACCAATCATACACAAGGCCATCAAGAAAAGTTACTAAATAAATTGTGAAGAAAACCTTATTGCTCACTTCGTTGTGAAGTTTGTGCTAATGGTGTTGTGTCTAGAATGACAATGAAAACTCTACCATTAAATAATTCAGCTGAAAAAACGCAACCTTATCAAAATAATCCTCCTGAGCTACAAATAAGAGTGCCACTAAGTACAGATTACATACCCTTTAACTACCAAATGTCTTTCCATCTCTTTAATGGTGTATTATACTTCCAAGCTTACTAGTTCTCTCCAAGACTCCTTTAAATCACGACAGTCTCGAGAAAAACTTCTTTACCAAAAGCCTTATGGTCTGAGTATTGATAGATGAGATCTACACTGGACAATACATTACTCTGTAATGATTGATCATAGTTGGCACACCTTATATCAGCGCATCAAGTAACAAGGCAATAAAATGGAAGATGAAGGAGGAAAGAAAAGCGATGAAAAAAAGGAGGAAGTAGTAAAAGGGAGTCTCCAATTACTGGCATTTGTTATCATTTGAATCCCAACCAGAAGTTTCCGATATGACTCAGACAAACAGTCAAGGTCTTTATATAATGATGCTGTGTGTTAATGCAGCCCCTCTCTAGCCTTTAACCAGTCTAAACATGTATCAGTTCACATTGTGCGACAAGTTAAGTCGTGAATAGGCATATGTCATACGTCAGCATTCTTTGCGAAATTGTAGTGAAAACCTTCTCATACGATTTCTTCTTTCTATAGTGAAACAATTATTATTATTACTATTATTTGTCCCTTGGGTTCCTAATGGAACACACGAATTCAGTAGCATGTCTCCATTACACTCTCTTCTCTACAATCCTTTCAACCTGGCTCCACTACTGCACACAAGCTATCATCCCCTCCACGCACACCATCTCCTCCATGTCACCCTCACCTCCAACGCCCAACTCGTCGTTTCCCATCTGGGTTCTACTCAAGTGTCTGGCCTGGCCTGACCTGGTGCGTGATGTCCCCAATCAGTCTTCTCACTGCATGCCCAATCCGATCCATCTCCACTTCCTTCCAGTGCATATTTGTTGAGCGATAGGTTGTTGCATCGTTGGTTAGTTGCCAGACAGCCACAGTTCCTTGTTGCTGATTCTTGTTATTCTGGTCATCTGGTCTTCAGTAAGGAGTGAGCGTAGACAGCATCTGTTGATGAATATCTGTAGTTAATTGGAAATGCTTTTCGTAATACGCTGAGTCTCTCAACCATCATATAGAAGCACTGAATTACTTGACTGAATTGGTGTTGAAAATCGAGATGCTATTCACGCTTTATGCTGAGTATAGATCTCCACATTGATTTCAGATTAATGAACACCTGTATTACTGTCTTTCCGATCCTGCCTGGCTTTCACGTCTTCGTCTGTGCCACCTGTAGTAGAAACAATGCTGTCTAGGTAGGTGGGTACGTTAAACAGATTACTTTCTTTAGGTTTCTCCCGTTCATGGTGATTGGTACTCGTTGTCATTGGTGGTGGCGATTTCGGTTAGGTACCTCCATCACCTCCATCTCCTCTACCTTCACTTCAAGTCCCATGTTCGCTACCCTGCCTCGCCTCATCTGTCAACTATACATCTTCGAGTTTGTGCCACAAAACATTAGACACCAGTCATCATCGCTGGCGAAATCCAAATCTCCTTGGATATACTCATACGTCCGTCGTATCCCACTCTTCTCACAGCCCTCCACTGTTTGCTGCATCATCCAGTCCAGTCAAGTCAACCACATTCAGCAAGATGATGGGTGATAGTAGACAGCCTCGTCTTACTCCTTCCTGTCTTCACTTCACTTCACTTCAAACGCATCACTGAGCTTCCCATTGTGAATTGATTGACGTGTAGTGTCTTCATATAGTTGTTGAATGAGGTTGATAAATGTTTGTGGTATTCCATAGTGTTGAAGCAACTGCCAAATTACTTGTCGGTCGACGCAGTGGAGGGCTTTTTCACAGTTGATGAAGTTGAGGTAGAGAGTTGAATGTCATTCTATACTCTGTTCTATGATGGTGCATAGTGTAGCGTCGCAATTTCATCCGCACATGATTTCCACTTCCTGAATCCAGCTAGCCTGTTACCGTCATAATTTTGAATCCAGCGCATCCTCAGTCTCTGCGGGATGATGCGGCTTAATATGTTGCTTGCCTCGGGTGGAGAGGAGCATGAGTGTGCACCAGTTCTTGCAAAGACTTAGGTCGCCCTTCTTCGGTAGTTTTGCAAGGTAGCCGTTCTTCCAATCTGCAGGTACTTTTTCTTCCTTCCATACCTTCTACAGTAGTGGTGTGAGCATGTCCGCTGTTGTTCCTGCATTTGTTCTCAGTGCTTCTGGAGGGATTCCATCTGGTTCTGCTGCCTTCTCGCATTTTAGTAACTTTATGACGTTGAGGACTTCGACTTTCGTCGGAGGGTATGGTGACACTGACAAGATCAAACTTGTTCTTATGTTCATATTATACCTTAAAGATGACGTCTTAATATGATATAGGGGCTGAACTTTCAAAAAAAAGGCATACAAATAAAATATATTCTCACTTTTAAAGTTTGAAACTGCTGTGTCTCTAGTACCCGAGAAAATGATGTACTAAACGAATCAAGATTATCGCTATCCTCGATTCAGATGTTGACCTGATCCCTTCTGTGAAGCGACTTCAATTATGGAATGAATTTAATTTAAAGGTACAATCCAAGGAATAGAAAATGCAGTTGTTGTCATCTTTTTATGTACCAACGTCCAAATCATTTCAGAGACTTGATGAATGGCAAAATTTGTGTAAATCAAAAGATCTGACTCCCTATTTGGAACAATAGAAGTGTGTTTATAAGTTGGACTTTAGTGAATGCGATGCTGCATACATTTCAGAGACATCACCTCAAATGCTGACACGTCTAGTTGGATGCGGTAGAAGCTACAAGAAACCACTAAAAATTTCCTATGACCTGAAACCACCTCGATCATTGCGTCCCATATCTTATGTTAAGGTCACAAAATATCATTTGAAAGGACTAAAGTCTTCTATTTGTGATGCTCTGTGCCGACTAGATGCTCCAGGATAGAAATTTTCACCACTTTCACTTCGCTGTTTCCGAATCAAGCTGCTCTCGTATCTAGAGACGCACCTGCTTAATCGTATGCCCTATGTATTTGGTGCCACAAGAACAGTTAAATTCACATATGCAAAATGAAGAGCTAAGATTAGATAGACTATTCTTCAGCCTCAGAGTGAGTATTGGCGGACAACTGAATGATATACAAAGTCTACCTGTATAAAACGTCTTACTGATTGGTGTAGTTAGATGTCGCGATACAATGTCACTTACAACATCTCCCTTAAATTGTAAGCCCATAAACAAAGGTTTCTTCTCCGCTGTCATCGGTTCTTGTTTAGGAGCTTTGTAGTTGACATTAGCTTTGATGAACTTATGCAGACATCGTTTTCACTTCGAATGTCATGGATCTACAATAGTTCTTTTTTAGACACTCCTTGGAATAAATCTACCCTATTCTAAATGCTAGGCACCTGGTTATATCAAGTTTGTACTTGATCGGTACTTCATCGGCAGGAAGCTGAGAAAGTGCGCATACTGTGCCTTAGACGTTGGTTTTTTTATATATACACTTCACAGTATACAACCATCTTCTCTTGTCATTAACACAATGAAAAAATGTATCGAATCATTAATTTCATTTTCAATGTAAAATAAATTGATGGATGACCATTCGCTGAAGTGATTCATCCATTTAACCTCTATTCAAGTCAAAACGTCTGAAAAAGCGGCTCAAGTGAATGTTCCCTAGTGTCAACATGAAATATTCCACTGGCAATGGTAGCTATGGTAGCTATACAGCAATCCCATCTTTCTATCTACAGATCTGCCTATTTCAACTTAATTACACACTATATAAGTTAGTTTTTCACAAAATCCCAGCGTAATTCACTTGGTTGTAGCTAGCAGATGAAGGCATGACACTTGTTTAGTCCTATTTAGGACTCATTCATCAGCTGGTTGTACCTGCACCCCGGTGACCAATGTTGTTCCGACTGAGACTCGACCCTCATAACCGTGGCTTGAATCGTCATAGTGTTATCAACTAGGCAACTGAAGTACGATGAAGTTACCGTAAGAAAAATATTCAGGTAATATTGAGGCACCCGTATAAGAGCCCACATGCCGAAAGAGGTGGAACATTTCGATCCAGGAAAACAACGGAGAATTACAAGTATATCAACAAAAGGTTATAATCCCAAGGTGTTTAGAAAGTCTAAATGATATTTTCTGAACGCTTCACTGTGTTTACTACAGCTTCTTCAGCAGAACAAATGACAAGACCTGACTCGGCGTTCAACTTTTTTAAAGACATTCATAAAAACTATGATCTGGATGTTTATAAATTACACATTGAACGTGTAAATTAACAAAAGTCCATTCGAAGTAATTAGTTGTCAGTTCTACGCCGAAATGATCTACATCAGTGTAGTTATACACATGATAGACACTTCCAGTGAATGACACACATAAGAACAATAATTAGACACTTACATTCTAGCAGATTCGAGTATTTCAACTCGCCATTTAGTAATTTAGTGATTAGAAGAACTGGCTGTATTCAGGATTGAACCAAGAGGTAATTCAGCGAATAATATTATATATGCAGGCCGCAAAAATAGCATGTTTTCCAAATGTATCTCGGAGCACTATCCTGCATGGTTGTCGAGAAGGAGAATGTAGATCAATTAACAGTTCAATTCTTGAACATTTGGTCAACTCTGGACACATAAAGCTAGACCAGAATCTTCTTTCAATGTCATTTATCATGTCAGATAGAATAGTTGAAAAGGAGTAAGCCTTCGGTAGTTGTGCACAGCAGAGGCACTGGCAATTCATCAATTCAAGCCTGATGTCTGCGTGCAAAATAAGTATGTTGAATCTCTCATCTTACCATGTTCTTAACACACACACCTTTTTGATTCCATTTTAATTAGTTAGTTGATTATTATCACCTTCATTATGACCCTTGTCTCATCCTCCACCTTCTTTACATTCATCTATCTATCTATCAAGTGGACACTCAATATTTGCGTTTCTTATCTACCAACAATTTTCACCTTGTCAAACTCCTTGCCTTCCTCATTATTTCTACTGTCTCAGTGAATGTATTACTCAACTACTTTGCATTCTTGATTCCGGTTGATTTTAGCACTAGGTTAATGATATAATTATACTCTATTGTTTTATAATAGACTGTTATATGTTTATGATATATACATGAATACGATTGTACAGCTTTAGAAGAAGGATATCGTCGAGAAAAGAAAATTTTCTTCACTGAATTATCTCTTCTCTATGACTCAATGGACATGTTTCGTAGTCTAAAGAGGTAATTCTGCTTTATGTAGTTTTCATAGTCTAGACAGATATGAAATTACGTTACCAATTAATCAAATACATCCATGTAGATCAGAGGCAATCGCTCACTTATCCTTCATGTTTCTCAAAACATACTAAACTACCCTGTTATCGTTAGTATTTCAACTGTTATTATAACTGAAAGTATATATATCATTGTAACTGTTACCATCATCATTCATTGTTTGAATTCCATCACGAGAATTGGTTGAAAACAGTCTCTTCATTGAACACTTTACTAAGCTTATTAAATCTACGTGATTCGGCTCTCTGTTCAGTTAGTGTACATTCTTCGGTTTGAGTGGATATTTCATGATCAGGTGATTTCTATTCAGAAATCTTTCAATACTTGTAGATACTACGTCGTATGAAAAACACATTGAAAGCATCCAGAAATGTAGTGGTGTTTCGATGACTTGCTTATGTTTTGTGCTAGACAAGGCTAAAGTTTATTATAACTGAGTGGAAAGTAGTGGAAATTGAGTGGATGAATGACTGAATAATAACACTTGTTTTGCATAACTTTAAGCTTAATAATTGTGTTGAAATACCACTCAGCTGAAGACAGAATAATATTGTTTGGGATAAAGAGAAAGAAGGATGAACAGGCGAAGTAAATATGTTGTTTTCCGACTATGTCAATCTTCTGAGTCTGTAGATTGGATGGAAATGGACCGTTAGACTCCGTCCGACCCAGTGAACAAATGTTCAGCGTATTCGCTGTAAAAGTTGCAGATCATGATTTCTGTCTGTGATGTGTTGAGTTGTAGTTGTATACGCCTGACGTGTCTTGTAGTGAGAGGAAAAAGGTATGTAGTGTCCTCACATTTAAAATAACTTTATATGTGTATGCTTAGTCATGACGACAATCTGATTCTAGACGTTTCTGGAACTGGAAACATAGGGAAAATAATAGACTAGAATTTTTCCCACTATTTAACTGGTGATTGGATAAACGCCTCAAGGAAACGTTTTTTTGGTAACGTCTCTTTTTAGTGATCTCCTTCTCGAAGTTGTACAGTAGCACGTTTCTTCATTCTTGCTATATCACGCTTTGATATTTCAAGAACGTTTTGTCCAACATGACAACAAAATTTAATGTCAATACACCAGGTATCATAACATGAGTGGAGGTGCACAACGATTATCAAGTATGGATAAGAAGTTTCGTGACAAGACGAAATATCTCGAAAATCTCTTCATCTAAAGTCACTTTACGAATGAAATTGCTGAAAATAAACTCTTCTCTGAGTAGCATTTGCATATTAAACAGGCGTAAGGAACGACTCTCTCAGGAAAGCAATAATTCTGCGTTCACTTATATACAATTGACAAATTCCAGCACTACACCTTCAATGGTGTATTGCTAACAATACACAGACTATATAGTCTGGTTAGAACAAGACGCCAATAAACTTCTAAGTCTTCCAGGCATCATGTGTCTTTCAAATGTTGAATAATACTTCATACCTGGTCACCATCATCTCTTCCTTTAAGAATAGTCAGTGAGGCGGTAAAATATATTGACCGCTTGTTATACTTGGCGAGTTTCATCAACTCAAATGATTTTGTTGTTGATGAATCTAAGCTGGAATACAGAAGGCCCATTGGACACTAGCAAGCCTATGTCATGTCTAATATCGGGAAGATATTCGCTACTACTCTGTAAAGGAAAAGCATACTGTACAACAACTTGCTCTATCCTTTTATTCATGTATCCTCCAGGATCGTTGAATGTTAGAGGTTTTTAAATACAATATTTCTCACTATTTCTCACGTATGATGTCATCATCACTTAAGAGATGTCGATATCAGACGGTGAGTACGAGGCAGTGAAGATAAGTTGATCTATAAAGTTATGAACGGTCGTCGAGTATATTGCGCATGGCAACCATCACCAACTTCGAAGAGTAATGTTAACCAAAGTAGCAGTCCATTGGAAGCCCAACACATATTGTCCTTGTCTGTCAGTCTTATCCATGCATGAATATTTAGACTGCCTGGCTCGGGTTTTTGAGATAAGTGGAATTCGTAGTTAGCGACTGTTTGTGTTATGATACAAAATCTTGTCTTTTTTTACGCTGCTATGAAGTATGACAAGCCAATGTAATATTTATCTGTACTAGATCCTACTTCTATTTGTTCACCTCTTTGTTGATGCAGATGAAACAGTATTAGGCAGTAGCTATTTTCTAACATTCTACTGTCACATTATGAATTTCACCTTACCATGTCAGCCTTAGTATTCGAAGTGCTGAAAGTTTCCCCTTTTATTCAAATTAGGAAACATTCTCAAGCTGATTCTTTTGTAGTAACTCGTTTTGCGATTATCTCAGTTTTTGTTAACAGTTATAACAAATAAATTGAATAGTGTACAATCTAAGTAGTATATTCAATCAATGGATGACGTACAAATGCAGCCAGCATTATCTGCATTCATTGGTTTACCAAAATTCGTATCGTAAACTTGTTAACAGTACCATTCTACAAATAAACTTGATACATATATTTCACTGATTATGCCATGCAAGATGATACCCTATAATTGATTGTTATTATTACTATCAATATTATTATTTGTCCCTTGGGCTCCAAGTGAAACATAGGGATTCAATTACACGCCTCCATTCCACTCTCTGCTACACAGTCTTCAAAACCTCACTCCATGACTGCCAACAACCTTTCATTTCTTCCTCACACACCAACTCCTCCATATCACCCTCACCTCCAACGCCCAACTCGTCGTTTCCCATTTCAATTCCACTCGACCACCTGGCCTGGTCTAACGTGTGATGTCCCCTATCATCCTTCTCAGTGTATGCACACTCCATCTTCACTTTCGTCTTCTGCATATTTGTTGGGTGATAGGTTCTTGCGTCATTGGTTTGTTCCCAGAGTTCTTTGTTTCTTATTCTTCCTGGCCATTTGAGTGGAGTGGGCGTAGGTGGCAGTGCTGATGAATATCTGTAGTTTATTGGAAATGCTTTTCGTGACACGCCAAGTTTCTGAACCATATCGAAGCACTGACTTCACGCTGGCGTTAAGAATTTGAATCTTGTTCTTTGTGCTGAGTGCAGTGCAGTAGATCTCCACACTGATTTCAGATTAATGAACACCTGTATTGCTGTCTTTCCGATCCTGGCTGGCTTTGACATCGTCATCTGTGCCTACACCTCTGCCACCTGCAGTTAAAACGATGCTGCCTAGATAGGTGAAAGAGGCTACTTCCTTGAAGTTTCTTCCGTTGATGGTGATTGGTACTCGTTGTCATTGGTGGTGGTGATTTCTGTTAAGTATCTCCATCACCTCCATCTTCTCTACCTTCACTTCAAGTCCCATCTTCGCTACCCTGCCTCGCCTCATCTGTCAACTAGCTAGTTTTCGCCTCCACATCTTCCAGCTTGTGCCACAAGACATTAGACACCAGTCATCATCGCTGGCGAAATCCAAATCTCCTTGGATATACTCATACGTCCGTCGTATCCCCTCTTCTCACAGCCTCCACTGTTTGCTGCATCATCCAGTCCAGTCAAGTCAACCACAATCAGGAGGATGATGGGTGATAGTAGACAGCCTCGTCTTACTCCTTCCTGTCTTCACTTCACTTCACTTCACTTCACTTCAAACGCATCACTGAGCTTCCCATTGTGAATTGATTGGCGTGTAGTGTCTTCATATGGTTGTTGAATGAGGTTGATGAAGGTTTGTGGTATTCCATAGTGTTGAAGCAACTGCCAAATTACTTGTCGGTCGACGCAGTGGAGGGCTTTTTCACAGTTGATGAAGTTGAGGTAGACAGTTTAATGTCATTCTATACTCTGTTCTATGATGATGCATAGTGTGATGTTGCGATTTGGTCGGCACATGATTTATTCTTCCCGAAGCTAGGCAGCTTGTTTCGGTCGTAATTTTGAATGTGGAGCATTTTTTACTCTCTCCAGCTATAATTTATTAGTCTGCAACTATTCTCAGTTTATTGATAGGGATTGAGGTGGTGAAATGTGTCAACCACTTCATTTACCTGGGAAGTTGTATCAACCCATTGAACGGGTTGGTTTTTGACAAAATCTTAGCTCAGATGGGGAACACTCGTTTGACATTTGCTGACTTGTCATCTGTAGTACCGACTGGCGAGGTACCTGACTATGTATACTTAGCATTCTGAGTCACTGTCTACCTACCTAGGTTTGCCAGTCTAGCTAGAAGAAGTTAGATTGCGTTGAAAGAAGGTTCAACGTGGCCAGATCAATGCATGGCACTAGTTAACGAGTCCCTTTTTGTTAATGTGAGTCATTTGAGGAGATGCAGACTGCCTGACTGAGGTACTAGAAACGACAGAAATCAGCTGTTGATCACTCTTACTGACATGGCTGAAAACCAGTCACAATAACGTCTTCTAAAGCTTGAATATTTTTAATAGCCCTCATCAGCGAATTCCCTCCACTTTTACATACATTTTTTTGCATTGACGTCACTTATGTAGAGTGAAAGATTTAAAGTGGAGATGGGTTGGGTTGAGAAGACCATTCGAGGACATCACACATCAGGCCAGTCACTCAGGTGGGATCAACAGGGGAAACGACGACTTGGGCGTCCAAGGCGAGGGTGACATGGAGGAGATCATATGAGGAAGAAATGAAAATTTGTGGGCAGTCGTGGAGAGAGAGGTTCAAAAGAATGAGGAGAACAGAGTAGAATGGAGACGTGCTACTGAAGCTCTAATGTTCCACTAAGAACCCAAAGGATAAATAATAATTATACTGTGTACATTTTCTTCAATTTTACAAGATGAAACTCCTATTCCCATGTGAAAAACAACAAAACTTGTTCTTCTGAACTTTCTTTACCAAATGAAATAAAATTTGATATACAGTATTCCATATGAAAATGCTGATGAACATAGAAATTAGATGACTACTTAAATGGATTACATAAGTATATATATACCAGAGAAAATAAGTAACTAAAGTATACAATGATAAAGGAACTGAAAGAGAAAGGAAATGAAAATGCTTATTTTATTATCATCCAAAAACTAGAACAGAATATGAAGAACACAGACATACCGATAGACAAAAACATACAGAAGTATACAAACAAGTCACAGGCATATATAAACCGAAAAATGAAAATAATCATATCAAATACATATTATAACAATTAAGAAAGAAAATAGGAAATTATAAGTAGTATCTGTCAACAAAAGAAAAGAGTAGTACATAGAGTTATTTCGTCTAATTTACTCCTCTCTCTCTCTCTCTCTCTCTCTCTACTAAAACACAAACTTTCCACTTGTCTAAACTGATATGTGTATCCGGTTTGTAAATGAATCTTCTAACAACTAGTCAATTAGTTTATTACTGCTTAAAACAATAATAATTGCTAAGAAATCAATATACTACTCACAAAAATATATGATTGAATATAACAGAAAATGTCTAAAAAAAAACAAACTTATAATCAAAGGAACATAGTATGAAAAAAAAAGAGAAGGGTTTCAACTAAAATAGAGTAAATCATATCCAACCGATATGCTGAAGGTTAAATTCACTTTGTTTTTGCACAGCCTTATATTTAGTTCACAAGATAAGGAACAATAGACATTAAATGTGATCAATATAACATAACTGATTATTTGTGTTTAAAAGTAGACAGTGAAACATTCAGCTGCCAATATTTCCCAATTATAAAGCCTGGGGAGTGGGGGGGAAGTAACAAACAAAACTACTTGATTCATAGTAGACGAAGTAACATTTAAAAGTTAATCTGAAAAATAGAAAACAAACAGGGAGAGAGAGAGAGGAAAATACTATGAGAATAATTGAACTTTAAGTAAATAATCTTGTTAATATGTATTGGTGAACGTTTCATTATCATATTAAACATACTATTATTATTATTATTATTATTATTATTTATTAACCTCGCCTGGTTAACTAGTTTACTAGTTACTAGCCGGTCCTAAGCTCAGGCAAAGATGGAAGGTTGGACAGAGGGCTAGCAACCCTACCCCGTAAAACAAATCTAACCGCTAAAGAAACTTCAAAGCACAAACAAAATATAAAAAATGAAAACAAACTTATTCCCCGCTGGAATCGGAGAGGCGAAATGACGCCAGTTGGTGAAAGCCTTCGGGAAGCCAATTGGCCGATGTGTCTTCTCTCGATGAAAGCGAAAGTAAACGTGGGGACATGGAATGTCCGTACGATGTTTGAACCCAGTAAGGCAGCCCAGATTGCAAAGGAGATGAGAAGGTATAACATAGAAGTGCTTGGAATTTGCGAAAGCAGATGGAATGGGAGTGGACTCTCCAAACTGTCAACTGGAGAATCAATAATCTACTCCGGTCACCCAGACGCCAACCACGAGCACACTGAGGGAGTGGCTATCATGATGTCCTCAAGAGCATCGAAGGCTCTCATGCAGTGGGAACCAATCTCCTCCAGGATCATGACAGCAAGATTCAACTCAAAAGGAAGAAAGGTCACAATCATACAATGTTATGCACCTACAAATAATGCAGAGCAAGAGAAAAAGGAGGAATTCTACAGACAACTTCAATCAACACTGGACAAGACGTCAGTTGGCGATATCAAAATTCTAATGGGCGACATGAATGCCAAACTGGGAGGTGACAACACAGGAAGAGAACTAACCATGGGTCGAGAGGCGCTAGGTGAAATGAATGAGAATGGAGAATTGTTTGCAGAATTCTGTGCATTCAACGATTTGGTGATTGGAGGCAGTGTGTTCAGGCACAAGGATATCCACAAAGCGACATGGACTTCACCAGATGGACACACTAAAAATCAAATCGACTTTATCTCAATCTCAAGAAAATGGAGACGCAGTCTACTTAACACAAGGTCAAGAAGAGGAGCAGATGTAGGTTCAGACCACTATCTAGTGCAAGGAACCTTCCAAATCAAGTTAAAAGCCTTCAAGGAAGCTGGTGATAGACCTCAATTCAAGTACAACACTAGGAAACTGAAGGATGAAACTACAAAGGAGATCTTCAAGGCAGCCATCAAGACAAAATGGGAGACATCGAGGGACATCCCTGAAGAAACCTGTGTGGAAGAACATTGGAAGTCTTTGAAAGCTATGTGGAAAGAAACCTGCACAACAGTATTAGGAAGGAAGAAGAAAGAAGACAAGGAATGGATCTCGACGGATACCTGGAAGCTGATAGAGGAGAGGAGGATGGTGAAGCAGAAGATAAACCAGTGCAAGGATGCTCAACGACAAGAGGAACTGAGCACAATGTATAAAACACTGGACAAAGAAGTGAAGAAGAGTGCACGCAAAGACAAAAGACACTTCTACGAAACACTGGCAAGTGAAGCAGAACAGGCTGCAGGTAAGAGAGACCTGACGACATTGTATCAAATAACCAGGTTGCTATCAGGGAAGAGACCAACACAGATGAAACCAATAAAAGATGAAGAAGGAAATTTAATTACAAAAGAAGAGAAACAGAGGAAACGATGGGCCGACCACTTCAAGAAGCTCTTGAATCGACCACCACCTGCACTTCGTCCAGAAATACCACCTGCAGCCGCTGAATTACAAGTGAACATAAATCCCCCAACGAAAATGGAAGTCCTGAACGCCATAAAGCTACTGAAATGCGGGAAAGCAGCAGGACCAGATGGGATACCGCCAGAAGCACTGAGAACAGATGCAGAGACAACAGCGGACATGCTCACACCACTATTGCAGAAGGTGTGGAAGGAAGAGAAGGTACCGGACGATTGGAAGAAGGGTTACCTTGTCAAACTGCCGAAGAAGGGAGACCTCAGTGCTTGCAAGAACTGGCGCGGAATCACTCTCCTGTCCACCCCAAGTAAAATATTAAGCCGCATCATCCTGGAGAGGCTTAAAGACGCACTGGATTCAAAACTGCGACCGGAACAGGCAGGCTTCAGGAAGTACAAATCATGTGCTGACCAAATTGCAACACTTCGTATCATCATAGAACAGAGCGTAGAATGGCAATCAGCTCTATACCTCAACTTCATCGACTTTGAGAAGGCCTTTGACAGCGTCGACCGAGAAGTAATTTGGAAACTGCTTCAATACTACGGAGTACCGCAAACCTTTATCCGCCTCATTCAACAACTATATGAAGATGCCACATGCCAAGTAATCCACAATGGGAAGCTCAGTGATGCCTTTGAAGTGAAGACAGGAGTGAAACAAGGTTGCCTACTATCCCCCATGATATTCCTTATTGTGGTGGACTGGATCATGCAGCAAACAGTAGGCAGCGAGAAGAGGGGGATACACTGGACGACGGAAAAGAACCTAGAAGACTTGGATTTCGCCGATGACTTATGCCTAATGTCACATAAACTTGAAGATCTGCAGGCAAAAACTAACAAGTTGACAGAAGAGGCAGCCAAGACGGGACTTCAGGTGAATATAGAGAAGACAGAAGTGATGAAGATACCGCACCACCACCATCAACAACAACAACAAACTCCAATCACCGTCAACGGGAGAAACTTGAAGGAAGTAACCTCCTTCACTTATCTAGGAAGCATTGTTTCAACTACAGGCGGGACGGACGAGGACGTCAAAGTCAGAATCGGAAAAGCAAGACAGGCGTTCATTAGCCTGAAACCAGTGTGGAGATCTTCTGCACTCAGCATCTGGAACAAGATACGGATTTTCAACACCAACGTCAAGTCAGTGCTCTTGTATGGCTCAGAGACTTGGCGCGTCACGAAAGGGATTTCCAATAAACTACAGACATTCATCAACAACTGCTTACGCTCGCTGCTGAAGATCAGATGGCCAGAAAAAATAAGCAACAAGGAACTCTGGGAACGAACCAACCAAGAAGCTATCACGCAACAAATATGCAGGAGGAAGTGGAGATGGATTGGCCATGCACTGAGAAGGCCGACTGAGGACATCACGCGTCAGGCCCTCGAGTGGAATCCCCATGGGAAGCGACGAGTTGGACGTCCGAGGGTGACATGGAGGAGGTCATGCGAGGAGGAAATGAGAGCTTCTGGGCTGTCGTGGAACCAGGTTCAAAAGATCTCAGAGAACAGAGGTCACTGGAGGCGTGCTACTGAAGCCCTATGTTCCACTAGGAACCCAAGGGACTAATAATAAATATAATAAATTATTATTTATTATTAGTCCCTTGGGTTCCTAGTGGAACATACGGCTTCAGTAGCACGTCTCCACTGACCTCTGTTCTCTGAGATCTTTTGAACCTGGTCCCACGACAGCCCACAACCTCTCATTTCATCCTCGCACGATCTCCTCCATGTCACCCTCAGCTGGGACGTCCAACTCGTCGCTTCCCATAGGGATTCCACTCAAGCAACTGGCCTGACGCGTGAGGTCCTCAGTCGGCCTTCTCAGTGCATGTCCAATCCATCTCCACTTCCTCCTGCATATTTGTTGCATGATAGGTTCTGGGTTGGTTCGTTCCCAGAGCTCCTGGTTGCTTATTCTCATTATTCTGGCCATCTGACCTTCAGTAGCGAGTGAGCGTAAGCAGTTGTTGATGAATGTCTGTAGTTTATTGGAAATCCCTTTCGTAACGCGCCAAGTCTCTCAACCATACAGAACCACTCACTTGACTGACTCAGTGTTGAAAATCAGGATGTTGTTCACGCTTTATGCTGAGTGGAGTGCAGAAGATCTCCATACTGGTTTCAGGCTAATGAACACCTGTCTTGCTTTTCCGATTCTGACTGGTTTTGACATCCTCGTCTGTGCCTGTGTCCCCTGTAGTTGAAACAGTGCTTCCTAGATAGGTGAAGGAGGTTACTTCCTTTAAGTTTCTCCTGTTGCTGGTGATTGGAGTTTGTTGTTGTTGTAGTTGTTGGTGTGGTATCTTCATCACTTCTGTCTTCTCTATATTCACTTGAAGTCCCGTTTTCGCTGCCCTGCCTCTTCTGCCAACTTGTTAGTTTTTGCCTGTAGATCTTCAGGTCTGTGTGACATCAGGCACAAGTCATTACTGGCGAAATCCAAGTCTTCTAGGTTCTTTTCCGCAGTTCAGCCAGCGTATCCCCCTCTTCTCACAGCTCTCCACTGTTTGCTGCATGATCCAGTCCACCACAATAAGGAATATCATGGGGGATAGTAGGCAACCTTGTTTCACTCCTGTCTTCACTTCAAAAGCATCACTGAGCTTCCCATTGTGAATTACTTGGCCGGCATGTGGCATCTTCATATAGTTGTTGAATGAGGCGGATAAAGGTTTGCGGTACTCCGTAGTATTGAAGCAGTTTCCAAATTACTTCTCGGTCGACGCTGTCAAAGGCCTTCTCAAAGTCGATGAAGTTGAGGCAGAGAGCTGATTGCCATTCTATGCTCTGTTCTATGATGATGCGAAGCGTTGCAATTTGGTCTGCACATGATTTGTACTTCCTGAAGCCTGCCTGCCTGTTCCGGTGGTAGTTTTGAATCCAGTGCATCCTTAAGCCTCTCCAGGATGTAGCGGCTTAATATTTTACTTGGGGTGGACAGGAGAGTGATTCCGCGCCAGTTCTTGCAAACACTGAGGTCTCCCTTCTTCGGGAGTTTGACAAGGTAACCCTTCTTCCAATCGCCAGGTGCCTTCTCTTCCTTACACATTAGACATACTACTGATAGTTTATTATGATTAGCCTTAGTTAAAAGAGTTTTGAAAAACTTACTTATGAGCAAAAACAGTGATCAACTGAGAAGATTATTGGTTGAGGTTATTTCGTTATTCCAACCTTAAAATTATCATTATTTGTTTCTCCATGGGTTCCTAGTGAAACATAGGGCTCCAGTTCTACTCGATGACTTGTCCTGGCCTAACGCGTGATGTTCCCAAACGGCCTTCTCAGTGTATGCCCATTCCATCTCCATTTTCTTCTCCAGCATATTTGTTGAGTGATAGTTTCTTCGTTGGTTCATTGCCAGACCACAATATGTCGTTGCTTATTCTTTCTGGTCATTCATCCAAACTTCAGCCATAAGCATAGGCATCTGTTGATGAATATCTGTGGTTTGTTGCAAATGCTTTTCGTAACACGTCAAGTCTCTCAACCATCATATAGAAGCACTGACTTGATTGACTTAGTGTTGAAAATCCGGATGTTGTTCACGCTTTGTTTTGAGTGCAGATTTCCACACTGATTTCAGACTAATGAAAGCCAGTCTTGCTGCCTTCCCCATCCTGACTGGCTTCGATGTCCTTGTCTGTGCCGCCGATAGTTGAAACGATGCTGTCTAGGTATGTGGGTGAAAATAGACTACCTCCTTGAAGTTTCTCTGGTTGATGGTGATCGGTGCTTATTGTTGATGCTGTTGTTGGTCGGGAATCTTCAAATAAAGATATCATATAATTCCACAAATCTACCTTTGATAAGTTTCTTCAAATTCTAATCTTAATTGATAATTTCACCTGATGAAACATTACGTCACCTCATGAAAGTATACTTAAACTTCATCTAAATAATAGCAGGCTTCATTCTATCTGGTTATATACAATACTTACGGTAGTGATGACGGTTTCAAATCGCCTCTTATAAATCAAAACGACAGTTATTATTATTACTTGTCTTTTGGGTTCCCAGTGGAATATAGGTCTGCAGTAGCACGTGGTCACTTCATTCAGTTCCCTGTAGTCTACTCAACCTGGCTACACCACTGCTCAGAAGCTTTCATTTCTTCCTCACATCATCTCCTCTATGTCCTTCTCCACTCCGACGCTCAACTCATCGTTTCCCCCTTCGAGTTCCACTCGATGGCCTGGCCTGAAATGTGATGTCCCCAAACCGTCTTCTCGGTGTACGTCCAATCCAACCCATCTCCACCTTCTTTATCTGTATATTTATTTGGCAGTAGGTTCCTAGTTCATTGGTTCATTGTTAAGCCACAGTTCATCCTTGATTATCCTTATTATTCTGGTCATCTCATCTGCATCTTCAATGTCGAACAAGCCTAGGCAGCATCTGTTGATGTATATCTGCAGTTTGTTGGAAATGTTTTTCTTAACGCATCAAATCTCTCAACCATCCCACACAAGGAGTGACTTACTTGACTGAATTAGTGTTGGAAATCCAAATGTTGTTCCACATGATGAGTGCAGTGCAGTGCAGTAGATCTCCACACTGATTTCAGACTGATGAAGGACGGCCTGTCTTGCTGCCTTCCCATCCTGGCTGGCTTTGACATCCTCGTGTGTACCTGTGCCGCCTGTAGTTGACAGGATGCTACCTAGGTAGGTAGTAGGTAGGTAGGTAGGTAGGTATGTGGAAGAGACAACTTCCTTCAGATTTCTCCCACTGATGGTGACTGGTAGTTGTTGTTGGTTAGGTATCGTCATCACAAAACCAGCTACCACCGTTCCTAGATGTATTACTTAATCGACGGGAGGATAGTTAAGTCAGATGGTCGATAGGAAGCCTACATGGACAGGACAATATCTTAATTTCTATAGCTATTCCCCAGTCCAGTATAAAAGCAGATAAACTCCATCTGCGCCGATGACACAAAGGAGACATGAAGAAACTAACTTCATGACAACAACACTCATATATAAGTTATGCACCATTGAAAAGTACAAAGTGTTCCATTGCTAAGACAAGTATCGACATCTCATTGCCATTTAGAGGTGATTCACATAGCTTTGTTGTGAGGAAACGACTTGGATCGACCATCAGTAAAAAATATTCTGCAGCCAAGGTCATCATTGTAGAGAAGACAAAGTCCATGTTACAGAACAAACCAAAACAACATAAACGGTTACATCATATCCCACTGTGTTTATCAACTTACATGTATATGTGGAACACACATATGTAGGGAGCAGTAATCGTGATGAGCAGTTAAGTAAGGTTGAACGTGTACCTAAATGCCTTCAAAAACAAGTGACCTCAACAGATCCATCTTCGTTCATCACTAAACATGTACGGGAAACTAGTCACAGGAGAGATATGAAAACAGCTTATGAAGTACTACAAAAAAGTAGTCAGAGTCGAGTGCTAATATTTATCGAAGCTATTGCCATCCGTAAATTCAAACTCCCTGCTATATGTATACAAAACAATTTTTACTCACATTGAACCTACCTTGGCGTATCACGAAAAGCATTAACAACAAACTACAGATATTCATCAACAGCTACCATTTACGCTCACCCAATACTGAAGATCAGATGGATGGCCAGAATAATAAGAGTAAGCAACAAGGAACTCACTCTGGAAAGAACCAACCAAGAACCTATCGCCCAAAAATATGCAGGAGACGAAAGTGAAGATGGAATGGGCATACACTGAGAAGGACGATAGGGGACATCACACGTTAGACCAGGCCAGGTGGTCGAGTGGAATTGAAATGGGAAACGACGAGTTAGGTGTCCCAGCTAAAGGTGACATGGAGGAGTTGGTGTGTGAGGAAGAAATGAAAGGTTGTGGATAGTCATGGAGTGAGGCTGAAAAGACTGTAGAGCAGAGAGTGGAATGGAGGCGTGTAATTGAATCCCTATCTTCCACTAGGAACCCAAGGGAGAAATAATAATATAATAATGGTAGTATTGATTTTAATGTTCATACCAAGAGTAACGTTGTTTTCTTTTTCCCTCCCTTCCTATTCCTCTGTTGTTTCCCATTAATTTCATCGACCCTTTTCGTAAATTTTCATATGGTGAATATCATTTTAACTAACTGAGATAGCAACCATGATTTGGCAAACTATTATTGATACTGGATAATGATTGAAATTGAAGCGGGTGGACTCGGACCAGCAACGCCCTGGGTTTCCGGTCGATACTCTGCCAATTGAGTTATGAGGTAAGACTACTGCTGATCAAATTATTTTGTGTTACTTCAGTCATCAAGGGTTTTGCCTGACTATTATATGATTGCGTGAGGCGTTACTACCGCTTGATCGGGTTCACACTAGTTGCCTAGTCAAGATATCTCATGCGAACCTAGTAGCTCAGTTGGTAAAGCATCCAGCCGGAAACCCAGTAGTTGGTGGTTCGAATCCGGACGCGTTCCAGACCTTCATTTCACCTTTAATCATCATCCAGTATCAACATGGTAAATAGTTCGACAAGTCTATATGTGAACCTCAGATTGTTCGAAATGTATGGCTCAAATACATCACACACGTTTCAGATAATCTTCATCTTCTCATTTATCATTTATTACTTTTCCCTCGGGTTCCTAGTGGAAAACACAGCTTCACTTGCATGCCTCCATTCCACTCTCTGCTCTACAGTCTTTTCAACCTCACTCCATGACTATCCACAACCTTTATTTCTTCCTCACACACCAACTCCTCCATGTCACCCTCACCTCCAACGCCCAACTCGTCGTTTCCCATTTCAATTCCATTCGACCACCTTGCCTGGCCTAACGTGTGATGTCCCCTATCGTCCTTCTCCTCAATGTATGCACACTCCATCTTCACTTTCGTCTTCTGCATATTTGTTGGGTGATAGGTTCTTGCCTCGTTGGTTCGTTGGCAGACCACAGTTCCTCTATGCTTATTCTTTCTGTCTATCTATCTGATCTTCAGTATTGAGTGAGCGTAAATGGCAGCTGTTGATGAATATCTGTAGTTTGTTGGAAATGCCTTTCGTAAAGCAACAAGTTTCTGAAGCATACAGAAGCAATATTTAAATTTTTGTAAATCATTTGAAAAAGTTGATCATCCTATTTAACGTATACTGGTTCATATAAGTCAGTTACCCAGATTTTGGTTGTTTGTATGTAACTGAATTCTGTAAGCTGAATAGTATATCATGCAACATTAAGAATAGAGTGGGATATCTTCCTGATGAAAGCCGATCTAATGTACTATAAAGATTTACTCCTTAAAGAAACATTTTCTGAGAGTATTGTTAAGTATTTTTAAAGATATTTATATAAGGATACTATGAGAAATATCAAAAATAGAACGTACATTCTGTTGATATGGTGGTAGACCAGTTTGAAAATGACCTTCACTTCCTGTTAACTCTTTTATAAATGAATTATATCCACCTAGAAGACCAATAGCTGCAGCAGCCATTTGAGGAGGTAGACCAGCTGTAGCTGAAACAACATTAGCAAAACCTAATGTTGAATTTGGTGTATTATTAGCATTCACATGTTGATTTAGATGAACTGCAGCTAATGTCTACAAACAAGTAAACAGATACAAACAATATAATAAGATGATTATTACTAATCAGAACAAGGTAGAGGAATGTAATGAATAAATTTAGGACTCAGTTGGTCATACTCTGTTTATGAATAACCAACTATCAGAATTATGAAGGCTGCTTTCTAGTAGACAATTCCTCCCATGTTGTAAAGTATTATTATTATTAGTCCCTTGGGTTCCTAGTGGAATATAGGCTTCACTAGCACGTCTCCAGTGACCTCTGTTCTCTGAGATCTTTTGAACCTGGTTCCACGACAGCCCACAACCTCTCATTTCATCCTCGCACGACCTCCTCCATGTCACCCTCAGCTGGGACGTCCAACTCGTCGCTTCCCATAGGGATTCCACTCAAGCAACTGGCCTGACGCGTGAGGTCCTCAGTCGGCCTTCTCAGTGCATGTCCAATCCATCTCCACTTCCTCCTGCATATTTGTTGCATGATAGGTTCTTGGTTGGTTCGTTCCCAGAGCTCCTGGTTGCTTATTCTTTCTGGCCATCTGATCTTCAGTAGCGAGTGAGCGTAAGCAGTTGTTGATGAATGTCTGTAGTTTATTGAAAATGCCTTTCGTGACGCGCCAAGTCTCTGACCATACAAGAGCACTGAAAATCCGTATCTTGTTCCACATGCTGAGTGCAGAAGATCTCCACACTGGTTTCAGGTTAATGAACGCCTGTCTTGCTTTTCCGATTCTGACTTTGACGTCCTCGTCCGTCCCGCCTGTAGTTGAAACAGTGCTTCCTAGAAAGGTGAAGGAGGTTACCTCCTTTAAGTTTCTCCCGTTGACGGTGATTGGAGTTTGTTGTTGTTGTTGATGGTGGTGGTGCGGTATGTTGTTAAGTATAGCCATGACTTATAGTTATTAGTATTCACATGAACTCCTCTATGTCACCTTCGCCTCAGTTGCCCAACTTATCGTTTCTCCTTTGGATTCCACTCAAGGGTTTAGCCCGGCAAGTAATGTCTCCGAATCGTTTTCTCAGTGTATGCCAAATCCATCTCTTCTTCTGCATATTTTTTAGGCAAGAGAGTGAGAGTAGACTTGAAAATTGAAACTCAAGTTCCGTTGTATTAAATGAGATACTTTACATGATTTACTCTAATATGTATGTTACCAACTGATGGAAAACGTATACTTCCTTAGACGTCTTACATAACTATCTCTTTGCATAAAGCTATCTTTGCAATTCATTGAAGGGAACTTAGTGACACTTTCTTCAGCAATACAAGAACAAAGATATTTTTAGATTAAAATAGGCTCATTATATTTCATGACCTTACATCAGCTAGCCCCAAACACTCTTTAATTGAAGTGAAGTATTAGTAGTAATAACAATTACACAACATACTTTAAATGTGAAATCCCGGATTAACTATAAGCTGGTGAATGAGTCAAGGACACATAGGATTAGTAATCATGAACCTTATTCAAAGTTATTAGCGGCTTATTTCTGATGAGATAGAAAATTCTGGAGGTGTAGAGAGGAGGTGACATCAAACAGACAGGAGTGTAGAAGAAGGAGTTGCTAAAGGTGTTAGTAGATTGCATAACAACAGTGAAAGAAGGAGAGACCCGAACACCCTATCCTCCTTTGTCTAGCATTCAAAGGCGTTGAGACATCTAAGATGAATCCTGTCTGCTGCCAGACTAACCTCAGTTTACAATATAATATGTTCTATAACACAACTCACGTCATCTTCAACTGTACAAATTGATTCACCTGTGCTTATGGAAGTAAGTAAAAACGTAGAACCGAAAGAGGAGCATCTACTCGATTTTATGAGGATATTCCAAGAAATCTGTGTCTCAAAGGTAGCAAGGTGTGTACTAGTGCAATCACCAAGCACCTGATAAAAACAGGATGCAAATAAATGTTTCTCACTCCTTCAACAAACAATGAATGACATGTTTATTACGGTTTATAGAAGCTGTCGCCAACAAACATTTTCCGCCTGACCTATGTACTCAGTAAGAGATTGTAACTAACGTTTCTTTACCTTGGTAACTGTGTGAGTGTTTTACATATGTTTGTGTGCAGTCTTCCTCTTTTTCATGATACCATCATCTCTTCATTAACTACTTACAGACTGTTAATCCCTCAACCTAACGATATCCAGTTTCTTCTCATGTAGATACGTAACGTAGGAGGTCACTAATGACCGCTTCTTTTACACTGTTGTCTGTTTGTTATTACCTCCCCTTCACACCTCCAGAATTTTCTCTCATCAGATAAACTGCCATTCACTTTGATACAGATTGGACTTATTCACCACCTAATAGTTCATCTGAGATCTCAAATCTCCATTTATTTTTTCATATTTAAAGTATGTTGTGTCATTATTATTACTAGTAATGCCTTATTTCAGTTGTAGAGTGTTTTGAGTTAGCTGATGAAATACCGTGAAATAGAATGGGCTAATTTTAGTCTATAAATGCATTTGTTCTTACACTGTTCACATTTCCCAAGAGAAATAAATGTATTACACTTTCTTATCATCATAATGATCATGAGCCACATCAACAAACTCTATTGTCGAAGATAATTTGGTTGATTGTGGCTATCAGAAGAATCCAGGACGCGTGTTTCGTCCTATACGGGACTCATCAGCTGGATGTACCTGCTTCCCAGTTAGTGATGTTGTTCCCATTAAAACTTAGAACCAGGAGAGTTCGTTTCTAACACCCCAGCTTTATCCATCAGGCCACGAAGTTATGATAGGCACTCTTTGTGAGTCGGTTAAAGCATAATTTCCCTGATATTATAGACTGTATGTCTATATCGTTGATTGGTTCGAATTGATTCGCAACTAACAATATCTGCTGTCATAAGACAGGACATGTCTTTCACGGTGAAAGCAAAGCGCGCGGATATTCCCCTTTGAAATAACCTACTTCTGTAAAATATTTAACGTGGTGTGAACATATGACACTTAAGAATGAAAACAATGAAATAACCCTCAGGTAAAAAATGTAAATAATTTCTTAAGCTACTTACTGATAGGAAGTAGCATACACTAGTAATGAAATAATATACTTGGCTCGGACGTAAATTTCTTCGCGCATAGAGATAATATCAACGTTTTTCAAACCATACAGTCATGTTTAGAGAACTATATTCACCAATTATATTCACCAAGACATATCATACAATAGTACAGTCATCCAAAGATCAGTCCACTTTTTGACAAGTGATGACCAGTGCCACTACATACAAAAGTTAATTTCATGAAGGTATCTGAGCTAGTGAAACACCTGAAATGAACATCATTCCGATTCTCAGTGCATTTATCAAGTAGTCTTGACCCTTCAATGACAACTTAAGTACTGTTTACTTCAAGTTAAGAAAGATAAAAGTATACTAAGTTTATTTATTCAGAAAACTTGTTATAATCTGAAAGATTATTGAATTTCAAACTTACGCTTAATTATCACTAAACGATCATGTTCTGATTGATTAAATATATATTAAAAATGCTAAATCAACTAAATATTGCCTACTAGGAAGTTTTGAATTTCAATCGTGTTTCATGTTACTGTGTGGGCTGGAAAAACCTGATTGGACAATTTTGTCTTACAACTGACCAATCAGAATAAGTATAAATGCGACATAGTGGCTTTATTTTCCGAGGGAAAGTTGTGTATAAATGATGTATTTTTCATCAAATAGAATTGTTTTCCTTACAGCCACAGACTGGTCTTTGTCTTCTGATTTACGGGCTCTGTGAAATTTCAGATTCAAGGGAGGACAATGATGGATAGTGGCCAGCAGTGGAATCCAAGACGCGCGCTTCGTCCTATTTGGGACTCACCAGTCAGCTGGATGTACCTGGGCCCCAGTCAGTGATGCTGTTCCCACTGAGACCCGAACCTCGTACTCATTGTCTCAAACGCCAGAGCGTTATCGACTACATCACCGATGGGAACAACATCACTCACCGAGAATCAGGTACATCTAGCTGCCGAGTCTCAAATAAGAAGAAATGTGCATCCTGGATTCCACTGCTGGCCACTATCCATCATTACTACCCTTAGAGCACTGGTACTATCGAGGCATCTTCACAGGACCCATATGCCAATAGAGACGGATCAGTTTGGTCCAGTCAACGACGTATGATAGAAAAACAATTATACTAAGGGAGAACGGTTCAGGTGTATAATTGTGTTAGATTTTACACCGTTATCATGCATTCGATAGGAATATGAGGTAAAAACAATCTACTTACTTGTTGTTGTTGATGCTGTTGTAATTGTGCAACAAACGATGTTACATTCGATTGATTTGGTTGATGACTAGAAAAGTAATTAGTAGTATTATTTCTTATATGCGGATTTGCACTCTGAGATAAAGCAGATACAGTAGCTGGAGATGATCCAGCTCCACTATTTGAACTCGATGAATTCGATGTACTTGTATGACAAAATGACACTTGTGTACTATGCTGGGGTGATAAGGCAAGTGTAGACGGTGAACAAACTGTCCCACAAACAGAAGATGGATTTGGAGAACATAAAGCTGCAGCTGCATTGGCATGCGCGATTGCAGCTTGAACCATTTGTAGACTAGGAATAGGAGATGGACTGCCGGTTTGTAGACCATAACCACCAGGATTCATATTTCCGGAGACCAAAGTCTGTGAAATAAATAATAAAAAAAACTACTATGAGTCATGGAAATATCATGTGAGATGAGCTAAATAAGATGCTTCTAGTCAAAAACTGCTCATTTCTTGTGTTTAACTGGATCATGGCTGAGCACTGCTAGGACGAAACGGCTGTCCTTTGCTCCCAAGTTTCCAATGTTTCTCCAGCTGATTCCAGTCCATGATGAATTCCAATCTGAAACTAAAATTTGCCTAAAACAACCGCCATTAGATGTCATATGGGTTTAAGAGAATGAGGAGAAATCGAAAGATTAACCACATTTTTTTACATTAGTTTATCATGTGATTTGATTCTGAATATAACTCACATTCCGGCATGATAACAATCTATGCAGCTTAATGCCTGACTTCTGCATATAAGTAGTACATGTTGAGAAGTTGGCAGAGCGATAGGTAAATATTCTGTCCAGAGAAACTCAAGAGACAACGTGGGCGTATTAAGAGAGATTGGTGTCACTGCTTCTGGACGTGGTGAAAATACTGTAGCCTGCAGTGTTCGAGGGTGGAAAATCTAGATCTTCCTCGGAGATTTCGAGTCTGTCGTGAAGTTGGTGAGTGTAAGTGATCAAGGAGAAAGGGTCATGGTGCTTGACACGTTGCTGGGGGGGGGGTAGAGCGAAAGCGGCGTATGACAGCGTACAACGCGTGAATGGAAAGGAGATTTGCGAGAGTATGGTTGAATGCCTGGAGATGGAGTATGACAGCTCAGTGGACAAGGAGCAGGCGACGTAACTGTTCCAGATTACAAAACTTGGAATAGACGAAAATCCACTGGTATTCGCTGTGAAGTTGACTAAACTACTTCGATGAGCGCTTCTCGCTTTGATAAGGGTTCTCAGGAGCAGTTGCTGGCTGCATAGTTCTCCGAAAGTGTCCCGAATGCTATCGCCCAGCAACTACGACTAGTGAACGCAACCCAACCCATTGATATTAGTCAGCTGGCCAAGGTGACCAGACATCTAATAGGTACAGCAGTAGCTGCGGTAGAGTCATCAGAGGTAAATAACCAGAGAAAACAAGTCGGTAACTTTCGAGGGGAGGTGGATGCACTTCGAACGAATATCAACAGACAAGGTAAATGCTTTGCATGTTGGAAAATTGGACACTGGTGAAGAAACTTTCCGGAGAAACGAAGAAGAAAATGTTTTAAATGATGTATTATGGCTCCTGTTTTTCCGCCTAGACTGTATGTCGTATGAGCCATAGACAGAGGTGCTGTGTATGCTAGAATGGGAATAAATGATCGGGAGATCGCGCGTTTAGTAGATACGGGGGAGGCAGTCTTGCTGATAGGTAAGAGTCAGTCTCAGAACATAAGACCATGTGCGTTAACGGTCCACACGGTTGGTGGACATGCATTAGAAATTGCAGACCGAGCAAATTGTGTCATCGAGATCGGAGGTCGGAAAATTAGATTCCGATTCATTATCACCATGCGTCTACAAAGGACAATTCTAGGTGCTGACTTGTATGAGGGAACAGGAATAGTTGCTACAAAGTTTGATAACAGTGGCGTGGTAGAGGCTGAGGTATTAAAAGCACCGCCAAACATCATGAAGTTGGTTAAAAATACGATAGGTGACTCACGGGGATAGAGACTCCTATGGATACTGTGATGAGGTTCAACATGAAATCCTGATGACGAGTCAAAGAGTGACAACATTTATAACACGTTGAGTGTTATGTCATTCAGAAGAAGGAATTGGGCGGTAAGTTCAAGAAATATTGAATGAATACATCACTGAAGAGGCTGATAGACCTTACAGTTCGCTAGTGTTTTTAGTAAAATAGTTCAATGAGAAACAGATTCTGCGTTGATTTCCTAGAGTTAAACGGCATAATGAAACTGAAGCTATGTACCATGAAGATAGTAGCTAAACACTGGATCGTCTGCAGAATATTTACCCATTTCTTGTAACTGCCTATGACTTCTGCCAACCTCTCAACATATACTACTTAAAACCATTCTTATCAATATCACCCACTGCACTGGTGCATGTCCTTAACTCTGATTTCTTGGGTACATAATTCATTGACTGAAGTGAATGAAAGTCGAAGTATCAGTAACCGCTTCCTCAGATCTAACTTTATAGATAGATGAAAATCAACATAGAATCTCGAACAAAAATACATCAGTTCAAGTTATCGAACGACATATCACTAAGTAAAAACCAAAAGGGTTGAAAAAGAATCAAATCAGATTATGCAAGTGTTTGTGAAGTAAATGAATTTGAATCTATAAAAGTTGAGTGAAAATGTTCATCTAAATCTACACTACTGTGAACGACTTTCAGTCATTTCAAAAAGGATTCTTAAATATTCATTCTTACAGTCTCTGGACCTCAGTCAAATAGTCTACACCTTCCTATATAACTTAAACCAGTAGTCAGAGACTTCATGAACAAACAGGTTGTATTTTTCAATCTAACCATCCTGAGATGTATTTGAGTCAAATTTTACTTCAGCTAGCACTGGGCGTCAAGGTATATCTACAAACAATTTTAGTGTTTGTTCCAAAGATGAATGATATAGCTAAAGTACTTCGTCATCATTATCAACATAGGACCATGCATTACTGCGTAACGGTCCGACTTCCACCACACCTCACTTCAGTTCATCAAGTAGAAAGGTAGTGAGGTGAAGGATGAAGATAAGTGAATGCAGTCAAAAGAAATATAAAGTACGAGAAGAAAGGAAAGAGGAGTGACAAAATGGTGAGATTCGGTATAGCGTTGTTAAGATGAGGATAATGTGTGTATACATCTGCGCCACTGACTTCGGTTCTGAGCCATAATCACCTAGAGTCAGTCTCCAACCACTGGTTCCTCTTGTCCCGTCGACCCCAACCACCTAGTCTGTATCGTCCTACATGGCTTAAACCAACAGTCAGAGACTTCATACATTGGTGCCATGTTTTAGTCTGGCCACCTCGGACCTTTTTCCAGCCTGGACCCACCTCAGTCAACATTGTGTGATGAGGCAAGTCGGTGACTAGGCATACGCTAGTACGTGTCCCAACCATCTCAGTCGATGAAGGTTCACAACCTCGTCGACTGACTTACCTCTTCTCCCCAAAACTCTACACCTAACTTCTGCATTACTCACATGGTGATACCACGGAATACGTCCTATACTACGAAAGCAACGGTGATCAAACACCTTAAGCCTTTTTGTATCTCCACTTTCAATGGCCATGTTTCACAGCCATACAGTAGGTCAGAGCGAACTGCTGTGCAGTACACGCGACCCTTAGTAGACAAACGAATATCACGGCGGCGTCATAGGTGGCGCAGCTAAAGTACGTAATAAATTACAAGCGTTAAACAAAGTCAGTCAAACTAGTAAATGATTGTAATACTTGACATTTGAGTGATTGCTACTTATGAAAGGTAAATTAGATAGAATAATAAAGGATTGAAGAAGAGTTTATAAATAAAGCTACAACATATACGTCACTTGAAAAGTAATCGATAAAGGTATACCTTTCAGAGTTGTTTGCTTTAACAGTCTCTCCACTTCCTGTGTCAACAAAGTACTCCGAGAAACTCTGTCACATCTTGGATTCCACTCAAAAAAATACGTTTACAAAACATATGTAGTAAATATATATGCTGTATTTAGAATCACTGACTAAAGATTACCCAAAACTTCTAAATATGATTATTCTGTGTAAAATTTTGGACCGTAATTCGATTTCTATAATAAAGACCCATTAATTATGTCATTTTTATTATAAACAGAAGAACACCTCGATGAACTTTCGTTATGAAGTGTCCTTTGAGTTCCTAGTGGAACATAAGGCTTCAGTAGCACGGTGCTATTTCACTCTCCTCTCTCCAGTCTTGTCAACTTGTCTCCACGACCCCCAAAAGCTTCCATCTCTTCCTCACACACCATCTCCTCCATGTCACCTTCCAATGTCCAACTCATCCTTTTCCATTTGGCTTCTAATTGACGGCCTGGTCTGAAGTGTGATGTCTCCAAACGGTTTTGTCAGTGTCTGTCCAATCAAATCCACCTCCACTTCCTTCTCATACACATTTGTTTGGTGATAGGTTTTTCGTTCATTGATTCGTTGCCAACCAGAGTTCCTTGTTGTTTATTCTCTTTGGTCGACCGTCTGATCTTCAGTATGGAGCGAGCGCAAGCAGCAGATGTAGATGTATGACGTCTGCAGTTTGTTGGAAATGCTTTCTGTAACGCGTCCAAGTCTCTACAACCATCAAATACAATCACCAACTTGACTGAAATTGGTAGTGTTGAAAATCCGGATGTTGTTCCACATGCTGAGTGCGGTGGAATTAGATCTCCACACTGAGTTCAGATTAATGCAGTAAGGGCTGTGTTGCCTGTACCTATGCTACCACCTGTAGTTGAGACGATGCTGCTTGCCTAGGTAGTTGGATGAAAGAGAAGACTTCATTCTGATTTCTCCCACTGATGGTGACTGGGGCTTGTTGTTGTTGGTTGGGTATCCTCATCACCTCTATCTTCTCTACGTTCACCTGAAGGGAGTCCGTCTTCTCGCGCTGCCCTGCCTCTTCTAACAACTTCTTAGTTTTCGCCTGTACATCTTCGAGTTTCTGCGACATTACACACTAGACATAAATAATCATCGGCGAAATGCAAATCTTCTAAGGTCATTTCATCGGTTGAACAACGAATGTCCATCTCACTCCTCATAGTTGTTTCTTGCATGATCCAGTTCAGTCGAGCCGAGTCGACCACAGTCAGGAAGATGATCAGTGATAGAAGGTGGTAACCTTGTCTTACTTGTCAACCTGTATTCACTGCACTTCACTTCACTTCACTGGCATCACTGAGCTATCCATTGTCATCACTTGGTATGTAGCATCCTCATATAATATATATCTGCTATTGAATGAGGTTGATGACGGTTTGTGGCACTCACTCTCTAACTTTGAAGCGGCTGCCAAATCACTTCTCTATCGACGCTATCGAAGGCCTTCTCAAAGTCTATGAAGTTAAGGTACAGGCATAATGGACTACCATTCTATGGTCTGTTCTATGATCATGCGTAGCGTAGTGATGAAATTTGATCCGCAGGCGTTATGACGTGTAACCGGCTAGCAATGTGACAAAATATCTTCCAGTGAGAGCTGTCATTTTGCTTAGTACTAGATAATGATAAAGACCAGTCCAAAGAAAACCAGTCAGTTAGACATCAGTTATAAAACAAATGTGACCTTTTTGTTTATTTCATTGCGCATAAACAGATAAAATGAATGATTTTAAAGGTCATCCTAGCAACTACCTGAATAAACCAATCAATGTTCGATATTTTGCTTGGAAGACTACTTTATCATAAAATAAAGGGAATGTAATTACCTATCTCACCAGTTACTGGGGTGGCCTTTAAAGTCACCCGATAAGATCATAAAATGATATATAAATATTCCTGCCTGTTTAGTTCAAAGTTTAATTATCATCCAGCCACGGAAACAGATAAATCTTTGTCTACATGTGATGGCCGCGGTCTCGAAATTATTTTACTCCATATAATTTCTTAAGTATAAATTTTTTTATTTTCTCATATGAACAGCAGTGTAATTTATACTTAGAAGACAGAAAATTTTACAAATAGACCATAATCAATAATCTTCTTACTATGTATGATAATGATTGGCAGTGGCTAACAGTGGAATCCAGGATGCACACTTCGTCCTATTTAGGACTTGTCAGCTGGATGTATCTGCCTTCCAGTGAGTGATGTTGTTCCCACTGGGACTCGGACAAGCAATAAGCACTAAACTATACCCGTCGTACAAGAAGTGGATATCGTGGCTCGGTGGTGTAGTGGATAAGGCTCTGGAGTTTGAAGCGATCGGTCCCGATTTCCAGTCCCGGTGGGAACAACATCAGCTGACGAGTCCTAAATGAGACGAAATGCGAGTCCTAAATCCCACTGCTAGACACTGCCCATCATCACTATACATAGTTAAAAGACAGGCAATATCGAGGCATCCGCATAGGAGCCTATATGCCAACAGAGACTGATCAATTCGTCCAAACAACGACAGTGTAATACAAGCAATAACACTAAATAACCTTTTTGGTTAAAAAACTGCATTTTGAACTGAAAACATACTCGAAAATTATTAGCTTGAAGTAATCCTGTTGCTGAAGATAGATAGGCTGTATTTTCATAAGCAGAGGCAAGTGAAGGTAATGCAGGAATTGGTGCCCATTGAGCAGCTGCTGCAGCGGCCGCTGCTGCTGATGAGCATCTGCTACTGAAGCGAAAATTCCATTTGATGTTTCAACTATGAACAAAAGAAAAAAAAAGTTAGATAAAAGTGTATTCACCGAAAATGGAATTAGTGAGCTTCAATGTATGGGTGCAATACAATTCAGAAGAAAGGTATCACCATATTATATTGATTTAAACACTAAAATTTCAAAAAACGAATTACGTGTTTGAGCTACGCTGCATTTGTTGACGTTGGAACATTCAAATCTTCTCAGTTGGTCTTAACATATGAATTGCACCCTGCTAAAAATAAACTTGTACATGCTTTTTTATTCCTACCACTAAAAAATGTAATGTTGTTATGCCTTCATACTCGAAAAACTACACGCAAAAACTAGCAAGTTAACAGAAGAGGCAGGGCAGCGAAGACCGGACTTCCTTCAAATGAATGTAGAGAAGACAGAGATGATGATGATAGCCAACCAGCACCACCACCAACAACAACAAACTCCAATCACCATGAACGGGAGAAATTTAAAAGAAGTAGCCTCTTTCACCTATCTAGGCAGCACTGTTTCAACTACAAGTGGCGGCACAGACGAGGACGTCAAAGTCAGCCAGGATCGGAAAGATAGCAAGACAAGCTTTCATTAACCTGAAATCAGTGTAGAGATTTTCTGAACTTAGCTAAAGAACAAGAAATGGGTTTTCAACACAGTGTCAATCAAGTCAGTGCTTCTATATGGTTGAGAGACTTGGCACGTTACGAAAAGCACTTCCAACAAACTACAGGTATTCATCAACAATTGACTAGGGTCGATACTGAAGCTTAGATGGCTAGAAAGAATAAGCAAGGAGGAACTGTGGTCTGCCAGCGAACCAACGAGGCAAGAACCTATCACCCAACAAATATGCAGAAGACGAGAGTGGAGATGGATTGGATTGGGCATACACTGAGAATGCCGATTTAAGACATCACGCATTAGGCCAGGTGGTCGAGTGGAATTGAAATGGGAAACGACGAGTTAGGCGTTGGATGTGAGGGTGACATGGAGGAGATGGTGTTTGAGGAAAAATGAAAGGTTGTGGGCAGTCGTGGAGCCCGGTTCAAAAGATTGCAGAGAAAAGAGTGTGCAATGTAGACTTGCTAGTGATGCCCTATGTTCGACAAGGAACCCAAGGGACAAATAATAATAATTCATATATTTAGACAAGCTCATGAATAGTCGATTGATTCTTTAATGAGGCGATAAATCAAATAAGAAGCTTCGAGTGATGAAAATGATCAACACTGAAGCATGATGTTACTCAACAAGAAGTTAAACAAACTGCAAACGTTGTACTTCCACGACTGTGAACCTAATCCACCTAAAATATCAATATGTTTTATTCAGTATAATAAGCATTTTGACGTCTCCATGTAACCATCGCATATCTTCTACTTACAGACAGAAACAGGCTTAACTTCGCTTACTGATTATTTGAGTTCCAGCTAATCTACCAAGGATTTTCAGATTTAGAGACTCAGGTCTGCTCCCTAGTGGGGTCATGAGTGCGCGTCATTGAGAAGTTGCAAACTAGGATGAAACAGCTATCCAGCGCTTCGAAGTTTCCATTGCTTCTTCCATGATGAATACTAGTCTGAATCTAAATTTTATTTTGATGTCAGTTATCATACTTATACAAGCCAGTTGAATTCCATATTAGATTTGTTTATTTGATATATAGCGCACAGTGATACAGTATTATTTAATTGATTACGTTTCGAGCATAAATTATTGCTCATAATCATATCAATGTAATCACACACAAGTTTCGATATCTGATTTTATAGTCCTGTCACCTGATCTCTGTTTTTTTTTTGATTGGTAGTAAAGTTTTCCATATCTCTGGTATAGATGTTGCGTCATTCCTATTACATGTGTTGGGTGTGGATTCGATGAACAAAGATTCAGTAATTAATCTCTCTCTCTCCACCTAGCTATATTAGACTTAAGTACAGTGGTTTTGTCCCACCCTATTGTGTGGTTGTGTGTTAATGAATGTAATGCAATGGCCGAGTGTTTTTCTAGGTTATTGATCTTATTGGGGTCTGCCGTTCTATGTTTAGCTAAATTCCTATGTTCTGTTAATCTAACTGACCCCGACCGGCTAGTTTGACCTATGTATTTGACTTCACAGTCATTACATGGAATTTGGTAGATTATATTATTTTGCTTAATTGGTTCTATCGGATCTTTTAGCCGACAAAGCTTACCTCTAAGTGAGTTTGTTGGTTTAAATGCCACCCTAATTCCAACCTTGTTGAGAATCCTACGTATGGTTTCTGATGTTCCTTCCTTGTATGGTATCACAATAGAGGTGTTGATTTCCTTTCTACTTATGTTGTCACTATTATTTGTATTTGTATTAGTGTTATTATTTTGCTTCTTATGTGTCCGTGTGAATTTCTTAATAAAATGATGGGGATAATTATTAATTATTAACGCTTCTTTTATGTGTTTCAATTTCTTTTTTAAGTCCTTACAATGACTAGTGAGTTTCTCAGCTCTGTTATTTAGACATTTGACTAAACCCGCTTTAACTGACACTGGATGAGATGACTTGAAGTCTAGATACCTGTTAGAATGTGTTGGTTTTCTGTAGACGGTAGTATCTAAACCACCATCTATCCTTCGTTTTATTCTGCAATCCAACATAGGTAATTCTCCTTGTTCATTTTCTACTTCGTAAGTGAATTGGATTGCGTTAACTACTGAGTTTATGTGTGTCAAGAAACTGTCGATATGTTCCGATTTCAACACTGTAAATGTGTCATCCACATATCGCCACCATATCTTAGGTGTCGGATTATATGTTCGTAAAGCCATATCTTCCCAACTATCCATAAATATATCTGCTACTATAGGGGATATTGGTGATCTCATTGCTACTCCTTCTGTTTGTCTATATATCTTTCCCTGAAACTTGAAGACTGTCGAGGTCAAGCATAACTGCAGTTATGCTTCCAAGTTTCCATTGCTTCTTCCATGATGAATACTAGTCTGAACCTAAATTTTATTTTCACATCAGTTATCATACTTATACAAGCCAGTTGAATGTTAAGTTTCTTGTATAATAATACAACTTACTAGTTGATCCAGCAGCTGCCAATTGAGCAAATATTGATGGTTGAAGACTAGCAACCATACCAGTTAGATTACCAGTAGAAATAAGATTTGTTTGACATGAACCCAAATTAGCCAATGATGTATGTTGATTCAATACATTTTGATGTGAGTTAATTGCATTCATATTAGTAAAACTAATAGGAATTGTCGTTTTCGGTTTCGTAACCTTAGTATTACTTCGAGCAAATTCTAAACGCATATGCTGATTCCCATCCGGATCAAATTTAACACCCTGAAAATAAATTAATGAAAATAATAGTAATAATAATAATATAGTAATTTATCAAATACACATAACGTTTACATCAGTTGGGGAACCACTGACCATCTGGGAGCACTGGACACCTGTTTCGTCCTAGTATGAAACTCCTGAGCAGTACGCACCTACGACCCAGCTAGCGATGGAACTCAGGATGTTCAGGTTTCAAGGAGAACGCGTTAACCATACAGCCACTGGGTCGGTTTCCAGTGGTTGACAATTTCCAACTTCTGTGAATTTATGACTATCACCAAAGATCTTCAGTTAGCATCCACTTCACTTCCGACTGGTTGACCCTACAGGTCGCGACTTCTCACTACACCTACCTGATATCCATCTGGAAACAAGTCACTAATGAGCACTATACAGTAATGTATTTATCAGATGAATGGGGATATTTTTAATTTGGAAGTAGTATCCGTCATGGACGAGGATAGAATGGCAGTCAACTCTCTACCTCAACTTCATCGACTTTGAAAAGCCTATCGACGGCATCGACCGACAAGTAATTTGGCAGTTGCTTCGACACTAAAGAATACCACAAACCTCTGTCAGTCTCATTCAACAACTATATAAACACGCCACATACCAAGCAATTCACAATGCAAACCTCAGTGATGTCTTCGAACTGAAGTGTGGACAGGAGTAAGACAAGACTGTCAACTTTCACCTATGATATTCCTCATCGTAGTGGACTGGATCATGCAAGAAACAGTGAGGAGTTGTGAGAAAAGGGGGATACGCTGTTTGACCGGGAAAAACATCCTAGAAGATTTGGATTTCGCCAGTGATGACTTGTGTCTAATGTCTTGTGGTACAAACTGGAAGATGTACAGGCGGGAACTAACAAGTTGACAGAAGAGGTAGTGAAGATGGGACTTCAAGTGAATGTAGAGAAGACAGAGGTGATGATGATACTCAATCAATACCACCACCACCACCACCAAATAACAGCCACAAGCTCCAGTCACCATGAACGGGAGAAACTTAAATAAAGTAGCCGCCTTCACACATCTGGTCAGAAATGTTTCAACTACAGGCCGTCCGGGCACATACGAGGATGTCAAAGGGAGGATGAGAAAGATAGCAAGACAGGCGTTGATTAGTCTGAAACCAGTGTGGAGATCTACTGCACTCAGCACAAAGCGTGAACAAGTTCCTGATTCTCAACACCAAAGTCAACTGAGTGCTTCTGTATGGCTCAGAGACTTGGCATTTCCAACAAATTACAGACATTCATCAACAACTGCCTACACTAGTTCGTTACTGAAGCTCAGATGGCCAGAAAGAATAAGCATGGAGGAACTCTGGGAACGAACCAATGACGCAAGAACCTGTCGCTCAACAAATATGCAGGAAGGAAGGAAGGAAGTGGAGATGGATTGGGCATACACTGAGAAAGCCGATTGGGAACATTAAGCACCAGGGTGACGTGGAGGAGATCGTGTGAGGAAGAAATGAAAGCTTGTGGGCAGTCGTGGAGCCAGGTTCGCAAGATTGCAGAGAATAGAGTGAACAGGAGACGTGCTACTGAAGCCCTATGTTCCATTAGGAACCCATGGGATAAACAATAATAATAATTCATCATGGACTGACATCAGTTGGGAAATCATTGAAAATATGGGGCCACTGGACACCTGTTTCGTCCTAGTATGGGACTCCTCAGCAGTAGGCATCCACGACCCGGCTAGGAATCGAACCAGGACCTTCAGGTTTCACGATGAACGCGTTAACCATACTACTTCTAGATTTGAAAAATCCCCATTCATCTGAAAAAAAACGTTTGTATTAAAGTAAATTTATGTAACTTTTAATTGAAGACATCGACTGATAATAATGTTGTTGAACACCTACTATCCTTCAAGTCATCTGATAGAATATATTCATGGCAACCTCCTTGAACTACTAAAAGTTTTCCATTGAATATATATTTCATCAAATTATTTTGTTTAAATTTATTCTAAATGTAACATGTAGTCTGGTACACCTTTTAAAAATGTTTTCAAGCTAAGAAGATAAGAAATAAAAAACGTTATTACAGATGGAATTGAATTGATAAATGGATGAAACTATAGCTGAATACTATTTCTCTAAAACATATATGGAATCATAGATTTTTGTACTTGTTGAATGAAATATCAACATGAAAATTATGACTAGATTGTTGAAGTCTTTTGGAATCGTTTAAGAATATTTTGTAGATCAGGTGGATGGTCTTAATTATTAAGTATTATGTTCTCTAAACTGGATTGTTTAGTCATGGAGCTTTCATTATCTTCCCAGACGATATCATCATCACTAACTTCAGTATGAAGTGAGTTATCTGAATCTCTCTGTGACTAATTTAGTAGTTTCCCCTGACCAATTGGTTGATGATTGATTGTTTCCTCTGATTATTGTATCACTAACTATTCTTCCTCGGTTCTACGGTAGACCAAAACTACACAAACCAGACATCTGTCTACGATCAATTTTCTCACTTTCGAAAACTCCAACATACAACATATCAAGAGAACCTTGGAGACAAATTGAAACACCTTCTTCAATCATGTGAACATTCCATCAAAGTACTAGCAGAATTCTTAGAAAAGATCGAAAGCATTAACATGACCAATCAATGGTATCGTTTGATTTTACAGCATTATACACATCAATCGAACCACAAGTGGCCAACGAAACTATTTCCTATCTGCTCAATGAAGGTACAAACCTTTCAGAAGGTACGAAAATTTACTGTTCAAGTCTAATGGAACTCACTGGTTTTTGCCTGAAGACATACTTCCAATTTACTGACAAGATATACTGACAGATGAAAAGAACCCTGGTGGGATCACTGATATCTACAGTAATTACAATACGTTTGTCATCATTCAACAAGATGATACAGAAAACACCCACAATTTGATCAACAACATTTTCAATGATATCAAATTCACAATGGAGAATGAGTCAAACAACCAACTACCATTCCTGGATATTCTAGTCAGTACGATAAATGTCTGAAAGCTGGAAACTCAAGTGTACAGTAAGCCAACACACACTGATCAATTCCTCAACTACAGTAGCAACAATCCAACAACGCATAGAGTTACTTGAGTTCAGACTCTATTCAAAAAGGCAAGAACACACTGTAGTACAACAACTTCACGGAGAAATGAAGAAAATTACTTGATATCCACCCTAAAGAAGAACAGCTACCCACCAAACTTTATCTCAATATGCTATCCCGTACATGGTCATCACAAAGCAATCCACAGAAATCAACAAACAGATCATCCAACCGTACATAAAGAATATACCAGAAATCATGACAAGATTACTGAAACTACTCAGAATTGGTAAGGCCACTCATCAACCAACAGATTCCCTCTAAACACTATTATGCACATCAAATGATGCAACAACCAAAGAAGACAAACCGAATATCATTTACAAAATCAACTGCAATCACTGTAGTGAACATTACACTTTGGATAAAGTGATCACCCTCTTCGCATTCGTCTACATGAACAACAGTTAGCTACTGAATGTCACGATATTTCGTCACTCATTTCAATACACTATGGACAAGGATTGGATTTTGACAACGTAGAAATTTTGGACGGAGAAAGGAAACACAAAGAATTTCGCCAGAGAATTCCTAAAGGCTTGGTATTCAGCTCAGTCAGTCAGCAATCAACAGATATATTGACATTAACCCAACCGATCAATCAATAAGAAATAACAGCAAGGTCAAATTTCAGGTCACCAGGGGGAACCAATGAAAATAAATATGGAGACAATGACAAGACCTTGGTAAAACAACCAATCACACACAAGGCTATTAAGACAAATTACTATTCCATACTTGTGGAGAAAATCCTATAGCTCATTTCTTGTTGAAGTTCATGCTGATGGTGTTGCCTAGAATGACAATTAGAGCTTGGTGATCAAACTATCTAGCTCAGGAGAGAAAAACACCACTTATCCATTCTTTAGTTCGAACCAGATGCTAATGTAATATCAGCTGCCCGTTTCACATTATTGCCCATAATAATAGTAGTGCGAGCAGCATTAGTAGTAGTAGTAGTAGTAGTAGTGGTAGCAGTAGTGTGAGTAGTAGCAGTAGTAATAGCAGCGGTAGTAGCAGCAGTGGTAAAAAATCAACCGCAGAAGGATAATACCCAACGGTAACGAATGGTTATGAAACAGTTCAGTATGGTGTATTATATAACAAATAGTTCTAGGCTAAAAACATCAATCTAGCTGCATTAAGGGAAATTAATTTCTGTTTTAGACTACCATGTAGAAATTTTATTTCATATAACAAACTAGGGTGTGAACAGAAACTGATACACCCAATTATCGAATTTTTCAATAATTTTGATTGATATACCCATTTAAGTAGTATGAAAATAATCTGTGATATATCATGGGTTTTAATCGTTAAAAATTAGTTCTTTATTATTTTTTAGAATTTTTAGCTTATTTCAAGTTGATATTCCTCGTACACTGATATCATTTGGAAGAACAAAGGAAACCTGGGAGCACTGGACAGCTAGCCGTTTCATCCGACTAGTATGGGACTCCTCAGCAGTGCGCGCCCACGAGCCAGCCAGGGATCCAGCCGCGACCTTCAGGTTCCATCCCTTTCGTAACACGCCAAGTTTCTGAACCATATAGGAGCACTGACTTCACGCTGGTATTGAAAATCCGGATCTTTTTCTTTAGCTGAGTGCAAAAGGTCTCCACATGGTTTCAGGCTAATCAACACCTGTCTTGCTATCTTTCTCATCCTCCCTTTGACATCCTCGTATGTGCCCGGACGGCCTGTAGTTGAAACATTTCTGACCAGATGTGTGAAGGCGGCTACTTTATTTAAGTTTCTCCCGTTCATAGTGATTGGAGCTTGTGGCTGTTATTTGGTGGTGGTGGTGGTGGTATTGATTGAGTATCATCATCACCTCTGTCTTCTCTACATTCACTTGAAGTCCCATCTTCACTACCTCTCCTGTCAACTTGTTAGTTCCCGCCTGTACATCTTCCAGTTTGTACCACAAGACATTAGACACAAGTCATCACTGGTGAAATCCAAATCTTCTAGGATCTTTTTCCCGGTCAAACAGCGTATCCCCATCTTCTCACAACTCCTCACTGTTTCTTGCATGATCCAGTCCACTACGATGAGGAATATTATAGGTGAAAGTTGACAGCCTTGTCTTACTCCTGTCCACACTTCACTTCGAAGACATCACTGAGGTTTGCATTGTGAATTGCTTGGTATGTGGCGTGTTTATATAGTTGTTTAATGAGACTGACAGAGGTTTGCGGTATTCCGTAGTACTGAAGCAACAATAGTATATTTAGGCTGTCCAAAATTTAGCACAATCCAGTTCACTCCATTTTGCACTTCATTAATGATGATAATATACAACGAAATTTATACTAATGTTTTTTGGTGTAGATTATTATTTGTCCCTTGGGTTCCAAGTAACACACAGGATATCAGTAGCACATGGCCATTCAGCTCGCTTCTCTCCAGTCGTTTCATTTTTTTCTCACACGCAGTCTTCTCCATGTCACCTTCGGATGCCTAACTTGTCATTTCCCATTTGACTTCCACTCGGTAGCCTGGTCTGAAACGTGATATCCCCGAGTGGTCTTCTCAGTGCATGCCCAGTCCATCTCCACTTTCTCCTGCACATTTTTTGGGTAAGTTGTTGGTTCGTTGCCAACCAGAGATCCTTGTTGCTTATCCTCTCCAGCCATCCATCTGATCTTCAGTATCGAGTGAGTGTGGGCGACAGCTGTTGATGATATAGGTCTGCAGTTTGTTGAAAATGCTTTTCGTGAGACGCCAAGTCTCTCAACCATCACATAGAAACACTGAATTGCTTGACTGAATTAGTGTTGAAAATTCGGATGTTGTTCCACATGCTGAGTGCAGCGCAGTAGATCTCCACATTGATTTCAGATTCGCTAAGGCCTGTCTAGCTTTTCCGATCCTGGTTTCGACGTCTTCATCTGTGCCGCCAGCATTTGAAACAATGCTGCCTAGCTAGGTGAAAGACACAACTTCGCTTAGATTTCTCCCGCTGATGGTGATTGGCGCCTGTTGTTGTTGGTTGGGTATCCTCATCACCTCTATCTTCTCTACGTTCACCTGAAAGGAGTCCCGTCTTCTCGCGTTGCCCTGCCTCTTCTGTCAACTTGTTAGTTCTCGCCTGTGGATCTGCCAGGTTGCGAAACATTACACATTATACATAAATCATCATCGTTGGCGATTATTATTCGCCCACTGGGTTCCTAGTAGAAAATGCGGTTTCAGTAGGACATCTCCAGTGTACTCTCTTCTCTGCAATCTTGCGAACCTAGCTCCACAACTACCCGCAAGCTCTTATTTCTTCCTCACACGGTCTCATCCATGTCACCGTCGTCTCTGACACCCAACTCATCGTTTCACATCTGGGTTCCACTTGAGTGCCTAACCTGGCATGTGATGTCTCCGAATGGTCTTCTCAGTGCATGCCCAATCCATCTCCGTTCTCTTCTTCTGCATATTTGTTTAGCGATAGGTTCTAGCTTCATTAGTTCGTTGCCAGCCAGCCAGAGTCGCTTCTTGCTTATTCTTTCCAACCATCTGATCTTCAATAACGAGCCAGCGTAGGCAATTGTTGATGAAAGTCTGCAGTTTGTTGGAAATCCCTTGCCAACGCACCAAGTTTCTGATAACTAATGACTGTTTTCCTGATATAAGTGTAAAACTTGAGCATCGTAGTAGAATATAATTCCACATTAGATTTGTTTATTTGATTTATATCATACAGAGTGTTATAGTATTATTTACTTGATGAAGGCATTCCAAGCACAAATTATTATTGCTCATTATCGTACCAGATGCAATCACGCACGACCTTCTACGTCTGACTTTTATACTCCTGTCACCCATCTGGTATTCTTGCTTTTATTGGTATAGTTGTTGCATAATTCTCACCATATGTATGTTGAGTGTAGATTCAATGAACAGTAACTCAGTAATTAATACCCCTCTCTCTCCACCTAATTATATTCGACTTGACTACAGCAACACCTTTATCTCACCCTATTGTATGTGGTTATGTGTTAATCCATTAATTGCAACAGCCGAGTTCTCTTCCAGATTATTGATCTCATTGATGTCTGTCATTCTATACTTAGCTAAATTACTATGTTCCACTATTCTAACTGACAGCAACAGTCTTATTTCACCTATGTACTTGACCTCATTCAGAGTCATTACATGGAATTTGATAGATTAAATTGTCTACTCAACTGCTTCCATCGGATACTTAAGCCAGTAGACATAGCTTTTCTATCAGTCAGTTTGTAGGCATAAATACCACCCAAACTAATTCCAGCCTTCTTCAGGATTCCATCCAAAGATTATGATGTACTCTCCTTAAAACGGTAACACAATGGAGACTGTGAACTCCTTAACACTCATCTTGTCGTTGTTATTTGTATTCACTGTTACTGTCATCTTTTCGTTTCTTGTGTCTTCGTACGAATTTCTTCATGAATGCTCGAGGATAATTATTAACCATCAACACTTCTTTTACATGCTTCAATTCATTGTTTTGTTTAGGTCGTTGCACTGATGAGTGAGTTTTCTAGCTCTATCATTTAGACATTAGACTAAGTCTACCTTAACTGACATTGGATGAGATAAGTTGAAGTGTAAATATCTGTTGGAATGTGTTGGTTTTCTTGTGAGGTGTAAAATGAAGAAGGAGAATTACGTATGTTGGATTTGAGAGTGAAATGAAGGACAGACGATGGTTTGGATGCTACCGTCTTCAGGAAACCAACATATTCTGACAGGTTTATAGAATTTAAGTTATCTCATCCTAGTCATCACAGCTGAGGCAGGTTAATTCAAATGTCTAAGTGATAGAACAAGAAAACTGACTATTCAGTGCAACGACAGTAACCAAGGAACTGAATCACGTGAAAGAAGCACTAATCACTCAAAATAATCCTCTAAAGTTTTATAGCGAAATTAGTATGAACACGAATATGAACAATAACGACAACATGAGTAGAAAGGAATTCATAGCCTGCATTGTGTTACCCTACAAGGAAGGAAGGTACATAACAAGCTTTACGTAGAATCCTCAACAAAGCTGGCATAAGGTTGGTATTTAAACCTACAAACTCACTCAGAGATAAGCTTTATCGTTTGGCTTAATGATCCGACAGAATCATTCAGTATTCAGCAAAATTAATCTAATCTATCATAGAGACTAAAGATTGGCGACACATTAGAACTTCAGGCGTTTCACCATTGTAGTCTTTGTAGCGTTGCTGGAGACTAACAGAAGCATATAACCAGCTATACGGAGGTTAGATTGAATACACAAGTTCAGTCGACCTAACCAGCTAATGACTGTATGAAATTTTATCACCTGAAATAGCTCAACCATGTGATATTTTGTATACCAACCCTTGTTCGAGGAATAAAGTTAGTACCTCGAAGAACAATGTACTCATTTCAATTCCTGGTAGAAGTAAACTTTACTGACGGCCAATCAACTTCAAGTATACAACGACTAACGTAATTATGAATGAAAATGGTACTATAGTATTGCCTGCGCTGCTACTCATCATCCATATGAAACTATATAAATTCTCTTCATCAGCATATTTCAGGAGCTTTTAGAATTTTCTAAAACCACTCCACTTATTTTCAAGACTGTTCGTGTGTACTTTAATTGTCTAATCAAGGAAGTGCTTTTCATGAACAACTACTTCATGGGGTAACCTGTTTCAGACAGAAACATATATAACTTCTAAACATCCCTGTGTATTGTGGTACCCAATAACATGCATTTTTCCATAACTACCATAAACTATCTTTTTTTCCCTTCTTATTTGGTTGCTGTCATACAGTTAACAAATTGTCGTCTTCAGTTTCACAACCAGTTTTACTTTGGTCAGTTTTATTGACTAAGTCCAGTGTATAAAAGCCTCATGTAGGTTTAATTATGATTTAGATAACGTAAAGTATCAAGACATTACTTTGTTATGTGAGCATATTGATACTGGGGTGATGATTGAAGGTGAAATGAAAATTTAGACCACGACAGGGTTCGAACCAGGGAGCACCGGGTTTTCGACCTGGTGCTTTACCAACTGACCTATGATACCCGACTGTTGACCAGATTTTTATTGAGGTAATTGAAGTGAAATAAAAATCTGGTCAACAGTCGGGTCTCATAACTCAGTTGGTAGAGCATCGAGGCTAGAAACCCGAAAGTCGCTGGTTCGAATCAGGCTGCAGTTCAAGTTTTCATTTCAGTTATCACCAAGTATCAGTACAAGACTGTCAAACCACGGTTACTATGTCAGATAGTGAAAATAATTAGTCAGTATGATTATGTTGTCATTGAATCAGACTCAAATATGTTTATGAATAATTAAGGTAATTTTCATTGTTCTATATATATTAACACATATATGTACCTCATTTTATCGATTGTTAAACTGTTTTCATCAACAACCTGTTTTGTGAATATATTAAGATCCCAAAAATTCATTTTAAACAACGCTCAAAAAACAAGTAAGAAAACAAATCAATGAAACAAGTAACCATGTCAACATAAAACATTTTAATGTTTACCATGTATACACTTGTGTTTCCGTTAGTTTATCGGCAATTTTCTCAGAAAATTGTGCATACATATACAAGTGTGTATATCAAGAGTTGTGAGTGTATTCTATTTCAAGTTAAAAGTTTTCCGAGAGAAAAAAAAACACCAACTGAAGAGAATACAACTAGTTGATGCTATGAACATGCGTATATATGGTGTATGTAAACGTATAAGATATCGTGAGACGAAATTACGGAGTAAAGATCGATAAAGTTGTTGAAACACACGAAAAAAGGCGATAACAATTGGAGTAGAGATATCAGTTTTACTTGAAGTTCATAAGCTAATTCTCAATGAAATATAACATTATTATTTGTCCCTTGGGCTCCTGGTGGGACATAGGGCTTCAGTAGCACGCCTTCATTGCACTCTCTTCTCTGAAGTCTTTTTAACACATTTCAGTGATCCCCCCCCAGAAGCTTTCGTTTCCTCCTCATACGATCTTCTCCGAGTCACTCTAGCGCGTCTAACTCGTCGTTTCCCATTTGGATTCCACTGGACCAGATGGCCTGGCCCATGATGTCTCCGAATGGTTTTCTCAATGTATGCCCGATCCATCTCCACTCACTTCTTTTGCATACTTGTTGGAAGATGGGTTTTTGGTTGGTTCGTTGCCAGACCACAGTTTCTCCTTACTTATTCCTTCTGGCCATCCACCTGGTCTTTAGTGTTGAGCGTAGGCGTCTGTTGATGAATATCTGCAGTTTGTTGGAAGTGGTTTACGTAAAATGCCAAGTTTCTGAACCATATAGCAGTACTGACCTGACTGGATTGGTGTTGAAAATCCGGATCTTGTTTTTAAAGCTGGTGCAGTCGATCTCCACACTGATTTCAGATTAATGAAAGCCTGTCTCGCTATCTTTACGATACTGGCTTTGACGTCCTCATCTGAGCCTATGTCACCTGTAGTTGAAACGATGCTGCCTCCTTCGTAGGTGAAAGAGACTACCCCCTTTAGGTTTCTCCCGTTCATGGTGATTGGATCTTGTTGTTGTTGGTTGGGTATTCTCATCACCTCTGTTTTCGCTACGTTCACCTGAAGGGAGTCCTGTCTTCCTTCTCTGCACTGCCTATCCGTCGACTTGTTGGTTTTCGCCTGTACATTTTCGAGTTTGTGCCACAAGACATTAGACGTAAGTCATCATCAGCAAAATCCAAATATTCTTATCACTTTTTGTAGGCCTAGCCTATCCTTATCTTCTCGCTCCTGACGGTCTGCTGCATGATCCAGTCGACCACAATCAGGAAGATCACAGGTGATAGTAGGTGGCAGCCTTGTCTTACTCCTGTCTTCACTTCACTTCAAAGGCATCACTGAGCTTTCCGTTGTGAATCACTTGGCATGTACCGTCTTCATATAGCTGTTGAATGAGGTTGATAAAGGTTTGTGGTACCTCGTAGTGTTGAAATGACATTGATGGGAATAACTGACCAGATAATTTTCTTCATTATTTAACCGAACCAATTGAAGTCAGGAAAACAGATAAACTTGCTTGGGATTTAACAAGCTCCTACAACAGTATCTTTGACCAATTTGTTAAAAGACGAGCATACTGCGTTATAGTTCGTTCTTTTCTGTTATACGGTTAAGCGACATGGTCGCTGAAAGTAGTAGATATGAAAATATAACAGGCTTTTGGCTACATGTGTCTTCATGGCATTGCTCGCTTATTGTGGAATCACTATGGGAAAAATGTTGATGGCAGTAAAAGATATTTAGTGAAGAAGGTAATTCTTTGAATGAGATTGTTAGCCTAAAGTGACTAAATAAGCTTGGTCACCTCCTACCTCGATATGTAGAGTTAGGAGAAGTCGGATTACGTTGAAAGAAGGCTCAGGATGATAAAATTAAGGAGTGGTATAAATCCATGAGGTTTCTGATGCTTAGTTTGAGCCAGAAAGAGAGAGGTTGGGGTCCACGAGATTACAGGAATCAATATTTGGCGACCTTTGGTAAAATGCCACACTTTGACGTCTTTTGAAGACTGAACATTCTCACTAACCGCCACTTTTAAATTCTTTCTTCTTCCATACATCATTGTCTACTTTGATATCATTCTTTTTCTGTCTACTTGTTTGTTATATGGTCCTATGAAGTGTGACAACTTGAACCACTGTACTTCCGTGCCAGGTTCTGTGTTGATTTCCAAGTTTTATATCACCTGATGTCCTCAACTACCGATCTTTCTTGTCTCGAAGACCCAATCCAGGCAGTGCAAATCTTTCCACGTGGCTCAGGTCAGCAGTTAGAAACTTCATCAACTGGTGTCATATCTTGATCTGCTCACCCTGAACTCTCTTCCAACCCATTTCAACTTCCCCTATTTAGACGGTAACTCGGTATGGACATTTGCACATTTGACTAAGTCTACCTTAACTGACATTGGATGAGATAAGTTGAAGTGTAAATATCTGTTGGAATGTGTTGGTTTTCTTATGAGGTATAAAATGAAGAAGGAGAATTACGTATGTTGGATTTGAGAGTGAAATGAAGGACAGACGATGGTTTGGATGCTACCGTCTTCAGGAAACCCACACATTCTGACAGGTTTATAGAATTCAAGTCACCTCATCCAATGTTAGTCAAGGTGAATTTAGTCATTCGTTTAAATAATTGAGTTAGAAAACTTACCGATCAACCCAGGGAACTTAAACAGAAGTAACAGTTATTCCCTAGCGTGTATTAAGAAATTCATGATAGCACACAAGAAACGAAGTAGTAATCATACAGTGAATACTATAGGAATTTAGTCAAGCGTCGGATGAGAGATCCCAAAATGAACAGTAATCTCAAAAAGAATCTTAGTTATGTACTGATATACAATGATGAAGTCGCCGTACTTTAATCCAGTTTAGTTAGAGAGAGGGAGAGATGGACTACCGAACCTTTGTCCATCAAATCAGCACCCGAAAAACATGTAGTAGTAATGAGACAATAGCTTCACGAAAGATGTGGAAAATTCTACTACCGGCAAAATGAAAGAACACGAGGTGATACGTCCATAAAAGTCACGTATCGAAAGTTGTGTCATTACATTGATATGATTAGGAGCAACAATTTATGGTATTCCCGGTTGACTGATATCAATCGGAGGAACATTAGAAACCTGGAGACGCCAAGCATCTGTTTCGTCCGACCAGTGTGGGGCTCCTCAGTAGTGCGCACCCATGAATCCATTTCACCAAGGAACAAATCCAGGACTTTCAGATTCCATGGCTAGCACGTTACCATTGAGCCAATAGGTGGGTGGAATCTAATGATTCATACTTCCAACTTCTATCAACTTACGGCATACCACGACCATTACCCGACGTCATCGTTGAGTATGTGTCCTCATGTCCCTCATGTTTGCCCCACCGATCATGACTTCTCATTGTCTTCTCGTAAAGTGACTCAATGGTAACGTGTTGGTTACGGAACCTGAAGGTCCTGAGTTCGATCCCTGGGGGGGGTCATGGGTGTGCACTGCTGGAGAGTCCCATATTAGGATGAAACAGTTGTCCAGTGCTCTCAGGTTTCCAGTGTTTCTCCGACTGATGTCAATTCATGAGGAATACCAACTTGAAAATTCATTAAATCCCCCCCACAAACCCCCAAATTCAATAATTTATGCTCGAAAGGTCAAGAAATAAATAATGCTATATCTTTGTGTGGTATATAATCATATAAAAGTATCTACTGTAGAACTGTATTCTACCAGAGTACCAAAGTCTTAAATTTACACTCTTAGCCTTTTTTCAACGCATTTGAACATCAGTGAACATTATTTGTCGAGGTAGATGGTGGCTGGGTATACAAACACATGATCAAGTCACTTCATTTGCTGAGAGTTCATAACTTCATAGACTGACTAACTTGCTTTCCTTGCCTAGTATTCTACCCCTCAGCAAGTCAGTCAATGATGACCAAATATTTCATACTACAAGATGCTGTACAGAACAAAACAAAAATGAATAGTTGTTTTGATTACATTACCTGAAGTTTCGTCATTGCTTCTTCAGCCTGTTCTCGTGATTCAAAGGTTACGAAGCCAACAGGCTAGAAAAGAAATGAAGATAAATTTCAGACGGTAAACAAGAATCAAAAATGTCGTAGAAATGAATTACGCTGTTTTAAAATGCTTTATATTTATTTTCCAGATATGGTGTAACAGACCAGAGGTCGATTAGGAGTGCATAGCTAGTTTTCCTTCTAATTATTATACAAAAGGGGAATAAAATTCACATTTGAAGCCAAATGCAATTCCTGGCATCAGAATAAGCTTCTGGCTATCGTTCTAATCATCTGAAGTAGAAAAAGCAAATGCTGAAAATATCTGCGTAGATGCTTAAATACCAGGAAAAACCTAACAACAACAACTCGGAATTACAAGCAATATCATAAGAATTATACCCATTGAACAAGGAATAACTCATTAAAAGTAGCCTTTAGAGTAATTGGTAGTGGATTAAAATCTTAGTGAGAATAGCATCACTTCAAACTGGAAGACCAGCTGACCGGTTTCCACCGCTAGCCCCTAGTAGTCATTACTACCGAAAACATTTGTCTATGTAGGTATAAGGTACCAGTTATAATGGTTATCAGATCAATCTTTAGAAACAGCTAAAGACATGTACCTCTATGAGTTGAAACGGTTATTCAGTTTACACTGAGATTTTAAATATTCCCAATTAGAACATAATACATAGGTGTAAGTATTTCACCTATTTCAAGTTAATTAGTTGACCGATAAAGTACAATATCCATAACACAGTACTCTCTTCAAATAGCCACACGAAAAACATTGACTATCAAGTAACCATATGGTGACGGTACATGCCAAGTGATTCATAATGGAAAGCTCGGTGATGACAGGCTGGAAGAAATCTAAACGAAGTTGTCTCCTTCACCCATCTACCTAGGAGGCAGCGTCCTCTCAACTACAGGCAGCGGCACAGGCACAGATGAGGATGTCAAAGCCAGGATCGATAAGATGGAAGACACACCTTCTTGCACTAATCTGAAATCAGTGTGGAGATCTACTGCACTACGCTACACTCAGCATAAAGCGTGAACAACATCCGGATTTTCAACGCTAATCCAGTCAAGTCAGTGCTTGTATGTCATGGTTGAGAGACTTGATGCGTTAGGAAAAGTACTTTCAACAAACTGCAGACGTCATACATCAACAGCTGCCGCCTATGCTAACTCGATACTGAATATGGAGATCAGATGGCCAGAATAATAAAAAGAAACAACAAGGAATTCTGTCCTGGCAACAAACCAACGAATCCATAATCTATCACCCAACAAATATGCAGAAGGAAGTGGAGACGGACAGTATTGAGCCTGCACTGAGAACACGGTTTCAGGACATCACGAGTCAGGCCAGGCTGTTGAGTGGAACTCGAATAGGAAAAGATGAGTTGGGCATCGGAGGCGAGAATGACGGAGGAAATGATGTGTGAGGAAGAAATGAAAGCTTACGGGTAGTGGTGAAGCCAAGTTGAAAAACTAGAGAGAAGAGATTGAAATGGCTACGTCCTATTGAAGCCCCATGTTCCACTCGGAACACAAAGGAGAAATAGTAAAATAAATAAATCAGGCAGCCAAGATAAACTAGTTAACATTGTTAACAACGGTACCAAGCCTAAATAATTTGTTGTTATTGTTGTTACTATGGACGTTTATTATTATTATTATTATTATTATTATTATTTGTCCCTTGGGTTCCTAGTGGAAAATAAGACTTCAGTAGCACGCCTCCGGTGCACTCTCTTCTCTACAATCTTTTCAGTCTTGCGAACCTGGCTCCATGACAGCCCACAAGCTCTCATTTCTTCCTCGTACCATCTCCCGCATGTCACCCTCGCCTTGGACGCCCAACTCGCCGTTACCCATCTGGGTTCCACTCGAGTCCCTAGCCTGACACGTGATGTCCCCAGTCGGCCTTCTCAGTGTATCCGATCCATCTCCATTTCCTTCTTCTCCATATTTGTTGAGCCATAAGTTCTTGGTTGGTTTGTTCCCACAGCTCCTTGTTGCTGATTCTTTCTGCCCATCTGATCTTCAGTAACGATCTTCATCACCTCTGTCTTCTCTACATTCACTTGAAGTCCCGTCTTCGCTGCCTCTTCTGATTATGTACATTTATATCCCTTGTATTCCGTACTTACTATATGTACATTTTGAACTGCTTTCGTTTATCTTTTATTTTTCCACAAATTGGTCATATTTCAAAAGAACCGCTAGGGTTTTGATTGGCTCCTGACCCTTTAAATGTACTAATTATTCTTTCTTTCAAGGTCACTTTAACTTCTGTTTATACAGTCAGTTTTTCAGTAGTAAACCTTTTCAGTTCAGGGTACTATAAGCTCAGTTTTTTTGATTTTCTCAGGTTGAATCATCTTCATTCTCGACTGTCATCTCTAGCTCCCATAACTTCGCTTTGTAACAGTTGACTTTATCAATAATAATTACAGTGAAAGGATAGTAGCATTTACTAGATAACAACGTTTCGGACGCAATTTATTGTCCATATTCATATCAGGTAACTGACTCCACAACTTCGAGACAGACTATGTATATTCCTAATTTTCTCTCCTTCTCTGTGATGATAAAAATAGTAGGATAAACCATATATCTGGGACAGGTGCAGAATCATTTCGATTACCGCATGTATTTGATGGTGATAAGATAAAAAAAAGATTCGGTGATTATCAATCTCTCCCTCCCTCTACCCAACTAAGTTAGTTTTAAATACTGTGGACCTATCTCACCCTAATGTGTGATACTGTGTGTGTTAATTAAAATCAGTATGAGATTATGAAAAATGAATACATGTAGAATGTAACCATATACAAATGAATAGTATTGCTTAATAACGATTAAACAACCCAGCTCAGAGAACATAATACAACCAAGACCATCCACCTGAGCTAAAAATATTCTCCATTATTTCACAAATGAATAGTATGCCTGATCATTAGAACACTTTCAGTGATAAGAAAATACTTGACCTCAAATGTTTTTAAAAAAATTATGATCACCTTATTCTAAACAATATGTATGACAGAGCATGTAAGTTTTCAACAAGTTCACTCCCAGATCTATACTTTAATAATAATACACTTTATTCCAAACAATTTGTGGTACAATTTGGAATTCTCAGTGTAATATATATTGTAATAACAACGAAATACATCCGTATATACATACTCCTTTACAGCCTTTCGAATTGTTTTATTATAAAAATTTAAGTTATGTGAAGAGCTAACAGAAGTTGGAAATATGGGCCATTGGATTCATTGACCCAGTGGCTAGCTCAATAGTAATGCGCTGCTCGCGGAACCTGAAAGTCACGGGTTCGATCCCTGGCTGGCGGGGTTGTGGGTGCGCACTGTTCAGGAGTCCTATACTAGGACGAAACAGCTGTCCAATGCTCCCGGGTTTCCTTTGTTCCCCTAACTGATGTCAGTCTGCGATGAATAACAACTTGAAATATGTGAAGAATATTAAAAACGAGAAAATTTTGTAATGTAAGTTGAATTATTGAAATGAGATTTTTATCTGTTACAAAGTTGATGTGTGATTTCTGTTCTAACACGTTTTTCCTCACAAAATATACGTGCAAGGTAAGGTACAGTCTAATTCTTATATTTAGCTGTACGAGCATACAGTCGTCTTATGTAGTTTCTCCTTGTCCTCCCTGTGAGGAGATACATGGAGAGAGAGAGCTGTAAATGAAGTGGATGCTCACTGTCAGTTAAAATTTCTGCAGCTAGTAGCTTGTAGGGATTTATATATCGATCAGCTACAGTGTTAATCAGTTGAGCCAGAGACACATCACTCACCCTGCTGATGGCCTTCAAAGCCCTACTCAACATAACATAGTCCTTTTTAAGAAGACCAGGAAAGATTAATGGGGAACAATATAGAAGAATAGGTAAAATGCAGGAATTAATAAATTGTAAAAGAAGCAGTTGAGTTATACCAGAAAGCCTCAATTTCCTTACGTAATAAGTTAAACGAAAGATTTTTTTACAAATCAACAAAATATGGAGCGACCAACAAAGGTCAGAAGGTAAAACGCAACCCAAGATAGTTCACACTCGATTTACTTTCTGCAGAAATACCATACCATTGATGCAGCAGGCGTCATGAGATTTAAGCAGCTCACATAAGTCTTGTTTACACCTGAGGCTAAAATTAATAGTCTGACATTTAGAGGGGTTTACTTTGAGACCATTTGAGAGAGACCATTTACCAACTTCAGACAAGAATTCATTTAATTTTGAGCAATCCAAAGAAGAGTTTACTGGAATAGAAATCGTCAGGTCGTCAGCATACTTGATAAAATTAGTTTCAACAGAATAAGGCAAATCGTGCAAAAAAACGAAAACAGGAAATGAGAAAGTACAACACCTTGAGGCACACCAGCTTCAGTAAGCAATGAAGTCGAGCACATTCCTTTATGAATAGTGTACTGTTTCCTTTCAGAAAAACAAGAATACAGCCATTTTGTAACCCATGGATCAGTGTGAGCTATGGCAAGCTTATTTAACAAAAGTGGTCTAGGAACAGAGTCAAGGGCTGATGAGTAATCCAAAAAGGCACAGAGGACATACTTAACACCTTTGTCGAGACTAGAAACAATATTATGATGCAAGACAGTAGCTGCATCTAAAGTACTCCTCCGGTGTTTGTAAGCAAACTGTTTTAGATCTCTGAAGGCCATGAATGAAGGCTCAGATAAATGGATAAATTTAGTAATCTATGATTCAAGCCGGCTGCCAACGGATAGTTAGTAACACGTCAATGTAGCATCAGTCTATTAGTGTTTTCCTGAAGAAAAAAAGTATACAACAAATTACTTTTGGATTATAGGGAATTACAATCGTTACTGTTTATTGATGCACTTGTAATTCTCTGTTGTGTTTATTGGACCAGATTGTTCGACCTCTATCGGCATATGGGCTCCTAAGCGGATGCCTCGATATTGCCTGAATGTTAATTATGGCAATTTGTAATAACTAATACCCGTTGTACAAGAAGTGGCCATTGTTCCTCCGTGGTATGGTGGATTACGCCTTTGGCATTTAAAGTGATGGGTACGAGGTTCGAGTCTCAGTGGAACAACATCACTGCGCACTGGGATGCAGGTAAAATCTCCGCACGGATACAAAAAGTTCTGTTGGGTTCCACCAACTCACACCACCTGTGGTGCCGCAGTGATATCCGAGTGTCTATTAAGGGTCGCGTATACTACACAACAGTCCGGTCTATTCTACTGTATGGCTGTGAAATATGGCCATTACAGGTGGAGGACATGAGAAGCCTGGCTGCAGGTGTTTGACCACCGTTGCCTTTGTAGTACAGGTTGTATGCCGTGGTGTCACCACACCACGTGAGTAACGCAGACGTCAGGTGTAGAGTTTTAGGGAGCAGAGGTAAGTGAGTTGACAAGGTTGTGAACCTTCATCGACTGAGATGGCTGGTTGGGACACGTGTCACATATGCCTAGTCGCCGATTGCCTCGTCTGTTGTGGAGCCAGGTTCAAAAGATTGCAGAGAACAGATTGGAATGGAGACGTGCTACTGAAATCCTATTTTCCACTAGGAACCCAAAGGACTATGTGAAATAGCACTAGTCTGGCAGACTAGAATTTGTACTGGGTGATGATTGAAGGTGAAGTGAAAAGTCGGACCGCGGTTAGCTTCTAACCAGCGACTATAGGGTTTCCGGCCTGATGCTCTACCAACCGAGCTACCGGATCCGACTACTGTTAACCAGATTTTTATTTCACTTCAGCCATGGGAATTCGTGATGTCTTACTACCACTTGATTGTGTTCACACTGGCCGCCTAGTCTGGCAACCTACGACTATCCCAGATAGTTAAATGATAATCAGTGATGTCCTGCGTCTCTAATTCACTCTGATCGGGATTGAGATGAGAAGTCTTGACTAGGCGAACACGATCAAGTGATAGTAAGACATTATGAATTCCCATGACTCGAGTGAAATAAAAATCTAGTTAACAGTAGACGGACCTCGTAGCTCAAGCCGAAAACCCGGTAGTCGCTGGTTCGAATCCGGCCACGGTTTCAACTTTTCACTTCACCTCCAATCATCACCCAGTATAAAAAAATTATGGTAGATATTTAGCAAACTCAACATTTTTATGAAATAAGATTATATTTAATTAGTATTGTATGGTTTCTGGAATTCAACAATCAGAAGATATTCGTTATCTAAACTATTTTCACCATCTTACTTAAGACAGTAATGAATGCGTACCCCAGACGAAAAGCTTAATACTCTGAAATGATAGGAGGGAATGTAAGTTCATCTTTCCAAACATAACTATATGCGTTGAAAGTTAGTGCCACTCCAAACAATAGATTATAATGAAGATTCAAAATAGACCTTCTCTTTAGAGAGACAAGTAGAAAAGTTAAGTTTATTACTGTTTACAGAATAGTTACATTCATATACGGTAGAAACTTATTCTATTTACATAGACAATTTTGTTAAATGAATCAGAATCTTACTTCAGATGGAGAAAGAAAACTGAACTTCATAATTTTTATCCAGTTTACTTTCAGCCTTAGCTACCTCAATAAGTATTACTTGTTAGTAGTATTGTCTGCAGTAATCATGACTGTGAGAACTCCTTCTTACAAAGAAGACAAGTAAAAACAGTATTTTATGAGTGAAATGATGAATGCAATTTATACACTACTTGGTCACCTGGGAGGAAACAATTCCATGCCCTAACTGCTAATCGAATTCTACCGATCAATTTTGTAATGTGGCAACCAAGCTAGGAAGGTCAGCATCACGGTGTACATTAGTAAATGTTAGTTGGTTGGAGGCAATCGACAGGAAGCCCTGCCTCACCTCGGTTTCGTGTTTTTTGTCACTTGTCAGCAAGGCGTATCTGCAACCTCAACAGAACTGATGTCCCGCTTGAGATTCGAATCGGCGTGGTAAAGTCACTGACTAGAACACTGGGTGACGCGGATTCGAATCTCAAGCGGGACATCAGTTCTGTTGAGGTTGCAGATACGCCTTGCTGACAAGTGACAAAAAACATGAAACCGAGATGAGGCGGGGCTTCCTGTCGATTGCCTCCAACCAACTAACATCTACTAATATGCACCGCGATGCTGAGCTTCTTAGCTTGGTTGCGACATCGTAAATATGATCGATAGAATTCGGTGTGCACTCAGTACTAGGCACCATGAAATTGATAGCACTCCCGTCACCAATCAATACATGTAAGCCAGTCATACAGGAGGTGGATCGCGGCCAAAATAGATCAGTGATAAATTCGCTGACTACAACACTGGGTGATGCGGATTCGAATCCCAGGCAGGATATCAGTTCTGTTGAGGTTGGAGATACGCCTTGTTGACGAATGACAAAAAGTATGAAACCTAGGTGAGGTAGGACTTCCTGCTGATTGCCTCCAACCAACTAACATCTAACTTGAATACATATACATCAACAATGAATAGAAGTACACTTTTAAGTGTAACATATTATGTATAAATTTTAACTTACCGCTGTAAGTTTTCCATTTTTCCCCGCTGGTTTAAGCGTTGAAGATAGATATCCCTGAATGTATTGACCAAATAAATATATGATAATTTGAAGGATTGATTAACCGTTGAATGTAGCCACAATAGAATATAATTGTGTAATGGAATTGTTTTGGCAGCGGTGTAATGTAACAAAAATTGTATAATAAAGAAAATATACACAAAATAAATTTGATATATAAGTAACTAAATGAATATTTGTATAAAACAGTTAAATTAAACATAGGTGAATGTATATGTGCAGAACAATGATGAATTAGTTGAATTTGTGAAAGAATTCATAGGTTCTTGGAATCAGACAAGATTTTACAAAACAGAAAACAAAACAAAAAAGAAGGAAATAGGTGAATAATTTTTTTTTTCCTTTTTCATGAAAGATAAACACAAAGGACAATAATAAGAATGTGCATTACTATAGGTGCTTACTGACAAAACATTGATAAATGCATCTGAATAAAGATGATTAGGACAGGCGAATATTGTGAGCATATAATATTTGGGTAGAGAAATCAAATAAACAACAGAATACCTAGGAAGTAATGATTTATTAATATGTGCAGAACAAATGAAAGTCATAAATGATTGAAAGTTGATTGTGACAATTACCTTCATCTCTTAACACTAACTAAACTATTCATCAACTGTACTATGCTCTAACTTATTCAATGTACTCATGAACACTATTTAAACCTAACTGATAAGGCGAAAAATGGAAATCCATCTTCACCTGTGTGACAGAACATTTCATTCTTACTGATAAGTCCTTCAACATAATGTACAGAGTATGACAAAACCACTCGGAAGGAGTGGCTGAGGTAGGTCCAGGCTGGAAAAAGGCTCGAGATGGCCAGACTAAAACATGGCACCAAATGTATGAAGTCTCTGACTGTTGGTTTAAGCCATGTAGGACGATGCAGACTAGGTGGTTGGGGTCGGTGGGACAAGAGGAACCAGTGGCTGGAAACTCTAGGTGATCACATGGCTCAGAACCGATGTCAATGGCGCAGATGTATACACACATTATCCTCATCTTAACAACGCTATACCGAATCTCATCATTTTGTCACTCCTCTTTCCTTTCTTCTCGTACTTTATATTTCTTTTGACTGCATTCACTTATCTTCATCCTTCACCTCACTACCTTTCTACTTGATGAAGTGACGTGAGATGTGGCAAGTTGGACCGTTACGCAGTAATGCCTGGTCCTATGTTGATAATGATGATGATACGGTCAAAAGAAGCATGTATAACCTCTTCCTTTGCTATGCTCATCGTAAATTATCCATCTCTCTAAATAACCTGCATATTACGTAATTAGTTTTGTTTATATTCTGTTTATTTCCCTCATAACGTAACTTTGCATTTTGATATAGTTTATATTGATCTTTGATCAGGAACTACTCTAGAATGAGGAAAGTAAGCCTTATTGAACTTAACAGAATAATCCAGGATATACGTTTCCTTCTATTTGGGACTCACCAGTCAGTTGGATATACCTGCACTCCAGTCTGTGTTGTTATTCCCACTGAGACTCAGTAAGAGGAACGATAGCTGTTTCTTGTACAATCGGTAGTAGTTATTACTATTTATTGATATACTTGTTATTCTTCAGTGTTTGTTGTGTTTGACTGAACTGTTCGACCTCTGTTAGCCACAACCAACCAAATTATTATAATTAACATTCAGGCAATATCGAGGCATCCGCTTAGGAGCCCATATGCCAATAGAAGTTGAACAATTCGATGCAACAAGACAACGAAGAATAACAAGTATGTCAATAAATGGTAATAACTATTACCGGTTGTGCAAGAAGTGGCTATCGTTCCTCTGTGACATAGTGGATAACGCCATGGAGTTTAAAGCTATGCATACGAGTTCGAGTCTCAGTGGGAATAACAACACAGACTGGAGTGCAGGTATATCCAACTGTATGGTGAGTCCCAAATAGGAGGAAACGCGCATCCTAGATTATTCTGTTAAGTTCAATAAGGCTTACTTTCCTCATTCTAGAGTAGTTCCTGATCAAAGATCAATATAAACTACATCAAAATGCAAAGTTACGTTATGAGGGAAATAAACAGAATATAAACACAACTAATTACGTAATATGCAGGTTATTTAGAGAGATGGATAATTTACGATGAGCATAGCAAAGGAAGAGGTTATACATGCTTCTTTTAACCGTATAATAATGGTTTGAATTCCTGAATAGCCAATGCTTAGTTGAAATGAATTAACAGACTTGAGAATCGTTTCAACAGGTACCCATACATACCATGGTATAAACTGTGAACATTACTTCTACATAGTGCCACCTTTGATAGATTATCCGATAATACTTTTTATCAGATCAACTGATTGAAACCGTGGTATTTCAAACCAACTACTTTTTTCCAAATAATTTTCCAAATCGAAAAAAAACAACAGTAAAACGAGTGGCTGTCAATTGTTCCAAGTAAATAGTAAATAAAGACCTGCGTTCGTTGGAATAGATTACACATCTTGTCTCAAGTCAAATCTGGTTCATACCCCAGTTATCTAGTATCCAATTTGAAAGTAGCTTGGTTGTCAAGCCCAGACTTCTGGTAGACAGAAAAAAATGATGTTTATAAAACCAATCCAATAAGGTGTCGAGAGGGACTTTTACAGAAAGCAATTAACCCAGGTCATTTACATTACATTTAGCCACCTTAATTATAGAGTTGAAGATAATGTTTGACCTCTTCTGGCATATGGGTTACTGTGTAAAAGCCTAAATATTTCTATATCATTCAATATGTCAAAACATTATCCAATAGGCTGGGGGCACATCCACCTGACGAGTCCCGGATAGAACGAAACGCGTGTCCTCGAGACCTCTTTCAGTCACCATCAGTCAAGCCCATATCATATCACACTGATATGATTATGAGCAATGATTTATGCTCGAAACGTCGTTGTCAAGTATATAATACTATATCACTCGTCGTTTCCCCTTTGCATTCCACTCGATAGCCTGGCCTAGTGCGTGATGTTCCCGAATTGTCTTCTCAGTGCATGCCCAATACAGTCCATCTCCACTTCCTTCTGCATATTTGTTGAGCGATAAGTTCTTGCTTCGTTGGTTCGTTGCCAACCAGCCAGAGTTGCTTGTTGCTTATTCTCATTGCTATCGCCATGTGAGCTTCAGTAACGAGCCAGTGTAGGCAGTTGTTGATGAATATGTGTAGTCTGTTGGAGATGCTTTTCGTAACGCTCCAAGTCTCTCAACCATCACATACAAGCACTGATTTGACGTTGTTGTTGAAAATCCGGATGTTGTTTGTGCTTTATGCTGAGTGTGGAAGATCTCCACACTGGTTTCAGGTTAATGAATGCCTTTCTTGCTGTCTTTCTGATCCTGACTGGCTTTGACGTCCTCATCTGTGCCGCCTGTAGTTTTAAACCTATATTAATGGTACATGTTCTTTTGTTGAGAAAATAAATAGGCAAGTAACCACACTTATGCAACTGAAAAAGACCTACTGATTACGTGAGCACAGATTAACTTATCAGGTGATATGTAGATCAGTAATATATCCAATCAAGCTTCAATCACTTGGACATTGTCTGAAATCCAATTACACTTACCAAGATTTGTAGTTGTATCAGTGATAGTACCATTAAATATCAATCAACCGTTGTAACCATTAACCTAGTACATAAACTTCTTAATTGTTGCTTTTCACAAAAATCATGATACAACACAGATATGAACATTCACTTCATGTCTCATACTCAAAAGTGTATCATAAAGTTACTTGTCAAATAGCACCATATATATATAATATCCGAAATATATCCAATCTATCCAGTTAACAAGTTTTACAATACAGTCAGAAGGTTAGATCACACAGATGATAAACGTGAACAAGGTTTTTACAATTTCCCTAATGAAATGACTAGAACTTCATTAATATATCTAGTAAGGAATCACTGTCACAGAATGTAGTAAATACAACAGTTTAAGGTGTCGAAACTATTGAAAAAAATTGACTTGATCCCCCCCCCCAAAAAAAACACACCAGATCTAAAGAATACAATTGTTAAGACAATAAAAGCATCCGATAATAAGAACGATATGATTTTACTTGGAGAATATCAACTATGAAGCTGATTTGTACTCGCCAGGATCTTAAATGATAACTTCTGTGGAGATGTATATATCCTTGTAAAAGTGGACGAACGTCTGGAAGAAATACCTTACCGTTCTTAAACGAAATCGTAGAAAATATAAACTTTTATATTTTATTAATGTTATGTGATATAACAAGGTGGTTTTGACAAGACTCGAGGAAATTTGTCCAATATTTGAAAATGTTTATGATATGATGATGTTTCAATTGTGACTGATTGAAAATTTCCTTCTTTCAAGGTAGATAAATCCTAACGAATCAAAGTCGCTTTACAGAAAATGGAAATAACTTGCTTATAAAGTATATTTTTTACAATTATCATACTAACGACGGATTGTGGCTAGCAGTAGAATCCAGGATGCTCATTTCGCCCTATTTGGGACTCGTCAGTTGGATGTACCTGCACCCCACTGCCCAGTGATGTTGTTCCCATAGAGATTCTGACTCGAGAACGATCGCTTAAGACGCCAGAGCGTTATCCACTGCACTACCAAGCCACGATAGCCACTTCTTGTGCAACGGGTATAGTTTTTAGTATGTAATTGTTTTTATATGATGCCGTCGTTGATTGGACAGAATTGATCTGTCTCTATTAGCATATAGGCTCCATCATTAACATAATTAGAAAGCTGGCAATATCGAGGCATCCACACAAGAGCCGATATACTAATAGAAACCGATCAATTCGGTCCAATCAACGACAGTATCATATAAAAACAATTATACTAAAAATTATCATACTGTCTATTCTTCTCATGTTAGGTGTTGTCAGTCGACTGAAAAAAAGCCTTGTACCTAGATGTTGCATTTGTCGGTGTCCATCAACCCCAAGATATGTTTATCTATTCTTTAGCGAACTGTGTTTTAATTCACTTCTGGTTTTCTTGAATAACAATACTAGGAAACGACTTTTTTAGACATCAACGAAAAATTGACAATAAAGGAATACTGAGAAGTGATTGAAACTGTGTGCAAATGAATCTATACAAAGATATCCATATGTAAAGCTGAAAAATAACACAATCGCCGTTTAGATGTTCACTCCATTAAAGTTTGTTAGATCAGAAAAGAACGGATAAAATACCAAAAATATTAGTTGCACATTTGTGTATATATTATAATAAGTGGTTGAAGAAAGTGAATAATTGAATAAAAATGAATGGAGAAACGACAATCTGTAGACAGACAGACAGACAGAGACAGACAGACAGACAGACAGAGACAGGCAGGCAGGCAGGCAGGCAGGCAGGTAGGCAGGTAGGTAGGCAGGCAGGCAGGCAGGCAGGCAGGCAGGCAGGCAGGCAGGCAGGCAGGCAGGCAGGCAGGCAGGCAGGCAGGCAGGCAGGCAGGCAGGCAGGCAGATAGATAGATAGATAGATAGATAGATAGATAGATAGATAGATAGATAGATAGATAGATAGATAGATAGATAGATAGATAGATAGATAGATAGATAGATAGATAGATAGATAGATAGATAGATAGATAGATAGATAGATAGATAGATAGATAGATAGATAGATAGATAGATAGATAGATAGATAGATAGATAGATAGATAGATAGATAGATAGATAGATAGATAGATAGATAGATAGATAGATAGATAGATAGATAGATAGATAGATAGATAGATAGATAGATAGATAGATAGATAGATAGATAGATAGATAGATAGATAGATAGATAGATAGATAGATAGATAGATAGATAGATAGATAGATAGATAGATAGATAGATAGATAGATAGATAGATAGATAGGTGATAGATAGGTGAGTGTTTTAACCTGTTTAAGAAGGAAAAAATATGAATAACCCGGTGCATTTCATACATTTGCTCTCTATGATACCTCAGTATTATTATGACACAGCTTAATTTGCTTATTTACTACACTAAAGAGTGAATAATTACCTGCATATATATATATAGAAGGATGATATAGTGAAATAGCTAAGAAGTCAGTGGATTTTGATGCATAACAAGCGAAATAGCTTAGTGAAATGGAAAATATAATTGTAATTTTACAAAAAATATATACTAATTGTTTAGAGGAAAAAATGCTTCCAAGTATACACCATTTTTTTTTACATTAAACTGACCATCTCAAGAATAGAATATTGTGGACATATGTTATCTGTGAAAGAGAATATAGGAGATATGATCATGACAATATTGTACAATACCGTAGAAATTTGTAAATTAATCCCTATAACCAAGAATGATATTTCAGTAGAAAAGAATCGAAAAATAGTAATCGTATACTAAATCATCATCTATGCTTAATAGACATCAACCACAGGAACCAGTACTAGATAAGAAGTTATAGATAACAGTTTAATGATTTTGGTTGTATTGTGTTCTCCGATCTGGCTTGTTTAATCGTGAAGAAGCTTTCATCATCCTTCTGGATGACATCATCAGCACTAAAGAAGAACGGTTACCCATGAAACTGTATAAGAAGATGCCTATTCCGTTCATCATCAACCACAAAGTTATGGATAGAAATCAATAAACGCATCATTTTACCATACATAAAGAATATATCAGAAATTACGACAAGATTACTGAAACTACTCAGAATTGGTAAGGCCACTCATCAAACAACAGATTCCCTCCAAACACTATTATGCACATCAAATGATGCAACAACCAAAGAAGAATAAACCGAATATCATTTACAAAATCAACTGGAATAATTGTAGTCAACAGTACACATTGAAGAAAGTGGTCTCCCATCTTCGTATTCGTCTACATGAACACCAATTAGCTATTAAACGTCACACACGATATTTCGTCACTCATTTCAATGCACGTGGATAACAACTATGGACATGAATTGAATCTCGACAATGTAGAAATTTTGGATGGAGAGAGGAAACATAAAGAATGTCTTAGAATTCCTAAAGGCTTGGCATTCAGATCAGTCAGTCAGCAATCAATAGATGTTTAGACATAGACCCAATCTATGACCAATAAGAAAGATGATAAACGACAGAAAGGTCAGAGGTGAAGCAGAGGGACAGCCAACAGGAATCTCTATTCAGTCAGCCAATGATACAACAATCAAAGGAAACAATTAATCACAGACCACTTCGTCAAGGTAAGCCACTAAATCACTCACGGAAAGACACTGACAGCCCACTTCATATTGAAGTTAGTGGTGATGATGTCACTGTCTAGAAGGATGATGAAAGCTTCTGCACGATTAAACAACCTAGCTGAGAGAACACAATACAACTAAGAGGGTCCACCTGAACTACAAATATTCTCCATTGTTGCAATGTGAAAACGTTTTGAAACAATATTCTCGGGACAATGGAAGGCAGAAAGTTGAAGAATTCTGCCTGTAAATCGTTTGGTTTGAATATTCCACTGTTTCTTCCACCATCTGGTGGAGTTCAAGTTTCACTTTAGGCTTTTACCTCAACCTGTAATATAACAAAGCTGTATGAGCTGAAGTTGTAGCCTTAATCTATTTGTTGAGATGTGTTATGGCAGTATGTGACTAATCAGAAGGCATGTTATGCTTGTCAACGCTCTGCACCTATACTTATTCAAGAATTTATGGACTTCAGGATCTAAATCTAGCATGCTAGCTAACTCGCATTGGATAGTGTACTATAAATAAGATAATCGATTTTTAATGACTTGTGTAGTTTTCCAACTGCTCAAGTATGTTTCGAATCATGTGAAACTGCCATATGTATGATGAAATCTACAGTGAAGCCAGAGTAGTTCCAAAGTACGCAATTTGTTTATTAGTAGTATTTTTCACTAGTTCATAAAGATGGTTAAACCAGGATACACATTTAACCCATTCACTCTCTGGATGTTGATGGGAATCGTACAGGGAAATGAAGGCTACTCTGCTGCCGGCATCCTTAAGATGTTGTAATCGCCGATACAGTTCGAAAATTGATTACATCATTGTAGATACATTTATTCCTTGGTTATCTTCAGATTTCCAAATTTTCCATAAATACTAATTTCTTTCTTTCTTTCACCTCCTGTGTTCATTGTTACATTACTCTACTTTCTTTCATTTATTTGCTTCAATCTACTTTGAAACATGATTACTTGGAATTATGTTCCAAGGAGTGGATATATCTTTGAAACTGCAGTAGATTTTAAGCCAAGAAGGATCTTTTTCAAGACTATGAATCTGATATTAAGTTTCCAGGTTAATTTTAAAGTTTTAGTACAGTTGGTGGTGACCTTCACTACCATCCAATTACATGGAGATATGGAACAAAGACCAATACATTGTAGGTGAGTGAATTAGCAATCGGTTGGATAGACATTTTTCAGTTGTACAAGTAAAGTGGGACAAAAATTAGGTGGGAAAACTTAGTTCGACCGAGAAAAGCACAATGAAGTCATAAGTCTTATAAATATATGAAAGCCAAGGATAATGACTACTGTTTAAACTAGATAAAGTTAGGATAAAGTTAACGCCTTCCTGAACGACTGGATATAACTGTAGGTTGAATGATCCTGGTTATCTTCTCGAAATACTCTCATAATTTCACACTTTTATAGACTTTTCAAACAAAATCCTACTGACCTCCTCCTGGTAACAAGGAGTATTTTCACAAAACTGACAGAGTCAAAGTGCATGTCTGTTGCTAACGTGAATCAGTACACAGAGAGGGTCCAGCTGATGCAGTTGCGAAACCATGATTCCAAACGATGATCAGGAACGAATGAATGGCGTATAAACTTATATTGATCTTCTAGATCAGGCTTCAAGTCAAACGTTTGGGAAATGGCCTCTTAAGAAAATTACTTGCCTCTTTCTAAACATTCGCATAGAAATAAAGTAACAGAGTAAAGTTGAAACGGAAATTTTCCATGCAAACTAAACTTTTCCAAATAAACTATGTTAAATGGAACAATTTCATGATGGGTTACAGCCTAGGAAACAACTTGACTTATAGTAAATGTTGAATGAACCCTTGATCATACATTTAATTTCGATCAATAAAAACTCATCTAAACTCATCCAATGATCACTGTCCATGATCTGATTCACGTAAAGCAGCTAATTTTACCAATGATATGCCTAGAACTGGTGTTACTTTAAAGCCTACCTCAGCAACTTTGGTTGGTTGTGACTAGCAGAAGAAGCCAGGGTACGCGTTTCGTCTCATTCGGGACTGGTCAGCTGGATGTACCTACACTCCAGTCAGTGATGTTATTCCCACTGAGACTCGAAATTCATACCTATCGCTTTAAACGCCAAGGCATTATCCACTATGCCACAGAGGAACGATAGCCACTTCTTGCACAACCGGTAATAGTTATTACCATTTATTGACATACTTGTTATTCTCCGTTGCTTTATTGAATCGAATTGTTCAACCTCTATTGGCATATGGGCTGGTATGCATGTTAACTATGATAATTTGGTTAGTTGTTGCTAGCAGAGGAATCCAAGATGCCTTGGATGCCAAAAGAGGTCGTACAATTCTATCCAACACAACAAACAACGAAGAATAACAAGTATGTCAATAAATAGTAATACCTCAGCAACGACCTAAATAACCTACCTAGGAAGCACCGTTGCAACTGCTGGCGGAACATACGAGGATGTCAATACCAGCATCGAAAAGCAAGACAGGCTTTCATTAATTTGAAATCATTGTGGAGATCTACTGCACTGTACTCAGTACAAAGAACGGCATCCGGATTTTCAACACTAATTCAGTCACGTCAGTGCTTCCATGTAATGGTTGAGAGACTTGGCGCAACATGGAAAGCACTTCCAACAAACTACAGATATTCATCAACAACTGCCATCTACACTCACTCCATACTGAAGATCAGATGGATGGCTAGAAACAAAAAGCAACAAGGAACTCTGTCCATGAACCAACCGAGAAGCTAGAACCTATCACCCAACAAATATACAGGAGACAAAAGTGGAGGTGGATTGGGTGTAGGCTGAGAAGACTGATTGGGGACATCACGCGTTAGGCCAGGTCAGGCCAGGCCAGACTAGACGAGGGCAGGCGAGACCGTCGAGTGGAATCTGAGGGGGAAACGATGAGTTGGGTGTTTGAGGTGAGGGTGACATGGAGGAGATGATGTGAGTGAGAAATGAAAGCTTGTGGGCAGTCTTGGAGTGAGGTTGAAAAGACTGGAGATAAGACAGTGCAATGGAGGCGTGCAAGTGCAGCCACTAGGATCCCAAGGGTAAAATAATTATTATTTTATAACAATATACCTTTTTAGAAAATAATTGGTAATTTCGATCTTTTTCAGAGTGAAAGTCGGCCTAGAAATGGATGTTCCCGTGTCTAACGACAAATCAATTTAATGCACGTCATGAAATTGTTCTCTTTTAAATTACATTTGTCATGCTGCATAGATAAGTTTTGAATTGTCCTCTCCTTTTCAGACCAACTAATATTTCGTCAAGTTTGTTTTTGAAGTTTGGAGGAGGATAAACAATGGTCGGACTCGCACATCAGAATGATCCAACGAGCTATGCTCCTGGAACGCTTATTCCCTCTAGGTCCTGCCACACCAGAAAGGTCTGTTGGATAGTGGTTACACGAAAACCAGTTACCGTTGTGGTGTAAATTACTATACTGTGATAAGGGTCTGAGGGCGAAGTCGTACTGCTGCTAGCAGGATAGAGTGTGACAACAGTAAGGTATTTCCCATGGATGACCAGCACTGCCACGCTGATGCTGCCTTCTAAACGGAAGGGGGGGTTAGAAAAAGTCGGCCCCCATAAACAACCTACTCCACCATACCCCACGGTCTACCGGGCCGGCGGTGTTGGTTCACTTGTCATTTCTTTTCGACCATCCTTGGCTCTGCGGCCACACAAATCACTTTCAGGTACTTGAATAAGACATAGCCTCCCATGGTGTAAGCAGTCGGGAAGTGTCAACCGCTCTCACAACTCTATCAGCACTCAAGTTTCCTTATAATATTAAGCTTTTCTTTGAAATGAAGTTTCAAGTTCATGACTTACCAAAGCTTATACTATCAAAATAGATACTTATTACTTTAGAAAAGGTTTACGAATGGTAATTAAACTTCAACCATTCCTGTCCAACTAATCAAAAAGTCATAAGTAACCAGTATAACTGACAGTCTATTCAAATATGTATATGGTTAGCGAAAAAATGAACATAATCACGTTTCAATTCAGAAGAAGGGTGAAAGAAATGCTTGAAAAAAATTGATTGGAAACTCTATTTCTAGTGTTTTTTTACCCGTGATTCGTGCGTATACATTTGTATATACGGTATTCATAAATAAAACGTTTTTTTCGAGAATACATGTGCACTCTAATTATTTGTTCTATTGAGTTTTCAATCCATATATCACAATAAGAATGTAGTTGATATAAATATGTCTGGATTATCATCAAGGATATATGGTTGGACAGCTGCGATAAACATCCTGACAAAATATGAGCCACTTTCTTTAACTAAATCAAATTCTCGATGGTTAACTAATTCACTTCTGTATCAGATGGCTTCTGAGTTAACTTCAGTAGTATAAGAGTACTCTGACAGTGGAAACAGAGATTCTAATTTATTGAATTTTGAATTAGACAATACTGGAACAAAGTGGGTGAGGTGGAGGGAATGTCATATGATAATTAGGAACTAACGAAGAATGTCAAGCCATTTATTTAAAGAATGCAAACATGCAAGGGGCAAAACCCTTAGGAGACTCCTACACAAGCTACAAAACATAATATATCGTCCATGGAGCCCCTCCTCAGGGTTCAATAACCCTATGACTATATCTTACATCAATAACGCGGTAACAATTACAACATTGGATATGAATCACTCAGCCTGAATAATGAAGCGCAAAGAAGTGTAGCAAAATGGAACATTTAAAATACCGTGAACAGTTTTTGAAGAACATCTGCCTTACATGAGTTTTAGTTCTTTGGTAAAACAGAAGTTTAGAGTGTCATACGTTTAGTTCACTTGACAAATTTGAACAATGTGAGAACAAGGACATTTGTAGAATAAGTTCATTTTATTTCATGGCCTTTCATTAGCTACAAACAACCTTCAACAGAAATGAATTATTAGTAGTAATAATAACATAACATACGCACAGAAACAAGTTGAGATTTGAAACTTTAAAGCTGCACTGAGAAGGACCTTCTCTGTTGCCAGACTAGTCTCAGTTTACAATACATTATGCTCAATAACACAGTTGAAAGTAGATATATACTCATCTCTCATTACCTCTAATTGTGTATATCAATTCACATGTGCTTGTGGAAGCAAGTACATAGAAGAGACTGAAAGAAGGGAACGTCTACTCGATTTTATAGGCATCTTCTGAGAAATCTGTATCTGAATGGTGGCAAGGTCTTTAAAGGGGTAATCACCAGGCATCTGATGGAAACAGGACATCAAATAGATGTTTCACAATCTTTTAGGATAATCAACAAACAAAAAATGTCATGTTGATTACGGTTTGTGGAAGCTGTCGCTACCAAACATTTTCAACCTAACCTCTATACTTAGAAAGAGAGTGTATTTAACCTTTCTTTACCTTGGTAACTGTGTATAACTTTTTCTTTGCATGTATATTTATATAGTCTTCTCTTTTCTTTTGATTGCATCATCTCTTCATTAATTACTTACTGAAGATTAATCGCAACGATTTTCAGGCTTTTCATGGGATTATGTGACCTAGTTTTAAACGGTCCCTTCGTAGAAGTTAAATGAGTGGAGGCAATCATGCTTTTCGGCACTCGTCAGTAAGGCTTATCTTCAACTTCAACGGAACTCATGTCTTGCCTGAGATTCGAACCCGCGTCACCCAGTGTTGTAGTCAGCGACTTGAGCTTTTCGGGCCACGATTGACCTCCCGTAGGGGGTCCTGCACTCAGAACTAGATAACATGAAATTGGTTACAATCCCGTGACCAATCAATACATGTAGACCAGCCATACATGAGGTCAACTGAGACCCGAATAGCTCACTGCTAAAGTCACTGACTAGAACACTGGGTGATGTGGGTTTGAATCTCAGATGGGACATCAGTTCCGTCGAGGTTGGAGATACGCCTTGCTGACGAGTGACAAAAAGCATGGAACCTAGGTGAGGCAGGACTTCCTGCTAATTGCCTCGAACCAACTAACATCTACTAATGTTCACCGTGATGCTCAGCTTCCTAGCTTGGTTGCCACATTGCAGTTATGACCGATAGAATTCGGTCAGCACTCAGGACCAGACAACATGGTTGCACTCCCATGACCGATCAAAACAGTCTCTTCTTTTAAACTTATTTTCTTTTGTTGTCCTCACTACTGCACACCTCCAGAATTTTCTATCTCATCAGATTTGTTTTGACTAAGATTTTTAATTATTAATCCTGTGTTTCCTTGAGTCATTCACTGATTCGGATTCAAACCAGCGACCAATAGGTTTCCGGTCTAGTGCTGTACCAACTGAGTTACGAGGCCTGACAGCTGACCTGGTTCAGATTACGCCTCTGTCTAAATGGTGATTTCACCTTCACTCATCACCTAGTATAAATACTGGTTTGCCAAACCACGGCTGCTATCTCAGATAGTCAAAATGATGATGATACCCATTCCTCTCTCTAATTCAAGTGGATTTGAATTGGGATGAGGGTGGGTCCTGAGTGTGAATACTATCAGGTGGTAGTAACACTTCACAAATTCACATGGTAGTCGTCGGACAAAACCCTTGGTGATTGAAGTGAAATAAAAATCTAGTGAGCAGTCAGACCTCTTTGGTCAGTTGATAGAGCATTAGATCAGAAACCCGATGGTCACTGGTTCGAATCCGGCCACGTTTCAGATTTTCTTTTCACCTCTGATCATCACTGAATATAAAAGTACTTACCAGTATTCTGATTTATCCCTTCTGAATAGGATGAAGAGAATACAGATTTTCACCCAAAACTAGTAGGTATCTTACAAGTTAAATCTTGAAAACCAATGCTTTCGTGGTATTTTGGGTGATTGCTGATTCTAACAGACTAAGAATATGTATTGTTTTTGTATTGTATTTGCCTCTTGGGTTCCTAGTGGAACATAGGGCTTCAGTAGCACGTCTTCAGTGCACTCTGTGAACTTTTGAATATGGTTCCACGACTGCACACAAGCTCTCATTTCTTCCTCACACCATCTCCAACATGTCACTGTCGCCTCGGACGCCCAACTCGTCGCTTCCCATCTGGGTTCCACTCTAAGGCCTGGTGCGTGATATCGTCGAATGGTCTTCTCAGTGCATGCCCAATACAGACCATCTCAATTTCCTTCTGCATATTTGTTGAGCGATAAGTTCTTGGTTAGTTCGTTTCCAGAGTTTCTTGTTGTTTATTCTCACTGTTCTGGCGATCGGAGCTTCAGTACCGAGTGAGCGTAGGCAGTTGTTGATGTATGTCTGTAGTTTTTTGAAAATGCTTTTCGTAACGCGTCAAGTCTTTCAGCCATATAAAATCACTGACTTGACTGAATTAGTGCTGAAAATCCATATGTTGTTCACACTTTATGCTCAGTGCAGTAGATCTCCACACTGGTTTCAGCTTAATGAACTCCTGTTTTGCTGTCTTTCCGATTCTTGCTGGCTTTAACGTCCTCGTCTGTTCCACCACTTGTAGCTGAAACGATGCTGCCTAGATAGATGAAAGAGACTACCTCCTCCAAGTTCTTTCCATTGATGGTGAGTGGTGCTTGTTGTTGTTAGTTGGGCATCTTCATCACCTCTGTCTTCTCTACGTTCACTTGAAGTCCCGTCTTCGCTGCCTCTTCTGTCAGCTTGTTAGACTAAGAGTGTGTAGAAGACGTTTTATCTCAGAAACATGATGTATCTAACTCCCAGTTCACTTTTCCAGGTATACCTCAATGCTACGACTGAAGAGACTAGAAGGTTTAAGGGTGATAGTGTTGTTCGATATCTGTGTATTTGGTAGACTATAACTGCAGTTAAATGTTTAATCACATCATAGCGGCGGATGGAGTGGCCTACTTGCATACATCTTGCCTGGTTGGTCTACCTAACCTCATTCAAAGACGCAGTATAAGCAACAGATGGCTCATTGTTGGGGACTACCATGCAACCCGTATTTATGTGTTTTTTTTGTTCTTCATTACAACTGCAATTCACTCTCTAACCGGAAGACAAGGTAACTTCAACGTTGACCACCACTGGCAGTGTAGTGGGCGTTGCTGATAAGAATGCATATAAGTAGTATATGTTGAGAGGGTGGCAGAAAACATAGGGAATTACCAGTAATGGGTAAGGATTCTGCCAAGAGAAACTCAAGAGACAAGGTAGGCGTATAAAAAGCAAATCAAGATAGAAGCAGAAGAGGAAATGACGGTTTTAGTGCAAAGTGTACTATATTTAACAACGATTGTCCCACTTGTTGACAGTAGACATTCCTTCCTGCATACCTGTCTTTTGTTTCTTTCAGTAGTAATTCTGTGTTACATACGATACAGTTAAACGCTATTGTTCAGTTGTGTCTCAGTACCTAGAATTCTTTTTAACCCAGCGTTTATGTGGAATAATCACAGTGCAAATGATACATAGTTTAACATTTCTATCGTAACAGACTGGCTAAACTGTTTCTCAAAATTTTTTGTTCAATCTACTAAAAATCTATATCTACCAACGGAATCTGATTCTCAAAAAATTGAACGATTACCATACAACTTACAAACATTTCTAGACACTGGTGTACCAAAACTAGTTAAAGTAAAAGTATAGTGTAGCATATTTCTGCTTGTAGCCTTCTGAGTATGCCAAAGTTGTTAAGTGAAAAACCTTAAAGATGGTAAACGACAAGTCACTTCAAAGTGGTTGCAAGCAAATATTTCAGGATGTTACATTTGATTTTTGAAACTTGCAATAACTTTGGTAGGCATCTGTTAGCGTATTATATTTGACTAATTCAACGCTACATATTTATACGACTGAGTATGTGGCTACAGTTCACAGGACAACCAGTACTTCCAAATTTAATAACTACCGACTTGATGACAATAAATCTTTAAACGGATTTACTGTCAAGTTTTCATCAGTGACACATTTTGAGGCGAGATATCTCAAAGTTGTAATAAGAAGTTTTGACCGGTGAGAAGAATCAAGTCAGACTTGGGGACAATTAATCAGTGATAGCATTGAGTAATTACTATTATTTTCCCTGGGTTCTTAGTAAAACATAGGGTTCAGTAGCACGCCTCCATTGTACTCCCTTATCTCTAGTCTTTTCAACCTCACTCTACAACTGCCCAAAAGCTTTTATTTCTTCCTCACATCATCTCCTCCATGTCACCCTCACCTCAAACACCCAACTCATCGTTTCCACCTCAGATTCCACTCGACGGCCTCGTCTGGTCTGGCCTGACCTGGCTTGACCTAACGCGTGATGTCCCCAATCAGTCTTCTCAGCCTACACCCAATCCACCTCCACTTTTGTCTCCTGTATATTTGTTGGGTGATAGGTTCTAGCTTCTCGGTTGGTTCATGGACAGAGTTCCTTGTTGCTTATTGTTTCTAGCCATCCATCTGATCTTCAGTATGGAGTGAGTGTAGATGGCAGTTGTTGATGAATATCTGTAGTTTGTTGGAAGTGCTTTCCATGTTGCGCCAAGTCTCTCAACCATTACATGGAAGCACTGACGTGACTGAATTAGTGTTGAAAATCCGGACCCCGTTCTTTGCGTTCAGTGCAGTCCATTGCATAATGGTTGCTCTATATCACAAATTGACTTAAGTGGGGAACTTTGAAGAACTGAATTCTATCTGACTCAATGGTTGATTGGTGAAATGCTCATCGGCGAGCCTGAATGTCATACGTGTGCACTACTAAGGGATCGATACTGGTTCTTTAAATGATGTTAGGCTATGAATAATAAGAAAACAAGATAATCACAATGACAGGAACTGCGAAATCTGTGCATATGAAGCAATTAAAATCATGTTTCCTAGTTCTTTCATGAGATGAAGAACACACCATATTATTGATTCGTCACGTGAGTGCAGATCGAATTCTATCGATCATATTTGCAATATGTCAGCCAAGATAGGAAGCTCAGCATCGCGGTGCACACTAGTAGATGTTAGTTGGTTGGAGGCAATCGGCAGTAAGCTTTAGACTAGACAACATGAAATTGGTTACACTCCCATCACCAATCAATACATGTAAACCAGTCATAAAGGAGGTCAACTGAGACCCGAATAGTTCAGTGGTAAAGTCGCTGACTACAACACTGGGTGATGTGGGTTCGGATCTCAGGTGGGACATCAGTTTCGTCGAGGTTGGAGATACGCCTTGTTGACAAGTGCCGAAAAGCACGAAACGTGGAGGAGGCAGGGCTTCCTGCCGATTGCCTCCAACCAACTAACACATACCATATTAGAACCGCATATAGTGAATAGTCACTTGGATTTTAATGATGGATCGTGGCTAGCAGTGGAATCTAGGATGCACATTTCCTATTATTTGGAACTCGTCAACTGGATGTACCTGCTTCCCAGTGCTGAGTGATGTTGTTCCCACCGGAATTCAGATTCGGGAGCGATTGCTTCAAATGCCAGCGCGTTATCCACTACACCACTGAGCCACTTTTATGCGATGAGTATAGTTTTAGTATGATCGTTTACTTATTCTACGACTAATTATTGTCAGTAACATTACAAAAGTTTTTTCTAAAACTGTAGAATTTCACTTCTCCTTTCAAAATAACAGAAGACCTTAACCATAAACACAATAACAACTTTAATGAATGTAATTAGAAGAAAGAAAGTTGAATTTATGTAGAAGATTACTAGAAACAATACAACTTTAATAAATGCAGAGTATCTGTTAATTAACTTGGTTAAAATATGTAAAAGAATTTCTCTGAAGACTAGAAAGACATTAGGTATTAATTGGACTAGTAAAATCGTTATCATTTATAGTACCAATAATACTAGTACTAACAAGAATAATGATAATAATAATAATAGTAATAACGATAATAATATCACAAAATGACCTAAACTAGTTTACCATCTTATTTTTCTGTATGATTAGTGTTTCCTACAAAAATATGCATAACTATACACCAGTAAACAGATTGGTATACAAACAGAGGTGTGTGTGTGTAGGTGTACCATCACAATATATACTGATCACCTTGACCTCATAGTCAAAGAAAAAGATAATTTCATAATAAACATTTACTGATAAGTGTACTATTGAGTATAGTTAATTCAGAATATTAATAATTAATCATAGGAAATCGATTATCTTCAAATGTATTCTTCAATGAGTGAACTCATATCAGGTTTTTATTTTAAGTAGAGATGATAAGAACATGAAGAAACTGTTTGAGAAGATAATTGATACTGCTGAAGGCTTATGCGTTCATCGTCGGTGGTAACCCATTGGAAGTAGTCGTGAAGTTAGTCTAACAGAAAAAGGTCGGATTTACAACGCTTTCGATGAGAGCAGTTCTACTCTACACCTATGAAATCTAACATCTCTGAGTTGAGTATGTTTGGTGACTCTCTGTGGGTTCAATCATTATTATCTCCATAGGCTTGTGCATATCTAGTGGCAACACCGTGTAATTAATTCTGAGTTACGACATCATGTGTTTGGGCATAGTGGCGATCATCACTCAGCAAGTGAATTCATCTGGAAAGATCAGCTTCGATGACATGTCGTCCTAACAACTTCCATACCGTTCATTGTTTGATTGTCCTGAGCTTGTGATGTATAGAATAAGCGGAGGATAGTTGTGTCAGGCTAAGCATACGTTGGTACATCACGACTCCATGGGTGGGGTCTGAGAGACCATCTAACTCACTGAAATGAGACAATATCAGATATGGCTCAGAATCGAAACTAGTGGTAGTCACACTACAGCTTCGTTTTACCTCCAACTACTGAAAGTAATGAACATCTTGTTTTGAATGTGTCTTACTGAACTGCCTTTCTAATTATGCTAGTCTTATTATGTTTTTCTTCTCATCCACCTCACTTCGCTTTATATCTTCGTTATGCTGTGATAATATTTTATGTGGCGCACTTCTTGATGCTTTTGGTGTGCGACGTTTGTGTTTCAATAATAATAATGACCACTGGACAACTGTTTCATCCTAGTATAGGACTCCTCAGCAGTACGCATTAACCATCCTGCCAGCGATCCAACTCACAAACTTTAGGTTCCAAGGCGAACGCGGTAACCATTCAGTCACCGGTTTAGAGCTCAACAGTTCACAGTTTTCTGCTTCCGTCAATTCATGATATAGTACAACTACCCACAAAGGTCTTCACTTAGCATTCGCTTCACTTGCAGCTGGGTGACCCCACAAAACACAGTTTAGCATTAGAATTTCACGATATCTATCTGGAAGCATGTTACTGATGAGCCCTATACAGTGATATAGCTGTGAGACTAATAGAGATTTTATTTTTAACGAGGTATCTCATACTAGAATGAGATCATTATTCAGTGTTCTCAGGTTTTCAATGTTTCTCCAAGGGATATCACTCCGTAATGGATATTATCTAAAAATATCTTTCCTTTGATTAAAAGTTCTATCCTTTAGTGTGATTAATTAACAAGTGACGACAAGGTTGATCCTATCTCACGTTGATACTAATCTAAATGTACCAAGTTCAGTGACACATCTCACTGCCAAACAGACCAGTTTCAGTTCCTTGATTTTCCAAAATCATTACCAACGATAACCTCCACTTATGATGATATATGATACACAAATGTAGCCTATTTGACTAAGAAGTTGGTTCAAGAAAGTTCATGTTTCCAAAGAAATCTGGAGATAAACATGAACACTAACTACAACAGAATTTCCTGAGATATTCTTCCAATCCCTGAACAATGTTTCTGTAAGCTATCCTTCTATATAATAAGCTCGATGTCTCTCCTTACATTCACTTCGTTACCATTAAATCGAAACATTTTAAAGACGCTATAATAATCCAAGTAACTTTCTATACTGCATAAAAATATTCTCTATAAAAATTATTCCTTACCTTAAAGCTTCGAAATAATAGATAAAGTTCTCTGGGTTTTGCATCCAAAGGTAATCCACTCACAAATAATGTGCGAACTTGATGCTAACAAGAAAAAAAATTAGAAAACAATCAATTAACTTTGACATTTACATTTGTCAGTAAAAGCAGCTTAAAAATATATGACTGAAGTTTCAACGTTGGTATAGCATTACTGTTCAGGTGTTAAAGAGTAGTTCGTAACCTTAATATCCAATACATCTTGATGTATTCTCCGCTTATAATAGAATTATCGTGAAAGTTTCTGTGAGCGTACATTTTTGATGAATCGCAGACTAAAACGAAACATATCTAGAACACCCAACTTTTCAATGTTTCTGCAACTGACGTCAATCTATAAATCAGATTAGATTGATGGTAATGGTAGATGGTAGCCAGGGGCAGAATCCAGGAGGTGCCTTACGTCCCGTTTGAGATTCATCAACCGGATGTACCTGCCTCTCAGTGAGTGATATTGTTCTCACTGAGATTTGAACCAAGGACCGATAACTTCAAACGCTGCAGCGTTATCCATTTGATCACTTAGTCCCAACAACTACACTCTGAGAGATGGGTATGGTTTTTGTGTGACTGCCCACTCTCTCCATTATTATTCAGTTTTATCCTTGATATTCTCATGAAGGTCTCCCTCTCGTCATCAGGTTACACAGACGTTGACCTAATCACAGGGGAATTTTTGTTAGACCTAGAATATGCAGATGACATTGTCCTGTTAGGTGAAGACGCTGACAAGATTCAGAGACTTCGAATGGCAATTTGAGAATGTTTGGGATACGGTTCTCACGAATCAAATGTAACGGTGCCACGGATAACAATAGAGAGTGAAGTTGTTTGGTGTGTTGACCACTTCACTTACCTGGGAAGTAGGATCAGCCCTGAAGGCTCAGTAGCCGGTGAAATCTCTGCACGGATACAAAAGGCTCGATTGGCTTTTGCCAGTTTACGCCACCTATGGCGCACCGTGATATCCGAATGTCTATTAAGGGTCTGGTATACTGCACAGCAGACCGGTCTGTTCTACTCTATGACTGTGAAACATGGCCGCTGAAGGTGGAAGACATGAGAAGCCTGGCTGCAGGTGTTTGACCACCGTTGCCTTCGTAGTACATACCGTATTCCGTGGTGTCACCACACCACGTGAGCAACGCAGAATTCAGGAGTAGAGTTTTAGGGAGGAGAGTTAAGTCGGTTGACAAGGTTGTGAACCCTCATCGACTGAGGTGGTTGGCTGTGATACGTGTGCCTAGTCGCCGATTGCCTCGTCACACAATGTTGTTCGAAGTAGGTTTAGGCTGGGAAAAGGATCGAGACGGCCAGACTAAAACATGGTACCAGTGTATGAAGTGTTTGACTGTTGGCTTGAGCCATATAGAGTGGGGGCGATGCAGATTAGGTGGTTGGGGTCTGCGGGATAAGAGGAACGAGTGGTTAAAGACTGACTCTAGGTGATATGGCTGAGAACCGATGTGAGTGGCGCAGATGTATCCCTACACACATTATCTTCATCTTAACGACGCTATACCGAATCTCACCACTTTCTCATTCTTCCCTTCTCTCTTTTCATACTTTATATTTCTTTTGACTGCATTCTCTTATCTTCATCTTGCACCTCACTGCCTTTTTACTTGATGTATTGATATGAGGTGTGGCGGCAAATTGGACCGTTACGCAGTAATGCCTGGTCCTAGGTTGATCTGGATGGATGGACGGATGTGATTGCTTCATATCCCTTTGAATAAATCATTTTCTAAGTGTTTATATCGTCCAGATTAAGTTGGTAAGAATCAAGACTGTTGGAAAAATTATATTTCCAAAATAAAAACTGTACACGAGGATTCAGCAAAACTGACCACTTCAAGCCGAAGCTGTAGGAAAGTTGGAAAAGTATTGAAAACGCTGAAGCGCACTGCTGAGAAGTTTCATACCAGAACGTAACAGCTATTAAGCAATCCCAACTTGAAAACTAGTCAATTCCTAAATAAGTTTTCCTTTAAATAGGGAAGTTGTCATAGTAGTCATCGCCTATAACTACAGCGACTCCACTTAACTAATGCACAAGTCGGATGTGGTAGCTCAGTTGGTAGAGTACCGGGCCGGTAACCTAGTGGTCGCTGGTTCGAGTCCGGCCGCGGTCCAGATTTCCACCTCACCTCCAATCATCACCCAGTATTAATGCACAAGTGTTTATCATTATCAATATGTATAAGTGTTGCTTTAGTTGGTAAATAGCTTGTAATTCTGTTCTCGCTTTTCGATATACTTGTAAACACTATGAAGTACAAAGTTACTACTTTGTTTGTTCGTTTATTTTTTGAGTACAAACAAAAGATGATTAGTATCTTATATGCACTAAATTAATAATGTAAACCGAGCACTTATCGATCGATAACTAGTTAATAAATTAGACAGATACGAACTATCGACAAAACAACGAAAAATGTATACGGTGTGTTAACGGAATACATTTTGAGCAATCCGGTCATACACACAGACACATACTTACCATGTATATTTATATAACACTGGATAAATGAGTTTAATAACAGAGAACATAGTAAGGGGTCAGATTGTTAGTTTAGGGGTCATATCCAAAGTTGAGAAGAGATAGACCGTATATCATTCTTAGCATTACAACTGAGTTACGTAGGGTGGTTTGATGCAACAACAAACAGCTTTGTTGATGATGGATCGTGGCTAGTAGTGAAATCCAGGATGCGCATTTCGTCCTATTTGGGACTCGTCAGCTGGATGCACCTGCTTCCCAGTGAGTGTTGTTCCCACCGGGATTCGGACTCGGGAGCGATTGCTTCAAACTCCAGCGCGTTAACCACTACACCACCGGTGGAAACAACACCACTCACTGGGAAGCAGGTGCATCCAGCTGACGAGTCCGAGAAAGGACAAAATGCGCATCCTGAATCCCACTGCTAACCACGATCCATCACTAACATAATTAGAAGGCAGGCAACGTCGAGGCATCCTCACAGGAGCCCATATGCCAATAGAGACCGATAAATTCAGTCCAATCAACGACGGTGTGACATGAAAACAATTATACTAACAAACTGATTTCATTATAAACATCCAGACCATAGTTGTTAAGAATGTCCTGGGAGAAGTTGAGCGCAAAGTCTGATTGAATGATTATAAGAATATATTTTAATATAATCCCAACATTACTATTTATTGACATATTTGTTATTCTCCGATGTTTTGTTGGATCGAATTGTTCGACCTCTATTGGTATATGGGCTAGTATGCGGATGCCTCGATACTGCCTGAATGTTAATTATGATAACTTGGTTGACTGCGGCTAGCAGAACAATACAGGATGTGCGTTTCGTCATATATGGGACTCGTCACTTGGATGTACCTGCACCCTAGTGCCGAATGATGTTATTCCCACTGAAACTCGAACCTCGTACCCATCACTTCAAACGCCAAGGAGTTATGCACTATGCCATGAAGGAAAGATGGCCACTTCTTGTTCAACGGGTAGTAGTTATTACTATTTATTGACATATTTGTTATTCTTCGAACGATTCGATCCAACAAAACAACGGGGAATAACAAACATGTCAATAAATAGTAATAACTACTACCCGCTGTACATGAAGTGGCTATCGGTCCTCCATGGCATAGTCGATAACACCCCGGCGTTTGAAGTGATGGGTACGAATTTCGAGTCTCAGTGGGAACCAACTTGTCCATGCAAAGATTTGTACGGTTATAGACCCACAAGGGGTAAAGACCACAAGTGGTAAAGACGATCAGCTATGTTACACCCTTTTACCAAGTGTTAACAGAGACCAAGACTGGAGCGACAGTTCGCTTTTCTGTGGTGACAGCATTTCAACCACTCTCAAATTCAATATCAAGGTGTCCAAAATAGTTTACATCGTGTTAATACTCAACAGGACTATGTGAGTTGCGTACTTCAGTTTTCCTTAGGAGTCTTTTGAGAAAAGATCAATCTCTATAATCAAATTAGGAAACGAAAGCCTCCATAATCACGTGTGTGATAAAATTAAATAAAAATCGATGCTTAAGCAGTCGGACGCAGGGCCTTCAGAAGAGTGGTGTCGGTGGTCGACCGTAAGGGTAGACCTGCAGATCGATAGAGTAGCATGCCACCTTCATATGAAAGAAAACAGTTTCAGAAACTGATTATTGTGTAGAGAGTCAACATGTGATCTATACATCCGTCACCAAACCTGAAACCTGCATGATTTTCTGAGTTTGGTATACTTGAGCTCCAGTTAGACTACAGTTGATTACAGAATCTAGGGTTGATTCGCGTGTGCTGATTATAGAAAAGTGTCTCCTTTTTCTTAAAGACTAGGATAACCAGAGACTGAGACCAGTTAGAAGGGATCACGTTTGTTTCCCGCAGGTTAACTAACGCTTCAATTAATCTAACCAATAATCCCCAACCACCGTCCCTGAATAACTCTAGCGCAAGTGTACGCCGGGGTTTGCTTTCCATCTTCTTTTCAGATTATATAAAACCTTCTCAAGCATTGAAACAGTTGAAGTTTATGTATGAATGTTCCACTTAGGATACGACTTAATAGTGACAAAAATAAAAGTAGCCAAAAATCATCAGAAACTGCTCCTCGAATTGTTCTTCTCCGTGAGTGAATCTGAAACTCATCTCACTAACTTTCAACGTTTTTCTAACCTAAATACCCTAATGATAACATCTGTAGCTGCAGAATTGCATGATGTAGCGATATCAGTTCCTTAGAGGTGGTGCCAAGAAGCAAGAAACCCAAGTAAAGTAGATCACCCTCCCGACTGTTTAATATATGTGGAGAGCAATTACCCTCTGTGGAGCAGGTAAACTAGTGTATGCTCATCTGGAGGCGATCAGTCAGGGAGAGATTGTTTTTTACGCCTACAAATAATAATTAACGATCAAATGAAGTTCATCCACGAAGAACGCTTCTCTGACATCAGGTTACATTAGCTTTAGATTTTAAGATTCATGAATAATGTTTTCTTGGAATCAATGGTACACTTTTGAAATACTATTATTTGTTTTCCCTTGGATTCCTAGTGGAACATAGAACTTTAGTAGCACGCCTCCATTTCATTCTCTTCTCTGCAACCTTTTGAACCTGGTGCCACGACTACCTCATTTCTTCCTCCCACCATCTCCTCTATGTCACCCACGCCCCGAACGCCCAACTCGTCATTTCCCATCTGGGTCCCACTCGAGTGCCTGACCAAATGGTCTTCTCAGTGCATACCCAATCCAATCCATCTCTCCTTCCTTCTGCATATTTGTTGAGCGATAGGTTCTCGCTTCGTTGATTCGTTGTCAGCCAACCAGAGTTCCTTGTTTCTTATTCTTTCTGGCCATCCACCTGATCTTCAGTATCGAGCCAGCGTAGAAAGTTGTTGATGAATACCTGTAGTTTGTTGGAAGTGCTTTTCGTGACGTGCCAAGTCTCTCAACCATCACATAGAAGCACTGACTTGATTGACATAAGTAGTGTTGAAAATCCGGATATTGTTCACACTTTATGCTGAGTGCAGTGCAGTGCAGTGCAGAAGATCTCCACACTTGTTTCAGGTTAATCAACGCCTATCTTGTTGTCTTTTTCGATCCTGACTAGCTTCGATGTCCTCATCTGTTCCTCTGCCGCTTGTAGTTGAACCGGTACTGCCTAGATAGGTGAAAAAGGCGACTTCGTTTAAGTTTCTAATTGGAGGTTATTGTTGATGCTGTTGTTTGGTTGGATATCATCATCACCTCTGTCTTCTCTACATTCACTTGAAGTCCCGTCTTCGCTTCCCTGTCTCTTCTGTCAACTTGTTAGTTTTTGCCTATAAATCTGCTAGTTTGTATGACAATAGAAACATCTGAATTAACTATTATATTATTCAGATTAGTAGAATGATTTAATCATGAATTCATTTCAAAGTGTACAAATTATCTTTCTTGTATTCAATTATTATTATACAATATATTCACTCAATGCATATCATTAATGAATGATAGAATAAGGTCAAAAGTATTCAATTATGCATTTTACATAATATGTCTTATTTTAATTTATGCATATAATCATTCATCTTTTACATACAACAAATAGAAAGGTTAGATTGAAAAAGTGAAATTATGTTAATGAATGAAAAAGGACAGAGTATGAATTTATATATACACTATTAGAAAATGCTAATATACACTTCATAATTTCTTTCACGTATAAGTCATTTGAAACAACGATACACTTCTATGAAAGACCGTTCTTTATATGTATTTACTTACAGATATCTTCATAACACTATTTTGTATTCAATCTCGATAGGTATATTACAATGCAAGCCTAGCTAACAATAGTTATATATATATATATATATATATATATATATATATATATATATATATATATATATATATATATATATATATATAACTATTGTTAGCTAGGCTTGCATTGTAAATATATGTATAAAGAACGGTCTCTCATAGAAGTATATATATATATATATATATATATATATATACGATGTAATATGCTTGTTTACACAATGATTGGGAAACACACTACAAGAGGATAGAATGTTAGTAGTCAGAGTAACCACATATTTTCCGAGTGGTTGCTATAGTTATGATGATTGTTAAAAAAAAAATTGTATTTTGGATAAGTAAATTTTTATCAAATATGATTTTTCAATTGTGATAATAAAAAGAAATATATTAGTCTATATTTAGTCAATATTCTATAAAAGTATATATTAGGAGTTGTGTAGTACATGGTGAATACAGATGGCTTTTCAAGAAGACTACTACTATAGGCATTTATTTTTCTCTTGGATTCCTAGTGGAATATAGAGCTTCAGTAGCACGCCTCCATTCCACTCTTGCTCCACAATTGCCGATAAGCTTTCATTTCTTCCTCACACATCATCTCTTCCGTGTCACCCTCGCTTCGAACCCTTAACTCGTCTTTTCCCCTTTGCATTGCACTCAACGACCTGACCTGATGCATGATATCCCCAATCGGCCTTCTCACTGTATACCCAATCTATCTCCACTTTCGTCTCCTGCATATTTGTTGGTGATAGGTTCTTAGTTGCTTCGCTGTCAGAGTTCCTACTTGCTTATTCTTTCTGGCCATCTGATCTTTAGTATGAAGTGAGCGTGGTGGCAGCTATTGATGTATGATGTCTGTAGTTTGTTGTAAATGCTTTTTGTGATACGCCAAGTATCCGAACCATATAGCATCACTGACTTCATATTGGTGCTGAAAATCCAGATCATGTTCTTTGTGCTGAGTGAAGTCCAATAGATCTCCACAGTGATTTCAGATTAATGAAGGCCAGTCTTGCTGTCTTTTCAATCCTAGTTTCGACAGGAGTAGATAAACTGAAGGTGATACCATAGGATCACCAATATCCTCCATCATCGCAGACATATTTATGGATAGCTGGGAACGGATCACCCTTCAAACATTTAGTCTTACACAAAGATATGGTTTTAATATGTAGACGATACGTTTACAGTACTGAAATCAGAAACATCAATAGGTTCTTGGCACATATAAATTCAGTAGCAAATGTAATCCAGTTCACCTGTGACTTACAAAGTGATGAAGGTAAGCAAGAATTTGAATTCCAAGATTAAACGAAAACAAGTCAGAAGTTCAGAGACTAGTGTTTATAGGGAACCTTCGCATTCCAATCACACTTAGACTTCAAATCATCCCAACCCATCTCACTTGAAGTAGATTCAGTTAAATGCCTAAGTGATAGGGCGGAAAGGCTCACGAGTAGTATGAGTAGTAGTAGTAATGTGAGTAGTAGTAGTAGTAGTAGTAGTAGTAGTAGTAGTAGTAGTAGTAGCAATACAGGTATTATTAGTGACAATTCCACTACCAGTAGTAATAATGGTACAGGGTTCGGAGAAAAGTCAATGCTCTGCTGTCTTACCATACATGGAAAGCAACTCACAAGCATTACGGAGATTTATCAATAAGGCTAACCGCAATCACTGTCGCATCTGAACCAACAAACTCACTTAGAAACAATCTTTGTAGGTCAAAGTATCCTATTGATGCAGTTAAGCAAAACAATCTGCTTCACCAAATCCATCGCAGTGATTGTGAGGTGAAATACATACATGGAAGTAGTCGATTAGGTTTAATTGAACTATCTCAGCATAAGAGCTTAGTTAAGTCAAGATAGTAGATTCTAATAAGGTAAGAAATTTAGAGAAATGCTCAGCTATAACTCTGCACCATATTCAACAAAATCACACATTGGGGTGGGATGACGTGACAGCATTAGAAACTAAGTTAGTTGGGTAGAGGGAGGGAGGTAGGGAGAGGTTGATAATCGAATCTTCGTTTATCGAATCAATACCGAATACATGTAGTAATAGAAATGATTCTGCACCTATCCTACTATATGAACTTTGTCTTGAAGTTGTGGAGTTATCTGATGATGTGAATATGGAGAATAGACTGTATCCGAAAGGTTATCTGGTGAATGATACTGTTCCTTCACTGTGTGACATTTCTAATAAACAGACTAAAATGGAACTATTAGGCAGTACTAAGAGTTCTTCACCTATCAATAGAACAAGATAACAATTTAAAGATATATCTTGTTACGGATAAGTAAATTGAGTCCAACATAAGGTGGCCTGCTGAAATCTTGGGCTACCAAATAATTTTCCACCAATTATATTCCATCCAAGTCTTCCTTTCTAGTTTGTTTGAATCTTTCAAATATCTTTTAAACGTATCTTTAACTGTAGCATGTTTTTAAAAAGTTATCAAACTTTTGTTTCTCAAGGTAAGAACAAAACATAGGGAAAACATCTTACCGGCTAGAATTGGATTTATAAATGCTTAAAAATACACCACATTACTATTCCTGTATATGATTGTGAATTCCTGTGCTGGCTGACTGAACTGTCTCCACTGAAATTGAAACTTGATTTTGTGTTCATTTCTGATTCTAGAACAGATACTACAGTAATACTAGCTGCCCACTTTACACTTATGCCTTCTATACTGTTATTAATACCTTTATACAAACGCAATTTAGTACGGAAATCGAAAATTGTATAATATACCATACACGTTGTTTGGAATGAAGAGATTACTATTATTATTATCATTACTCTTATCAGAGAGTTACAGTGCATTGATTCGTCACGTGAATGCAACCAATTTCATGGTGTCTAGTAGTGAGTGCAGATCGAATTCTATCGATCATATTTGCAATATGTCAACTAAGATAGGAAGCTCAGCATCGCGGTGCACACTAGTGGATGTTAGTTGGTTGGAGGCAATCGGCAGGAAGCCCTGGACTTAGGTTCCGTTTTTTTTGGCATCCGCCTGAAACCTCGACGGAACTGATATCCTGCCTGATATTCGAATCCGCGTCACCCAGTGTTGTAGTCAGCGACTTGATCACTCAGCTATTCAGGCTGCGATTGACCTCCTGTAGGAGGTCCTGCAATCAGGTCTAGATAACATGAAATTGGTTACAATCCCGTCACCTGTCAATACATGTGAGCCAGTTCTACAGGAGGTCAATCGCGGCCCGAATAGCTCAGTGGTAAAGTCACTGACTACAACACTGGGTGATATGGGTTCGGATCTCAGGTGGGACATCAGTTTCGTCGAGGTTTCAGATACGCCTTGTTGACGAGTGCCGAAAAGCACGAAACGTGGATGTGGCAGGGCTTCCTGCCGATTGCCTCCAACCAACTAAGAGTTACAGTGCTTAGTACCCTATTGAGGTTCTAACATTACCTTCTCAAAAACGTCTTACCTAATGATATCGTGGGTGATGAGTAGTACCTTGAAGTGAAATCCTTATAAAACTCCATAATTATCTTGCCATATAACACTTCTTAGTGAAAAGCTTTAAGATGAATATTTGGAAGTTCTAAAGAGAAGTCATGACATCTGGCGTCAGTAAGTCGGAAATGAAGCGGATCCTAACTAAAAATCACCATGGAAAGTCAAGCTGTATAGCTAATTGATTGAACTCTGCTGTGAAACCCGAAGGTTCTGAGTACAATGTTTGAGGCAGTCATAGGTGCATATAGCTAAGGAGTACCATATTAGAACGAAACAGTTGTCGAGTACTCCTAAGTTTTCAGTGGTTCTTCAACTGACACCAGTTCGTGACAAATATGGTTTTGAAATAAAATCTCTGTAAAAGTTCAAAACTGAATACTGTTCTCAGTATTTTAGAGTAATAGGTAGTCAACGAATGTTCACACCACATTACCTTCACAATTTCCAGACATCCCCCCTCCCCTCCTGTTTACATTCTCCTCATCTATTTCGCTAAATTTTGATTTCGATTGGTTTTTTCTTCATTCACAGTCTCGAAGGTTAACGACTTGAACAGACGCACGTTTCCGCTTTATCTATTTATAGATATAAAAAAGGCCAAGCTCTTTGAAACTGTTCAGGTTCGAATAAACTATAACACCCTATTGATGCTATTGCCACCTAGAAAATGAACTGAGACTATGGTCCTCTGTACATCATTATGGAACCAGGTAACGTCCATTGGCGTCCATATGTTTTTATCTGGTAATAATAAAATGGTTAATATAATTATTCAAAGAATCCCATACTAGACTGTTTATTTGATATATGATGCAGTATTTTGATCTTGATGAGTAGCAGAAGAGTCTAGCTTGATGCGCGTTTCGTCCAACTTGGAACTCATGATCTGGATGTATCTACACCCCAGGTGTGGAGTGATGTTGTTCCCACCGGGGTTCAAACCCAGTATCCTTCGCTTTAAACTCCAAAGTGTTATCTACTAAGCCACTGGGACACTGGTTGGATGACATTTTAAGCAGAATTTATTTCTTATATCTAGTGAATTACTTTTCACAGTCATTTTGATAGGCGATAATCCTGTCCAATAAAAAAAAGGATTGAATGATGTTACGCTCTGGAATTGAGGTAATCCAAAGCAGGAGGAATAAGATCCTGTCACCACCTACAGATCCATTCACAACGCTGTGAGGCATATATTTTATGTGGACAAGAATGATACGATTGGCTATAGGTAAAATCATTCCCATAATCTAATTCAATGCCACATAATTCCCGAAATAAATCACAATGTTGTATCAGTTCTTTCTGGTGCTTGACTCAAAATTTCATATCGGTCAATGTCCGTATAGTATATAAGAAACCGTAAAACAGGCTGGCTGGCTTCAGGAAGAACAAATCATGTGCGGGTCAAATTGCAACACTACGCATCATCATATAACAGAGTATAGAATGGCAGTCAACTCTCTACCTCAACTTCATCGACTTCGAAAAGGCCTTCGACAGCGTCGAACGAGAAGTAACATGGCAGTTGCTTCAACATTGCACTTTTAGTACCACAAATCTTTATCAACCTCAATCAGCAGCTATATGAAGACACCACATGCCAAGTGATTCACAATGAAAGGCTCAGTTATGCTATTGAGGTGAAGACAGGAGTGAGATAAGGCTGTCTGCTATCACCCATGATCTTCCTTATTTTGGTCGACTGGGTCATACAGCAAACCATGTGGAGCTGTGAGAAGATAAGCATACTCTGTTTGACCGATGAAAAGATCCTAAAAGATTTGGATTTCGCAGATGATGATTTATGTTTAATGTCTAAAGTCCTATAAACTTGAAGATCTACAGGCAAAACCCAGCAAGTTGAGAGAAGAGGCAGCGAAGATGGAACTTCAAGTGAATGTAGAGAAGATGGAGGTGATGAAGATACCCAACCAATAACAGCATCAATAACAAGCTCCAGTCATCATGAACGGGAGAAGTCTGAAGGAATTGGTCTGCTAAACCCAACTACCTAGGAGGTAGCATCGGTTCAACTACAAGTGGCGGCACAGACGATGCTAAAGCCAGGACCGGAAAGATTGCAAGACAGGCTTTCATTAACCTGAAAGCAGTGTGGAGATCTTCTGCACGGCACTCAGCATAAAACGTGAATAACATCCGGATATTTAACACCAATTCAGTGAAGTCAGTGCTTCTATAAGGTTCAGAGACTTGACAAGTTACGAAAAGCATTTTCAACAAACTATAGACGTTCATTAACAGCTGCATACGTTAGCTCGATACTGAAGATCAGGTGGATGGCCAGAAAGAATAAGAAACAAGGAACTCTGGCTGGCTGACAAAGAATCAATGAAGCGAGAACCTATCACCAAACAAATATGCAGAAGGAAGTAGAGGTGGATTGGGCATACACCGAGAAAGCCGATTGGGGACATCACGCATTAGGCCAGGTCGTCGAGTGGAGTCCAAATAGGAAACAACGAGTTGGGCGTCGGAGGTGAGGATGACATGGAAGAGATCATATGAGGAAAAAGTGAAAGGTTGTGGGCATTCATGGAGTCAGGTTGAAAAGACTGGAAAGAAGAGAGTGGAATGGAGGCGTGCTACTAAAGCTCTATATTCCACTAGGAACCCAAGGTAAACATAAAATAATCATATAAGAAAACCCAGAGATAGCTTATGGATCTGTAGGGAGTTAACTTTCAACTAGTGAGTTAAAACATTGCCCCCCGTGCGAAGGTTTGAATAGCCAGGCATTATCATTAGCCCTCAAGAAACCTAGTGTATATACATGTATGCGGCTAATGAGAACTTTCCTAGTTAATTCATTTGGTTTTCATCTTTACAATTTCTTGGTGCTATCCTAATGGAAACTGTGGCAAATTAAGCCCATACATTTTTGTTTCAAATTCTAGATTACATCAGTTTACATTTATCTCATTTAGGTCGTTATAAAGAAGCTGTCACAAAGTCGCTTGATAGCCAATTTCAATTTCTACAGGTGACTAAAGTAATAAAAGGATGGAGTGAACTGGAGTCGATACATCTTCGCATACTCTTACGAGCCACACTTATTGAGGGTTCATAATAATATCTTGCCTTGGTTGAACTATACAGACCGAGATTTGAGCCTGTAACCCGCTAACTGAAAACCAATCAGTCAAATTTCCATGTACCAAACACAGTGGCCTGATATCTTAATAGATAGGTGGAATAAGAGTGAATACATATTTCTACAAGCAGAACTATATGTGTTTTCATTTTTTTTATTTGTTCCGTGGGCACCTAGTGGAACATAGAGATTCAGCAGCACATCTCCATTCCACTCTTCTCTCTGCAGTCGACTCAACCTGATTCCACCACTGCCTATAAGCTTTCATTTCTTCCTCACACCATCTCCTTCATGTCACCCTCGGATACCCAACTCGTTGTTTCCTATTTGCGTTCCACTCGACAGCCTCCCTTGGTCTGGCATATAATGTCCTCAAACCGTCTTCTCAGTGTATGTCCAATCCGTCTGCATATTTGTTGGACGATGGGTTCTAGGTTGATTCGTTGCCAGAGTTCCTTGCTGCTTATTTTTATTCTTTCCGGCCATCTGATCTCCATCTTCAGTATAGAGCGAACGTAGGTGGCAGCCGTTCATGTATGTCTGTAGTTTGTTGAAAATGCTTTTCATAAGGTGCCAATTCTCTTAACCATCACATACAAACACTGACTTGAATGACATTAGTAGTGTTGAAAATCTGGATCTTGTTCTTCATGCTGAGTGCAGTGCAGTAGATCTCTACACTGATTACAGATTAGTGCAAGAAGGCCTGTCTCACTGTCTTTCCGATCCTGGCTGACTTTGACATGTTAATCCATGCCTGTGCCGCCGCCTGTAGTTGAGATGTGAAAGAGATAACTTCCTTCAGATTCCTCCCGTTGATAGTGATTGATGCTAGTTGTTGTCTTCTCTACGTTCACCTGAAGGGAGTCGCATCTTCGTTCCCTTGACTCTTCTGTCAACTTGTTAGTTTTTGCCGGTAGATCTTTAAGTTTGTGCGTATGTGTAAGCTGCCATTACTAAGCAACTGATATTTCTGAGTAGTATTCGACGAAAAACAAGTCGAAGTCACTCAATGAATGATTCATTTTAACAAAGAAATATTCGAGAGGTGTTTAAATTAACTCAGTACTGACACAATATTCGATCTCTGCTCATTTTCTGACAGGATAATTTCTGATCGAAACTTGGAATCAATTTATACTTTCTGAAACCAGTACAACAATTTATTATGCTAAGAATCACACCATTTGTACATTTTTTCTAACAGGCAGGTTGTAAATGACAATTAGACGTAAACCTTGGCTAGAATTAGGAACGTGTGAACAAGAGAAAAGAAGTCTACTACTCTATGTATTCACTTTGTGATCTTATAAATTACTATCGAAGTGAAACTGAAACCGAGAGATATGAAGAAAATAGGAGTTTTGAGACAAACTGATAACTAAATAAACCATACTGAAAGGAATAAACACATAATCTCTTCAGGGAAGAAACCGTCTAAATTTATTGACTTCCACATAAACTGGGGATACTTGGCTTCAGTTATGCGTGCACTACTTTAAACATCTTTACACATACTTAGCTCTCCAGACGTTACTGATCTACCAGTGTTGAACAGTGTGACAACAGAAGATGTAGGTAAAAAGTAACGATGAATGTATTCAAAATACAAGTCAAGTACAAATGAAACAGAGTGCAAGCAAACACATATTTACAATGTCGACTTCAAATATGAAGACGTACATAGCGCACAAAATCAACGGATATTTCTAATTCGTTTTCTCTCAGATTTCTGATAGAGACAATGTGACATTCTGTTTATACAACTCAACAAGGGTTCATGAAGAAAATGACAGAACCATAAACAGTAAAGAAAGCTATAAAAATGACTTCATGGTCATCCAGAATCAAATAAATACTTGAGCTAAGCTCTACCATATGAACTAGTTTAGCAGTATACCACCAATAAGCATGGAAACTCGTAAGCGATTGAGAGATTCGCTACATTACACGAAGAAATGAACTGTTACAGTTGGTTCCATCGAACGGAACTATCAACGAAAGAAGAAGAAAAAGTAAGGAGGAGAAAAGACTCTTTTCGACGACTTTATTCAAATATATCTTGATGCACAACAGTATGTCAACTGATATAAGCAAAAAGAATTGGTCAGATGAGATAGAAACATTGTTTCCTGATAATCGAAAGGCAAACTATTCCACCTTACCAACTCTATATGTATCTATCAGTTCACCTATTCTGATGGGGCAAAGCAGATAGGTCATTCGATAAGAGTTCGATTGCAAACAGTTCAGTAACAACCACATGCTTGATTGCAGAGAGGTGATAGTGACCCTTTCAAAAGTTGTGCCACTAAACGCATTATAGACACTAGTCATTTGTAATTTTAAGGCAAACCTTCCGGAAGCCGTGGAAAGCAGTTACGTAGTAATCTTTCACACAATAAAAGTAATAAGGAAGATGAGGAGTTTGACAAGGGGAAAACTGTTGTGAGATGTGAAATGTGAAGACTAAGTGTCCACTTGAGAGATATAAATAAGGTGCAGAAAGAAACTGACTCATTATACTGAAATCAAGGAAAGCTTGTGAAAGCGTTAATACCATGGTGAGATAAGAGACTGAGCATACTTCCTCTGCAAACAGAGATGAGGTTTGAATTGGTGAATTGTTAGTGTTTCTATCATGGTGCACAAGTATCGAAAAAGTACTCCTTTTGAACCGTATCGTCTTACTGTGTACATGACACTGAAGGAGGAGTATGGTGGAGCTATATGTCCAGAGTGGAGGAACATGTTTAAGAATTGAACAATCTCTCCTCGACAAATATCCAGGATAGCTCCATAGAAGCAAGTAAATTTATACACAAACATTGAAGTAGCCGGAAACCAATTACTGACTAGAGACGCTGATCTGTTGCCTCGAAGAGAAGAATGTCTTCTTCAGCAATTTGAATGGTCGATTCTTCAAAATCTCTGCTGCCGTATCACCTTTGAAACTAACGTTCATTGGTAAAGTCTTCTTTGGAGATGTGAATATTTGCTCCGTAATGTTTTAATTTCAAGTTCTTCTCAATAAATCTGGACAAGTACTCATTTTGCATGAGAATTTCCTGTAGTTTCTCCAATTCATGATTGTCGAGGGGAGAACGTAAATCAATTTACAGTTGAATTCTTGAGGATTTTGGTTAACTCTCCACATATATCTCCACCACAGTCCTCCTTGAGTGTCATTTACACAGTCAGAGGAAATCGTTCAGAAGGAGTAAGACTTCGACAGTTGTGCACCACGGCAGAAACATTGACAATTCACCAGTTCAAGCCTGATCTCTGTGTGCAGAAGAAGTAAACTGAAACGACCCCATTTAAACATAGGAGAACACATGAATTCAATGAAGAAAATCCCTTCTTTTCGACGAAATTATTCTCTTAGCTGAAATTTATACATAAAAATATAGAGCCGAAAAACACCACAGTACGCATGCATACTGTTCCGGAAAAGATTTTACTACTGAACTTAAAATTTAGAGAAGATAAGGTGGCAGATGTACTTCGAAAGAGATTATTAAGGTCCATAAACAGAACATAATTTGCCGTCAATCTTAGAATCATATTCTTCTGTCAGAAACTCATTCATCAACACGCAAAAGATAATCCGGAACATTGGGCTATATTAGTGTGTATATATCAGTTTGCCTGCTCCTGTGGAGTCGAGTATATGGGCCATATCATGCGCCAGCTTTTGCAACGCGCTCGCAAATACTGTCTAACATAACTGACAAGGGGAGAACAGAAATCCTTCCTCATCTCTGTGACAGAAAACTTAACAAACTCAGGATATTTAGCTGTTTTTTTATAAGCCCTTCAAAATCATGTACAAAGTGTGATCAGGCTACACAAAAGGGATGAAACTAAGACATATATGCATAGCTAAAGCACTAGCGATTCAAAAATCCAAACCATCATTACGCCTTGAAAAGATGTCAGTACAACCTCTTTCTTTGCGATGCCAATGGTAAATTATCCATCTCTCTAAATAACCCTCACGCATGACGTAATTATTATTAATTTTTATTTTGTAATCATTTGGTTGACTTCCCGGTTGCGTAACTTTCCTTTTCGATGCAAGTTGTATTGGCCGGGAGTTACTGTAGAATGTTCTATCCTTTTTACGACATATTCACGAGTGTACAGCTAAGAGAATAGCTTCGTCCAGAAAAAAATGTTTCCTTGCTGAAATCATGTATTTCCCTGTATTCAATCTCTTATCTAATCATGGTCTAAACACTTTTACAATCTTTTTCCGATTTCATCATCCCTGTTTCTCTCTTCACCTTCTATCAAGTAGACACTTGGTCTTTGCATTTCACATCTATCAACATTTTTCACCTTGAATTTGGCGGTTTATAGGGATTTAGTGATTTTTCAACTTGGTATTAAAGCATAGACTGACATCAGTTGGAGGAACATTGAAAACGTAGAAGCACTGGATAGCCTCTTCATCCGACTGATATGAGACTCCCTAGCAGCCCACACCCATGACCCCACTAGAGATCGCATCCAGAACATTCAGGTTCCGTAGTCAGCATGTTACCAGTGAACCACTAAGTTGATAAATCCCTGAGTCCCCACAAACACCTAAACTCCTCAATTGATCTAGTACTCATTGGTGACTAGCTTCGAGAGGTGATTCCTGACGTTCCAATGCGAAGTCTCAACTAATGGGGTAAACCTGGTGATTGTGAGGACAAATACTCAGCACCGATATTGGGTGATGGTCACGCTATATCCTGAATTGACAGAAGTTGAAATATGCGATATCGGATTCCGCCGACCCATTGGATCAGTGGTGACGTGCTGACCAGGGAGCCTGAAGGTAGCGGGTTCAGTCCCCGGAGGGGTCTTGGGTGCACGCTGCTGAGGAGCCTCATACTAGTCGAACGAAACAGCTGTCCAGTGCTCCTAGGTTTCCAATGTTCCTTTAACTGATGCCAGCCCATAGTGAATACCAAGGTGAAAAAAATGTCATTTGATCAAACACCCTACCTTTCTAAATGTTTCGATTGTGTGAAAGATTATTACGTAACTGCCTTCCGTTCTTGATTTCACTTTTTAGCACTAACCGGCTTAATGATGCAGTTATGCCTTATTGCTTAATAATAGACTGTTTGTGATGCTTGTAGATGCGACTGTACAGCTTTATAAAATGACATCATAGAGAGAGAAAATTTTCTTCGTTGAATTGTCTGTTGTTTCCTTATTTTCCTATATTTTGCATAACTAAGGTGTTCGCTATCCACTTAGAAAATCCTAACCAGTGTAGAAAGGAAAATATGTTTAGTCTCTTCTTCTACCATCGCCTTAGTTCGAAATCAGTTACTTTATTTTGATTGTTTTCTCTGAGATTACTCCTCTCTCTAGTCTCATCCACTTCCTGCATAATATCTGGTAATTTCTGTTTGTATGCTCATGTAAACCCCTGTCATAATATGCAACAGCTCATCTGAATCTAATGGCCATTATGTAACTTGTTACATTTTAATTTATCGTCACTACTCATATTTCAAGTTGTTATTCATCGTAGACTGACATCAGTTGGAGGAACAAAGGAAACCTGGGAGCACTGGACACGTTTTGTCCGACTAGTATGAGACTACTCAACAGTGCGCACCCACTACCCCACCCCACCAGGGATCGAAACCTTGACCTTCAGGTTCCGTGGCCAGCACGTTACCATTGAGCTAGCCACTGGGTCAGAATCCAATGATCCATATTTCCAACTTCTGTTAGCTCACGATATAGCGCAACTGCAACCACTCATATTAACGAAATATACTGCTGAACAACTTGAGTAGACAGAAACTACTCAGGCTGATGTATCGATTTCATCCACCAGATCAGTGTGATCCAAACACCGCATGGTTGTTTCGCTCGCTTGGGCCAGAACTCATTAGCAGTGTATATGGACAAATCCAGCTGGCGGAGGTGAACTAGTTTAGACCACCTGAATCTGGCTAACTGATATGTATGCAGCGGATGATCAGTTTTTGCAAATGGCTTACAAATAACACGGTTTACACTAACAAAAGCTACTTAGCCATACGAGATGTCAGTGTGGACCCTGAGATTTATAAATCGTTTACGAATTGACGATTCTATTCATGCATGTAAGCAAATTGGTCAGATAGAGATTATCTCATTTTTTTCGGCTACATCGCCGATTAGCTCGGATCGACATCAACAGATAAGTCTGAACGGTTTCTAACTACTCAGATTATCAGCATTGAAACAGTGTTTCGTACAAACGATGGCAAATTATTTGATATGAACTGCATCACATTTAAGAGAACTGAAATCCCGGTCGCCAATTTGTAATTGAACACAATATATGACTCTGGTATCCTCACACGGCTCCGACCCACTAAAATGAAATCAGGACAAGTTATTTACCACGCTGTTATTACTGTTCTTTCTTTCCATCTCATTGTACAATAATGGAAGGCAACGAATAACGACCTAACCTCATTGTATTCTATGCAATCCAAGTCATACATGCATACAATCGAACCACATGAATACAAACTAATCTCATACACAGGAAAAAACTCTTTTGCTTAGACGACAATTGTCACCTTAACCATGTAGTGTACGGAATTGGGCGAGGAGTCAATAAATAACCACTAAACTGAGTTATACAATAACTACAAAATAAGTCTTAAGTAGTACATCTCCTAAAATAAATGAAGTAGTGCGAACCACAGCATCTGTCTGAGAAAAGTATATTTTGATTTCTGAAGATATACTATCCTCTTAGCTGTCAAAAATAATGGTAATAGTGATGATATTCTTTTAAGGTTGGAATAAACAAGAAGTCCTGAATGCCATAAAATCGCTGAAATCCAGGAAAGCAGCAGGAACACATGGAATTCCACAGGAAGCACTGAAAACAGACACAGAGACAACAGCGAACATGCTCACATCACTACTGCAGAAAGTAGAGAGGATGGAAGGAAGGAAGGAAGGAAAGATACCTGTCCACTGATTGGAAGAAGGGTTACAGTGTCCAACTTCCAGTGCAGGTGACGTGAATCATGCTTCACGCCTGTCCACCCTAAGGCAAATTATTAACACACATCATCCTACAGAAACTAGAAAATACTATACAACCAAAATTACAACCGGAACAGGCGAGATGGATTCAGGAAGAAAAAATGATGTGCAAATTAACTTCCAACACCACGCTAAGCATCATCATAGAACAGAGTAGTGAGTGGCAGTCTACTCTCTACATGTACCTCAACTTCATCCATTTTCAAAACACCATCGACAGTGCCAACCGATAAGTAATTTGTAGACTGCTTCAACACTACACTTCTAGTACCACAAAATACCATCAACATCATTCAACACCAAATATATGCTATATGATGATGATACATACCAAGTGATTGACAACACAATGGGAGGCTCATTGATGCCTTTGAAGTGAAGTGAAGTGAAGTGAAGACAGGTGGACAAGTGAGACAAGGTTGCTGCCTACTATCACCGATCATCTTCCTCATTGTGGTCGACTCAACTCGATTCGACTTGACTCGAGTGGATCATGCAAGAAAGAGAGAGGTGTGATAAGGTGGACATACACTGGCTGTTTGACTGATGAAAAGAGATTAGAACATGTCAATTTCCTCTCCGATGATGATGATGATGATTTATGTCTAATGTCATATGTCGCACAAACTCGAATATTTACAGGTGAGAACCAATAAGGTGAGAGAATATGCAGGTCAGGGAAGGAAGACGTGACTCCTTTCAGGTGAACGTGGAGAATACAGAGGTGATTGAGATACTCAACCGACAACAACAGCAGCAACCAGACGCACCAATCACCACCAACGAGAGAAATCTAACGGTAGTAGTCTCTGTCACTCAACTATCTACGAGGCAACATCATCTCAACCACGGGCGGCGGCACAGACATATATGAGGATGTCAAAGTCAACCAGGATTGGAAAGACAATGAGACAGGCCTTCTTGCATTAATCTGAAACCAGTGTGGAGACCTACTGCACAACACTGCACTCAGCATATGAAACGACATCGAGATTTTCAACTTTAATTGAGTCAAGTAAGTCAGTGCTTCTATGTGATGGTTGAGGGCGTTGGCGCGTTACTTGAAGTACTCGCCACAAACTACAGACAGTCATCAACAGCTGCCTACACTGGAAACTGAAGTTCAGATGGATGGCCAGTAAGAATAAGTAAGGAGGAACTGTTGCCTGGCAATGAACCAACGGAGCAAGAACCCATCGTCCAGCGAATGTACATGCGAAAGTGGAGTTGGACTGAGCATACACTGAAAAGACCGATTGGGGACATCACGCGCTAGACTAGGTCAGGCAGTCGAGTGGAACCTCGAATGGGAAACAACGAGTTGGACGTCGGAGGTGAGGGTGAAATGGAGGAGATGGTGTGTGAGGGAAAAGTGAAAGCTTCTGGGCAGTGGTGGAGCCAGGTTGAGTGGACTGCAGAGAAGAGTGTGAACGTCGACGTACTATTGAATCCCTATGTCCCACTAGGAACCCAAGGGATAAAGAATAGTATATTCATCAACATATTAAAATGTATATTGATTATAATTATACAGATAAAACAAATAGACTTGCCTCATTTCCTTCGCCATTATTTGTACCAACTGTGTGTATCGAATCAATTGACTGAGATAATATCATCATAGAATCCTCATTAAGATTGGCGCTTAAACAATTCCCCTCTAAATTGATAGATGGATCATCATCGGTTAACGAATTCTCAGAATGATATGAAGTGGAATGATGTGAATTAACATTCGACATATTAGGTTGTGGAGTTTTTTGGTGGAAGCATGTTAGTAGGCGTATTCGTCGTCATTTGAATGGTTTCACACATGACAGAATATCATCTCGATAGTTTATCCAAAGATGAAGTTATATATATATATGTATATATTTATAATATGCGTATATTGGCAATGTCTCAGGAAAATAAGAATAAGGAAATGTCTTGATAAGGTGACTTTTAATTTGACGACCCAACAAGTTAATCAGGTAAACGCCCACTTTGGGCTTCGTATTGTACACTTTATAATTGTGGGCTAATCTACCTGCATGGCGTGTTTACAAAGAAGAACTTCTAATTAATATAAGTACCTATTGGTGTAACGCCCTTTTTATTTCAAAGGGGTGTCCTAAAGGTAACGACATATTTGTGTACATATGTCTAACTATCACTCTTCTTTGAGTACTAAACAACGATTTTATTCAATCAACCAATCAAACGGCTAGTACAAATAATTTAACTGTGTCAAGAAAACTAGTCATTTCATAAGGTGTAGACGTCGCTATTACAAGATGACAATAGTAACTCACAGATAAAAACAAGGCAAAGAAGCACTTCTTTTCAACGACTTCATTATCAAGTTGTACAGTAGTCGTATTTATACTCGGTAAAGTCACACATTATTTCACTAAAAAGTTGCTCAGTCAATATACAAAATATACAATCGGTGTAGGTGATGGTATTTATTCAAGTGGAAGAGATAGACAATGGGTGATTGAGAATAAGGACGGACGAATTGATAACAAGTGATGAGATAAGAGATAAGATTTATTGACAAGAATCTGAAGAAACGAACCAATCCCCATCTTATTAAAGTCTTTAAGAAAATTTTAACCATGAATCTGGAATTCAAAGGAGACACCACAGCCGAAGTGTTGAAAAATCGTCTGTCAAGATGTATCAATAGTAGCTTCTATGCTGCTAGACTAAAACTGATATTCTCCAGCCGTCGTCTGATTTGTCAATGCGTGAACGATAGGCTTCCACTTATGCACCTCGAGATTCATCCTTTAAAGTAATTTACAGCGTTGAATTGAACTACTCTAAAGGTTTACGTTTCTACTACTTATGCATAGCTGAAGCATTAGCTATACACGAACAAAAGCCGAAACTTTGCACTCAAAAACCTTTTGTGAAACCACTTTCTCTACCTTAGCCTTAACAATTCCTTGTTGGTTACTTTTGTCAATTTCGGTTCACTTTCGTATACTTCTCTTTTATGATCATCATTATCACCAATTTTCACTTCATTGACAACACTTGAACTATATTCCACTCTTAAATATTTCAAGTTGTTATTCATCGCAGACTGATATCAGTTGGAGGAACAAAGGAAACCTAGAAGCACTGGACACCTGTTTCGTCCGACTAGTATAGGACTCCTCAGTAGTGCGCACCCACGACCTTCAGGTTCCGTGGCCAGCGCGTTACCACTGAGCTAGCCACTAGGTCAGAATCCAATGCTCCATATTTTAACTTCTGTTAGCTCATGATAAATATCACTTCATTTTTTAATCATTGACTTATTGTACACGTTTCAGCTTAATTATCACCGTTTTACAATTCTTTGATAACACTTGTCTCTTATCTCATCACTTGTTATCAATTCGTCCGTCCTTATTCTCAATCACCCATTGTCTATCTCTTCCACTTGAATAAATACCATCACCTACACCGATTGTATATTTTGTATATTGACTGAGCAACTTTTTAGTGAAATAATGTTTGACTTTACCGAGTATAAATACGACTACTGTACAACTTGATAATGAAGTTGTTGAAAAGAAATATTTCTTCGGTGATGCATAACTTACAGATGTTGAATGAATGTTGTAACTGAAACTCACATATAAATCAGTAGTGTCTTGAAAAGACTTATTTGAAGTCTTCGCCAAAATACACTACGTTCTTTTCAGTGAGTACTTATGCATATCAGCGAGTCTTAAATAACCAATAACTCTAGTATACCTATGGTTATGAAACATGGAAAATAATTGCACCACATCAGTTGAAGGTTAATTAATGTTTTTTAAATAAGTTGTTCTCATTCACATTTGAGGCAGTTTTCAATCAATCGAAATCAATACCAACACATGACCAGGCATTAATGACAATGCTCCAAGTTACTACACCTTATATCAGCACACCAAGTAACAAAGTAGTAAGATGAAAGATGAAGAAACCGAAGAGAAACGGTGAAAAGTAGAAATACGAGGTAAAAGAAAGGAAGGAGGAGTGGGAAAACGCTCAATTCAGTTTAGCGATTAATGTAAAGATAATGTGTGGATGAATCTGCGCCAATGATATCGATTCTGAGCCATATCACCTAGAGTCTCCGATCATCGGTTTCCGTTGTCACGTGAATCCCAACCGGTTATTCTGCATCATTCTATATGGCTCAAACCGACAGTCAGGTACTTCATGCAGTGATGTCATGTTTCAGTGTGGCCGCCCCTAGCCTTTTTCCGACCTGAACCTACTTCACCCAACATTGTTCGATGAGGCAAATGGTGACTAGGCAGGTGTAACACATGTCTCAGTCGACTTAGTCGACAATGGTTCACGACCATATCAGCTGACTTTCCTTCCTTCCCCAAAACTATAAACCTGACTTCTGCGTTATTCACGTGATGATACCACGAAATACGGCCCATGCTACTAGGGTAGCGGTGGTCAAACATCTGAAGACTCTTCTCCCAACAGCAGAGCAGAACGAACTGCAGCGCAGTACACTCCACCCTTAATAGGCAGTCAAATATTCCAGCGGCGCCACAGATGGTGCAAGCTGATGAAAGCCAAACAACACTTTTGTATCCGTTTTGAGATTTTGTCAGCCACTGACTAACGCACCACGGCTGATCTGACTTCCTAGGTAAATGAAATGGTTAACGCATTCAATTACCTTACTCCCTACTGTTAGCCTAAGCACCGCTTAAGACCAGTTGTGGAGCACTAATTTGCATTTGAGTGGTGAGATATCCTAACTGCCGTTTACTGTAACTGAATAGTAACATACACAGGTTTATTCACCAACTATGAAGTCTATATCTAATCTGAAAACTGATGATGTCACTAAGTTATTTGATGGCTATTGACTGGCAGAGTTTAGCATCTTTTTCACAAAAGTATAAGACTGAGCCCCTAAACATTTCTACTATAGTTAATGAGTAGCCAGACAACACTGAATCAAGCTAATACATCTATTGGTAAGTCACAAGTTGGTTGAATGGGATGAAAAACTAATTGTCCACTTGGAATTTGATCTCTAGAAGGTAAGAAGATATTAAATGCAAGGGAAATGATATCCAAAAGCGTAAGCCGTAGAGACTTTTCAGCTCTTAAAGAAAAGACTGTTCAGAGATCCCTCAGTTTTTTACTGATGTACGAAGTCTTTGTGATCCAAGACAAAGAAGCACTGTGAATTCACAACATTTCAAATCTTTGAAAGAACTACAAAACGGATCTGACATAATCATTCTCAATCCCAATTTATTGTCCATATTCATATCAGGTAACTGACTCCACAGTTACCTGATGCGGAACAAGATACGGATTCTCAACACCAACGTCAAGTCAGTGCTCCTGTATGGTTCAGAGACTTGGCGCGTCATGAAAGGCATTTCCAATAAACTACAGACATTCATCAACAACTGCTTACGCTCACTTGTTACTGAAGCTCACATGGCCAGAAAGAATAAGCAACAAGGAACTCTGGGAACGAACCAACCAAGAACCTATCACCCAACAAATATGCAGGAAGAAGTGGAGATGGATTGGGCATTCACTGAGAAGGCCGACTGAGGACATCACGCCCCAGGCCCTCAAGTGGAATCCCCATGGGAAGCGACGAGTTGGACGTCCGAGGGTGACATGGAAGAGGTCGTGCGACGAGGAAATGAGAGGTTGTGGGCTGTCGTGGAACCAGGTTCAAAAGATCTCAGAGAACAGAGGTCACTGGAGACGTGCTACTGAAGCCCTATGTTCCACTAGGAACCCAAGGGACTAATAATAATAATAATAATAAACTGACTCCACAACTTCGAGACAGACTATGTATATTCCTAATTTTCTCTCCTCTGTGATGATAAAAATAGTAGGATAAACCATATATCTGGGGGAGGTGTAGAATCATTTCTATTACTGCATGTATTTGATGCTGATTCGATAAACAAAGATTCAGTGATCATCAATCTCTCCCTCCCTCCACCCAACTAAATTACATTTCAACAGTGTCGCCCTGTCCCACTCTACTGTATGATTGATTGTGTGTCATTGCATGCACAGCTATAGCCGAGCAACTTTTCGCTAGATTTCTCATCTTATTACGATCTACTAATCTTGATTTCGCTAAGCTTTTGTGCTGTGTTATTCTAATCGACTCTGGTCGACTGCTTTTACCTATGTGCCTGACCTCATAATCATTGCAGGGGATCTGGTAAACCAGATTATTTTGCTTCATTGCATTGATAGGATCTTTCAACCCACAAAGCTTGTTTTTAAGCAAGTTTGTTGGTTTGAATGCCACTTTAATCCCAGCTAGACTTATTGAGAATTCTTCGTAATGCTTCTGAGGTGCCATCATTCTTTGGATTTCTTATGAATTTATTCATAAATGTTGGTGGGTAATTATTGAGACGTAGGGTATTCTTGATGTGTCTAATTTCTTGTTGCAGATTTTCCGATCTACTCGTAAGCTTTTTCATTCTATCACTTAAGCATTTAACTAGGTCTAATTTAACTGAAATGAAGTGGGAGGATTCGAAGTCTAAGTAGCGATTCAAATGGATAGGTTTCCTCAGTGATGAAAGTAAATTCATAACCGATATCCTATCAGAAGATATTAAAGGATTTCAAGCGAAAGTAACCACTAATTTAACAGAGAAGTTTAAAACGAATTCTGTAAGCTTTCATTCTTGGTGACTGTCTTAGTAACCTGAATGTCAAAAACAATACTATGTACTCCTTTGGTGTAAAACTGTTAGTTCACTAAATTATCCTTGTCCAAGTCTATAACCTTTCTCTGTGACAACATGTCTCCTAGTGTGACCTCTCATTCTCTAATGCTTCAATCTTTCTGAGGGAACGTTTATGGCCATATACGTGTAAAGTTCATTTCACATTGAAAGGTGAACACTTTCCACAAGTTGGGTGTATACAGCAGTGTGTAGCGTAGTATATTTTGCTAACGACAGACCTTATCCTTCGTTTTAATATTACTCTGTAAGACTCCTGTCTGTATGGTAACCCGATATAAGCGCTTTTCTTCAGAATAGGATGCAGAGTGGGTTTCATTCATTGAGACTTCAGATAAGCTTGATCCTTTTGAATTAGCAAATTTCTGAATCTTGCTTGTACTGATGAATAAAGGAGTAAAATTTGGGTTTTTGTTGGATTGTAACTCAATTTTAGTCTGTTTATTAGAAATGTCACACAGTGTAGGAACAGTATCATTCACCAGATAACCTTTCGGATACAGTCTATTCTCCATATTCACATCATCAGATAACTCCACAACTTCAAGACAAAGTTTATATAGTAGGATAGGTGCAGAATCATTTCTATTACTACATGTATTCGGTATTGATTCGATAAACGAAGATTCGATTATTAACCTCACCCTTCCTACCTCCCTCCTTCCCTCCCTCTACCCAGCTAACTTAGTTTCTAATGCCATCGCGTCATCCCACCTCAATGTGTGATTTTGTTGAATATGGTGCAGAGTTGTAGCTGAGCATTTCTCTAAATTTCTTATCTTATTAGAATCTACTTATCTTGATTTAGCTAAGCTCTTATGCTGAGATAGTTCAATTAACCCTAATTGACTACTTCCATGTATGTGTTTCACCTCACAATCACTGTGATGGATTTGGTGAAGCAGATTGTTTTGCTTAACTGCATCAATAGGATGCTTTGACTTACAAAGATTGTTTCTAAGTGAGTTTGTTGGTTTAGATGCGACAGTGATTGCGGTTAGCCTTATTGATAAATCTCCGTAATGCTTGTGAGTTGCTTTCCATGTATGGTAAGACAGCAGAGGCACTGTCTTCTCTCTGAACCCTGTTACCATTATTACTATTAGTAGCAGGAACTTTAGTGACTAGTGTCTATAGGAAACCTTCCCATTCTAATCACCACGTAGACTTCAAATCATCCAAACCCATCGCACTTAAAGTAGACTCAAATAAATGCCTAAGTGATAGGGCGGAAAGGCTCACGACTAGGCCAGAAATCTACAAGAAATTAGACACATCAAGAATACCTTGCGTCTCATTAACTACACACCTAACCTTATAAATTCATTCATAAGAATGCCAAAGAAAAATATTACTAGTAGTAGTAGTAGTAGTAGTAGTAGTAGTAGTGTGAGTAGTAGTAGTAATACAGCTATTATTAATAACGATCCCACTACTAATAGTAATAATGGTAACAGGGTTCAGAGAGAAGACAATGCCTCTGCTGTCTTACCATACATGGAAAGCAACTCACAAGCATTACGGAGATTTACCAATAAGGCTAACCGCAATCACTGTCGCATCTAAACCAACAAACTCACTTAGAAACAATCTTTGTAGGTCAAAGTATCCTATTGATGCAGTTCAGTAAAATAATCTGCTTCACCAAATCCACCGCAGTGATTGTGAGGTGAAATACATACATGAAAGTAGTCGATTAGGTTTAATTGAACTATCTCAGCATAAGAGCTTAGCTAAATCGAGATAATTAGGTTCTAGTAAGACAAGAAATAGTTTAAAAAACCCTGACCCTTAACTCTGCACTCAATTACACACAATCACTTATTAGGGTGGGACAGAGAGATATGGTTATAAACTAAAATAGTTGGGTGGAAGGAGGGACAGATTGATTGCTGATTATTCGTTCATTGTATCAGCACTAAATACATGCAGTAACAGCCGTGATCCTACACCTATCCCTATTATACAGAAAATCCTACTCCCCACATTGTTAAAAGGGAGAGAAGATTGGAGCTATATAAACTTTTTCCATTTATATACTTGTAATTTTTCGCTGTTTCATTAGATCGAATTGTTCGACCTCAATTGGCATATGAGTTCCTATGCGGATGCCTGTATGTTGCCTGAATGTTACTTATGGTGATTTGTTTTGTTGTGTCTAGCAAAGGAATCTGGGACGCACGTTTCGTCCTATTTGGGACTCATTCATCAACTGGATGTACCTGCACCTCAGTGAAAGATGTTGTTCTCACTGAGGCTCGAGTCCCGTACCCACCGCTTCAAGCCTAATGGCTCTATCCACCATACCACGTAGGCAAAATAGAGGTTAGCACTATAGAGGTCGAACAATTCGATCCAATAAAACAACGAAGAATTACAAGGATGTCAATAAGTAGTAATCACTAATGGCTGTTGTACAAGAAGTGGCTATTGTGCCACAGTGGCATGGTGGATAACGCCTTAGTGTTTGAAGCGATGGATACGGGATTTGAGTCTCACTGAGAACAACATCACTCACTCAGGTGCAGGTAGATCCAGCTAGCGAGTCCCGAATGGGGTGAAACATGCATCCTGGATCCTTGTGCTAGCCGCAACCAAAGAAATTACCATATATAAACCCTGTCTCAAGGTTGTACAGTCAACTTCTGATGTTACTATGGACAATAAATTGTGTCCGAAATGTTATCACTGTGTGACATTTCTAACAAACAGACTAAAGTGGAATTGCTTGTAGTGAGTCGGTAAAAGGCTGCGGAAACCTAAATACTAACCTGTCTTAGTAAGTTTCTTGTATATCTACGGTTTTACTGGACCGTCTTTCCTACAAGTCAGGAGTACATCCAGAAACGTCAGACAATTGTCTTTCTCTTCTTCTCTAGTTAAACGTAAATTTTTTTGTACGGTATTAAATCTTTCTAAAAAGCATTTCTCATCTTCATACTTGTCAAACATCTTAATTATATCCTCAATATATCGCTTATATATAGTAACTTTACTGATGAAGTTACCAGTCAAGTATTCAATATGTGGCTTGTAAATATCAGCTAGTAATGGTCTTTGGGGACTTCCTATGGCCACATCATCTATTCATCGAAAATGTTTCCCGTTGCGTGCTCAAAAACAGTTTTTCCTTAGGCTAAACTTATCTTAAGAATGTATTTTTGACATGAATGGGTATTTTTAATTTAGAAGTAGTATTCATTATGGAGTGACGTCAGTTGGAGAACCATTGAAAATCTGGGAGCACTGGACACCTGTTTTGTCCTAGTTTGCCACTCCTCAGCAGTATGCACCCACGACCTGGCTACGGGTGCAACTCAAGACCTTCAGGTTTCATGGCGAATGCGTTCACCATTCAGCCACTCGGTCGGTTTCTAGTGGTTCACAATTTCCAACTTCTCTCAATTCACCACGTATCGCGACTATCACCCAAGGTCCTCAGTTAGCATCCACTTCACTTCCAACTGGTTGACCTCACGGGTCATAGCTTCTCATTAGAGCTTCGTGATGTGCATGTGGAAGCAAGTCACTAATGTCAGTCCAAGATGAACACTACTTCTAAATTAAAAATCCTCATTCATCTCAAAAATACATCACTGTATAGTGCTCATTAGTGACTTGCTTCCATATGCACATCACGAAGCTCTAATGAGAAGCTATGACCCGTGGGGTCAACCAGTTGGAAGTGAAGTGGATTCTAACTGAGGACCTTGGGTGATAGTCGCGATACGTGGTGAATTGAGGGAAGTTGGAAATTGTCAACCACTGGAAACCGACTGAGTGGCCGAATGGTCAACGCATTCGCCGTGAAACATGAAGGTCCTGAGTTTTATCCAAATAATTGTTTGTGTTACCGTTTCATCAAGATCTACTTCAAATCTTATCATTCTCCCTACATTATTATGTAACATTTGTCGTTCCTCCACTTCCCGTTTCCATATAAAATGCCTTAACAAGTAAAAACAGATAAACAGATTCTTTTAAATGTTTATCTCAGTAGTTTATTTATTTTCCTTATTTCAAATAAAGTCATGAAAATAAAGACTCAGACGACATAAAATTTCATCCTTGTACTGCATGATGTTTGAAGGTGATATGAAAATCTGAACAGCAGCCAGATTCAAACCGGCGACCACTGGGTTTCCTGCCCGATGCTCTAACAAGTGAGCTACAAGGTCCGGCTACTGACCAGATTTCTATTCCACTTCACGTGAATTCAGATTTACTTCTAATCTCTGTTGACTTATCGTTGTATCAGTGTATAAAGGAGTCAGATTTTAATGGATGAAATTTCTCAATGACCATTCAACTGCGCAGAGTTTAGGGGCCTCTGTTAGCGTATGAGCTTTCTGAGCATATATTCTAATATTGTCTACTTGATTCTGTTTGACAGAGAAATTCAGGAGGTGCTTTTTTGCACATTTGGGACTTTATAACCTGAATTTTGAAGTTATAAGTACTGGGTTCGAGCTCCAGTTGCAACGAAACCATTCACTGAGATGCAAACACATCCAACTTGGGAGTTTGAAATAAAGCTGAATTTCCACTATTATCTACCACCAAGCAAATAACAACACAAATCGAAGTAGTGTGACGCAGAAGCACGTGAGAACACTTGTTTTCTGACTCAAGCAACTTACTTGAACACTTATTAGTATTATTTGTCCCTGGGGTTCTCAGTGGAATATAGGGCTTTGGTGGCGCACCACCAATCCACTCTGTTCTCTGCAGTCATTCGAACCTGGCTCCATGACAGTTCAAAAGCTCTTATTTATTCCTCATATGATCTCCTCCGTAGAGCCCTCGGATGCTCAACTCGTCGTTTCACATATGGGTTCCACTCGGGTGCAAGGTCTCAAGCAGGATGTCACCAAATGCTCTTTTCAGTGCATGCCCAATACTCCTCCAGTTCATTCTGCATATTTGTTCAGTGACAAGTTTTTCCTTCGATACTTCATTACCAGCCAGCCAGAGTTGCTTGCTGCCTATTCTTCGTAACCAGCGACCCAGCGTAAATACCCAATACAGGCAGTTGTTGATGCACGATGTCCGCACTTTGTTGGAAATACTTTTCACAACGCGCAAAGTCTCTCAAACATCACATACAACTACTGACCTAATAATGGTGTTTAAAATCCGGATGTTGTTCACACTTCATGCTGAGTGCAGTGCAGTGCAGTGCAGAAGATCTCCACACTGGTTCCAGGTTATTGCAACACTGTATCGCTGTCTTTCCAACACTGGCTGACTTCGACGTACTCGTCTGTGCCACCACTTGCAGTTAAAACGAGGCTGCCTTGATAGGTGTAGGTGAAAGAGGCCACCTCGTTCACGTTTCTCCCGTTCATGGTGATTGGAGCTTCTTCTTCACATTGTTGTTGTTGTTGTTGTTGGTGGTGGTGGTGGTGGCGTTGGTTGAGTATCATCATCACCTCCGTCTTCTCTACATTCACTTGAAGTCCCGTATTCCCCGCCATGCATCACCTCTTCTGTCAACTTGTTGGATTTTGTGTGTGAATCTTCAAGTTTGTGCCACAAGACATTAGACACAAGTCATCACTGACGAAATCCAAATCTTCTAGAATATTTTCATCGATCCAGTGTATGGCCCTCTCCTCACTCCTCACTGTTTGCTGCGTTGTCCAGTCGACCACAATCAGGAAGATCATTGGTGACAGTAGGTGGCAACCTTGTTTCACTCCTGTTCGCTGTCCTCACTTCAAAGTCATCACTCAGCCTCCATTGTGAATTACTTGGCATGTGACGTCTTCATATAGTTGTTGAATGAGATTGATAAAGATTTGTGGTATTCCATCGTGTTGTAGCTGTCGATAGGCTTTTCGAAATGGATGAAGTTGAGGTGGAGTTGAGTTGACTGCCATTCTATGCTCTGTTCTATGATGATGCTTAGTGTAGTGTTGCATTTTGGTCCGCATATAATTTGTACTTTCTGAATGCAGTCTGTTTCGGTTGTAGTTCTGAATGTATCGCATTCTTCAGTGTCTTCAGGATGATGTTGTTTAATATTTTGCTCGCTTTGAGTGAACAGGTGCATGATCCCGTGTCAGAAATTACATGAACCAAGTAGTTTCGCAATAAAAACCTGTAGAGTATAGTATAGTAGAGTATGTTATACTAGTTTTTTAAATGATTATGGTTAAAACAAATATGATCAAATTATGTTCACTGCTTGAATAGCAATATAACCACGCTAAACGTCGATTGTCCTAGATTCAATCCATCTTCTAAATAGGCAAAACAATTAGTGACATGAAAAATATCCCCTTGACATTTATCTATTTCTTCCTAATTTTCAAACGATTTTCTTTTGCATTGATTTAATTTTTCTAGGAAACAGTAAACCAATATCTTTGTTATAATCACGTATGCTGTATGCTAGTAAATATCTAAATTATTGAGTACTAGTTAATCCATAGAAATTCATGTCTTCATCTCAATACAACAATATAAATTCCCAACAATTTTATACATATATTTAATCATTATTATTAGTATTATTTGTTCATTGAGTAACCAGTGGAATATAGGGATTCAGTAGCACAGTCTACTCAATTTGTTTCCACAACCCCCCAGGAGCTATCATCTCTTCCTCACACATCATCTCCTCCAAGTCAACCTCCCTTCAGACGCCCAACTCGTCGTTTCCCATTCCGGTTCCACACGACAGCCTCCCATCAACTAGTGCATGTGATGTCCCCAATCGGTCTTCTCAGTGTATGTCCAATCCAATCCAATCCAATCCAATCCAATGTAATCCACCTCCACTTTCCTCTCATCCACATTTGTTAGGCAATAGGCTCTTGGTTACTTCATTAGTTCGGAGCCACACCACACTTCCTACTTCCTCATTCTTATTATTCTGGTCATCTGATCTCCATCTTCACTATCGAGTGAGCGAAGGTGGCAGCTGTTCGTGCATGACGTCTGGAGTTTGTTGGAAATACTTCACGTAACGCGCCAACGCCCTCAACCATCACATAGAAGCACTGACTTACTTGACTCAATTAGAGTTGAAAATCTCGATGTTGTTCCACATGCTGAGCACAGTGTTGTGCAGTAGATCTCCACACTGGTTTCAGATTAATGCAAGAAGGCCTGTCTTGCTATCTTTCCAATCCTGGTTGAGTTTGACATCCTCATATGTGTCTGTGCCGCCACCCGCAGTTAAGACGATGTTGCCTCGTAGATAGTTGAGTGACAGAGACTACTACCGTTAGATTTCTCTCGTTGGTGGTGATTGGTGCGTCTGGTTGCTGCTGTTGTTGTCGGTTGAGTATCTCCATCACCTCTGTATTCTCCACGTTCACCTGAAGGGAGTCACGTCTTCCTTCCCTGACCTGCATCTTCTCTCAACTTATTGGTTCTCACCCGTAAATATTCGAGTTTGTGCGACATATGACATCAGACATAAATCATCATCATCATCATCGGAGAGGAAATTGACATGTTCTAATCTCTTTTCATCAGTCAAACAGCCAGTGTATGTCCACCTTATCACACCTCTCTCTTTCTTGCATGATCCACTCGAGTCAAGTCGAATCGAGTTGAGTCGACCACAATGAGGAAGATGATCGGTGATAGTAGGCAGCAACCTTGTCTCACTTGTCCACCTGTCTTCACTTCACTTCACTTCACTTCACTTCAAAGGCATCAATGAGCCTCCCATTGTGTTTTCAATCACTTGGTATGTATCATCATCACATAGCATATATTTGGTGTTGAATGATGTTGATGGTATTTTGTGGTACTAGAAGTGTAGTGTTGAAGCAGTCTACAAATTACTTATCGGTTGGCACTGTCGATGGTGTTTTGAAAATGGATGAAGTTGAGGTACATGTAGAGAGTAGACTGCCACTCACTACTCTGTTCTATGATGATGCTTAGGGTAGTGTTGCAAGTTAATTTGCACATCATTTTTTCTTCCTGAATCCATCTCGCCTGTTCCGGTTGTAATTTTGGTTGTATAGTATTTTTTAGTTTCTCCAGGATAATGCGTCATAATATTTTACATGTCTGCTATTGTCTCTGTGTCTGTTTTCAGTGCTTCCTGTGGAATTCCATGTGTTCCCGCTGCTTTCCTCGATTTCAGAAATCTTTCGGCTTTCAGGAATTGACTTCGGCTTTTGTCGGAGGACCATTGTTCACTGGTAATTCTATGGCTGGACAGCTGGTCGTATTTCTGAACGAGTTGAAGGTGGTGGTCGTGATCGGTTCAAGAGTATTTTGAAGAGGTCAGCCCACTCCCTCTTTCCTCCCTCTTTCCTCCCTCTTTCTTAATCTCCAGTAACTAGGTTTCCTTCTCTATCTCTCATTGGTTTCATCCATGCTGTATTGATCTCCTCCCAGATCGATGGTAACCTGGTTATTCGATATGATGCTGTCAGGTCTCTCTCTGTTTCTCTTACCTTGCCTATCCTGCCTCCCTTGCCAATGTGTCGTAGAAGTGTCTTTTGTCTTTGTGAACACTCTTCTTCACTTCTTTGTTTAGTGTAGTGTTTTATACGTTGTACTCAGTTCCGCTTTTCGTTATTCAATCCTTCACTGCACTGGTTCATCTTCTGCTTCGCTATCTTCCTCTCCCTTCTCTATCAGCTTTCATGTATCCGTGGAGATACATTGCTTATCTTGTTTCTTCTTCCTTCCTTGCACGATACTGCAGGTTTCTTTCCACATATTTTTCATAATGTTTCAGTGTTCTTCGACTTAGGTCTTGATAAAAATGCCAAATGTATCAAGTGTGCATTTTTAGATTATACTTCAGCAATCGATTCTGTCACAAGACATCTTTTGGTGGACAAGCTAACTGCCACAAATACTAAGTCCCGGATAATCAGCTGCCTCCAGTCCTATTTGTCTGATACAAAACAAAATACTGTTCACATAAGGAAGCACTCCACTTCATTCCTTAATGTGACTGCAGTCCCCCAACCACCCATCCTTTCACGACATCTCTCATTATTTCACCATGACCTACCATCTCCAGGTAGTATCAATTTCCTTCAATATGCTGACGAACTAACAATTTCCACGCCTGCTTCCTCTTCAACATATTGTTCCCAATTGAATGATTTCCCCTCTATCTGCTGTTAGACGACTCTCCTTCATGAGTTGTCTTGAGCATAATTCTTCAAAATGTCAAACTATTATCTTCCCCTTCAAACATGAACATAACCTATGTAGACTGCCTAGGTCCTATGACTCCTGTTTCACTGATAGTTGTGCTTTAGAGAATGTGACAAGTATGATTCATCTCGGTGTGAGTTTTTCTTCGAACCTTTCCTGATTCTCCCATATCCTACTAATTTGGAAAATTAATTTTCCACCGAAATTTCTATATTAGGAAGTTGAAAGTATCTTGTATAAATCGACCTCTTCTCTTGTACTTCATAAATTCCTGCATCTTGCCTGTTCTTACCTTTTTTTTCTAGGTTGCTCAACAATGACTATGGTATAGTGAGTAGAACTTTGAAGATTGTCAGTAGAACTAATGGTGTACCCATTTAGCTTCTAGTTAAAACAGTTGTCGACAGACATATTAACTGATGTAAACATCTGTTGGGAGTTATTTTATCAGGTAACCAGTATCATCTTCACTGAATGCTCTCTGCTTGTTGGTCGTCAGGCAAGACTGGGAACAAGTATATCAGACTTTATGTATGTATTACTAAATATAAAATCTCTCTAGTACCATATTTAGCTCATCTGCTGAATAATGAAGAAAGTATTAGAAGTGAACTAGCTAATCAACTCCTGTTTGTGAAAGCAAACTGATTGATGATGAGCGTGTTACTTCTTTTACGTATTATGAATCTAGTTACTAATGTGATTATCTACCAGAAAGTTGTGGGAAACATTCAAAGCACATGAAATCAGCTCACAAACTTCAGATCATACAAAAGAACATTTATAACTACTTTTACAAATAAGCATCTAAAGGTTTTGTGAACCAGTCTATCCAATCGTGTTGTTTTGTTTTTACAAATAAGGGCATAACTAATGAGAAAGATTCAACATGCATGACCTTGACCTCTATTTTTGCCCCACATTATCATTGTGGAATGCAGTCATGTGTCTAAAGGGGAATAATCTAAAAATTATACACTTCTATACATGTTAAGATAATCAGGTGGGTAAGCTGATACGTACACACAACTAAACTTGTATGAACCAGTTTAATTTACTTTCAGTTTAATCAAATAGTGATAATTGGAAAATGATGTTTTTTTTAAATATTATTGATGGATATTGGCTAGCAGTGGAATCCAGGATGCATGTTTCGTCTCATCAAGGACTCGTCAGCCGGATAAGATGATTTCTATTCTCTTAAGCATTGATACGCGCGGAATCATGCACCTATTCACCCAAAGCGAGCAAATTATTAAACAGCATCATACTGAAGACACTAAAGGATGCGATACATTCAGAACTACAACCGAAACAGACTGTATTCAGAAAGTACAAATTATATGCGGACCAAAATGCAACACTACAATAAGCATCATCATAGAACAGAGCATAGAATGGCAGTCAACTCAACTCCACCTCAACTTCATCCATTTCGAAAAGCCTATCGACAGCTACAACACGATGGAATACCACAAATCTTTATCAATCTCATTCAACAACTATATGAGGACGTCACATGCCAAGTAATTCACAATGGGAGGCTGAGTGATGCCTTTGAAGTGAGGACAGCGAACAGGAGTGAAACAAGGTTACCGCCTACTGTCACTGATAATCTTCCTGATTGTGGTCGACTGGACAACGCAGCAAACAGTGAGGAGTGAGGAGAGGGCCATACACTGGATCGATGAAAATATCTTAGAAGATTTGGATTTCACCACTGATGACTTGTGTCTAATGTCTTGTGGCACAAACTTGAAGATTCACACACAAAATCCAACAAGTTGACAGAAGAGGTGATGCATGGCGGGGAATACGGGACTTCAAGTGAATGTAGAGAAGACGGATGTGATGATGATACTCAACCAACGCCACCACCACCACCACCACCACCACCACCACCAACAACAACAACAACAACAACAACAATGTGAAGAAGAAGCTCCAATCACCATGAACGGGAGAAACTTAGACGAGGTAGCCTCTTTCACCTACACCTATCAAGGCAGCCTCGTTTCAACTACAAGTGGCAGCACAGACGAGGACGTCGAAATCAGCCAGTGTTGGAAAGACAGCAATACAGTGTTGCAATAACCTGGAACCAGTGTGGAGATCTTCTGCACTGCACTCAGCATGAAGTGTGAACGACATCCCGATTTTAAACACCATTATCAGGTCAGTAGTTGTATGTGATGTTTGAGAGACTTTGCGTTTTGTGAAAAGTATTTCCAACAAAGTGCGGACATCGTGCATCAACAGCTGTTGACGCTCACTTAATAGTGAATATTGGATGGATGGTCTGAAAGAATAAGGAAGGAGGAACTCTTGCTGGCTGGTAACGTAGCATCGAAAGAAGAACCTGTCACTGAACAAATATGCAGAAGGAACTGGAGGAGTATTTGGCATGCACTGAGAAGAGCATTTGGGGACATCCTGCTTGAGACCATGCACCCGAGTGGAACCCAGATGTGAAACGACGAGTCGGACTTTTGAGGGGAGTGTGACTTGGAGGAGATGATGTGCGAGGAAGATATGAAAGTTACTGGAGAGTCATGGTACCAGTTTGAGTAGACTGGATAGGAAAATGTGAGATGACGAGATGCTACTGAATCCTTATGTTCGACTAGAACACAAGGGACAAATAACGATGACAAGCACGAATACAGTTGGCATGTGATCTTACCTGAAATTTCTTCCCGTTTTTGAATAAAAGGAGCATTAGAATAGCTTTCTATGCAGCTAACCTGTGTTTATCATTTTGACTGTCTGAGATAACCGTGGTTTTGCAGACTAGTACTTACACCAGGTAATGATTGAAAGTGAAGTGAAAATTTGGATCACAGTGGGATTCGAACCAGCAACGACTGAGTTTCTAGCCCAGTGCTGTACCAACTGAGTTACGAGGCCCGACTGATGACCAGATGCTCCTCCCCTCTATTTTAGTTAGATTTAGTTTGGGATGCGAAGTCTTGACTGTTTAGTCAGTGTGAATAGGATCAATTGGTAATAACGTATCACCAGTTCACATGGTAGTCGAGCAAAACCCATGGTGATTGAAGTGAAGTAAAATTCTGGTCAGCAGTAGTCGGATCTGGTAGATCAGTTGGTAAAGCATCAGGTTGGAAACTGGGTGGTCACTTATTTGAACCCGGCCGCTGTCCAGATTTTCATTTCACTTTCAATCATCACTTAGTATTAAACCTGCTTCTTTCAGTGGTCATTCTATTTATAATATGAGTGAGTGTGGTTACGTCTGTAAGGAAATTTATTTCATTGATTGTAGTTACAGAGTAGTTAAGAAGAAAGCATTCAAAGTGATTGACCGCATCCTATCGAAGCTTTCTGATGAAGTTCGAATTCGCCCTTTTACATACAGCTGAGAATATAGAAATACATTTGGTTCACAACAACTTTTTTAGCTGTTATTTTGCACCCCTTCCCTTTTAATCCAATTAAAATAGACGAAAAAACATCCCATGCGATCGGTCGCACGAAAGCCAAAAGTATTATAAAAGGGAGTGAACTGAGGAAGGGTCACTCTATTTTCATGATGAGCGACGATACCATCCGAAGTGTTGTAACCGAAAACGAATCAATCTTTATGGAGCGTTTTTGTCTAGCCGCGTTTCCGTCTTTAGAGCCTTTGGAGGTAGCCCTAAAGGAGTATGAGAAGCAGACGTACATGCACTGTGTAGTGCGAGATTCACATTTGCAAGGTGCCCGAAGAGCCTACGTAAAGTCTTTTTGCTTTAAGGCTAATGAACGCTAGCCAATAGATGATGTATTGGCAAGGAGGTCAGTTCTGTTTATTTTCATTATATACTTCACGTTCCTGTCGGGCGTTCGTGCTCGCGAAGTTCTTAGAAGGTTTTTGAACAGTAACTCGGTGACTGTCAACTCACAATCATCCCTGCAGTTCTCTGCTTTAACAACAATAGTTCTTGGGCGCGGAAGTCGACAAGAGCTGAATTGGAGAGCACAAGGCCATTGCTAATATCCGGGACGGCTGCATTTAATGTTACTGATTTCGTTTATGCACACTATGCTAAATGACTGAATAACCAAGATGTGTTCAACATGCGTTATCAGGAGGTCGATCTATAAGAAACCTACATGGACAGGGCAATATCTTAATTTCCATAGCTGTTGTCCAGTCCAATATAAACGTGGTTCAGTTAGATGCTTACTCAACAGGATAAACCGCATCTGCAACGATGACACCAGGGAGGAAGAAACCAACTTACTGACGACAACTCTGACACAAAAAGGATACCCGTTGAGATTTATCGACAGGTGCAAAAGTTATGTACCATTGAAAAGTACACAGTTTTCCATTGCTAAGAAAAATGTCTACATCTCATTACCATTTAGAGGTGATTCACATAGCTTTGTTGTGAGGAAAAGACTTAGATCGACCATCTGTAAAACGAATTATGCAGCTAAGCTAATCAATGTAGAGAAGACCAAGTCCATGTTACAGCACAAACCGAAACAACATATAAACGACTACATCACATCCCACTGTGTTTATCAATTTACATGTATGTGTGGACACACATATGTAGGGAGGAGTAATCGTGATATGCAGTTGAGGAAGGTTGAACATCTACCTAAGTGGCTACGAAAACAAATGACCTCAACAGATTGGATAAGTGCAGGTGACAAACATCCATCTTCGTCTATCGGTAAACATATACTAGAAACTAACCATAGGACAGACATGAAAACAGCCTTTAAAGTACTACATAAAAGTGGTCAGAGCCGAGTGCTTAAATTTACTGAAGCTCTTGCCATCCATAAATTCAAACCCCCTGCTTTATGTATACAAAAACAATTCGTACTCACCTTGAACCTACCTTGGTAGTATTGATTTTAATTTTCATACCAAGAGTAAAGTTTTTTTCTATCCCTTCCTATTCCTATGTTTCCTATTAGCTTCATTGACCTTTTTCGTCAATTTTCACATAAATAGTTCGACAAGTCCATGTGTGGGGGATCAGATTGTTCGAAATGCATAGCGCTAATACACCACATGTTTCAGATATTCTTCGTCTTCTCACTACGCTGTCTAAATTTATCAAAGGGAGCAGTTGCTTTAAATACAGATAGCTTATCTGGGCTCAACCAATCAGATTCTTACAAATAAGTATCCTAGTCCAATACGAGAGTATCTTGGCCACGCAAGCACCTTGACTTTTAGAAGTAGTATTCATCATGAACTGACATCAGTTGGGGAACCATTGAAAATCTGGGAACACTGGGCAGCTGTTTCGTCGTAGATGGGACTCCTCAGCAGTACGCACCCACGACCCAGCTGGGGATGTAACTCAGGACCTTCGGGTTTCACGGCGAACGCGTTAACCATTCAGCCACTGGGACGGTACTGAGTGATGATTGAAAGTGAGATGAAAATCTGGGCCGCGGCCGCATTCGAACCAGAGACCACACTGACTTTTTTTGAAAAGCAAGAACAACAAATATTGTGAGATGAATCGGTCTCATTTCATGTGCTCTAAATCTTCCACACACGCATTAAATTCAATTATTTTTCTACAGTAAGCTCTCAGTGTTTAGCATAAGTCATGTGATACATTTCAGTGGTGTAAATAACACCGTGTACATCTTTTAAACCTAAAACACTAATACGTATATACATTGGAACATAGATGAATGACTAAGTTCACGATCTAAAACAACCAATTTATTATTATTATTATTATTAGTCCCTTGTGTTCCTAGTGGAACATAGGGCTTCAGTAGCACGTCTTCAGTGACCTCTGTTCTCTGAGATCTTTTGAACCTGGTTCCACGACAGCCCACAACCTCTCATTTCCTCCTCGCACGACCTCCTCCATGTCACCCTCCGACGTCCAGCTCGTAGCTTCCTATCTGGGTTCCACTCGAGCAACTGGCCTGACTCGTGATGTCCCCAGTCGGCCTTCTCAGTGCATGCCCAATCCATCTCCACTTCCTTCTACATATTTGTTCAGCGATAGCTTCTTGGTTGGTTCGTTGCCAGCCAGCCAGAGTTCCTTGTTGCTAATTATTTCTGGCCATCTGATCTTGAGTAGCGAGTGAGCGTAAGCAGTTGTTGATGAATGTCTGCCAAAACAACCAATACGGGAAATAAGTCAGACTTTAAAATCGATCAGTAAACACAAGGCCAAATATGATGTGATAGTAGTACAGGTATATGATTGAAGCTCAAGATGGTAGAAATTCTGATGAAAGGAGGAGGGAAACAAAGATGGTGTGAAAAGTACATAAGTTAATGGTAGAGGAATGGTGAAGGCTTTGCTAACAAACATAAAGATATAATGGGTTAAAGTGAATGGAAAATGATGGAAATATGATTAATGTTTAAGAATAATATGTTAGACGATAAGATGAAAGAATGAAATAATAAATAAAGTTGTAGGAAAAAAAACAACTCACCAAGGTAACGCAAGGTGAGCCACAAACTCTTTCTGTACATATAAACCTGGTTTCAATCGACGGATTGCTGCTACTTCTGCACAACATAGCAACCTACTATTTCTGTGTCTATTGATTACCTTAAAAGTTATGTTTGAGTCAACGGTATGACCTGTATCGTGGATGTGCTTACCAATGGAGTTGCTTAGTAGCCTTCCATCTCTCAATGACAGACTTTTCGGTACATGTTCAGAGATTCGTTTAGTAAGGATCCTCTCCGTTCTTCCGATATACATGCTGCTGCAAGTACAGATGAATAGATAAATATAATTGGAGGTAACATGAGGAGGTCTCATATCTAAATTAGTTCCACGTCTAGTTTCTTTTTTCCACCCTAAATAAATTAATGGAGAGAAGTGTGCTGGGTAATAAACGTCAACCGAGTCTATAGGTGTCCGAAGTTTTGTATTCACATGAAATTTGTATAGCCTTTATCCTTGCCTTAACCAGAGAAGACATAATGAATGACCTTACTTATGAATTTTAAAATGTACCCCCTCCTTTTTTGATTATTTTATTTCATTACCCCTTTCATACCGCTTCTATATTCACATTCAAATTCTATTTATCCACTCCCTTCACCCCCCAGTATTAAGAAACCAAACTGTCTTTCTCCAATATCTAACCTACTTTCTCTGTCTGTCTGTGTGAACACCTGTTTATATTGGTCATACCATTCTTAACTTTGGCATTTTTGTTATTCTAAGAGTTATTGAGTTATTGTTATTAAATGGTTAGCTTTGACTCGGTGGTGTAGTGGATAACGCCCTGGAGTTTGAAGTGTTCGCTCCCGAGCTTGTGTCCCGGTGGGACTAACATCACTCACTGGGAGGCAGGTACATCCAGCTGACGAGTCCCAAATAGGATGAAATGCTCATCCTGGATTCCACTGCTAGCCACTGCCCATCATTACTATACATAGTTAAAAGACAGGTAGTATTGAGGCATCCGCACAGCAGCCCATATGCCAACAGAGACTGATCAATTCGGTTCGATCAACGACGGTGCAATACAGGCAATAACACTAAGCCAATTACTGTTATTGTGGACCTTGTCCAATTAAACTTTTCAATATGGCATCAAACATACACCAGCATGATACCAGTATTCTGTGCCCTTAATTATAGACTCAGCAGCCGACAGCATACACTCAACTTGGGTTTCATTCTTGGTCACAGTTACTAATGATTTCCAGGTGTATCTTTATAACGACTCAGGCCAACTTAGAGATCCAAACACCTTCTACTTAATCTGGTTGTCAGAGATAATATCACTGGACTATGCAAGCTGATATGTACTAAAATATGGAGTGCCTTAAAGTGACAACTACACTACAGATCTGAATGTCTGAACTGAGTTAGAGCTTAGGATGTGATAATATTACATTGGTCACTCTTTAATAATTAACCAGTACCATAAGGTGATAAATCAGTCACTCATTTTCACAACAAATAACAAATGTTGGAGGTTTGTGAGAATTTAGTAATTTTTCAAGTTCGTTTTCATCATGGACCCATATCAGTTGGAAGAACGTTGGAAACCTGAGATCGCTGGACAGCTATTTCACCTGACTGGTATGGGCATCTTCAGTGGTGCGCACTGATAACCCTAGCCCATCAGTGAACGAAAACAGGACCTTCATGTTCCGTGGCTATCACGTTACCACTGAGTTAGCCACTCGGTAGGAATCCAATGATCGATATTTCAAACTTCTGTCAGTTCACGACATAGCGGATTCTGACACATTGGCTCAATGGTAACGTGGGGGCCGAGAAACACGAAGGTTCTATCAGTGGAAGACAGGTTCATGGATGCGTACTGCTGAGGAGTTCCATAACGAAACGCCACGTAGCATTCTCTTTGTAGTAGCTTATACTGTACAGAATTCATGTCAGTAGAACCGTGGGAAATCATTTGATGAAATATTGCTCTGCCTAAATGAGTTTATTGCATTAGTAACAATAGGGAGAAAGACAACATGTCTGGTTTACTGATACTTCGAATTTCCCATTCTTATACTGGGTCGATTCGCCCGAACTGTGTTAGCAGATGGACTCCCATGCGAATACCTCGATGGTGCTTTGATATTCATGATACATTGTAAGGTATCTGATGGCTAGCAAAGGAATCCGGCGTTTCGTTTCATTTGTGACTCGTCAGTCGGATACATCTGCATTCCAGTGAGCAGTGTTTGCAGTTAGACTCGAACCCTGTATCTACCACTTCAAACCCCCAAAGCGGTATCCATTAGGCCATTGTGGCATGAGGGCCACTAACTGTGCAGCTGGGTTCACATATTGTTTATCAATACTTGTAATTTCCCGTTGCTACACTAGTTAAATATCCAGGCAGTGTCAAGGCATCCGCATAAGAACACATCTGGTTGCCTAGTGGATAACGTTTTGGTGTTTGAAGCGGTAGGTACTGAGCTCGATTCTCAGTGGGAACAAAATCAATCACTGGGATACAGGGACATCCGGTTTATTATTATTATTATTATTATTATTATTATTATTATTATTATTATTATATTTGTCTCTTGGGTTCCTAGTGGAATATACGGCTTCCACTCTCTTCTCTGCAGTCTTTTGAACCTGGCTCCATGACAGCCCACAAGCTCTCATTTATACCTCACATAATCTCCTCCATATCACCCTCGCCACAAAAGCGCAACTCATCGTTTCTCATCTGGGTTCCACTCGACGACCTCACCTGGCTCATCATGTCCCTAAACACTCTTCTCAGTGCATGCCCAATCCAATCCATTTCCACTCTCTTCTTCTCCATATTTGTTGAGTCATAGGTTCTTGCTTCATCGGTTCGTTCCCATAGTTCCTCCTTGCTTATTCTCATTACTCTGGCCATCTGAGCTTCAGTAAGGAGTGAGCATAGACAGTTGTTGATGAATATGTATAGTTTGTTGGAAATATCTTTCGTAACACGCCAGGTCTCTCAACCATCACATAGAAGCACTGACTTGATTGACATAAGTAGTGTTGAAAATCCGTATGTTGTTCATCCTTTATGCTGAGTGCAATGTGAAAGATCTCCACACTAGTTTCAGCTTAATGAACGCCTGTCTTGCTGTCTTTCCAATCCTGACTGACTTTGACATCCTTGTATGTGCCTGTACCACCTGTAGTTGAAACAGTTCTGCCTAGAGAGATGAAGGAGGCTGCTTCTTTCACGTCTCTCCCATTCACGGTGATTGGTGTTTGTTATTTTTGGTTGGGTATGTTCATTACCTCTGTCTTCTCTATATTCACTTGAGGTCCCGTCTTCGGTGGCCTGCCTGTTCTGTCAACTTGTTAGTTTTTGCCTGCAGATCTTCAAGTTTGTGCCACAAAACTTTAGACACAAGTCATCGGTGAAATCCATATCTTCTAGGTTCTTTGCCGCAGTCCAGCCAGCGTATCCCCCTCTTCTCACAGCCCCTCACTTTTTGTTGCATGATCCAGTCCACTACAATCAGGAATATCATAGGTGATAGTAGGCAGCTTTGTTTCACTCCTGTCTTCACTTCAAAAGCATCATTGAGCTTCCCATTGTGAATTACTTGGCATATGGCATCTTCATATAGTTGTTGAATGCTACTGATAATGGTTTGTGGTAGGGACATCCGGTTGGTGAGTCCTAAACAGGACGACACATGCATCAAACTGGACAACATAATGATAGGTATTTAAAATAAAACAGCGGTAAACGCTGCCTGAAAATAGATAGGGATAGACATCATTGTTACTATTGCAGTGTTTCACGAAGAGGAATGAACACTTGAGTCATAGAAAAAAAATGGTTCTTGTTACTCATTATTATAGTGGACAATGCTATGATATTTCAAGAGAATCTTTATGAGAATATCACTAACCAATGGAATATAGTATTACCACCAAGTGAAGAGTTTCAATGTGACGAAACACTTGTCCTAGGTTCTGTCTTCTATTTACTTATAAACAGGTAAAATTTATATAAGAATCAAGACAATATCAAAGTACACAGGTGTATATTAATAGAAGTAAGTCAATTCACTCTAAAGAAGTGGAAAACTATAAAACTTAAATAATGCTAAAACAGTATGGAAGTAATATTCTATACGTTTGTATATTTTACACGGTTGACGTTTAGTATTTTTCAGACTGACCATTTAAATTCCGTGTTAGTCCTATACTTCTCTAGCTTCTATACAAATTAAAAATAATAATATAGACAACACTTAAAAATAAGTCTCACTTGAGTGATTTTCTGTTCAACATAATTTTACAATGAAAAATAAAACGTTTTCCTGAAATAAAACTTTTATGAGAACAATATTGTTCGATATATATATATAAGCTCAAGTTGTTCTTAACTTCATATAGGGATAACCATTAAAATGGTTTTCTGAAGATAATATAAGCCTATATTTTAAAGTTAATGGAAAGTTAGAGAACCATTGAAAACCTTAGAGTACTGAACTCTTCAGCAGTATGCACCTCTCAGTCTTACAAGTTAGATAGATAGAGAAGAAGTGGATAGAGAACACGGATTGACCTAGATTTCATGCTTTTTAACAATTGTCAGCATGGTATATCTACAAACCTTGCCAGGACTAATATCCTATGTGAGTTTCAGACCTATGTACTTCAATACTCTAGTCAGAAGTGTTACTAGTGAGCTATTCTGACAGCTAATGAACTCTTGTAGGACCAATTTAGGTACACTGATTAACCGCTGAAGCGTAACCAACATTCTGCTCTCCAGTCTTGAGTGGTAGTTGAATCCTACCAATCATTTTACAATGTGGTCATCAGGCGAGGTGGTTGAGCATCGTGATGCCACTTATCAGCGTGAATTGCTCGGTATTTCGTAACTTGAAATTTCGTTTAAGTTGTTATTCATCGTAGACTGACATCAGTTGGAGGAACAAAGGAAACCTGGGAGCACTGGGTACCTGTTTCGTCCGACTGGTATGGGACTCCCCAACAGTGCGCACCCACGACCCCACACCACCGGGGATCGAACCCGCGACCTTTAGGTTCCGTCTCCAGCACATTACCATTGAGCTAGCCACTGGGTCGGTGGAATTCAGTGGTCCACATTTCCAACTTCTTTTAGTTCACGATATAGAGCAACCGACACCCAATGTCATCGTTGAGTAACTGTCCTCACGATCTAATGATGACGGAACCTAAAGGTCGCGTGTTCGATCCCTCGTGGTTTGGGGTCGTGGGTGCGCACTGTTGAGGAGTCCCAGTCTAGTCGGAAGAAACAGCTATCCAGTGCTCTCAGGTTTCCTTTGTTCCTCCAACTGATATCAGTCTACGATGAATAACAACTTGAACTATTTCCAAAACCCAAAAACTCCCTCGAAATTCCGTTCGTTTTTATTTATTTCTGAATCCATAAGAAATGTGACAGTTAGGCGTTTTATTTATAGGAGTTCATTGTCTCAATTTACCAACATCCCACTGTTAACATTTTGGAAGCTAATAGTAATGGTGAACTGTGTAATGTGACTAGCGCTTCTCAAATATATATACTGATTGGTACTCTGGTAGACAACCGGCATCATCAGCTATGACTTCAAATTTTTTTAATGTTGCATACTAAATCATGAAACTTGTTTATTTCTATCCGATTGTCAGATTCGATTGAATATGAGATAATTTCTCAGATTATTTGTTTCTTCTAAGAATAAAATGTTGAAAATAACCTTCAGCTTATCTGAACTGTCTCAGGTATTGCAACAGGCCTAATGTTGAGATCTCACTCTACTGATCTAGACACACTGGTAGTATGATTAGACGTTACGTAATTAATGAGGCCCACAGACTAGAATGTAAACATATTCCCCGTTGAGTGGTACTATTTTATTGTATTACTTTGCAATAATTCTATATAGGAAAATATAAGACGTGGTTTCAGCGAAGAAAAATTTTTCTCTTCGACCAAGTCACTTACTGAGCTGTACATTCGTGAATATAAGTTACAGTGAGGGTGGGGGGTGGGGGGCACGTTCCCAAATTATTCCTGGTTAAAAGCAAAATATGTTGGACGACTAAAGGGGATTATGTAATGCACATTTGGGTTTAGAGTGAAAAATTGACAAGGGATTATGAAATTAAATGTAATTACATAATACAGGATGAGTGTATGGCAAAGTAGGAAACTGGACGAAAGTTTATGAAAATAAAGTTGCGATTGTTTAATACGACACACTGACAAGTGAAGCAGAACAAGCTGCAGGTAAGAGACACAGAGAGAGACCTGACAGAATCATATCGAATAAACAGGTTACCATCGATCTGGGAAGAAATCAACACAGCATAGATGAAACCAATGAGAGATAGAGAAGGAAACGTAGTTACTAAAGATTAAGAAAGAGGGAGGAAAGAGGGAGTGGGCTGACCTCTTCAAAACCTCTTGGACCGACCACGACCACCACCTTCAACTCGTTCAGAAATACGACCAGCAGTTCAGCCACAGAATTACCAGTGAGCAATGGTCCTCCGACAGAAGCTGAAGTCAATTCCTGAACGCCGAAAGACTTCTGAAATCGAGGAAAGCAGCGGGAACACATGGAATTCCACAGGAAACACTGAAAACAGACACAGAGACAACAGCGAACATGCTCACATCACTACTGCAGAAAGTAGAATGGAAGGAAGGAAGGGAAGATACCTGTCCACTGATTGGAAGAAGGGCTACAGTGTCCAACTTCCAGAGAAGGGTGACGAAAATCACGCTCCACGCCTGTCCACCCCAAGGCAAATTATTAACACACATCATCCTACAGAAACTAGAAAATACTATACAACCAAAATTACAACCGGAACAGGCGAGATGGATTCAGGAAGAAAAAATGATGTGCAAATTAACTTGCAACACTACCCTAAGCATCATCATAGAACAGAGTAGTGAGTGGCAGTCTACTCTCTACATGTACCTCAACTTCATCCATTTTCAAAACACCATCGACAGTGCCAACCGATAAGTAATTTGTAAACTGCTTCAACACTACACTTCTAGTACCACAAAATACCATCAACATCATTCAACACCAAATATATGCTATGTGATGATGATACATACCAAGTGATTGAAACACAATGGGAGGCTCATTGATGCCTTTGAAGTGAAGTGAAGTGAAGTGAAGACAGGTGGACAAGTGAGACAAGGTTGCTGCCTACTATCACCGATCATCTTCCTCATTGTGGTCGACTCGATTCGACTCGACTCGAGTGGATCATGCAAGAAAGAGAGAGGTGTGATAAGGTGGACATACACTGGCTGTTTGACTGATGAAAAGAGATTAGAACATGTCAATTTCCTCTCCGATGATGATGATGATGATGATGATTTATGTCTAATGTCATATGTCACACAAACTCGAATATTTACAGGTGAGAACCAATAAGGTGAGAGAAGATGCAGGTCAGGGAAGGAAGACGTGACTCCTTTCAGGTGGACGTGGCGAATACAGAGGTGATGGAGATACTCAACCGACAACAACAGCAGCAACCAGACGCACCAATCACCATCAACGGGAGAAATCTGATGGACATGGTGTCTGTTACCCAACTGTCTACGGGGCAACATCGCTTCAACTACGGGCGGCAGCACAGACACAAATGAGGATGTCAAAGTCAGTCATTATCGGAAAGACATTAAGACAGGTCTTCTTGCATTAATCTGAAACCAGTGTGGAGATCTACTGCACAACACTGCACTCAGCATGTGAAACGACATCGAGATTTTCAACACTAATTGAGTCAAGTAAGTCAGTGCTTCTATGTGATAGTTGAGGGCGTTTGGCACGTTACGTGAAGTATTTCCAACAAACTTCAGATGTCATGCACGAACAGCTGCCACCTACACTCGGTCGATAGTGAAGATGGAGATCAGATGACCAGAATAATAAGAATGAGGAAGTAGGAAGTGTGGCGTTGCAACGAACCAACGAAGCAAGAACCCATCGTCCAACAAATATGCAGAAGGAAATGGAGAAGGACTGGATTGGACATGCACTGAGAAACCGATTAAGGACATAACGCACCAGATGAGGTCAGGAGAGGCTGTCGAGTGAAATCCAAATCGGAAACGACGAATTGGGCGTCGGAGGCGAGGATGATAGAGGAGACGGTGCGTGAGGAGTAAGTGAAAGCTTCTGAAGGGGGTGGGGTCGTGCAACCAGGTCAAATGTACTGGATGGAAGACAATGAAATAGTAACGTGTTACTGAATCCCTATGTTCCACTAGGAACCCAAGGGACAAATAATAGTAATATAATAATACCGGATAAAGCTGTGACAGAGTTTGAAAATAAACAAGGGATCATGAAAATAGGATTGTAATTTCGTTATGCAGGTTAAATTTATAACAAAGTAGGAAACTCAATAAGTTATGAAGAAAATACATGTGTAGTTACCTTATGTAAAATGAATCTGTAACACACAAGGCTTTATGATGAGCAAGGGAAAGATAAAGGTTAGACGTACCTTTTCTGGACCCATAATGTTGGTTAGAACTTCTGGATCGTTAATGCTTCAGGTATAGACGGCTATCTTGATCTTACTCCCTTCGAGTAGTTTTATCAAACCCTGTTGAGAATGTTGAATGAGCTGTCAAAAAAGAGCTAAGTGGTCCGAGTTCACTAGGTGTTCTGTTATTGAACTGAAAATGTATTTCCGTTTTCCCTTTGACAGCCAGGCTGGTTAGTGTTCGTGGACACGTTTTACAAGTGGATGCATGGTATGACTGATGTAGTCAGCTCCACAAGAGTAACTCTATATAGCTGAATTACCAAATGTAGTTTACTTTTGAAGTGTGTCGATGAACATTTGGCATCTAAACTGTCTAAATTGTCATCTAGACAGATTCCGTATACACTGTAAGCTTCTCTAAAAGCGTCCACACAGTGTACGTGTGTGCATGTGTAATCGATCTGCACTAAAATTTCCTAATTATTATTTGTCCCTTGGGTTCCTAGTGGAACATACGGCTTCAATAGCACGTCTCCATTCCACTCTCTTCTCTGCAATCTTTTGAGCCTGGCTCTTCCTTACATGATATCCTCCATGTCACCCACACCTCGGACTCCCAACTCATCGTTTCTCATCTGGCTTCCACTTGACGACCTCACCTGGCTCATCATGTCCCTAAACACTCTTCTCAGTGCATGCCCAATCCAATCCATTTCCACTCTCTTCTTCTCCATATTTGTTGAGTCATAGGTTCTTGCTTCATCGGTTCGTTCCCATAGTTCCTCCTTGCTTATTCTCATTACTCTGGTCATCTGAGCTTCAGTAAGGAGTGAGCGTAGACAGTTGTTGATGAATATGTGTAGTTTGTTGGAAATCCCTTTCGTAACACGCTAGGTCTCTCAGCCATCACATAGAAGCACTGACTTGATTGACATAAGTAGTGTTGAAAATCCGTATGTTGTTCATCCTTTATGCTGAGTGCAATGTGAAAGATCTCCACACTAGTTTCAGCTTAATGAACGCCTGTCTTGCTGTCTTTCCGACCCTGGCTGACTTTGACGTCGTCATCACCTGTAGTTGAGAGGATCCTGTCTAGATAGACCAACGAGGCTGCCTCCTTTAAGTTTCGCCCGTTCATGGTGATTGGAGCTTCTTGTTGACGTTGTTGTTGGTGGCGGTGGCGTTGGTTGGGTATCATCATCACCTCCGTGTTCTCGATGTTCACTTGAGGTCCCGTATTCGCTGCCCTCCATCCCCTCTTCTGTCAACTTGTTGGATTTTGTGTGTGAATTTTCAAGTTTGTGCGACATTAGAAATTAGACATAAATCATCGACGAAATCCAAATCTTCTAGGATATTCTCATCGATCCAGTGTATGCCCTCTCCTCACTCCTCACTGTTTGCTGCGTTGTCCAGTCGACCACAATCAGGAAGATCATTGGCGACAGTAGGTGGCAACCTTGTCTTACTCCTGTCCACTGTCTTTCCTTCAAAGGCATCACTGAGCTTCCACTGTGTCTTTATATAGTTGTTGAATGAGGTTGATAAAAATTTGTGATTTTCCCTAGTGTTGAAGCAACTGCCAAATTACTCGCCGGTCGATGCTGTCAAAGGCCTTTTGAAAATCGATGAAGTTGAGGTACAGGTAGAGTCGACTGCCAATCCCTGCTCTGTTCTATGATGATGCGTAGCGTGTCACCGCATTTTGGTCCGCACATGATTTGTACTCCCTGAATCCAGCTTGCCTTTTCCGGTTTTAATTTTGAGTGCAGAACATTTTTGATTTTTTCCGTGATGATACGGCATAATATTTTGCTTGGGGTGGACAGGCGTGGAGGATGATTCCGCGCCATTTCTTGCAAAGACTTAGGTCTTGCCTGTTTGGGAGTTTGACAAGGTAGCCCTTCTTCCAATCAGTGGGCAGGTACGTTTCCTCGCTTCAAGATCTTCTGTAGTAGTGATGTGAGCATGTTTACTGTGGTCCTTATACATTTCCTTATAGACATATAAATCAATAAACACAATGTGATGTGATGTCATCAAACAGACTTGATACTATCTTTTGTACTAAATACAGAATAGACTTAGATGTTACATAACTGAGCGTAGTTGAAGAGACTGGTGTTTTAGGAGATGATGTTACTACCGACTTGAAGTAAAAGTGAATGATACTAAAGCAGGTTTCTGTTGAATGATTGAAAAACTTTCAACAATATGTGTTTTTTTCTAGTATTTTTCCCATTGTTTTTTCTACACCCATTTGGGTGTGGTTATAATTTTTACCAGGACTGAATAAATGGTGAATGACTCATATACATATATGGATTATTTTTCTGAAAAATTCCTCTTATTTTTAACCATTTAGTGATATCTGAACTTTATATTGTCTACCGATAAACAATGTAAAAAATGGTGGTAATAAAAGTGTTGGTATTTGCGGGAATAACTGACATATATTAACAAGTTAAATTATTATTATTATTGGTCCCTTGGGTTCCTAATAGAACATAGGGCTTCACTAGCACGTCTCCAGTGAACTCTGTTCTCAGAAATCTGTTGAACCTGGCTGCGCGACAGCCCACAACCTCTCATTTCCTCCTCGCACGACCTCCTCCATGTCACCCTCACCTCAAACGCCCAACTCGTCGCTTCCCATGGGGATTCCACTCGAGGGCCTGACGCGTGATGTCCTCAGTCGGCCTTCTCAGTGCATGCCCAATCCATCTCCACTTCCTCCTGCATATTTGTTACGCGATAGCTTCTTGGTTGGTTCGTTCCCAGAGTTCCTTGTTACTCATTATTTCTGGCCATCTGATCTTGAATAGCGAGTGAGCGTAAGCAGTTGTTGATGAATATATGTAGTTTATTGGAAATCCCTTTCGTAACACGCCAAGTCTCTCAATCATCACACAGAAGCACTGACTTGACTAGGTTGGTGTTGAAAATCCGGATGTTGTTCCACATGCTGAGTGGAGTTCAGTAGATCTCCACACTGGTTTCAGGTTAATGAACGCCTGTCTTGCTTTTCCGATTCTGACTGGTTTTGACATCCTCGTCTATGCCTGTACCACCTGTAGTTGAATCAGTGCTGCCTAGATAGGTGAAGGAGGTTACTTCCTTCAAGTTCCTCCCATTGATGGTGATTGGAGTTTGTTGTTGTAGGAGTTGTTGGTGCGGTATCTTCATCACTTCTGTCTTCTTAATGTTCACTTGAAGTCCCGTTTTCGCTGCCTCGCCGCTTCTGCCAACTTGTTAGTTTTCACCTATAGATCTTCAAGTTTGTGTGACAAGACATCAGACACAAGTCATCGGCGAAATCCAGATCTTCTAAACAAGTTAAATAGATAAATTAAATTCTCTCTGGAAGTATGTGGAGATTTATTCATTGACTTTAGGCTGGAATTCATCACGAACTGACATCATTTGAAGGAGCATTGCAGATCTGTGGGCAGTGGACAGCAGCAGCAGTGGGCACCCATACCCCACCAGGGGTCGAACCCAGGAAACTAAGGTTCAATGACCAGTGGGTCGGGATCCAGTAGTCTATATTTCCAACATGAAGACAGTTATGCAACAACAGTGTTGGGTGTTAGTCGCGCCATATCGTGATATGACAGAAATTGGAAATATAAACCAGTGGATTCTGACACTGGTTCAATGGTAACGTGCTGGTCAAGGAACATGAAGATCCTGCTGAGGGGTCACATACTAGTCGGATGAAACAGTGGTCCAGTGCCCTCAGGTTTCCAGTATCTTTCCAACGAATGTCAATTCACCACGAATACCAACTTGAGGAACCACTAAATAATTATACAGACCACAAAAGGTACTCACACTTTCCTATAGTTGCCGAGGGATCATTATAAATTAACTGAAAGTTCGCTTCAAATTCCTCACCTTTCGCATTATTTACAGTGTGTGAAAAATTATTACGTAACTGCTTTCCAGTCTTGACTTCAGTTTCTAGCACTAGCTATATTAATGATATAACTGTACCCCATTGTTTAATAACAGAGTGTTACATGTTTGTTTATATATATGCAGGATTTCAGGTGAACGTAGAGGAGATAATGGTGATGAAGATACCCAACGTACAACAACAACAAGCACCAATCACCATCAACGAGAGAAATCTTATGGACGTAGTCTCTGTCACCCAACTATCTACAAGGCAACATCATCTCAACTACGGGTGGCGGCACAGACACACATGAGGATGTCAAACTCAACCAGGATTGGAAAGATAGCAAGACAGGCCTCCTTGCATTAATCTGAAACCAGTGTGGAGATCTACTGCACAACACTGCACTCAGCATATGAAACGACATCGAGATTTTCAACTCTAATTGAGTCAAGTAAGTCAGTGCTTCTATGTGATGGTTGAGGGCGTTGGCACGTTACGTGAAGTATTTCCAACAAACTTCGGACATCATGCACGAACAGCTGCCACCTTCGCTCACTCGATAGTGAAGATGGAGATCAGATGACCAGAATAATAAGAATGAGGAAGTAGGAAGTGTGGTGTGGCTCCGAACTAATGAAGTAACCAAGAGCCTATTGCCTAACAAATGTGGATGAGAGGAAAGTGGAGGTGGATTACATTGGATTGGATTAGATTGGACATACACTGAGAAGACCGATTAGGGAGGTCACTCGCAGACCAGTTCAGGGGAGGCTATCGTGTGGAACCGGAATGGGAAACGACGAGTTGGGCGTCCGAGGGGAGGTTGACTTGAAGGGGATGATGTGTGAGGAAGAAATGAAAGCTTCTGGGGGGTCGTGTTGCCAGGTTGAGCAGACTGCAGAAAACAGCGTGCAATGGATATGTGCCACTGAATCCGTATCTTCAAATTTCCATTTCACCTTCAACCATCACCCACTATAAATACTAGTCTGCCAAACTACAGCTCCTATCTTAGTTACTCTACATGCTAATCAATATGATGCTAGACCGCCTCTCTAATTCACTTAGATATGGATTAGGAAGACAAGTTATGACTAGGTAGCTAGTACGAATACGTTCAAGCAATAGTCAGTCGTCATGAATTTACACGGTAGTCGAGTAAAGCCCTTGGTGTTTGAAGTGAAATCAAAATCTGGTCAGCAGTGGGACCTTATACGGCAGTTGGTAGATCATCAAGTCGGAAAGTCAGTGTGTCGCTGGTGTCCAAATTTCCATTTCACCTTCAATCATCACTAAGTACCTGCTCATATATATATATATATATATATATATATATATATATATATATATATATATATATATATATATATATATATATATATATATAGAATTCTACAACTTTGAGAAATGAGGTGATCTTCGGTTTAATTGTCTGTCCTTTTCTTGATGACTCTTTGGGCATATTTCACCATCAAACATATTTTCGTGAAAGTCCTTGTTATGTTAGTTGGTTGCAGGCGATCGCAGGAAGCCCTGCCTCACCCAGGTTTCGTGCTTGTTGGCACTCGTCAGCAAGGCGTACCTACAACCCTGATGACCCGAATAGATCAGTGGTAAAGTCGTTGACTACAATACTGAGTGACGCCGGTTCGAATCTCAGGTGGGACATCAATTCCGTTGAGGTTTCAGATACACCTTGGTGACGAGTGCTATAAAGCACGAAAGCTAGGTGAGGCAGTGCTTCCTGCCGATTGCCTCCAACCAACTAAGATATAAAAACTATTATACTAAAACCATACCCGTCGCACAAGAAGTGATTATTGTGGCTCAGTGGTGTAGTGGATAGCGCTCTCGCGTTTGAAGTAATCGCTCCCGAGTCCAGATCACGGTGGGAACAACATCACTCTGCACTGGGAAGCAGGTCCATCTAACTAACGAGTCCCAAATAGGATGAAATGTACATCCTGGATTCTACTGTTAGCCACTATCCATCATTACTATGTAGTTAAGAACACTGGCAATATCGAGGTATCCACACAGAAGTGACAAAGGGTTGACAATGAACGTATTCGATGTTAGAATGTTGGTCAAATCGAGGATTTTTTCTGGAATTTTGAGGCAGTTGTAAGGATTTAGAAATATTTCAAGTTGTTATTCATCGTAGATTGACATCAGTTGGAGGAACAATAGAAACCTGGGAGCACTGAACAGTAAGCTATTTCATCCGACTAGTATAGGACTCTTCAGCAGTGCACAGCCATGACCTAACCCCGACAGAGATCAAACCCTCCACCTAGCTTGATTGCCATATTACAAAATTGATTAATAGAATTCAGTCTGCATTCAGGACTAGACAAGCTGAAATTGGTTGCACTGCCATCATCAATCAATACACTCATTGTTATTCTCAGTCATTATTTTATGTTGAAAATTTCTTCAACTTTCTTTTCGAATAATCTTATTTTTAATTTGATCTCTTCATAATCATAATTCATAAAAAGTTAATAAACTAATTACAAGACTGATTAATTGGATCAATTCAAGTTTAATGTTACATGTGTGTTGCATAGAAACACCTAATCATAAAGTGAGTAGAATGGATTATTACAACAAGCATAGATACGATATAAAAATAAACATAATTAACGTGTATAAAAGGCGTTGAATGAAAACAAGAATTTATACAATACGGTGTAAATTTTCATTCGAAATTGTCAAATGAAAGAAAATTAGGTGAAATAAAATTCTACACAAATCAATAAAAGTGATTGTAAACTTAGGTCAAAGTCATTAGACTGGAAGGAGAATGAAGAATATAATTTCATAGTAGTAACAATATATCAAATATTAATGAAAGTAACCAGAAGAAAATCCTTCAAAGTTTTGTACTTTCAACGACTATATCTCACAACCGTATAACAGGACAGAATAGACTATAGTAGTACAGTATACTCATCTTTTCTTAGATCATCGGATATCTCGCCAGTCGGCGCCAAATGAGTCTTCTGCATCCGAGCTGAGATTTCATTAGCAATCATCCCATTTGAGTATGATACAACTCCCCAAGTAAGATTCATAGCCTTCATTCTCAGCACATCTAGATATAGTTGTTTATATTCTGAAGATACCAATGGAGGGAAGAAGACAAGTGAACTGATACCGAAGAACTGATGCATAGTTTGCTTGCAATGATAGAGAACAAAAAGTTCTGTCCATTGCCTGATGGCTTAGAATTCAGCATGTATTCCATAGGTAATAGAATTAGGGTTTTAGCGCAATAAGATATATTTTGAAGGAGTTGTTTTTCATCGTAGACTGATATCAGTTGGAAGAACAAAGGGAAGCTAGGAGCACAGGACAGCTGTTTCGTCCTGGCAGCGGAACCTGGAGGTCGCGGGTTCGATCCTTGATGGTGTAGGGTCGTGGGTGCGCACTGTTGAGGAGTCCCATACTAGTCGGAAGCAACAGCTGTCCAGTGCTCTCAGGTTTCATTTTTTTTTCTCCAACTGATGTCAGTCTACGATGAATAACAACTTGCAATAAGATATAGTTACTAAAGGACTTAAAAGATTGATTTCCCCCCTATATTACTCTCGAAGTAATCATTACGGGTTAACTATGCTCAGTAAATTTGATTGACTCGAAGTGTAACTCTGGTAACTACTGAAATAACCAGTTAGATTTTGTATTCTCGCATCAAGAGTAAGATTTTTCATGCATCAGAAAAAGCTAATTAGTTATTTCTTGATACTTTTAATTACCGGTTACTTTGCTGGGTCGCATTCGTTGATCTCTGTTGGTAAATGCTCTCCTATTCAGATGTCTCGACAGTGCATGGATATTCATTATATTGTAGTTAGTTTGGTAACAAATAGTGAAATCCAGGAAGCACCTTTCATCTCACTGCCAATGGTGGTCTGGTGGTAACGCTTTGAAGTGATGAGTACTAAGTTCCATTCTTAGTGAGAATAACATACCTCACTGGGATTCAGGTGCATCCAGCTGACGAGTCCTAGATAGGGGGAAACGCTCACTTTGGATTCTTATGCTAGCTACCAAACAGATTACAACATAATTAGTTATTGTGGTCAGCCTTTGAAATCACTCTTAAAATAAGCCGGCGCCGTGTACCGCCGTTCGATTTTCGGTTTCTCCAGGTATTTGAAAGTCGTACTACACTTGGAAATAACCTCGCCTGGTTAACTAGTTCACTAGTTACTGGCCCATCCTAAGTCCGGGTAAAGAGAGAAGGTTGGGCATAGGGCTAACAACCCTACCCCGGAAAACAAATCTAACCGCTAAACAAACTTCAAAGCACAAACAAAATTTAAAAAAATCATTCCTCGCTGAAATCGGAGAGGCGAAATGACGTCAGTTGGTGAAAGCCTTTGGGAAGCCAGTTGACCGATGTGTCTGCTCTCGATGAAAGCGAAAGTAAACGTGGGGACATGGAATGTCTGCACGATGTTTGAACCCAGCAAGGCAGCCCAGATTGCAAAAGAAATGAGAAGGTATCACATCGAAGTGCTTGGAATTTGCGAAAGCAGATGGAATGGGAGTGGACTCTCCAAACTATCAACTGGAGATTCAATAATCTACTCCGACACTGTCACCCAGACGACAACCACGAGCACACTGAATTATGGAGTGGCTATCATGATGTCCCAACAGCATCGAAGGCTCTCATGCAGTGGGAACCAATCTCCTCCAGGATCATGACAGCAAGATTCAACTCAAAAGGAAGAAAGGTCACAATCATACAATGTTATGCACCTAAAAATAATGCAGATGAAGAGAAAAAGGAGGAATTCTACAGACAACTTCAATCAACACTGGACAAGACGTCAGTTGGCGATATCAAAATTCTAATGGGCGACATGAATGCCAAACTGGGAGGGGACAACACAGGAAGAGAACTAACCATGGGTCGAGAGGCGCTAGGTGAAATGAATGAGAATGGAGAATTGTTTGCAGAATTCTGCGCATTCAACGATTTGGTAATTGGAGGCAGTGTATTCAGGCACAAAGATATCCACAAAGCGACATGGATTTCACCAGATGGACACACTAAAAATCAAATCGACTTTATCTCAATCTCAAGAAAATGGAGACGCAGTCTACTTGACACAAGGTGAAGAAGAGGAGCAGATGTAGGCTCAGACCACTATCTAGTGCAAGGAACCTTCCAAATCAAGTTGAAAGCCTTCAAGGAAGCTGGTGATAGACCTCAATTCAAGTACAACACTCGGAAACTGAAGGATGAAACTACAAAGGAGATCTTCAAGGCAGCCATCAAGACAAAATGGGAGACGGCGTTGAGCAACATCCCTGAAGAAACCTGTGTGGAAGAACACTGGAAGTCTTTGAAAGAGATGTGGAAAGAAACCTGCACAACAGTATTAGGGAGGAAGAAGAAAGAAGACAAGGAATGGATCTCGACGGATACCTGGGAGCTGATAGAGCAGGGAGAGGAGGATGGTGAAGCAGAAGATAAACCAGTGCAAGGATGTTCAATGACAAGAGAAACTGAGTACAATGTATAAAACACTGGAAAAAGAGGTGAAGAAGAGTGCATGGAAAGACAAAAAGACACTTCTACGAAACACTGGCAAGTGATGCAGAACAGGCTGCAGGTAAGAGAGACCTGACAACATTGTATCAAAGAACCAGGTTGCTATCTGAGATGGATGAAATCAACGCAGACGAAACCAATAAAAGATGATGACGAAAATTGAATTACGAAAGAAAAGAAACAAAGGAAACAATGGGCCGACCACTTCAAGAAGCTCTTGAACCGACCACCACCTGCACTTCGTCCAGAAATACTACCTACAGACGCTGAATTACAAGTGAACATAAATCCACCAACACAGGTGAAAGTCCTGAGCGCTATAAAGCTAGTGAAATGTGGGAAAGCAGCAGGACCAGATGGAATCCTGCCAGAAGCACTGAGAGCAGATGCAGAGACAACAGAGGATGTGCTCACACCACTGTTGAAGGTGTGGAAGGAAGAGAATGTACCTGGTGACTGAAAGAAGGGTTACCTTGTCAAACTGCCGAAGAAGGGAGACCTCAGTGTTTGCAAGAACTGGCGCGGAATCACTCTCCTGTCCACCCCAAGCAAATATTGAGCCGCATCATCCTGGAGAGACTAAAGGGTGCACTGGATTCAAAACTGCGACCGGAACAGGCAGGCTGGATTCAGGAAGTACAAATCATGTGCAGACCAAATTGCAACGCTTCGCATCATCATAGAACGGGGTACAGAATAACAGTCAACTCTACACCTCAACTTTATCGACTTTGAGAAGGCCTTTGACAGCATCGACCAACAGGTAATTTGGAAACTGCTTCAATACTACGGAATACCGCAAACATTTTTCAACCTCATTCAACAACTATATGAAGATGCCACATGCCAAGTAATTCACAGTGGGAAGCTCAGTGATGCTTTTGAAGTGTAGACAGGAGTGAAGCAAGGTTGCCTACTATCACCCATGATATTCTTGATTGTGGTCGACTGGATCATGCAACAAGCAGTGAGGAGCTGTGTGAAGAGGGGGATACGCTAGACTGCGGCAAAGAACCTTGAAGATCTGGATTTCACCGATGACTTGTGCCTGATGTCTTGTCACACAGACTTGAAGATCTACAGGCGAAAACTAACAAGTTGGCAGAAGAGGCAGGGCAGCGAGGTGAGACGGGACTTCAAGTGAATATAGAGAAGACAGAGAGAGGTGATGAAGATACCACACCAACAACTCCTACAACAACAACAACAAACTCCAGTCACCATCAACAGGAGAAACTTAAAGGAAGTAACCTCCTTCACCTATCTAGGAAGCACTGATTCAACTACAGGCGACACAGGCACAGACGAGGATGTCAAAACCAGTCAGAATCGGAAGAGCAAGACAGGCGTTCATTAACCTGAAACCAGTGTGGAGATCTTCTGCACTCCACTCAGCATGTAGAACAAGATCCGGATTTTCAACACCAACCTAGTCAAATCAGTGCTTCTGTGTGATGGTTGAGAGACTTTGGGCGTCACGAAAGGGATTTCCAATAAACTACAGATATTCATCAACAAATGCCTACGCTCGCTACTGAAACTCAGATGGCCAGAATAATGAGAATAAGCAACAAGGAACTCTGGAAACGAACCAACCAAGAACCTATCATCCAGCAAATATGCAGGAGGAAGTGGAGATGAATTGGGCATCCACTGAGAAGACCGACTGGGGATATCACGTGTCAGGCCATTCCCTTGAGTGGAACCCCGATGGGAAACGATGAGTTGGGCGTCTGTGGTGTGGGTGACATGTAGAAGATGGTGTGTGAGGAATAAATGAGAGCTTGTGGGCATTCGTGGAGCCAGGTTCAAAAGACTTCAGGGAAAAGAGTGTAATTGAGACATGCTACTGAAGCTCTGTGTTCCATTAGGGACCCAAGAGACAAAATAATAATAACAATAATGTACTAGCTAATGAATACATCTGTTTTCTGTAGGTGAAATTTATGTAAGGATCAGTCGTACCCTAGAGTTGATGAGAACTACAAAATATTCAACTGCCTTCGTTCATGGCATAGATCTTCATATAAATATCTAGGAATTAGGCTGATAAATTCAGGCCAAGGTTAGATACAGTGGTTCACATCTTCCCATTTCTGGTAATTCGTGATGCAGAATGATCTCCATTGTTGACAATGGTTTGCCTCACTGGTTACGACTTTTCATTAGAACCTCGCGATATCTCACTTAAGAGGAAACCACTAATGAGTACTGAAATGTAGTTCAGTTTGGAGGTCAGTAGGGATCTGCTGATTTTAAGCTAGTATTCATCATGGGCTGATGTCTGTTGAAGAGACATTGGGAACCTCAGGGTACTAGAAGCGCGACAATCGTCAGCGGTTTTCCACCCATGACCAGCATAGAACCTACAGTGATGATTGGATCCCTACCAAGTGGCTTAATGGCAACACGCTTCTTGAGAAACATGAAGTCCGTAGATGGTTCATGGGCATGTACTGCCGGGGATTCTCATGCTGGAAAAAAACAGCTATGCGGTGCTCTCAGGTTTCCAATAGTTCTCCATGTGATGTTATTACGTGATGATAATGAACTTGGAAAAAGTCAATGATTTACGTTTGTGCATAATCCCAACAGTTAGATAGAATAGCCATCCATAATGTTAGTGTAGAAAGTGACTACTCTGAGATAGGAGACAGTTCTGCATAGTACTGCTTCATATGTACTGTCTGTAGGTATTCACCATTCACACAGATAAAGGTGGATGACTGTTTTTTTCAAACTTCTTCAAAACTCTTCTACCTCTTATCCTCTCCCGTTACATCATTCACACTTATCACCAAAAAACTTACCCACTAAGGAAACATATCAACAATCTTAAGATATTTCTAGTCAAAATTTAACTGCCTAATTATATATAATCGGAGTTTAAAGAATTGGACCATTGTCAGTATCTAAGAAGGACAAATTTTTCTAAATTACGTGGGGGACTACACTAATCAAACAGTCAGCATCGTAAGATAGAAATACCAGTTATCTATCCTAAGCATACATTTGAGATAACTTCTTAGTCAATAATTTGTATTATCTTTGCGGTACATTTCTACGCTAGGTTATCGTTGTATAGTAGAAAGAAATGACAACGAGTTCTAGTTAACCTTCATGAAGTTTTTGATGAAATATGACATAGACTTCAGGTTGGTATTCATCATAGATTCATATCAGTTGGAGAAACATTGAACATGAGAGCATTGGATAGGTGTTTTGTCCTAGTGTGGGCCTCCTCGGGAGTGTGTATCCATACCAAAAAGCATACAAGTTGGATAATTCTAATGGTTACTGGAGACTCACTTTAAGAGGTGATTCCTGAAATTTCAATGAAAAATTGTAGTCGGTGGGCTAACTAGGTTGAACATGAGAAGAAGGACTCAAAGACAGCACTGGAAGGAAGTAGGAAATGTGGATCATTATATGCTGACCCAGTGGCTGAATGATAACCTGCTGAATGTGGAACCTGAAGGTCATGGGTTTGACCTATGGACGGTGGAGTCAAGCGTGCACGCTGATGAGGAGTCTGATACTTGGAAGAAACAGCTGTCCAGTGTTTCTAGAGTACTAATGTTTTTCAAAATGATATCAGTCCTTAAATCAATAAATAAATCATCACAAACCAAACTAAAAATTATATAAGTGATGGCTATGGGGAGAATGTAGCTCCTTCATAACAACAGTCCTTATAAGTAGGAGAGGATTTAGTCTTACACACCCATTGTTAAAAGTCAAGTACCTTAACTTCTGACCCATTATTATTACTGGCTTACAATACTTGTGAATGCATTCAAGCATCAAATGGAAAATGTACTTGTGATTCATGCATATATAACTTGAATTTCAAAGTTGATCTTCTCCCCATCAATCACTCGCTTACCCTTACATCCTATACTTTATACACATTTAGCAAAGGAAGAAGAAATCAGTAGTTTCAACCTACGGAAAGTAGGTTATCCAATAACCCAATTAGCTTTCTGGAAGGGTGCGAGGATCCCTTGAACCGGCTGTGGTAACCTCTGTAACCACAGTTGCTTTAGAAATGCTTCATCAATGTTGAAGTCAGCAATCAGCTGCTTCATCTGACGAAGCAGTTGCGTCGGCTTACGATCACCCAGATGCACATCCCTGAAAAGTTCTTGCACTTTCTGCTGGTCGGTAAGTGCAACATGTTTGATGAGGGCGGTTTTGAGGCGATCGTAAAGATTCGGTGCTGGGTCATCTAGCACATCTGAGACGTCTTCGATCACATTTTCCGGTAAGCTGACGATGACTAAGTTGGACTTAGTTTCTTGTGATTGAATGTGTCTCAAGGCAAACTGGGCTTCCACATGGGAGAACCACGCAGATGGTCTGTGGGCCCAGAAGGTGGGAAGCTGGAGGGTTACGGCCATCTGCGCAGTCGATTCGTTATCCGCCATTGATCAGGGAATCAACGAGGCACGATAGTGATAATAAAAAAAATTACAATGCAAAAATAACCAATGAGGAGTGCAATAATAAAAAAACGCTAGACCGTGCCAAAAACAAAAATAGGCCAGACAAATCAACGCAAGAGAACAAAAGTACTAGACAAAGTAAGAAGTGATACTCGGACTCACCAATTTTGTAGGGATGCGTGTTACAATTCCGTAACGTTTGATCAACCCTACTTAACTTGATGTGCTCTAGTACCTGCTTAACCAGTACTTTACCTAACGTGTAAGTACTGGTAACAAAACACAAATCAAAAGAACTGATACGCAATGTATTTAAAGGAGCTATGTATTTTAGGTAAATGTAATAATAATGAATGAGGGAAAAGTTTAATCAACTTATCTGGCTTCTAAGGCTGAACTAGGGACTCAGAGTACGTGCGTGGTGATCAGCACAATGGAGCGCAAAAATGGCGTCCAAGCCTGCTCGGATGCATGCTCGTTAAAACAAAACTTAAAACACCCTAAGCATCCGGAGGCAAGCTAGAGATTTATTTAGTTAATTTAACTATTTATTTTAGCCTTAGTTATATTTTGGTACCAGGAAGGTGCACTACAGGTTATCCCCCTCCTAGAAGGTTGTTGGGATACCGGCAACCTTCGACCCTAGGAGGCGACTGCGAGGCGGACACGCAACACCTTTCCATATTGGTGATGGAGTAGGTGACGTGTGGGTCTCCGAAGCTAGTGCAACTATGCACACCTACGAGGTAAGATAACTTTGCGTCTAGACGCAACCCTTCTTGCAGTGGTGAAAGGTGACCCAAAGCCTCCGTCTACTTTTCCCTATTGCTTCTTAATCTACCGGGGAATGTACGGGGGGAAATTGGTACAAAGGGAACCGAAGAACGATCCAAGTAGCATCGTCAGGGGCCAATTGTATCCAATTTTCAACGAATTTTCTAGGTTCTGCAAGAAGAAAGAAATGGGACATTAGAGTGCTAAGAAAAGAAAAAAACAAACAATTCGAAGTGGGAGGAGTACAGAAAACCCTGTCTGTATTACTAAGCATATTCTGGTGCAACTCCCCAGCAACTACAACATTTAAAAATACTTACTGCCTGAAATTTCTGATGAATTTATACATACCAAGCTGAAGAACACTGATGAACCATAGAGATTAAGACCTTAACTTCATGATCATTGACTCAAAAGTTAACTAAGATGTTTTTTTGATCGTCTCATACTTGTTTTCCGATTATTTCCCATTTTATGAGTCTACTTTATGGGACCACTAAATGTCTACTTGTGAAAAGGTTAGTCTTATGACACCGTTTCCAGTGTCAAAAACTCTGAAATACTTCTACAACAATTCTCAGTAAAAATTTAAGTTATTTTCAAAACTCTGTAGACACTACACCAGTAGAGTAGATTTTTTTTCAACCAACTTTTTAATTCCCAAATGCATGATTGTTAAGTTTAATTACCAACCTTTCGATAGCCACTTTAGTTACTTATTGATACTAATAACATCCCGTCGTTTTAATCAGATCGAATCGCTCAACCTCTGTTCGAAGAAGGACTCCTTTCTCAGATGCCTCGATGTACCCGAATATTTGCTGAGTTATAGTTCGTTTGGTGGACTTACACCCCTATGACTGACGGTTTCCCAACCAAGACTGAAATTCTGTACCCATCTCTTTCAATATCAAACTACCTTTGGGAACACTGAAGTGTTCCGAGTAGAACGAAATGCATCTTTTGGATTCAGTTACTAACCAGCAAAGAAAACATGATGACCTTGGTTGTTTGTATAGCTGTGTGAATTTCGTAGGTATTTTTCTAATCATACCACATAAAGAAAAGCTATGAATGGTAAACATTCAATGGAATATTCCGTTGATAAATTTTGCATTTAACTACCGGAATTACGAAGCTTCGTAAAGTTTGAAATGTACTCATTCGGATATCAAAGAAGTGCAAGTAAGTATTTCAGTGAAGAGTCTCTTTACCACGATTTCATTTTCAAAGGTGTACAATCGCAAATTTACGCATTTTTTCTAGTGCAAGGCCTTGATAGTTCAAAATGGTTCGTCAAGCCAGACCAGGTAACACAATTAGTGTCGATCATATGAGCTGTCATTAAAATCAAAAACCAAAACGGCTGTGATGAGTAGTGAATATCGATCAAAATAATTTTGGACAAGAAGATGTTTCATAACATGACGAGATAATTAGAAAGTAAATTGTGATCAGGTAGAGCATAGCAACAAAAATGAGTAGCAAATTACTTAAGTGAATAGTGTCAAAACAAACAAATGAAAGGAAAAGGTAGAGGGTTTGAACAGTCTTCTTTCGGGTACACAGTTCAGATTTCTCCAAATGGATGGCAAGAGCTTCGGTGATGCGGAGAATATGAAGACATATAGCCTTCGGAAGGTTTCTTTCCACTTTATAGATGACTTTGAACAAGGAGGTTTTTGAGATCGAGTGACTTTTGTTCACGATGTGTTCAATTATAGCACTCCATTAATACCTCCTTGTAACCATGCAGGATAATGTTCTTGAACTCTTTTGGAAAGCAGTCGCATCCAAGGACTTATATACCTAGCTCCACAAGAGCAGGCTAAGTGATATATATATATATATATATATATATATATATATATATATATATATATATATATATATATATATATTCTTCAACAACTACCGCCTACTCTCACTCATTACTGAGGATCAGATGGCAATAATAATGAGAATAAGCAACAAGGAACTCTGGGAATGAACTAAGCAAGAACCTATCACTCAACAAATCTGCATTGGAAGGAAGTGGAGATGGATTGGGCATCCACTGAGAAGACCGACTGGGGATATCACGTGCCACTCCAGGCTGTTGAGTGGAACCCCGATTGGAAACGATGAGTTGGGCGTCCATGGTGTGGGTGACATGGAGGAGATGGTGTGTGAGGAAGAAATGAGAGCTTGTGGGCATTCGTGGAGCCAGGTTCAAAAGATTTCAGAGAACAGAGTATAATTGAGACGTGCTAGTGAAGCCCTATGTTCTATTAGGAACCCAAGGGACAAATAATAATTATATATAGATAGTGTCTGGGAGTGGCTTAGAGTATGACCTATCAGGTTTCATAATGTATTCCTTTAAAAATACTTTATTTGCATTTAAAGTCAATGTGAATATCTATCAAACATTAGTGAAAACATATTCTTCTTATTTGTTGCTGTTCGGTATCCTTTTGGATTCTGTAAAGAAAATGCATTTCCATATAATTGATACTGCTAATATCTCGTCGTTTTATCAGATGCAATCGGTCAACCTCCGTTAGAAGAAGGACTCACTTCTCAGATGCCTCTGCAGAGACAAAAAGGTTAGGTAGTTATAAGGTTCCCACTTCGATCACTACTGACTGGCAACTTAGTAGTGAACTCAAATAATAGTGTGTCCCAATCAACAATTCATAGTTTTTACCTATATAAAAGATATATGGATGATATATTCAGCATATCTGATGAGAATACTGCTATTCGAACTGCAGTCAAATTTCATTTCCTCAGTGTCTTATTGAAACAAGCGCCAGATAGTTTCCTTCAGAGATCGATTTACAGCAAGCCAACATGGAATGAACAATATTTAAATTGTCGTGATTAGACGCCATTCCATAGAAATAAGTAATCTGATTCATTCTCTGTGATCAAGAATCCGAAGAATCTGCTTAAGTGATACTATCGAAAATGAATTGAATAAATCTGATAGAAATCCTCTTAGAAAATGAACATTTATACAGATTTATATTGGAAAAGGCATAAAAATAAAACAAAATACAAAAAAAGTACTCAAAGCTGGAAAGAAGACTTTGTTTATGAATGTTGATTTCAAAGGTGATATGCTATCCAAGATCTTAAAGAGTCGGTTACCCAAGTAGCTTTACATCAGCTTCCGTAGTCATCAAATAACTCAATATTGTGTTAAGGATGAGTTACTGCTTTGAACCACCTCAATATGTGCCATAGTAAATTTACTTAATCCTGTGTAAATAGTTATCATTAATATAATATTATTTCTCCCTTGGGTTCCTAGTGAAATATAGGACTTCAATAGCAGGTCTCAATTCAACTCTCTTCTCCGCAATCTTTTCAACCTGGCTCCATGACAGCCTACAAGCTCTCATTTATTCCTCACACACCATCTCTATCATGTCAACCACACCTCGGACGCTCAACTCATCGTTTCAGATCTCGGTTCCACTCGACGGCCTGGCCTAACGCCTGATGTCCCCAATCGGCCTTCTAAATGGATGCCCAATACAATAGGTCTCCACTTCCTCCTTCTGCATATTTGCTGAGCGACAGATTCTTGCATAGTTAGTTCGTCTCTAGGCCAGAATTCCTTATTACTTATTCTTCCTGGCCATCTGATCTTCAGTAACGAGTGAGCGTAGGCAGTTGTTAATGTCCGATATATGTAGTTTGTTGGAAATGCTTCAAGTAACGCGCCAAGTCTCCCAACCATCACATAGAAGCACTGACTTCACTAACAGTGTTCTTTACCTGAATGCAGAAGATCTCCACACTGATTTCAGATTAATGAACGCCTGTATTGCTGTTTCCAACCCAGACTCGCTTTGGCGTATCCGTCTGTGCCTGTGCCGACTGTAGTTGAAACGATGTTGCCTCTTGGGTAGGTAGGTGAAAGATACTACTTCATTTAGATTTATCCCGTCCATGGTGATTGGAACTTGTTATTGTCGTTGGTTAGGTATCTTCATCAACTCTGTCTTCTCCACGTTCACATGAAATCCCGTCTTCGCTGCCTCGCCTCTTCTCCCAACTAGTTAACTTTTGTCTGGAGATCTTCGAGTTTGTGCAAAATTAGACATAAATCATCATGGGCAAAATCCAAATGTTCTAGGGTCTTTTCATCCCACAAACAGCGTATAACCCTCTTCTCACTCCTCACGGTTTGCAGCATAATCCAGTCGACCACAATCAGCAAGATCATCGATGATCGTAGGTGGCAATCTTGTCTCACTTGTCAAAATGTCTTCACTTCACTTCAAATGCATCACTGAGTTTCCCACTGTGAACTACTCGTTATGTGGCGTCTTCATCTAGTTGTTGAATGAGATTGATAGAGGTTTGTGGTATTCCATAGTGTTGGAACAGTTGCCAAACTACTTCTCGGTCGACAACTCTGTCGAAGGCCTTTTCGAAATTGATGAAGTTGAGACAGAGTTGAGTTGACTGCCATTCTATGCTTTGCTCTATGATGATTCGTAGCGTTGCAATTTGATGCGCACATGATTTGCACTACCTGAATCCAGCTAGCCTTTTCCGGTCGTAGTTTTGAATCCAGTGCAACCTATGTAAATTTTTACACAGGCCTCAAAAAGTCCACACTATCTTGTATGCTTTTCAAGGGAAGGATATAAATCAGTTAGTAGTTCAGTTTTTGAACATTTAGTCAACTCTGGATACATAGCTCAATCACAGTCCACCCTCACTGTCATATACAGGGAATAGTTCTAAAAGACTACACTTTCGACGGTTGTGCATCAGAAATCACGACAAGATTATTGAGACCGCTTGGAATTGGTGTAGCCACTCATACAACAACAAATTCACTCAAAACACTATTATCCAGACAAAACGATGCAACAACCAAACAAGACAAACCCATCATCATCATCCAACTCAACTACAATAACTGCAATCAACACCACACATTGGAAAAAGCGCTCACCCTCTTCACCTTCGTCTACATCAACACCAATTGGCTAGTAAACTTCACACACAACATTTCATCACTCATCACTCAATCCACATGGATAACAACTATGCATTTGAATTGAATTTCAACAATGTGGAGATGTTGAACGATGGGAGGGAACACAAAGAATATTATCAGGGAACTCCTAGAAGCTTAGTATACACGTCAGTCAGTCAGTCAGCAATCAGTAGATGTGTAGACGTAAACTGAATTTGTCAACCAATGAGAAAAATGATAAACGACAGAAAGATGAGAGGTGAAGCAGAGGAAGGAGGAGCCAACAGGAGAATCTAAACAGTGAGTCAATGACAACAATCAAAGTAAACAACCGATTACACATAAAGTAGTTGATCAGAGCAAGCTATTGAATCACTCACTGAGAAATAGTGACAGCTCACTTCATACAGAAGTTAGTGGTGATGATGTCACTGTGTAGAAAAATGATGAAAACTGTATGATTAAGCAATTTAGCTCAGAGAATATAATACAACCAATTTGTACATCATAGCAGATGCACTGGCAATTCACCATTTCAAGCTTGGTCTGTGTGTGCAGAAGAAGTATGTTCAATCTCTTACCTTATCATAGTATTACCACTTCAGCGATCTTTTTTCGATCCCATTATAAATCGTTAGTTAACTTTTATTGCCTTCATTCTTACCCTTGTTTCTTTCTTCACCTTCTTTATATCTTTGTTCATGAATCTGGGATTTAAAAGTGATCCAACATCAGATATCCTGAAAAATCGTCTTTCCAGATTTATGAGTAGGACTTTTTTCTCAGTCAAACTTCACTTGATCTTTATCAATCGTAAATTGTTCTCCGTTTGCATAAAAGACAATAAACCTTGACAGGCCACTCCATGTGTATCTACCAATTCACCTACTCCTGGGGAGCAGTGTAAATCAGCAGTAGTCAGAGATGGCTGTCAATAAGTATAGGAGAACATATTCTAGCCTGGTTTTATAATAGTGGAAGGAAATGAATCAGAAATTCTATCCCTGAACATTTAATCGATTCCAACAACTTAATCTACCCAAACAATGAGTTTAAGGTTGTATATCGAATTCGCTCAAACACCTAATCTTTCCTCCTTGTCAAGCTATTAAAAACAGCTTAGACCTTGGCTATCATGAACTGAAACCACCCTAATCTTTGTGTGCAAAAGAAGTATGTACAGTGTTTATCTCTACCTTAATTTATTTTAGTCTTGATACGCTTCGTTCCCTTTTTCATTTCTCAAACTCCACACCCTTTATTCATCAGATCAGACTTTTTACTCTTATATGATTGTTTCCGGTAATATTTCATTTGATATTCATAATAATCTTAACTGTTAACAAAACATTTTCAATTTATTTCAATCAACCTGTTTTCTTATTCACATTAACCTCGCCTGGTTAACTAGTTCACTAGTTACTAGCCGGTCCTAAGCCCGGGTAAGAAGGGAAGGTTGAGCATAGGGCTGACAATCCTACCGCAGAAAACCAATCCAACGGCTACAGAAACTTCAAAGCACAAACGAAATGTAAAAACAATAACAAATTTATTCCCCGTTGGAATCAGAGAGACGAAATGACGTCGGTCGGTGAAAGCCTTCAGGAAGCCAATTGGCCGATGTGTCTTCTCTCGATGAAAGCGAAAATAAGGATGCTGACATGGAATGTCCAGGACAGAAGTGATGAAGATACCCAACCAACGCCATCGCCACCACCACCAACAACAACCTCCAATCACTATGAACGGGAGACACTTAAAGGAAGTAGCATCTTCCACCTACACCTATCTAGGCAGCATCCTCTCAAGTACAGGTGGCACAGACACAGACGAGGACGTCAAAGTCAGCCACGATTGGATAGACAGCAAGATAGGCGTTCATTAACCTGAAACTAGTGGAGAGATCTTCTGCAATGCACTTCACTGCACTTCACTGCACTGCACTGCACTCAGCATAAAGTGTGAACAATATCCGGATTTTCAACACTACTACTGTCAGTGAAGTCAGTGCTTGTATGTGATGATTGAGAGACTTGGCGTATTACGAAAAGGGATTTCCAACAAACTACAGACATTCATCAACAAATGTCTACGCTCATTCGTTACTGAAACTCAGATGGCCAGAGCAAAGAGAATATGCAAGGAGGAACTCTGGCTGTTTGTCAACGAACGAACGAAACAAGAACATATCGTCCAAGAAATATGCAGAAGAAGAAATTGGAGATGAGTTGGGCATGCCCTGAAAAGGCCGACTGGGGATATCACGTGTCAGGCCATTCCCTCGAGGGAACCCTGATGGGAAACGATGAGTTGGGCGTCCGTGGTGTGGGTGACATGGAGGAGATCATGTGAGGAAGAAATCAGAGCTTGTGGGCTGTCATGGAGACAGGTTCAAAAAATTGTAGAGAAAAGATTGGAATGGAGACGTGCTATTTAAACCGTATGTCCCACTAGGAACCCAAGAGACAAATAATAATAATCTTATTCACATTATCTAGTCTGTGGAATATCATTTTGATTACCTGAGGTAGCCATGGTTTGGCAGACTGATATTTATACTGGGTAATATTTGAAAATGAAAATTTGGACACCGGTGGGATTCGAACCAGTGACCACTGAATTTCGGGCTCGATGCTCCACCAACTGAGCTACGAGATCTGACTACTGCTGACCCTATTTTTATTTCACCTCAGTCAGCAACAGTTTTTCCCGACTACCATATGAATTCGTGACACGTTTATTAACTCTACCACGTCTTCTCCACTTTTTAATCTATATACCTCTTATAAATGGTTTAAAAACCAACAAGATTATTATTACTATAACCACCTTCGAGGCATCCGTATAGGAGCCTATATACCAACAGAGACTGATCAATTAAATTTTGAGGGAGTTGTGGAGATTTGGAATTATTTCAAGTTGTTATTCATAGTAGACTGACATCAGTTGGAGGAACAAAGGAAACCTGGGAGCACTGGACAGCTGTTTCGTCCTAGTATGGGACTCCTCGGCAGTGCACACCCACGACCCCACCCCGAAAGGGATCGAACTCACGACCTTCAGGTTCCGCGACCAGCGCGTTACCATTGAGCCACTGGGTCAGAATCCAATGCTCCATATTTCCAACTTCTGTTAGCTCACGATATATAGCGCATCAGGCCATCAGGCTTTGACTCCACCGGTCATGACTTGTCATTGGAACTTCGGGAATACTTCTCGAAGCTAGTCACCAATGAGCACCAGTTCAATTAAATTTTGAGGGAGTTGTGGAGATTTGGAATTATTTCAAGTTGTTATTCATAGTAGACTGACATCAGTTGGAGGAACAAAGGAAACCTGGGAGCACTGGACAGCTGTTTCGTCCTAGTATGGGACTCCTCAGCAGAGACTGATCAATTCGGTTCAATCAACGACAGTGTAACACAAGCAATAACACTATTACCACCAGTGTTGTTATTTCAACCCCCATTATTTAAGTATTCCTCATGGATTACAGTCTCTTAATATCACACACATACGAATGTACAGCCTGAGAATAAAGTGGTTGAAAAGAGTCCTCCTCTTCGCTGAATATCTTGTTTCTTTATACCTATCAAGTAGACATTCAGATATCGCATCTTACACTCAACAACAATTTTCACCTTGTCAAACACCATTACCTTTCTGATTATTTGAATTGTCTGGAAGATTACAGAGCAACTAGTTTCCATTGCTTACCATAGTTTTTGTCATTTGCTGGCCTAATGATGCAATTATACCCCATTGTTTAATAACAGACTGTGACCACCTGCAGCATGGAAGTTTGAACCCGGCTGAGGTCAAAATTTCTATTCCACCTTCAGTCACTACCCAGTATCAAATAGATATTCCTTGAACATTAGTAAAGTAACTCATTGTTCAAAGATTCTTTAGTTGTTTACATGTAGTTACTTTGTCATATAACAGAAAACATGATAAAAAACTAAAAACTGAAATATTTTGACATAAAATCATAATTCATTCATATTGGATTATTTCTAAACCCGAAAACTTGTACAAACAAACAGGGACACGCTTACATCAATATTGTAGAAGGTTTGGAAGGAAAGGAAGGTACCTGCCAGTTGATTGGAAGAAGGGCTACCTTGTCAAACTTCCAAAGAAGGGAGACCTAAGTCTTTGCAAGAACTGGCACGGAATCATGCTTTAGTCTACACCAGGCGAAATATGCGGCTGGATCATCCTGGAGAGACTAAAAGATGCTCTGCATTCAAAATTACGACCGGAATAAGCTAGCTGGATTCAGGAAGTACAAATCATTTGAGGACGCTACGCACCATCACAGAACAGAGCAGAGAGTGACAGTTAACTCTACGTGTACCTCAGCTTCATCGACTTTGAAAAGGTCTTCAATCAAGTCGTCGACTGAGGAGCAATTAGGCAGTTGCTTCAACACTACGGAATACCACAAACCCCCATCAACCTCATTCAACAACTATATAAAGACGCCATATAACGAGTAATTCACAGTGGGAAACTCAGTGATGCATTTGAAGTGAAGTGAAGTGGAGTGAAGACATTTTGACAAGTGAGACAAGATTGCCACCTACGATCATCGATGATCTTGCTGATTGTGGTCGACTGGATTATGCTGCAAACCGTGAGGAGTGAGAAGAGGGTTATACGCTGTTTGTGGGATGAAAAGACCCTAGAACATTTGGATTTTGCCCATGATGATTTATGTCTAATTTTGCACAAACTCGAAGATCTCCAGACAAAAGTTAACTAGTTGGGAGAAGAGGCGAGGCAGCGAAGACGCCACTTCCTTTAGGTGAACGTAGAGAAGATACCCAACAAACAACAGTAATAACAACAAGCTCCAATCACCATGGACGGGATAAATCTAAATGAAGTAGTATCTTTCACCTACCTACCCAAGAGGCATCATCGTTTCAATTACAGTCGGCACAGGCACAGACGGATACGCCAAAGCGAGTCTGGGTTGGAAACAGCAATACAGGCCTTCCTTCACCAATCTGTCAGTCAGTGCTTCTATGTGATGGTTGGGAGACTTGGCGCGTTACTTGAAGCATTTCCAACAAACTGTAGACATACATCATCAACAGCTGCCGCCTACGCTAGCTCGATACTGAAGATGGAGATCGGATGGATGGCGAGAATAATAAAAACGAGGAAGGAGGAAGTGTGGTCTGGCAACGGACCATCAAAGCAAGAAGCGACCAACCAACAAGTATACAAAAGAAGCCGTAAGTTCCACCAGGAACACAATAGACAAGTAATAATAATACTCCGAAGGCTTGGTTCACAGAAATTGGACAAATATTGTTATCTTATCCTTCCACAGAACTCACGCCACAGAACATTTGACGAAACAGTAGAAACATTACGTCAGCAGTTTGGAAAACATCGCTCACTCTTCAATGCCCGCTTACATTGCATGAAGGTGACTTTCAGTGAAGATGATGACATCCATACATAGCTTGCGACTGTGAATAGACCATAAGATAGGTTCAGGTTGAAGTCGCTAGCGGACGAACAATTCAAAGTACTCATGTTTATTTGTGCTTCTCATTCCCCGAAATTCACTCACCCGCCTGCTGAATCGTCGAGAACAAGACCCAAAGCTGAGATATATTATCGTGCTGGCCACGGAACCTGAAGATCTTGAGTTTGATCCATGAAAGGTGGGATCATGTTGCTTACTGTTGAGGAGTCCCATACTGGCCAGACGAAACAGCTGTCCAGTGCTCCCACGTTCCCAGTGTTCCTCCGACTGATGTCAGTCCATGATGAATGTCAACTGAAAATCAATTAATAAACCTGCACAAACCGCCAGAGAGAATCATATTTGTTAAGTTTGGTGAAAACAATGCCAGTGTTGAGCGTGATTTTCAAAGATGTGGGCATCACAGTAACGATGGATGGCGGCTAGGAGTGGAATCCAGAACGCGTATTATGCCCACTTTGCTCCTTGTCATCTGGATGTACATGCCTTTCGATTCATGATGTTGTTCTTACTAAGACTCGAGCCGGAGACTGACCTCTTAAAAAGCCACAGCGTTATTGACTAAGCAACAAAGTCACGATAACCACTCCTAGTACGACAGCATAGTATAGTCTTTGATTCTATAGCTTGTGAATTCCTTCAGCTGACTGAACCGAACCGGTCGGCCACTAATGTGAAACCAGTCGCTGTGAGGATTCCTCACTATTGCTGTTTGGGCTTTTACCTCGTCTGGGTAACTAGTTCACTAGTTACTAGCCGGTTCTAAGTCCAAATAGAGAAGAAAGGTTGAGCATAAAGCTAACAATCCTACCCCAGATAACCAATCCAACTCCTAAAGAAACTTCAGAGCAAAAAGAAAACATAAAACATGAAATTAAACTTATTTCTCGCTGGAATCGGTGAGGGAAATTGACGCCGGTGGGTGAAAGCCTTCGGGAAGCCAATCGCCCGATGTGTCTCCTCTTTTCCCAATGAAAGCAAAAGTAAGGATGGGGACATGGAATGTCCACACCATGTAGGAACCTACCAAGGCTACCCAGATTTCAAAAGTGATGAGGAGGTAAAGAATAGAAGTGCTAGGAATCTGTGAAAGCAGATGGAATGAAAGTGGACTCTCCAAACTGTCAACTGGAGAGTCAATAATCTACTCTGACACTGTCACCCAGATGACAACCAACAGCACACTGAGTTTTGGAGTGTCTGTCATGATGTCCCCTTCAATAGCATTGAAGGCTCTCATGCAATGGTAACCAATCTCCTCCACCATCAGGATCAAAAAGAAAGAAGGTCAAAGTTGTACAATGCTACGCTAAACACCTACAAATAATGTAGGCGCAGATCAAGAGAAGAAGGAGGAATTTTAGAGACAGCTGCAATCAGTACTGGACAAGACTCCATCCCAATTAGCAACATCAAAATTCTATTGGATGGCGTGACATGAATGCGAAAGTAACTGTTAGATATGCCTAGACCTGTTTCCATGGGCAAATTTCCAGATTACTGACCATTAAATTCCAAGATAACCCAAAGTATTTTCTCTGACAAAGAAAATCACTCAAATAGGCAGACAAATCAATACAGACGTCTAGACAAAATTGCATTAATTCAAGTCACCACTCTTCATAGCTGCTTCCATAGGAGGAGTAGACGCAAACAGACGGAAATTATAACATGCGAAGTAATAAACAGATGAAGGTTGGCGGAAGTATTGAAGACTTCAGAGATGATAAAGTGTCTAAACCTGAACCAATGTAATAGATTTTGATTGATATTGCCAATCATTGATTCCTGTCGTTTCTATAATATCATCATCTAAGCAGTCTAAGACACCGCTCATACCAACATCTACAGACTTCGTGGGCTATTGTCCCATCTTGATTTGATCACTCGTAGCTTTTTCTCAACCTCAGGTTGCTTCAGCTAGCATCGAACAAGAAGATAGGTGTTAACTTGTTATTGCATAAGATACATTGAAGGCACGTTATTTTCTGCAGTCTCACAAATGACTTACCTTCCTTTTCTGTTACTTTACGTCTAACTTCAGGATTCCTAACATGGTGATTCCATCATCGCGAACCAATGCTAGATGAACACATGGAAAAACTTTTGACCTCCTTATATCTTCGACTTAATGCAGAGCAAGAGAAAAAGGAGGATTTCTACAGACAACTTCAATCAACACTGGACAAGACGTCAGTTGGCGATATCAAAATTCTAATGGGCGACATGAATGCCAAACTGGGAGGGGACAACACAGGAAGAGAACTAACCATGGGTCGAGAGGCACTAGGTGAAATGAATGAGAATGGAGAATTGCTTGCAGAATTCTGCGCATTCAACGATTTGGTGATTGCAGTGAGGCAGTGTGTTCAGGCACAAAGATATCCACAAAGCGACATGGATTTCACCAGATGGACACACTAAAAATCAAATCGACTTTATCTCAATCTCAAGAAAATGGAGACGCAGTCTACTTGACACAAGGTGAAGAAGAGGAGCAGATGTAGGCTCAGACCACTATCTAGTGCAAGGAACCTTCCAAATCAAGTTGAAAGCCTTCAAGGAAGCTGGTGATAGACCTCAATTCAAGTACAACACTCGGAAACTGAAGGATGAAACTACAAAGGAGATCTTCAAGGCAGCCATCAAGACAAAATGGGAGACATCGAGCAACATCCCTGAAGAAACCTGTGTGGAAGAACACTGGAAGTCTTTGAAAGAGATGTGGAAAGAAACCTGCACAGCCGTATTAGGAAGGAAGAAGACAGAAGACAAGGAATGGATCTCGACAGATACCTGGAAGCTGATAGAGGGGAGGAGGATGGTGAAGCAGAAGATAAACCAGTGCATGGATGCTCAACGACAAGAGGAACTGAGCACAATGTATAAAACACTGAGCAAAGAAGTGAAGAAGAGTGCATGGAAGGACAAAAGACACATCTAGGAAACACTGACAAGTGAAGCAGAACAGGCTGCAGGTAAGAGAGACCTGAGGACATTGTATCAAATAACCAGGTTGCTATCAGGGAAGAGACCAACACAGATGAAACCAATAAAAGATGAAGAAGGAAATTTAATTACAAAAGAAGAGAAACAGAGGAAACGATGGGCCGACCACTTCAAGAAGCTCTTGAATCGCACCACCACCTGCACTTCGTCCAGAAATACCACCTGCAGCCGCTGAACTACAAGTGAACATTAATCCCCCAACGAAAATGGAAGTCCTGAACGCCATAAAGCTACTGAAATGCGGGAAAGCAGCAGGACCAGATGGAATACCGCCAGAAGCACTGAAAACAGATGCAGAGACAACAGCGGCCATGCTCACACCACTATTGCAGAAGGTGTGGAAGGAAGAGAAGGTACCTGACGATTGGAAGAAGGGTTACCTTGTCAAACTGCCGAAGAAGGGAGACCTCAGTGCTTGCAAGAACTGGCGCGGAATCACTCTCCTGTCCACCCCAAGTAAAATATTAAGCCGCATCATCCTGGAGAGGCTTAAAGACGCACTGGATTCAAAACTACGACCGGAACAGGCAGGCTTCAGGAGGTACAAATCATGTGCAGACCAAATTGCAACGCTTCGTATCATCATAGAACAGAGCATAGAATGGCAATCATTTCTCCACCTCAACTTCATCGACTTTGAGAAGGCCTTTGACAGCGTCGACCGAGAAGTAATTTGGAAACTGCTTCAATACTACGGAGTACCGCAAACCTTTATCCGCCTCATTCAACAACTATATGAAGATGCTACATGCCAAGTAATCCACAATGGGAAGCTCAGTGATGCCTTTGAAGTGAAGACAGGAGTGAAACAAGGTTGCCTACTATCACCCATGATATTCTTGATTGTGGTGGACTGGATCATGCAGCAAACAGTAGGCAGCGAGAAGAGGGGGATACACTGGACGACGGAAAAGAACCTAGAAGACTTGGATTTCGCCGATGACTTATGCCTAATGTCACATAAACTTGAAGATCTGCAGGCAAAAACTAACAAGTTGATAGAAGAGGCAGCGAAGACGGGACTTCAGGTGAATATAGAGAAGACAGAAGTGATGAAGATACCGCACCACCACCATCAACAACAACAACAACAAACTCCAATCACCGTCAACGGGAGAAACTTAAAGGAAGTAACCTCCTTCACTTATCTAGGAAGCACTGTTTCAACTACAGGCGGAACGGACGAGGACGTCAAAGTCAGAATCGGAAAAGCAAGACAGGCGTTCATTAGCCTGAAACCAGTGTGGAGATCTTCTGCACTCCACTCAGCATGCGGAACAAGATACGGATTTTCAACACCAACGTCAAGTCAGTGCTCTTGTATGGCTCAGAGACTTGGTGCGCCACGAAAGGTATTTCCAATAAACTACAGACATTCATCAACAACTGCTTACGCTCGCTGCTGAAGATCAGATGGCCAGAAAAAATAAGCAACAAGGAACTCTGGGAACGAACCAACCAAGAACCTATCACGCAACAAATATGCAGGAAGAAGTGGAGATGGATTGGCCATGCACTGAGAAGGCCGACGGAGGACATCACGCGTCAGGCCACACCCTTGAGTGGAATCCCCATGGGAAGCGACGAGTTGGACGTCCGAGGGTGACATGGAGGAGGTCGTGCGAGCAGGAAATGAGAGCTTCTGGGCTGTCGTGGGACCAGGTTCAAAAGATCTCAGAGAACAGAGGTCACTGGAGGCGTGCTACTGAAGCCCTATGTTCCATTAGGAACCCAAGGGACTAATAATAATAATAATAATATCTTCGACATTCGAGGGTTGTGATTCATAACTGTCTAATAGGACATAGATAACAGCAGAGAAACATATCCATCCTTCGGTGCATAGTCAAATATCTTATCAACTTCATGATTGATGTTGAATGGTTCTAATGCATCTGAACTGAAATTTTGTCAGTGTACAAGTGATTTGCCTGATAAATGAATTCATGAATACATTTATCATCGTAAAAAAGGACATCCCAAGATTTATTTCGTAATCAGTCTATATTGATAACAGGAATGCAACGAAGGAAGGGAATATTCTGGAAACCATATAACATTGTTATCTAACTATTACAAAAACGTCAGTAGATCAGTTATATACTGTGTAGATCGTATACATAGTCAAGTTTCTCTCTAAAGTATTTTTACTCACTGCTATTTTGACTGACGTCAATCGGCTACTTTGACCTATGTACATGACCTCATCAATATATGGTGATATTTAATAGACTAGGTAATGAAATAGTAGAGAATATTTGAAAGAAGCCAAATTGGAAACGATAAGCTGAACGTCCGAGATGAGGTTAACATGAAGGAGATGGTATATCAAGAAGAAATGAAAGCTTGTGGACGTTGATGAAGCCAAGTTGAATGGATTGCAGAGAATAGAGTGGAATGGAGACATACTACTGAAGCCCTATATAAATACTTGAAGAATCGATAAGAAACTTGTAGGAAATGAAACCAAGTAATGCTTTAAATTCATATTAACCAATTTACACTGTTTATATACACATGTATGCCTGTTTATTTACTGAAATATTATATATATATATATATATATATATATATATAATTATTATTATTAACTATATTATTATTATATTATTATTTTGATTATATTATTATTATTAGTCCCTTGGGTTCCTAGTGGAACATAGGGCTTTACTAGCACGTCTCTAGTGACATTTGTTCTCTAAGATCTTTTGAACCTGGTTCCACGACAGCCCACAAGCTCTCATTCCCTCTTCGCACGACCTCCTCCATCTCACCCTCACCTCGGACACCCAACTCGTCGCTTCCCATGGGGATTCCACTCGAGGGCCCGATGCGTGATGTCCCCAGTCGGCCTTCTCAGTGCATGGCCAATCCATCTCCACTTCTTCCTGCATATTTGTTACGCGATAGCTTCTTGGTTGCTTCGTTCCCAGAGTTCCTTGTTGCTTATTCTCATTATTCTGGCCATCCATCTGATCTTCAGTAGCGAGTGAGCATAAGCAGTTGTTGATGAATGTCTGTAGTTTATTGGAAATCCCTTTCGTAACGCCCAAAGTCTCTCAACCATCACACAGAATCACTGATTTGACTAGGTTGGTGTTGAAAATTCGCATCTTGTTCCACATGCTGAGTGCAGTGCAGTGCAGTGCAGTAGATCTCCACACTGGTTTCAGGTTAATGAACGCCTGTCTTGCTTTTCCGATTCTGACTGGTTTTGACATCCTCATCTGTGCCTGTGTCACTTGTAGTTGAAACAGTGATGCTTAGATAGGTGAAGGAGGTTAATTCCTTTAAGTTTCTCCCGTTGCTGGTGATTGGAGTTTGTTGTTGTTGTTGGAGTTGTTGGTGCGGTATCTTCATCACATCTCTCTGTCTTCTCTATATTCACTTGAAGTCCCGTTTTCGCTGCCTCACCGCTTCTGCCAACTTGTTAGTTTTTGCCTATAGATCTTCAAGTTTATGTGACATCAGGCACAAGTCATCGGTGAAATCCAAGTCTTCTAGGTTTTTTCCGCAGTCCAGTGTATCCCCATCTTCTCTCTGCCCACTGTTTCCTGCATTACTATTTTTATTATCATTATTTTATTTTATATTATCATTATTATATTTTTATATTATATTATTATTATTATATTATTTTTTCATATTATCATCACATTTCGATGAATAAATCGTAGAAGTGAGTTAGGAAATGTTTCTTTAAGAAAATTTATACATTTTTTCAATTGATTTTCATTCAATGAATATATATGACATTGATATATAATTTTCCATCGATGAATTATTCCATTTGTTATATATTCAGGTATATTGAATGGTCCATTGATTTGTATTTCACAAGCATTTTTCATACTTACAGATTTTATTCGTCTATCTCTACTATTCAAATAACTTTTAATCAGATCATCATATTGATTTAACTCAAAAATTTCTTCATACATATAAGTAAATCGTTGATCCCTATCATAATCTGAAGAGTAGATATTATTCTCTGGAATTATATACAATTTATCTTTATATCTAATTGGAATGTTTCGTGTTATCTTCTGTAAATGATTGTCTTTTATTTCAATAGTATCTAAACATGATGAATAAATGAAGGGCTTCAATTTTTTTCTATCTATTAGTGTAGATGATCTACATTGAAGAAGATGATTTATTGTCTTGTTACAATGAACCATCTTCAATACTGGTTCAGTATCATCATTCTTTGAACATTGAATATTTTCAAATTTAAGTGTATTATACATATAATTTTGTTTATTTTTTAATGAATAATACTTCGATTGTCTAACACCTTCATTATATGTTTGTATAGAATCTAATCTTGGGAAATAATTGTTAAGTTTATCTATAGTTGTTATTCTTTTCCTTGTTGTTCATTACTTTGTGATACACCTGATATATCTTTCAAATTAACTTGAGACTGAGACATTTTCAAAGAGGATAATATTAATGATGAGCTAGTCGATAAAGAATTTTTATATTCTCTTGTCTCTTCCAAGATAACTAAGTCTCCTTTATCTGGTGGTTTTATATGTTGACTTCTTGAGCAAGTATACAAAGAATTTGACTCATTATTGTCTTCATTATCTTTCCATATAGTTTTCTGCATTGGTATCGTCTTTCGATTTGTTGAATAAGCTACTTGTTCTAGTAGCCAGTTGTGTAATATATCATGTTTTTCATTTTCAGTAGTCATTTGAAATAGATTATCAATTAAGGAAGTTGTTAGACTGTGTTGTTGAGTATTATGTAGCTGAATTTCTTGATTTACATTGGAATCCAGAGGTTTTTTCCCATTACAAATTGTATCATGATTCGATGTATACAAAGAAAACTGTGGATTTGTTTCTTGTTTACTTCTACTAGCATGTTTAACATGAACAAGTTGATCCTTATTCACTTGTTCTTCTGTTTCCTCTCTGTTCTTTATACGTTCTTGTGTACACTTGTAAACTGATCCTTGGTAATTAGAATTAGTAGATGGAACTATTTCACAAACTGAACAGTAAGAACAAGATCTTCTGGAATGATTACAATTAAGTTTTGAATATTTAATCTGACTAATGGTACTGTTGACCTGGCAAGGTACTTCACAAACACTTTCAGTTGAATATTCTTTGTTCAAAGTGTTATTTTCGACTCCATTATTAATTCTTGGATGATTCCGTTTCGACAGATAGTCAGATTGACAGTAATTTTTACTTTCTGTAATTGTATCAAGAGAATTATGCTTATCACAATGTAGACTGTTGCAGTATGTCATATTGTTGTCTTGATGATCAGAACTCCTTTTCTTGTAAGCACTAAGATTGGGTGTTTTCTTGATAGAAAGTGAAAGATAGACACTTTGTCGGTCATTTGATTCATGCTGATTATTATCTGCAGACGTAGGACTTGTAGTCCCTCAACGAATACAACTTTATCAAACTCATCTGAGATAAAATCTTCGCCATCATTCTTATCCATAGGAAACAAATCAGTAGACGGATTCTTAACAACATTAGCATGTAACATTTCAGATCTAGTTAGGCAATCATTTTCATGTATATTAGAGGCAAAGTTTTGATACAAAGGGAATTCAACAGAGATGTTCTCATAGATTATCGGTTCATGCTTATTCACAGACTCCTTATCTAAATTATCACCCATACCTTTTTGAGTTTCTATAAAACCATTTGAAATTTCAGTAAACTGTTTCGGAATTTTATACTTTGTTTGTAAAACAGGTTGAAAGTTATTTATTTGTTTTGTATATAATTCTGAGTATGGTATATTCTGTTGAATTAAATCACGACGACTACTTTTATTTTCTTCATGTTGTGTTAAAAAGGATGAGTATTCATTCTTCAGGTTTAGTGAACTCTTCGATATGCTGTTCACATTTCCTATTTTATTGTTCACTGCCTTATTATTGGTGTATTGAGGAAATTTCCTGAGATCAGGTGGATTGGGTATATTTTGTTCGGTCAAAATGACATGACTTATCGGAGCATGAACTACAGGTACAGCATAATCGTTTGAAGTATTTTCTTCAATTGATGCTTGCGTAGAAGTAGATATCGTTGTTTCTGTGTTCCAGTGTTCACAACCACTAATCAATGGTAATTCGGATACCTTATTACCATCTTCTAGTGATAACGAACTTCTATTCAAAAGGCTAAGTAGACATAAATATTTTAATTCCTATAAAAAATTTTTTTGGGGACAATACAAAAATATGCCCAATTAGTCATTTTGACGGGGAAGATGGGTAGCTTTGAATGATAAATAGTGTGAAGTAATTACCAACTGTCTACTTCTCTTGTTTAGGCTTAAACTGATCACTGATGTGTTAAGTAGTTGAAAGCAGTCAACATTTGAAGCTCGTTATTTAGTGTTGCTGATTGTCAGCACTCGCTTACAAGGCATACTTATGATCTTAAGGAAACTGTTTTCCATCCAGAGATCTAGACTGGCTAAAAAGTCCGGTAAACAGTTACAAATTACTGAGGTAACTAGATTACAGATGTCCTGCAACACGATAGATTCATATCAACTGATAAAAACACACTGGTCACTAGAAATATTCCCTTCAGGAAGTCAAATCATATGAACGACACTACTTCTAGTTTTCTACCTGATGAAGATATTTACAGATCATGAAAAACTAACAGTCCAAGATGAGAATAACACACCTAAGTGATAAACACTGCAGAAAACACACCAAGACTAGCATGATTTGATGAGAACCTCCCTATATCAGTAAAATCATAAATTTTCGTATGAAAATACTTGAAGATCGCACGTTTCGTGAAATCATCCGTTGCCTCTTGGTGATAAGTACCAATAAGTGTGAAAATTAAGTCAAGTATACCAAGTATTTCAGTTTCTCTAAGAGCTGTTATATATTTGACCTACCATGGTGCATCTAGACCTAATGAAGTAACCTGTTTAACAAATAAATTGATTCCTATCGAGAATATCTTAAGTAAACACTATGGTTATTATATACTGCCTTGAAATTAAGTAGCTTTGGAACTGATTTTATTGATGACTATACACTGATTATTAATTCTTGGTTATAAATTTCTCCTTTTTCAGGTAAATGCCATGAATTGCGATTTGTCGTTGGTACCCTTTTTTCCCTGCTAACGAATAGACCACCGAATATCGCTAAAATGCAAAATTGCCCTGCATAAAATTAACCTTTGTGATTGTACTGAAACTAGGAAAAGCTGTATTCTAATCTTATCATCGGAGACATATTTTTATTAGCTGTATATGTTGGCACAATACAGACTCTTCTGAACACCCTTAATGGTAGTTTGAGTAGGTTAGGATACGTTTTCTATCATCAACATGTAAATTATAACTCCTGCATCAATCTTCTCTAACAAGGAGATGTGGTGCAGTCGAAACCAATGATCACTTCGAATTATCCCTGGTGGGTCAGAGACTAACAATCTCTCTGTAGGAATGCAGAAAGCTCACCCGGTTTTCGCTCAACGTGACTGCTCACATGACCATTAAAGATAGAAGACATAAGAAGGGTTTAAGCATTCTACCACTGTTGTCTTCTTAGCAATAGTTAAGTGTCTTAGAACAGCCGCATAAGTTACTTAGAAGCCGAGCGTAGAGTTATCGGGAAAGGAGATTGTGAATGTTTATCAGTTCAGATGGCTGGGACATATGTTACGTATACCCAGTTATCATCAATCCTATCGCACGACTTTTCCTGACAAATTTTTAATCTGTAAAAGGTATGTCAGTTTGAGCCATGTAGCGGTATGTATACCTCTTAGTCGAGTCAACATGACACCAAAATATATACTTGGAGATTGTGGAAGATATGGCTCAGAATTGACGTGAGTGATGTTGGTGAATCCAAATACTACCTTCTTATTGATCGATACAATGAATTTCTTAACTGTTTCATTCTTGAAGACTTTTGAGCACTTTTTATATGATTTCTTGTAAAAGATCCCTCCAAGTACAAAGATAAAATGATTGGTTATATCCTTGGTTTTTCTTTGAAATGAACACCACCAGAAGTGAGTTTTTAATCTTTCCTATCATATATATACGTTATATAGAAGTGGACTTTTTAGTAAGTAAACGTAAATTTCTATCTCTCGGATGCACAACTTGAGTTGCAGAGGTTCTTAACTGTTTGAATGAACCCGCATCACCAAACTTATGCTCACATTTCTGTTGAATTTTCATTGTGAACCGGACGGTAATCCATAACCAGTTAGCTATTTCAAAGTATTGCCTTGAATACTGTTGTTAACAATATCATTTAGATGTGATGACCATTTCTTCCGAAAATATTGTTCTGGAAGTGACTTTGATGAGAATTCCACATACATATTGTTTGGAATAAGGTGATTATTGTTGTTGTTATTAGGATCGTGCGATCAATCTATCAACTCTTTGACACAATTTTTGGAAAAGATCAGGCTTATTCATATTCACAACGACGAGTTGATGGTGTTTTTTGACGTTACAGCTCCATATATCTCTACTGAATCGAAATTAGCTAAGGATACAATAACTCTTATCCTCACCAATGAGTCATACTTCATGAATTACAAACAATTACTACGTTCAATTTTGGTAACAAAAGCTGTTTTCAGATGAGATTGAAACTCTAGAAACAGACATTAAGAACGTTAATGTGATCCCCTAAATCAAAAGTAATTGCAGAAAAAGTAATACGAAGCTTGGAAACTGTTGTATTACTATTTATCAAACCAAAACTTTGGACCTGATATGTAAATGACACTTTCATCATCATTCAAAGAAACAAACTGTTAAACAGTGGAATCCATGATGCTCATTTCGTCCTACTTGGGACAGGTCAGCTGGATGTACCTGCACCCCAGTGCCCAGTGATGTTATTCCCGTGAAGATTCGGACTCGGAAGCGATCACTCCAAACGACAGGGCGTTATCCACTACACCACAGAGCTACGATAGCCACTTCTTGCGCGACGGGTATAGTTTTTAGGATATATAATGTTTTTTATATGATATCGTCGTTGATTGGATCAAATTGATCGGTCTCTGTTGGCGTATGGGATCCTGTGCGGATGCCTCGATATTACGTGTGCTCCTATGATAGTAATGATGGATAGTGGCTGGCAACGGAATCTAGGATCCGCATTTCGTCTTATTTGGGACTCGTCAGATGTATGTGCCTGCTTCCCGGTGAGTGATGTTGTTCCCACCGAGTCCCAAAGAAGACGAAATGCGGATCCTGGATTCCACTGCAAGCCACTTTCCATCATTACTATCATAAGAGCACATGTAATATCGACGTATCGGTACAGGAGCCCATGTGCCAATAGAGACCGATCAATTCGATCCAATCAACGACGGTATCATATAAAAACAATTATATGTACTAAAAACTGGTAAACCTTTACAAACTAATCAACAACTATTTCGATGACATCACATTCAAAGCTGAAGAGGTGCTCTGATCACCTGAACGGATCCGGGATAATCGAAAACTGGAATATGTAGGAAAGCAACTGATACGGCTCAACTACAGTAGTAAAAACGCAACAGTACGTAAAACTAGTTGTATAAAAACAAACTATGCCAGGGAAGCTTTAGAAATGTAGGTCATTCAGTGGTCAACAGATTTGTTGATTTTAACCAACACTACCAACCAACAAGAAACAACAAGCAGGTCAAAGTTCATGTCGACAGGACAGACAATTGAAATATATATGGAGACAATGATACTATCTTAGCAGAAACCACCAACTCCACCCAAGGTCATCAGAACCACCTACTAAGTCACTTGTGGAGAAAGTCCCATAACTCACTTCTTTATGAAGTTTATACTGATGATTTTGTCAAGAATGACAGTGACAGCTTCACGAATAAACTATCCAGTTCAAAGAACATCGAAAAGAAGACTTCGTTTCAATGTTATCAATATCAAAATTATAACTAGTCACTTGAAAGTTAGTTGTGGCAAACAGTACCCAAAAGGAAATATGTCTTTGGATTTCTATGGCTAGAATTTTGTAGTAATCTAGATGAGGTGACAACGGTGACAACAGCATTCATTTCCTGTTGATACTGACCATAATGCATAGTAGGGATTTATGAGTTGTGTAAGAGATATACAAGTGAGGAAGTGATGATAACTACTAAAGTAATTACCTGGAGTTGGAAAGCTGTTTGAATCTCTACATCCCTGAATACCTTTATTTCTTCAAGTAATTCTGACTGTGTACCTCTAGACTTCTTATTAAAATCACAACAGTCTTTCAAATCTTTCAAAGATGTCTTTTCAAATTTCAACAATTGAGCTTGTGTTGTAATCCTTGTCCCAACCTTTTCATTATCACTTTTATTGGAATTCATATCGCTACTTTCTAATTTAGACTTAGAATCTACTCCCAAGTTTCTTGAACTATTGACTTCATCTCTTTTTTCAGATGAACAGATAGGCGATATGTACTTTGGAATAACTGTTTGATTAGTTGATACAAACAACTGTGCTTCATTGTTATTCAAGTAAGCTATTGACTCATGACCTTTTATCCCCACTAAGAAATCATAATTTGAGTCAATTTCAGTGTAATCAAACAATTTTTGACTTATTGTTGTGTAATTCCATTCATTCTGTAATGAATTATCTCCATTATTTTGTTTTTTATCATAGTTACAATTGAACAATAATGATCTAATATTTTCATAATCATTTATTCTAGTTTCATGAATAGATTGTTTATATGAATCATTATTCCATATTGTATTGAATGCCTCTTTACTAATTATCTTACATGGTACAGCTTTTACACATAAAGTTTCCTCTTGAATATAATCATCTGAACAGGATGTTGATGTTTCACCACCTTGTAAATTAATTGTAATTTCAGTTATATATCGTTTCTTGGAATCATCTCTTCGAGATATACTTTCAATACTGGAAAGTTTATCATTATTTACTAGAGATGAATAGTTATAGCATTTCGACTGTTGTTTAACTTGTAAATTTTCACTATTACAATTAGATATACAACCTAGAACAGAATCTTGAACATCTCCTATAGTAGATGTTGTTAAAGAACTCTGAACTAATAGTTTTGAGTTGATTATTTGATTACCTTGGGAATTTTGAGTATTTTCAAATGTTTGCATTTTATCACTATTGAAAAAATGATTATTATCATGTGTAATATATTCTTTCAATGGATAAACTTCAGATTTGACTCCTTGTATGATTGATTCAAAGGAGTTGTTTTGAAGTTTAGGATCGATTGATTCTGTTCTCAAATAACAATACATGATACATTAGTATTAGTATTACTATTCATTTGATCAAGCCAAGTTTCATTCAGTCAGCTTCTTTTATAGTTAGAAATGTTTTACATTCTGTATGTTTGTATTTTAGTCAAAATGTTTCTTTCAGATTATATACATAGATATTTCTTTATCATTGATTTCTGTTAAATGACTTGAAATATGATAACTTTTACTTAATTCCTTGAATATTATGAAATAAGATCCATTTTCCAACCATTTCTATCTTTCTTGTAAATGAATTAACTAATCCAAATAAATAAAATAAAAGGCATATAATTATGCGTACTTACTGTAAAGTTATATATAAAGCCTGAATTAAATGACACAATTAAAAATCAATATCGAAGTGAATCGATCAATAAAAAGTGTATGAACGTGATCATGTATATCATATAATATTGACACTGACGTAATCTATCAACCAATAAGAAGTGAGATGAAGGTCAATTTCAGGTCATTAAGATAACCAATCAAAATAAACATTGAGATAATGATAAGACTTTGACAAAAACGACCAATCATATACAAGGCCATCAAGACAAACTACTAGATAAATTGCAAAGAAAACCTTATCACTCATTTCTTTATGAAGTTTATGTTGATAATGTTATCTAGGATGACAGCGAAAGCTCCACGACTAAACAATCCCGTCAAATATATATATATATATATATAGAAGTAGTATTCATCATGGACTGACATCATTTGAGGAACCATTGAAAATCTGGGAGCACTGGACACGTGTTTGGTCGTAGTATGGGACTTCTGAGCAGTAGACACCCACAACCCGGCTAGGGATGGAACTCACAACCTTCAGGTTTCACGGTGACCACGTCAACCACTCAGCCAAGATTGTCACCCAAGGTTTTCAGGTCTTCTGTCGTGAATTGATAGATGTTGAAAATTGTGAACCACTGGAAACCGACCGAGTGGCTGAATGGTTAACGCGTTCGGTGTGAAACCTGAAGGTCTTGAGTTGCATCCCTAGCTGGTCGTGGGTGCGTACTGCTCAGGAGTCCCATACTAGTCAGACTAAACAGGTGTCGAGTGCTCTCACATTTTCAATGATTTCCCAACTGATGTCAGTCCATGAGGAATACTACTTCCAAATTAAAAACAAAACCGCATCCATCTCAAAAGAATATATATCTGTGTAACCTTCAGCGATTCACAGGTCGTACATATACCTTCATTTGAAGACATTTAATGAACATTTGGAACAGAAGTGTTGTCATCTGTTACCTGTCGATACTTGTAATTTCGCGTTATTACTTTGGAAGGAATTACTCGACCTGTGTCCGCAGGTCAGCTGCTACGTGAATGCCTTGATACTACTTCAATACTCATACTATATCTTACTTGATGGTTAACTGTATAAAGCAGGACATGTGTTCCGTCTTATTTGTGACTCCTTAGCTGGATGTACTTACAAATATGCGTTGTGAATCTCACCTTTGAGCACTAAGTAAAATGTAACATTATGAATAATCAGACAGTATCCACACTTGCCAACAGAGGTCGAGGAATTCGACCCAGTAGGGAAACGCGAAGTAAAAGCACCTTATACTGGCTTCACAAGGGTTAACTCTTGTGCCTTAATGGCCCAGTGGATAGTGCTTTGGTGTTTGAAGTAATAGGTGCTAGGTTCGAGCCACGGGGGAAAAAATACCACTCACTGGGATGCAGATGCATCCGGCTGATGTAGAATAAAGTTCCGCGTAAGTTTTTATCGTCTGGAATTTTATGGGAAGTATAAATTTTACCGAGGTTACTAAATAAACATATGCATGAAGTTTTGGTTGACAAAATTTCAGTATTCTTCACTTTGAAATGAATGTAAGTCGTCAACTATTGACTCATGTCACCTTGAGGATTTCATCAAAGCATTATACACTAACCTGTATGACTCTAGCCAATATTTGTAGATTCCACGGATTAGTGTCTCATCTTGCTCTGATGAATCTCAGCTTTGTCATTACTCTCACCTTACTTCAGTTTAAATTGCACGTGGAGGCCAGTTATAGCTCGGTATGTATAAAATACTTTGAAGACGCTTCATTTGCTGAAGCCTTACACCTTCCTCAACCGACACCTCTTTTCTCTACATGATAATTTACACCTAACCTCAAAGTTGCTCACATAGTGATCGAATCACTTGCCAGCGATCGTACGATAACATCTTTGATAAACTGTTTATCATCCATGTTTTCTTCCCATGGATCTTGTTTCATAGTTATACAGTAACAAAGAACGAACTACTGTTCAGTACAAAATGACAAATATAACTGCAATAAGACCCTACTGATTTTGTAGTACCCACGTAAAAATAAGTTGCCAACATTCAGCCAAAAGTTATCTGGTACAAAAATCTCACAAACCAGACAGTTAGAAAATCATTGTCAGTTGTTCCCTATGAAGCTTTTAAGGATTCCTTTATTGATTCCCAGTTAGTATTCATCAAGGTCTGTCATCACTTCAAGAATCACTGAAGACCTGAGAGCACTTGGAAGTTGTTCCGTCCTAGTCAGAAGTACGCACCCTACAGGGGTCGAACCTAAGACGTCTGCCTGTCGTGGTTACAACCCAACCATTGAGTCGAAGAACGGCAAAATTAGACTTGTTGTTAGTACACAGCTCTTTCAGCTGCCAGAAATTGTATAAAAATACTAGAGCAATGAAACTTGGGTGAAACTCATAGAAATGAGAAAAGTAGTAATCCCAAGAAGCCAAAAGTTATCGGAATAGAAGGAGAGAAGATAAAATAAAATTGGAAATGATCCCAAAAATTCAATGAAGATAATGTTTGACTAACTCAATGTCAATGAAATAGGTTCTGAGCCGTATGACGCAGACTTCCTAACACCAGAATTCGCTACCCCGTGGGCTACACCTGGGAACTCTTCATTTTGGCATATTTAGCAGATCGACAGTAGGAGAATTCATGAATTCATATCAAATTTTATTCCTGTCACCTCTGAATAAACTATTTGCTGCTTAGTATTGATCAGTGGTTCATAAAACTACTTGGGAGAAGGATAGGTTGATAATTCACTTACAGATAGAGGGGGCTAAAGCGATTGGTTGAAGACATCGAGGAGCCATTCAACCGACTAGCTAGCTAGTGTAACTGTAGAATTTGGGCAGTATGGTAGAATATAATGTCATATTCAATTCGTTTATGTGATTTATAACACAATGATACAGTATTACTTAAATGATGATATTTCCAGTATCTCATTCAACAACTATATGAAGAGGCCACACACAAAGTAATTCACAATGGGAAACTCAGTAACGCCTATGAAGTGAAGACAGGAGTAAAACAAGGCTATCTACTATCACCCACTATATTCCTGATTGTGGTCTACTGAACTGGATCATGCAACAAACAGTAAGGAGAGAGAGGAGGGGGATACGCTATTTGACTGGGGAAAAGATCCTAGAATATTTGGATTTCGCCAGTGATGACTTGTGTCTGATGTGTTGTGGTGCAAACTCGAAGATGTACAGGCGAAAACTAAGAAGTTGACAGAAGAGGCGAGGCAGGGCAGTGAAGACGGGACTTGAAGTGAATGTAGAGAAGACACAGGTGATGAAGATTATCAACCAACCAACCAACACCACCACCAAAAACAAGAAGCTCCAATCACCGTCAACGGGAGAAACTTGAACCTGAAGCTCGTGGTTCAATCCCTGGTGGTGCGGGGTCGTGGGTGCGCACTGCTGAGGATTCCCATACTAGTCGGACGAAACAGCTGTCCAGTGCTTTCAGGTTTCCTTTGTTCCTCCAACTTATGTCAATCTGCGATCAGTAACAACTTAGAATATTCACTTATCAATCTCTCCCCCCCCCCTCTCTCTCTCTCCCCATAATCATATTGTAGTTGAGTACAATGGCTTTATTCTATCTTATTGTGTGTGGTTATATGTTAATGCATGCATTGCAACTGGCAACATTTCACGGATATTCAAGTAGATTTAATTGGAAAACAGTTCTTGTAGATGCAGCTTTCTAGAAACTGTAAACTACCCATTGAACAATTATCCATTATAATTTACCCTAGCATCACTCAAGGTTAGATGGTAGATAAAAGGTTAAAGGTTAAACTTTTGAATTCGATGCGCGAAAGCCTGAAGACCTCTATTTCCCAACCACTGTTTATTCATGGAGAATATCTGTTTTAATGGGATGTAGTCAACAGCGTAACCATGCGTTTACATACTCACAATCACCTGCAGTTGTATCCTTTTGTTTGTATTAACAGGAGGAATTTTTATGAGTCCTTCACTGTTCCTGCCTATACATTTAACTATAAATTGACTTCGGTTGCGAAAATATGGAAAATCAGTCTATGTCTATTCAGTATATAGCTACCTACCACAGAGACCCTCTATCTATACTGCCTTGTAACAATTATCTTGTTACCTGTTTGCCTGTACTTTCAAAATCAAGTTAAATTGTGACGCAGTCATTCAGTGTTTCATGGTTTTTAATGTTTCTCCAGCTGATTTGCATCTGTTCTAAAACCATTACGAAGTCAAGCACTTTCTAACAGACTATGTAGTTATTATCATTACTAATTTATTGTAATTTATCCTTGGGTTACTAGTGGAACATAGGGATTCAGTAGAACGTCTCCATTTCACTCTCCTCTCTGCAATCCTTTGAAACTGGCGCCACGACTACCCAGAAGCTCTCATGTCTTTTTCACACACCATCTCCTCCATGTCACCTTCGTCTCAAAAGCCCAACTCGTTGTTTCCTATGCACGTTCCACTCGAGGGACTGGCCTGATGCGTGATGTCCCCGAATTGTCTTCTCACTGCATGCCCAATACAGTTCATCTCCACTTACTTCTGCATATTTGTTCAGCGTTAGTTTCTTACTTAGTTGGTTAGTTATCACCCACACTTCCTCCCTGATTATTATCATTATTCTGGCCATCTGATCTTCAGTGACGAGCCAGAGTAGAAAGTTGTTGATGAATGTCTGTAGTTTGTTGGAAATCTGTTTCGTAACGTGCAAAGTCTCTCAACCATCACATACAAGCACTGACTTGACTGACATTAGTAGTGTTGAAAATCCGTATATTGTTCACACTTTATGCTGAGTGCAGTGCAGTGCAGTAGATCTCCCCACTGGTTTCAGGTTAATGAATGCCTGTCTTGCTGTCTTTCCGATCACGACTGGCTTCGACGTTCTCGTCAGTGCCGCCGATGCCGCCTGTAGTTGAAACGATGTTGCCTCCTACGTAGGTGAAGAAGACTACTTCCCTCAGATTTCTCTCATTCATAGTGACTGGAGCTTGTTGTTGTTGTTGGTGGTGTTGGTTGGTTGGTTGATAATCTTCATCACCTGTGTCTTCTCTACATTCACTTCAAGTCCCGTCTTCACTGCCCTGCCTCGCCTCTTCTGTCAACTTCTTAGTTTTCGCCTGTACATCTTCGAGTTTGCACCACAACACATCAGACACAAGTCATCACTGGCGAAATCCAAATATTCTAGGATCTTTTCCCCAGTCAAATAGCGTATCCCCCTCCTCTCTCTCCTTACTGTTTGTTGCATGATCCAGTTCAGTAGACCACAATCAGGAATATAGTGGGTGATAGTAGATAGCCTTGTTTTACTCCTGTCTTCACTTCAAAGGCGTCACTGAGTTTCACATTGTGAATTACTTTGTGTGTGGCATCTTCATATAGTTTTTGAATGAGGTTGATAAAGGTTTGTGGTATTCCATAGTATTGGAGCAGTTGCCTGCCAAATTACTTGTCGGTCGACGCTGTCGAAGGCCTTTTCAAAGTAGATGAATTTGAGATAGAGAGCTGACTGCCATTCTATGCTCTGTTCAATGATGATGCGTAGAGTTGCGTTGCAATTTGATGAGCACATGATTTGTTATTTCTGAATACAGCCAGTTGGCGCGCAGCATAGTATGATTGTGACTTCTCTTCCTCTTTATATGAATCTTGATAGTGGAGTAGATTGGTTCCCACTGCATGAGAGCCTTCGATGCTCTCGGGGACATTATGATGGACACTCCAAAACTCAGTGTGCTCGTGGTTGTCGTCTTGGTGACCGGAGTAGATTATTGACTACCCAGTTGACAGTTTGGAGAGTCCACTTCCATTCCATCTGCTTTCACAGATTCCTAGCACTTCTATTCTTTACCTCCTCATCACTTTTGAAATCTGGGTAGCCTTGGTAGGTTCATACATGGTGTGGACATTCCATGTCCCCATCCTTACTTTTGCTTTCATTGGGAAAAGAGGAGAGACACTAGCCGAATGGCTTCCCGAAGGCTTTCACCAACTGGCGTCATTTCGTCTCTCGGATTCTAGCGGGAATAAGTTTGTTTTTGTTTTTTATATTTTCTTTGTACTTCAGAGTTTTTTTAGCGATTGGACTGGATTGGTTTTCTGGAGTAGGGTTGCTAGCCCTATGCACCAACCTTCCCTCTTTACCCGGGCTTAGGACCGAATTGTAGCTAGTGAACTAGCTAACAGGCTGTAAGTATGTTTAATTCAACACCATCAAAATGTATTAAACAACCCAGCTCAGAGAACATAATGCAATCAAGACCATTCACCTGAGCTACAAATATTCTCCATCATTTCAAAATGACGCGAGCGTAACATGCTTCACGTTGTTCAAAGATAGGAGAACTTCTTTAACAGGCAAGCTTTCATAAAAGAACAACTATTCTTTTTGTATGAGTGCCAACATCCACATGTTCTGTCGGAGAGTATCAGATACAGACCACCGATTGACTGTCCAATAGGACAGAAAATATTTGAACAAAGTGGAAGACAAATGGTACAATTGATGATCACAGATGTACATGATCGGGTCCGGAAATACCAATCAGTGATTAGTAATCAAAAGAGACAGGACAACATTGACAACTGCAACTGAAGAATCAGTTAGATGACACAAAGAACAACTGAGAAAAGTCCTCAGGAAAAACCTGCTCAAAATCTCAAAGCACCTACAACCGAGGAAACAGACGACTGTGTTGACAACTTATCAAAGCAACCACTAATAAAAATTGAAGAACTTCAAAAAGGATCGAATTACAATACAAGAGATACCTTGAAACCAGAATTATTTTCGGCATTAGAACATCAGGATTAAATGAGGTTACTCAACAATAAATACGCCAAACAATCTTACCAGTGACCAGGCAGAAGAGATACCACACTCAAGCAAATACTCAAGAACAGAAAACATTACAAAGGCTGAAAAATTAGACTACATCAAGGAGGCAGAGGATTTACTCAAATACGAAAATGGACATCAACAACTTGAAACCGAACGTATCCACAAGTTTGATAACCAGATAAATAGAACCTTGAACAAACTGTTCAAAGCGGAAAAGATAACAAAGCAAGACAAATGGCAAATGAAGTCGAATGAACTCATCGTTCCTCGGTTCTACGGCAGACCAAAACTACGCAAACCAGATATCCTTCTACGACTAACAGTCTCACTTCCGGGAACTCCATCACACAACATATCAAGAGAACTTTTGAGAAAACTGTAATACCTCGTTCAATCATGCGGACATTCCATCAAGTCACCAACAGAGTTCTTAGAAAAGATCAAAACCATTAACACAGATAACGAAGATACACACCTTTCAGAATGCACAGAACTTAAATGTTCAAGTCTGATGGAACTCATCGATCTTTGTCTGACAATATACTTCCAATCGAGTGGCAAGATATACAAATGGATGGAAGGAACTCCAATGGGGTTACCAATATCGGGACTAATTGCGGAAGCCGTAATGCAGAGACTGGAAGCCATCACTCTACCTACCGTTAGACCGGAAATCTCAGTTGGCTATGTAGACGATACTTTTGTCATCATCAAAATAGATGAGTCAGAAAACACTCACAGTTTCATCAACGATCTCTTCAATGACGTCTAATTCACAATGGAGAGGAAGTCAAACAACCAACTACCACTCCTGGATATTCTAGTCAGTAGGGAAAATGTTGGGAAGCTGGAAACACAAGTGTACAAGAAGCTAACACACACTGATCAAATCCTTAGTTACAGTAGCCACAACCCAACAACGCACAAAATCGCTTGCCTACAGACTCTATTCAAAAGAGGGAGAGCACACTGTAGTACAATAACTTCACAGAGAAACAAAGAAAAATTACTTGATATCTAGCCTAAAGGAGAACTCTATCAAAAGATGTCTACCCTGTACATTATCAACTACAAAGTCATCGACAGAAATCAACAAACGCATCATCCTACCATACATAAAGAATGTATCAGAAATCACAAGATTACTGAGAGCGCTTGGAATTGGTGTGGCCACTCATACAACAACAAATTCACTCAAAACACTATTATCCAGACCAAACGATGCAACAACCAAACAAGACAAACCCATCATCATTTACCAACTCAACTACAATAACTACAATCAACACCACACATTGGACAAAGTGCTCACCCTCTTCACCTTCGTCTACATCAACACCAATTGGCTAGTAAACTTCACACACAACATTTCATCACTCATCACTCAATCCACGTGGATAACAACTATGCATTTGAATTGAATTTCAACAATGTGGAGATGTTGAACGGTGGGAGGGAACACAAAGAATATCATCAGAGAACTCCTAGAAGCTTGGTATACACGTCAGTCAGTCAGTCAGTCAATCAGTCAGCAATCAGTAGATGTGTAGACGTAAACTGAATTTGTCAACCAATGAGAAAAATGATAAACGACAGAAAGATGAGAGGTGAAGCAGAGGAAGGAGGAGCCAACAGGAGAATCTAAACAGTGAGTCAATGACACAACAATCAAAGTAAACAATCAATCACACATAAAGTAGTTGGTCAGAGCAAGCTACTGAATCACTCACTGAGAGATAGTGACAGCTCACTTCATACAGAAGTTAGTGGTGATGATGTCACTGTGTAGAAAAATGATGAAAGCTGTATGATTAAGTAATCGAGCTCAGCGAACACAATACTATTAAGATATTAACATAATAGTGGACACAGATGGTAGATAACCTTTGGTGTTTATGTACTGTAGGTTTACTTGCTTAAGTTATACCATCCATTGAACTGAATCAGGAAGTAATCGATATAGCAAGAGATTTGAAAATTTCCCAATGAACATTTCGTGTAATAAGACACTGAATGTAGTCAAATCAGGGACAATATTTCTCAGTATATTTGCCTAAAACTTTGTTTCATTTGGATTTATATTAAGAAGAATTTTGATAAGATTCTTGGAAACCACCACCTAATATGGTAGAGATGATGGTTAGTATCTTACTCACGATTGATTATCCTCTAATGATAAGAATGAGTTTACATCTTGTACTACAACTGAAAGATGCATTTTCTTGGTTGTTTTAACTTAATTGAAGAGTATCGTAATAAGTTAATAACTTATCAGTATGGCTTTGTAAGAGATATTATTGTATACCATTTAACCAAAAGCTTAGAAGGTATCAAATGTTTACGTGAGGATTTGGAAAGTATGAAATCTCTAACTGAAGCGCCAGAATGTATGAATGCAACTCTTTATAAAGGATTTCAACAGTTTAATTGTAAAAAATGTGAATATTGATCACTTGGAAGGAACCCGAAGAAAAAGATTTAACATCAAGTACATCACAAAATAGATCATATTTCCTTCCAGTTGTTGAGGTTTACAGAGGATTATAATCTCTTACAAATACACTTCAAAGTAAGTATATTTTGACAAACTTATATTGTTATGGTTTTTTTCTTAAAGGTGTACATGTTTCCATCAACGTGAACAGAGGGTGGGAAGGTTACCTGGAACATGCAACTATGTAGGCTTCGTCAAGCCTTTTGACATGAGTATACATCCAAATACGCTACCGTGTCAGCAACTGATGTCATCCAATTCTTTGTGAATTAATCTCTGTCGGGGAGGGCCGGAAGTCTAATCTATATCATTTCATGTTTCTACAGATTGTATATAATCGCTATGATATTATTATTATTTATCATTAGTCCCTTAAGTTCATAATGGAACATACCGCTTCACTAGCACGTCTCCAGTGAATTCTGTTCTCTGAGATCTTTCGAACCTGCCTCCACAACAGCCCACAACCTCTCATTTCTTCCTCGCACGACCTCCTCCATGTCACCCCCACCTCAAACGACCAACTCGTCGCTTCCCATCTGGGTTCCACTCGAGCAACTGGCCTGACGCATGATGTCCTCAGTCGGCCTTCTCAGTGCATGCCCAATCCATCTCCACTTCCTTACAGTGCAGATTTATTGGATGATAGGTCCTTGCTTGGTTCGTTCCCAGAGCTCCTTGTTGCTTATTCTCACTATTCTGGTCATCCATCTGATCTTGAGTAGCGAGTGAGCGTAAGCAGTTGTTGATGAATGTCTGTAGTTTATTGGAAATCCCTTTCGTAACACGTCAAGTCTCTCAACCATACAGAAGCATTGACTTGACTAGGTTGGTGTTGAAAATCCGGATGTTGTTCACGCTTTATGCTGAGTGCAGTGCAGAAGATCTCCACACTGGTTTCAGGTTAATGAACGCCTGTCTTGCTTTTCCGATTCTGACTGGTTTTGACATCCTCGTCTGTGCCTGTGTCGCCTGTAGTTGAAACAGTGCTTCCTAGATAGGTGAAGGAGGTTACTTCCTGTAAGTTTCTCCCGTTGATGGTGACTGGAGTTTGTTGTTGATGTTGGAGTTGTTGCTGCGGCATCTTCATCACCTCTCTCTGTCTTCTCTGTATTCAGCTGAAGTCCCGTCTTCGCTGCCCTACCTCTTCTGCCAACTTGTTAGTTTTCGCCTGTACATCTTCAAGTTTGTGTGACAAGGCATCAGGCACAAGTCATTACTGGCGAAATCCAGATCTTCTAGGTTCTTTGTCGCAGTCCAGTGTATCCCCTCTTCTCGCTCCCCATTGTTTGCTGCATGATCCAGTCCACCACAATAAGGAACAATAATGAACCTTCTATGAATGTTTTCATACTACTTTGGATTGATAAATCTACTATTATCATTATTATTACTTGTCCCTTGGGTTCCTATTCGAACATACGGCTTCAGTGGCACGTCTCCATTTCACTCTCTTCTCTACAGTCTTTTCAAATTGGCTCGACCAATGCTCAAAACCTTTCACTTCTTCTTCATATGATCTTCTCTGTGTCACCCTTGCCTCAGACACCCAACTTGTCGTTTCTTCTTTAGATTCCACTAGAGGGCCTGACGTGACCTGGTGCGTTATGTCCCCAGTAGACCTTCTCAGTGTATATCCAATCCATCTCCACCTTCTTCGGTATATTTGTTGCATGATAGCTTCTTGCTTAATTCGGTCGTTCCCAGACTCCCTTGTTGCTAATTTCTTCTGGCCATCTGATCTTCAGTATCGAGCCAGGTTAGGCAACTGTTGATGTATAGTGTCCGCAGTTTATTGGAAATGCTTTTCGTGACATGCCAAGTCTCTGAATCATTTAGAAGCACTGACTTCACATTGGTATTGAAAATCCGGATGTTGTTCACGCTTTGTGCTGAGTGCAGTGCAGTAGATCTCCACACTGATTTCAGATTAAGAAAGGCCTGTCTTGCTGTCTTTCCTATCCTGGCTTTCGCATCCTCATCTGTTCTACCTGTGGTTGAAAGGATGATGTCTAGGTAGGTAGGTGAAAGCGAAGACTTCATTTAGGTTTCTCCCGTTGATGGTGACTGGCATTTGTTGACGTTGTTGTTGTTGGTGGTGGTTAGATATCTTCATCAGCACTGTCCTCTCTACGTTCACTTGATATCCCGTCTTCGCTACCGTGCCTCTCCTACCAACTTGTTGATTTTCGCCTGTAGATCTTCGAGTTTGTGCGATACTAGACAGAAATCATAGTTGAAATCCAAACCGTGTAGGCTCTTTTCATCTATCAAAGAGCCAGCGTATGCCCATCTTCTCACAACTCCTCACGGTTTGCCGCATGATCCAGTCGACCGCGATCAGGAAGATAGTGGGTGATAGTAGGCAGCCTTGTCTTACTCCTGTATTCATTTCAAAGGCGTCATTGAGCATTTCATTGTGAAGCACTTGGTATGTGGCGACATCATATAGCTACTGTTGAATGAGGGTGATAAACCTTTGTGATACTCAGGTGTTAAAGCAGTGTCCCAATCCAGATGTTGATCAAAAAATCATTACTGGATGCAATAGGCCTTGTGGAATCGATTCATCACAGCCGGATATTCTGAAGATCATATCAGTAACGCTACTTAATCCACACGCTCACTTGTGTACCAGAAAAACTGGAAAATCGAAATGAATAATTAAACAATACACACCAATTCTCATTCAATTGAACTAAGAAAATAAAATTCACAATGTGAAGCTCAGTGATGTTTTGAAGTGAAGACAGGAGTGAAACAAGGTTGCGGCCTACTGTCACCCATCATCTTCCTGATTCTGGTCGAATGGACTGGATCATGCAACAAACAATGGGGAGCGAGAAGAGGGGGATACACTGGACTGCGACAAAGAACCTAGAAGATCTGGATTTCGCCAGTAATGACTTGTGCCTGATGCCTTGTCACACAAACTTGAAGATGTACAGGCGAAAACTAACAAGTTGGCAGAAGAGGTAGGGCAGCGAAGACGGGACTTCAGCTGAATACAGAGAAGACAGAGAGAGGTGATGAAGATGCCGCAGCAACAACTCCAACATCAACAACAAACTCCAGTCACCATCAACGGGAGAAACTTACAGGAAGTAACCTCCTTCACCTATCTAGGAAGCACTGTTTCAACTACAGGCGACACAGGCACAGACGAGGATGTCAAAACCAGTCAGAATCGGAAAAGCAAGACAGGCGTTCATTAACCTGAAACCAGTGTGGAGATCTTCTGCACTGCACTCAGCATAAAGCGTGAACAACATCCGGATTTTCAACACCAACCTAGTCAAGTCAATGCTTCTGTATGGTTGAGAGACTTGACGTGTTACGAAAGGGATTTCCAATAAACTACAGACATTCATCAACAACTGCTTACGCTCACTCGCTACTCAAGATCAGATGGATGACCAGAATAGTGAGAATAAGCAACAAGGAGCTCTGGGAACGAACCAAGCAAGGACCTATCATCCAATAAATCTGCACTGTAAGGAAGTGGAGATGGATTGGGCATGCACTGAGAAGGCCGACTGAGGACATCATGCGTCAGGCCAGTTGCTCGAGTGGAACCCAGATGGGAAGCGACGAGTTGGTCGTTTGAGGTGGGGGTGACATGGAGGAGGTCGTGCGAGGAAGAAATGAGAGGTTGTGGGCTGTTGTGGGGCCAGGTTGAAAAGATTTCGGAGAACAGAGTGGAATGGAGACGTGCTAGTGAGCCCTATGTTCCATTAGGAACCCAAGGGACTAATAATATAATAATGATAATAGATATAATCACAGAAATAATCATCAATCTGCTTTATACTACTGACTACTTCACCAGTAGGCTAAGCATAAGAGGAAAACTTCAAAAGTGTGGTTGAATAATGTTCCGTTTTATTAGATACATAAAGTGCAATACACAGTGAAAGAACAAAATTATTTACTCGGTAACTACCTTCAAGACACAATTCATTCTACATAACCATATCAAGATAATTGCACAACATTCACACATCCTTCATGTAGTCCTCATTCCATTGACCACTATATGATATCCCTTGCAAGCTTCTCAATATATTCACAACACGTGGTAAGTCATTCCTCGTGCATACACCAGCCACTGATTCAATTCCATGTGTAGACAACACGTTTACACTGTTGAAATCAGGGGACACATATGGTTTCTTTACACATACAAATTCAGTAGTCAACCCAATCCAACCCAATACAATCCACCTGTGAAAACAAGATGACAGTTTAGATATTAGTGTCTATAGAACACTTTCACATCCAAATTGTTATTTAGACTTCACATCATCTCACCGTGTGTTAGTCAAGGTTGGCTTGGTAAGAGTTCTAAACAACACAACCAGAAAACTTACCAGTAAGACAGAAGATCAAAGACACCTTACTCATTAACAATTACCCTCCAAAATTAATTGACAAGTTCCCTAGACATCGTAGAAAATATCACTACTATTAGCAACACACCTGTTGATTACAGTGATAATGATGGTAATGATACTGTGAGGAAAGAATTCGACACCCCCATGATACTACCAAACAAGGAGGACACCTCACAGACATTAGGTTCAATTCTCAATAAAGCTGGCTAGCATTCAAGTGGCATTTAAACCAACAAACTCACTCACGAACAAGCTTTGTAGGTTACAAGATTCTACTCATTCACTTGGACAGAATAATTTTGCTCACCAACTCCCTTGCAACAGTTGTGAGGTCAGAAATAACGGTCAAAGCAGTTGACCGGGGTCAATTAGAATAACAGAGTGCAAAAGAGTCTAGCTAGGTGAAAAGTGAAAGACCTCAGTGAGACAGGAGGATTTAGAAGAAAGCTTGGCTATGACTACGCATCCAATTACACACAGTTACACAATCGGATGGGGCAGGGTGAAAATCCTTCAGACTGACATATTCATATTCCTATTCATATCAGGAGGTAACTCAACAACTCTAAGACACAGTTTATGTAGTCTTAATTTCCTAGCCTCCTTATTGTGATAATGGTAGTAATATTTTCGGTATATATATCCTGAATAGGCGCTGAAGCATTCTTACTACGTGTGCTTAGCGCTGATTCGAAAACCAAAGATGTCATTATCAATCTCTTCCTCTACTCTGCTATATTAGTTTTAAGGATTTTCACCCTGTCTCATCCTATTGTGTGGTTGTGTGCCATTGCATATGTAGCTATCGACAAGCATTGTTCAAAGTCCCTTCTCTTACTAGAATCCAACAATTTTGAGCTAGCTAGGTTTTTGTGCTCAGATAACCTAATTGTCGCTAGTTGATTACTTTGAGCTATATAGTTTCAGATTCAGATTTGTTGCCTGAGGATAGGATGATGGGAGCCTATATTAATCCTTTTCTAGTAGATTTCTGTGCTTGTCCAATCCCTTTTGAACGGGTCAATTGATGATGCAGACACCACTTGTTCTGAGAGTCGGTTCTAGGCGTTGATTACTCGACACGAGAACCAGTACTGTGCACAGACTATGTTCTTTCTTGCTTTTGTAGTCTCCTACTGTGTCCTCTGAGGTGTTCCGACCTAGTGGGAAGGGAAAGAGAAGATAGATCAGGTCTGAAGTCATTTCTTAGAATCCTGTATAGCATGATTAGCTTTGCCCTCTGTCTGCGATAGGACAAAATGAAGAGGTTCAGCTCCTTAAGTCGGTCTTCATAGGTGAGGCCAGCCATCGCAGGGATCATATGAGTGGCTGGCCTCTGAACTCTTTCTAGAAGGTCTGCGTCACCTTTCGGACAAGCATTAGCCGCCTGTGTACAGTTTTCTAATTTAGACCTCACTAACAATGTGTATAAAATGGTGAACATGTCACTGCTTATTTTCGTAGACGTTCTGTGTAATTCCAAAAGTGTCCTATTACTCCGAGTTGCTATCAAACGACAGTGTGCCATGGTTTTCAAGTCATAACTGACTGTGACTCCTACGTCGTTGTGGGTAGTACTGATGGTAGAGGACTACCATTAGTATCGTAGGTTTTGCTGTGTGTTTGCCCCAAGTGCAAGCTTACGCATTTGCCTTCATTGATAGGCACCAGCCACTTCTCTGACGAGGTAAATAGGCTGTTCGGGTCTGCCTGAAGCACACGTATATCCTCATCGTTTCTAATTTCCCGCCAGAACCTAACACCATCAGCGATGAGAACCATAGGGGATCTCGTGATGTTTGGCAGCTCATTAACGTATAAGAGCCGAAGACTGTTCCTTTTGACACTACACTCTCTACCGACTTCCAAGTGAAGAGTTCAGAATTGTACCTGACTCTTTGCCTCCTACCAACAAGGAAGTCTCTTATTCATACCAGCAGACAGCCAGTGATTCCAAAACTTTCCAGTTTCCAGAGCAACCTAGAATGAGGTATTTTGTCGAACGCCTTATTAAAGTCAATGAAAATGGCATCTACAAGTATCCTATCATCTTTGAACTTAACCCAACTTTATCTCACTGTAGGGAGGCTCTTCAGGCAAGAGGAATTTCTGCGAAAACCGTGCTGTGAACGAGGCAATAGAGTGTTGCTCTCCAGGTGGACTATGATGGCTTTCTTGACTACTCTTCCTAGGATTTTCATTACAGTACTAGTCAAACTTATGATTCTGTAATTCGATGGGAGCTGCATAGAAATTGCCTTGTTGATATGTGTTACTATGGCATCCTTCCAGTCATGAGGGAGTGTTCCTTCACTGAGAGACAGTCTGAATATAGTAGTCAATGGGCCGGCTACATAGAGTGCAAGCTCTTAAAGCAGCCTTAGGTGTAGCTCATCCGGCCCCATAATCCTCGTAATCTTTGCATAGGATTTGGTAAACTAAATTATTCTGACTAATTGCATTAGTTGTATCTCCTAATCTACAAAGCTTGTTTCTAAGTGAGTTTGTTGGCTTAAATGTCACGTTAATCCCAGCCAGACTTATTGAAAATTCTTCATAGTTCTTCTGAGGTGCCATTGTTGTATGGTAACACAGTAGAGGCTTTGAATTCCCTATTAACCCTGTCTCCATTATTACAATTAGTAGTGGGATTATCAGTAATAACACCTGTATCACTACTACTACCACTACTACAGGTGTTATTAATAATAATCCCACTAATAATGGTAATAATGGTGACAGGGTTGGGAGAGAATTCAAAGACTCTGCTGTGTTACCATACAAGGAAGGCTCGTCAGAAGCATTACGAAGAATTCTCAATAAGTCTGGCTGGATCAATGTGACATTTAGGCCAACAAACTCACTTGGAAACAAGCTTTGTAGGTTACATGTTTCCATTGGTGCAATTAGGCAAAATAATTTAATTCACCGAATCCCATGTAACGAATACTATGTCGGCTGCATAGGTCAAAGTAGTCGACCCGTATCAATTAGGCTATCTTAGTACAAAAGCTTAAATAAACCTAGATTAATAAGGGGTAATTCAGAGAAAAGTTCGGCTCTAGCTACAGATGCAATGACACACAATCGCACAACAGGGTGGGATAGAGCGACAGTATTAAAAAAAATCAGTTGGGTGGAGGGAGGAAGGGAGAGATTGGTAACCGAATCCTTCAAGTTGTTATTCACCGAAGACTGACATCAGTTGGAGGAACAAAGGAAACCTGGGAGCACTGGACAGCCGTTTCGTCCTAGTATGAGACTTCTCAGCAGTGCGCACCCACGACCTTCAGGTTCCGCGGCCAGCACGTTACCATTGAGCTAGCCACTGGGTCAGAATCCAATGCTCCATATTTCCAACTTCTGTTAGCTCCAACTGATGTCAATCTTCGATGAATAACAACTTGAAATATTTCCAAATCTCCACAACTCCCTCAAAACCAAATCTTTGTTTATCAAATCAACACCAAATAAATACAGTAATAGAAATAATTCTGCACATGTCCCAGATATATGGAAAATTCTGCTACTCTTATCGTCACAAAGAAGGGGGAGAGAATTAGAACTATATAAACTGTATCTTAGAATTGTGGAGTTACCCGCTGATGTGAATAGGAATATGAATATGTCAGTCTGAAGGATTTTCACCCTGCCCCATCCGATTGTGTAACTGTGTGTAATTGGATGCGTAGTCATAGCCAAGCTTTCTTCTAAATCCTCCTGTCTCACTGAGGTCTTTCACTTTTCACCTAGCTAGACTCTTTTGCACTCTGTTATTCTAATTGACCCCGGTCAACTGCTTTGACCGTTATTTCTGACCTCACAACTGTTGCAAGGGAGTTGGTGAGCAAAATTATTCTGTCCAAGTGAATGAGTAGAATCTTGTAACCTACAAAGCTTGTTCGTGAGTGAGTTTGTTGGTTTAAATGCACTTGAATGCTAGCCAGCTTTATTGAGAATTGAACCTAATGTCTGTGAGGTGTCCTCCTTGTTTGGTAGTATCATGGGGTGTCGAATTCTTTCCTCACAGTATCATTACCATCATTATCACTGTAATCAACAGGTGTGTTGCTAATAGTAGTGATATTTTCATTACGATGTCTAGGGAACTTGTCAATTAATTTTGGAGGGTAATTGTTAATGAGTAAGGTGTCTTTGATCTTCTGTCTTACTGGTAAGTTTTCTGGTTGTGTTGTTTAGAACTCTTACCAAGCCAACCTTGACTAACACACGGTGAGATGATGTGAAGTCTAAATAACAATTTTGATGTGAAAGTGTTCTATAGACACTAATATCTAAACTGTCATCTTGTTTTCACAGGTGGATTGGGTTGGATTGGGTTGACTACTGAATTTGTATGTGTAAGAAGCTATATGTGTCCCCTGATTTCAACAGTGTAAACGTGTTGTCTACACATGGAATTGAATCAGTGGCTGGTGTATGCACGAGGAATGACTTACCACGTGTTGTGAATATATTGAGAAGCTTGCAAGGGATATCATATAGTGGTCAATGGAATGAGGACTACATGAAGGATGTGTGAATGTTGTGCAGTTATCTTGATATGGTTATGTAGAATGAATTGTGTCTTGAAGGTAGTTACCGAGTAAATAATATTGTTCTTTCACTATGTGATAAATCAACTCTAATGAAATTAGGCTGAGTAGTATAGTAAAGGTGTTTCCTATACTTTTAGTAACGTTTTTGTATTACTGATAACAAACGGTTAACAGACATCTTTGCGTCTTCATTTGTGCCTATAATATCATAAACGCTTATATACGATGCTTTTATGATGAACCGCAGCTTCATCATGAAAGCATTGAACTTTTGTTTAAAGTCGACACTCTTCATGTTTAGAGGAAAACTATACAAGCAAACTAATGCAGTAGCTATAGGTTCTTCAGTGTCGCGTAACGTTGGAAGCCTTTTCATATCCCACATTGAATCAATCATCTTTTCGAACACCATCAAACCACGTATTTGGCTCAGATACATAGATGATACTTTTGTAAGTTTAAAAGGATTTAGCCTCAGAACCTTTTCGAAGTTAATCAAAACTTATACTCTACATATCAAGTTCACATATGAACATGAAAATGCAAACAGGGAACTACAATCTTTAACTGTTTAGTTAAAAGGAATGGAAACGGAAGTTTAAGTTTATCGATTTATCGTAAACCAAAATATTCATACCGATATCTTGATTTAACTCAGCACATCCACTCAGTGCTAAACTTTCACTTACTCGGAACTTATTCAGGTGAGCCACAAAGTTCATCATGAATGAAGATGACAGGCGAATGGAAGTAAGTAATATGTCAGATGTATTCTATTCGAATAACTACACTAGAAATGTCATTTAAAAAATCCAGAAACATAAACAATAGGACCCAGGAGAAAATTCATGCAATGATTCTTGGATTGGTACAATAGTTCTATCATTCCGTCAAGGTACAACCAAAGAGCTACAAAGAATTTTAAGAATGTACCGAATTAGGACCTTTTACAAGACAAACAACACTCTGAGGAATGCTCTAGTCCACTTAAAAGACAAAGTACCTTTTACCTCTACACAAAATTATGTCTACAAATTAGGCTGTGTCGACTATGATGCTGATTATATTAGAAAATCATCCCGTCAGATCCTCATTAGGGCTAAAGAACATGTAAGCTACACAAAACGACCGCCAGATAATCCCGTAGAACTAGAGAACCTACAAATCAAGTCAATGATGACTGTTCACGCCATATATCACAGTCACAAAATCGATTCTGAAAATATTAAAATTATTCAAAAGGGTTTTCCAAACTCCAAAGAAAGAAGAATAATTGACGTATTTCACATTGTGTTGAATCCTAATACACTCGGGTAACAGAAAGGAAGGCCTAACTATCATCCAACCAACCTGGACAGTATTTCCGAAAGCAACACATCACAAACAATAATCTGATCAAAAGTATATACACACAAACAAACCGAATTTGTCATCCATATTATTTCAAGTTGTTATTCATCGTAGACTGACATCAGTTTGGGGAAAAAAGGAAACCTGAGAGCACTGGACAGCTGTTTCTTCCGACTAGTATGAGACTCCTCAGCAGTGCGCACTCACGACCCCACACCACCAGGTATAGAACCCGTGACCTTCAGGTTCGGTGGCCAGCGCGTTACCATTGAGCTAGCCACTGGGTCGGTAGAATCCTGTCGTCCATATTTCCAACTTCCGTTGGTTCACGAGATAGCGCAGTCGCCAACCACTGTCATCGTTGAGTAACTGTCCTCACCACCATCAGGCTTTGACTCCACCGGTCACGACTTCTCATTAAAACTTCGGGAATCACCTCTCAAAGCTAGTCACCAATGAGCACCAGTTCAATTGAATTTTGAGGGAGTTGTGGAGATTCGGAAATATTTCTAGTTGTTATTCATTGTAGACTGATATCACTTGGAAATGCGCTGGCCGTGGAACCTGAAGGTCTAGGGTTGGATCCCTGGCGTGATGGGGTCTTGGGTGCGCACTGCTGAGGAGTCCCATACTAGTCGGACGAAACAGCTGTTCAGTGCTCCCAAGTTTTTTTGTTCCTCCAACTGATGTCAGTCTCCACAACTCCCTCAAATCCAAATAATTTATTTATTTATTCTTACACTTTCACACCCAGTTACATGTATATATTCATATCATCATGAACTCGAAATTAGCCAACTGACAAACAAAGACAAATTGTGAACGCTTCCTGACCAGCATAACGAAGACAATCACGTTCATGTTGTCATCATGTATAGATGACAATGTGATCTAATTCGTTACCTTTTACTGTTTAAACAATCGGTAACTTGTATAGTAATGATGGGCAGTGGCTAGTAGTGGAATCCAGTATGCGCACTTCGTCTTATTTGGGACTGACTGATCAGCTGGATATACACAGGTAATATCGAGGCATCCACACAGGAGCCCATATGCCAGCAGAGACTGATCAATTCGGTCCAATCAACAACAGTGTCATACAAGCAATAACACTAAATCGGTAACTTGTATAGGTTTTATTCTCTGAAGTAGAAGTGATTTCCATGAAGTCGTGAAACGTCAGAAATTCATTACTTTTCTACTTCATTGGAATTTTATCAAAATACTATTTCATTTATAATCCAATTACCCAATGCTCAACTTATTCAACTCTATCAGATCATATTTTCATCCTGAAGTCTACTAAGGTTCATTTGTTCTCTTATTCATACAAAGAAATATTACATTTAAGCTAGATGAATGTGAATGAATCCTACCCATTATGACGTAGAAAAGTTGAAAGTGGATGTTTTCATAATGAAAATGGGCAGTTAGTACTATCAGTATTTAATTCCCAGCTAACAACATATCTAATTGGAAACGATTTTTGGCTTTTCAGTGTATAGATCTAACCAGAATATACTTATGACAAGATCATACAAGGAAATTTGAGTCGCACTCTAGAATCATAAAATGAGTAGCATCCTCATCCTCTAACATACTACAAATTTTTAGAACTCATCATTATTATTATTTGTCTCTTGAGTTCCCAGTGGAACATAGGGATTCAGTAGAACGTCTCCATTTCACTCTATTCTCTGCAATCCTTTGAAACTGGCGCCACGACTACCCAGAAGCTCTCATATCTTTTCCACACACCATCTCCTCCATGGCACCTTCGTCTCAAAAGCCCAACTCATTGTTTCCTATGCACGTTCCACTCGAGGGACTGATGCGTGATGTCCCCGAATTGTCTTCTCACTGCATGCCCAATACAGTTCATCTCCACTTCCTTCTGCATATTTGTTCAGCGTTACTTCCTTACTTAGTTGGTTAGTTACCACCCACACTTCCTCCCTGATTATTATCATTATTCTGGTCATCTGATCTTCAGTGACAAGCCAGAGTAGAAAGTTGTTGATGAATGTCTGTAGTTTGTTGGAAATCTGTTTCGTAACGTGCAAAGTCTCTCAACCATCACATACAAGCACTGAGTTGACTGACATTAGTAGTGTTGAAAATGCAGATATTGTTCACACTTTATGCTGAGTGCAGTGCAGTGCAGTAGATCTCCCCACTGGTTTCAGGTTAATGAACGCGTGTCTTGCTGTCTTTCCGATCACGACTGGCTTCGACGTTCTCGTCCGTGCAGCCGACGCCGCCTGTAGTTGAGAGGATGCTGCCTAGATAGGTGTAGGTAGAAGAGGCTGATGGTGATTGCAGCTTGTTGGTGGTGGTGTTGGTTGGTTGGTTGATAATCTTCATCACCTGTGTCTTCTCTACATTCACTTCAAGTCCCGTCTTCACTGCCCTGCCTCGCCTCTTCTGTCAACTTCTTAGTTTTCGCCTGTAGATCTGCAAGTTTGTACCACAAGACATCAGACACAAGTCATCACTGGCGAAATCCAGATATTCTGGGATCTTTTCCCCAGTCAAACAACGTATCCCCCTCTTCTCTCTCCTCATTGTTTTTTGCATTATCCAGTTCAGTAGACCACAATCAGGAATATCGTGGGTGATAGTGGACAGTCTTGTCTTACTCCTGTCTTCACTTTAAAGGCGTTACTGAGCTTCACATTGTGAATTACTTGTCATGTGGCCTCTTCATATAGTTGTTGAATGAGGTTGATAAAGGTTAGTGGTATTCCATATAGTTGGAGCAGTTGCCTGCTAAATTACTTGTCGGTCGACGCTGTCGAAGGCCTTTTAAAAGTACATGAATTTGAGGTAGAGAGCTGACTGGTTTCAGAACTTGATGAACACTAAAGACGTTGTTAAGCAGTGACACAATCTTACTAGACACTTTTGAATGAAATGAGCCATTAGGTACTAACATACCAAGAATGTATGGATTGGCTAAAATCTATAAACCTAACATACCTATACGTTCCATCTTAGATAAGTTCACTTCACCGCATCATGAAGTATCAAGATGGCTAGCAGATTTACTGAAACCGCTACAACATAAGGTGGCTAAATATAGGTCAAAGGACAATTTGAATTTATTTTAGAAGTCGAGGATGTTACTTCCTCAGTTATCAATATCTCTTCTGCGGTTCACTGCTAGATAACAAGATGGAAGTAGGTATACTACTTGCACCTCTACGAGAGTTGCTTCTTCATTGTACAATGAATGTACAATTTCAGCTTAACAAAAAAATGTACCTTCAAAGAGAAGGTTTGGCAATGGGTTCACTATTAGCTCTTCCCTCTTCTAGCCGACATGTTTATGACAAAACTGGAAATTGGACCACTGTGTAGCACAAAAGATAAACTGTTCTTCTGTTGTAGATACATGGATGACACCTTTATTCTCTACAAAAATTATACTAATTCTGACATTCATCTCAATACATTCAGCAGTGCTCATTCAAAAATTAAGTTCACGTATGAAACAGAAAAAGATGGTTGTCTGCCGTTTCAGGATATTTTGCCGTCAAGACAGACAGATGGCAGTATCAGACACAGTATTTATCATAAAGAATCATGGATTGGTCAGTATACGCACTTCTGATCATTCATCCCTCTTACGTACAAAAGAAATTTAATCCGTACACTGATCTTTCGAGCCAGTAATGTTTATACAACTGATACTTTGAACAATGAATTAAGAATAATAGACAGCTTTTTATAAGATAACGGCTATGCTGAAAGTTCGTAAAAACTGTAACAATGAAAGCAGCTAGGGAAAAGCATCTTCAAATGGTGCCGAAGAAACGATTATATCTAACCATAGAGTTTAAAGGACAATTGAACAGGCAGGCTTCAGGAAGTACAAATCATGTGCCGACCAAATTGCAGCGCTTCACATCATCATAGAACAGAATATTATAGAATGGCACTCAACTCTACACCTCACCTCAACTTCATCGACTCTGAGAAGGCCTTTGACAGCGTCGACCTACAGGTAATCTGGAAACTGCTTCATCACTACGGAGTACCGCAAACCTTTATCAACCTCATTCAACAACTATATGAAGATGCCATATGCAAAGTAATTCACATTGAAAAGCTCAGTGATGCCTTTGAAGTGAAGACAGGAGTGAAGCGAGGTTGCCTACTATCACCCATGATATTCCTGATTGTGGTCCACTGGACTGGATCATGCAACAAACAGTGGAGAACGAGAAGAGGGTGATACGCTGGCTGGACTGCGGAAAAGAACATAGAAGATCTGGATTCACCGATGACTTGTGCCTGATGTCTTGTCATACAAACTTGAAGATGTACAGGCGAAAACTAACAAGTTGGCAGAAGATGTGAGGCAGCGAAGACGTGACTTCAGGTGAATATAGAGAAGACAGAGAGAGGTGATGAAGATACCGCAGCAACAACTCCTACAACAACAACAAACTCCAGTCACCATCAACGGGAGAAACTTAAAGGGAGTAACCTCCTTCACCTATGTAGGAAACACTGATTCAACTACAGGCGGCACAGGCACAGACGAGGATGTCAAAACCAGTCAGAATCGGAAAAGCAAGACAGGCGTTCATTAACCTGAAACCAGTGTGGAGATCTTCTGCACTGCACTCAGCATAAAGCGTGAACAACATCCAGATTTTCAACACCAACCTAGTCAAGTCAGTGCTTCTGTATGGTTGAGAGACTTGGCGTTACGAAAGGGATTTCCAATAAACTACAGACATTCATCAACAACTGCTTACGCTCACTCGCTACTCAAGATCAGATGGATGGCCAGAATAATGAGAATAAGCAACAAGGAGCTCTGGGAACGAACCAAGCAAGGACCTATCACCCAATAAATCTGCACTGTAAGGAAGTGGAGATGGATTGGGCATACACTAAGAAAGCTGACTGGGGACATCATGCGTCAGGCCAGTTGCTCGAGTGGAACCCAGATGGGAAGCGACGAGTTGGGCGTTTGAGGTGAGGGTGACATGGAGGAGATGGTGCGAGGAGGAAATGAGAGGTTGTGGGCTGTTGTGGAGCCAGGTTGAAAAGATTTCAGAGAAGAGAGTGGAATGGAGACGTGCTAGTGAAGCGGCATGGTCTATTAGGAACCCATTAGGACTAATAATAATAATAATAATAATAATAATAATAATAATAATAATAATAATAATAATAATAATAATAATAATAATAATAATGGAGTTTAAAGGAGATGCAGAGGCATAAACACTGACAACGAAGATCAGAAATCGTATACAAAAATACCTTCTTGGCCGCAAGACTGCATTTGAACTTTACAACACGCTGTTTGATGCCAATGCAGTTGAAGGATAAACTTCCGAATTTGGCCACATCTATATGCATTTATAAATTTAACTGCTCCTGTGGAGATGGTTACATAGGCAGAACAAATGGACAAACCCACCATCGCTTCATTAAACACTGTCCAGCATGGTTAGGCAAAGGAACAGTGAAATTCATCAAAACCTCAGTAGTCGCCTATCTAGTAGATACTGAGCATAAGATTGACAGAACTGCAGCATTATTTACAGAGTTCTATCACAATACTCTAAGTTTGTACACCTCCGTTTGCCAAGCAAGGCAGAAGGCATAGCAATTAAAATTTTCAAACCCAATTTATGCATTCAGAAGATGCTTGTTCATTCCCTTTCCCTCCGATGGTCTTCAACTTCAAACCAGATACAATTACAATAATTTTACTCCAGGTCACCCGGATCAATGTTAATATTACCTTTGTTTGTATTGTTATCATTATCATTTTATTGTTCGCCCTTAGTTTGATAATCGATTAAGAATTTTAACATTTTATTATCTAAACGCTATGGGGCAATAATTTTATTTTTCCCCGGGGTGGTCGCTGGTTCGAATCCCACTACGGTTCAAATCTTCATTTCGCCTTCACTCATCACCTAGTATCAATACAAGTTCGCAAACCACAGCTGTATAAGATAGTCAACAGTATAATTTTTTCCCGTCTATCCCAGCACGCACACACACACACACACACCTACAAAGATTGACTACTGAGAATATGCATAAACTTCCGGAGACTTTGTTTTGTTATTCTCACCTCGACTGCTCTTATCTTCCAATGCATATACCTGAGTTAATTTACACATGTTGGTATCGAATTGAAGCTACGCTGAATAATTTGTAGAATGTAAATGTAAAGCCAGACAAGAATTTGCCGGGAATATGCATTCGCTTCAAACTCTATCTTCTAATTTTCAGTGTATTACTAAAGTTTATTTTCAGTAGTAGTAGTAGTAGTAGTAGCAGAAGTAGTAGTAGTAGTGGTAGTAGTGGTAGTAGTAGTAGTAGTAGTAGTAGTAGTAGTAGTAGTAGTAGTAGTAGTAGTAGTAGTGGTAATGGTAGTAGTAAAGCTTCTTCTTCTATGTACCTACCTTCAATGTAAACTTCAGATTTAATAATTAGATTTACAGGCAAATAGATTTTGTGGTAATAGGTTCTCCACTAGGACCTCCCTAACTGACCGCTCCATTACAAGCCTGGAAAATATCAACTTATCATCAATAATCAATGAAGTTCACGTCTACAAAAGATACACTGATGATACCTTTATAGTTTATGATGAAAGTAGTACTCTTGAAAACCTGGTTCATACTTTCAAAAACACCCACCTTTCAACTAAATTGATTCTAGAATCAGAAACAAACTGGACCTTCCATTTATTGATGTTCTATTTCAAAGGAAAGACGATAATTCACTTCATAGATTGATCTGTAGAAGAGGTACGTGGAAAGGATTATTTATTAATTTCAAGGTTCACTCTCTCTATGCAAGAAGAGAAATTTTATCCATTCACTCTCCCGAGGATTAGGAAAATATATGCTGATAACATTGTTGACGGAGAACTACAAATAGTTTGACAAACTCTAGAGGTAAACAATTTCCTGTTCAGATTCAAAAAGAACGTAAACTCAAAGAAATAGTCAGGCAGAAGCCATGGTCATACACAAAGTGAAAGCACCTTTACATAGACAGAAACAACTTGTTCTTACACTACACCTAACAAGATTAGTATCAACTAGACCACTTCTTGTTTATTCTCATCGTTCTTAATTTTAATCCCCCTTTGTGTTAATTATTGCATTTTGTCCCCCACTCCCCGGTTTAATATATATTGACTTGGCAAGTAAATAGGATCAGATTGTTCGAAATGTGTATTGAGCATGGAAATATCCAGGTATAATTGCTTGTATTATACAGCCGTTGATTAGACCAGATTGATCTGTGTCTATTGGTATATATTGACTCTTGGGTAGATGCCTCGATATTACTTGTGTTCTAATTATAGTAATGGTAGATAGTGGCTAGCAGTGGAACAAAACTCATTGAGAGGCAGGCATATCCTGCTGACGAGTCTGAAATGAGAGGAAATGAGCATCTTGAATTCCACTAATAGCCACTACCTATCATTAATATAGGTGTAAAACTTGGCCAATACTGTAGAATGTAATTCCATGTTAGATTTGCTTATTCGATATATAACACACAGTGACCTAGTATCACTTACTTGATGACGAAGTTTCAAGCATAAATTATCACTACTAATAATCATATCTCAATGTAATCACACTCCACTTTCGACATATGATTTTTATAGTTACATCACTGTATAGTGACCATATCTCTGGTCACTATGTTGCGTCATTTGTATTACATGTGTTGAGTGTTGACTAATTCGATGAACAAAGATTCAGTAATCAATCTCACCCTCTCTCTCTCTCTCTCCATCTAATTATACTGAACTTAAGTACAGTGGCTTTATCCCACCCTATTGTGGGGCTGCGTGTTAATCTATGCATAGCAATAGCCGAGTGTTTTTCCAAATTATTGATCTTATTTAGCTCTGTCATCCTACATTTAGCTAAATTTATATCCTCCACTATTCTAACTGACCCCGACCAACTAGTTTCATCTACTTACTTGACCTGACTCACAGTCATTACATGAAATTTGATAGATTAGATTAGATTATGTTTGCTCAGTTGATTCTATCGGATCCTTAAACAACTAATCGACAAAGTTTATCTCTCAGTGAGTTTGTAGGTTTAAATACCACCTCAACTAATTCCAGCTGTGTTGAGGATTCTATGTAAAGTTTCTGAGGTACCCTCCTTATAGGGTAACACAAAATGGAGGCTGTGAACTCCTTGTTTCTCGTGTTGTCGTTACTACTTGCATTCATGTGACTGTTATTTTTTCGTGTTTTGTGTGTCCGTAAGAATTTCTTAATAAACTGAGGAGGATAATTATTGACTATTAGCACTTCTCATACGTGTTTCGACTCCTTGTTTAGGTTCTTGCTGTGACTAGTCAGTTTTGTAGTTGTATCATTTAGACATTTGACTAATCCTGCCTTCAATGACTGACTGACTGACTGACATATTGGATGGGATGATTTGAAGTGTAGATACGTGTTGGAATGTGTTGGTTTGTGTAGAGAGTAGTAGTATTGAAGCCACCATCTGTTCTTCGTTTTATTCTGCAATCGAATATGTGTGATTCTCCTTGTTCATATTCTACGTGCTGGTAAGTGAATTGGATTGCGTTTACTACTGAGTTTATATGCATGAGAAAATTGTCGATATGTTCCTATTTCCACATATCGTCACCGCATTTTCGGTGTAGGATTAAACGTTTGTAAAGCCATATTTTCTCAACTATCCATAAATATATCTGCTACGATTGGGGATATTGGTGATCCTATTGCTACTCCTTCGGGTTGTCTGTATATTTTATCCTGAAACTTGAAGACTATGGAGGTCAGGCATAACTGTATGTCTAATATAATCTCATCAATCGATATCTTAGTTGTAACATTACTCTAAATAGACAGGTATTTTAATGTGGAAATCACGTACATCTGCAATACTGTTCTAAACATTCTTCCGATTCAATTATCCTCAACAGGATAGGAAAATTAGTTTACAAGTAGGAAGGATAATTATGTCAGTATAAATTAGTATTGCTTTTATAAATTGATGTTGAATACCTGTAAAATAGATTTTAAGACATGAACAATAGATATTACTTTATATGTGAAGATTGTAGACAATGTGCAAATCGTCACTTGAATTTATCTGCATCCTAGGGAGTGATATTTTTCTCTCTAGAACTCGAACTTGAGACCAGAGAGTTATCCACTAGGCTATCGAGTCACGATAACCACCTCTTGTGGAACCGGTATCGTTTATATGATGAATACACAAATAAAAACTTCGGCACACTATAGTAGGTTATAATTTCCATTTTAGTCCATTTATTAGAAATGTCACACAGCGGAGGAACACTATCATTTAATGGATAACCACGTTTTAGACACAATTTATTTTCCATATTCATATCAACAGGATAACTTCAAAACCATGCGACAGAGTTTATATAGTCTAAATTTTCTTGCCTTCCTAATGTTGTTAAGGATAGTAGAATTTTTCATATATTTATAGAAGGTGTAGAATCATTTCTGTTACTGTATGTAGTTGGTGTTGATTCGATACACAAAGATTCACTCAGTTATCAATCCTTCCCTCCCTCTACCCAACTAAGTTGGTTTTCAATACTGTCGCTCTATCCCACCCTACTGTGTAATTGTGTATAGTTGCGTGCAGAGCTATAGGAGAGGTCTTCACATCATCATCTCATCACATTAAAATCTACTGATTTTGATTCTAATTGATCCCGGTCGACTACTTTGACCTATATATTTGACCCCGCAATCGTTATAAGGGATTTGGTAAACCAAATTATTCTGACTAATTGGATCAACAGCATCTTTTAACCTATAAAGCTTGTTTCTAAGCCAGTTTGTTGGTTTAAATGCCACTTGAATCCCAGTCAGACTTACTGAGAATTCTTCGCAATGCTTCTGAGGTCCAATTACACACAATCACATAGTATGATGAGATAGACCGACAGCCTTAAAAACTAACTCAGTTGGGTAGAAGGACAGATTGATGACTGAGTCCACGTTTATCAAGTCAACACCGTAGTAGTAGGAATGATTCTACACCTGTCCCAGATATATGGGATAATTCTACTACCTTTGTCATCACGAAGAAGCGAAGAGAATTCGGACTGTATAAACTCTGTCTCAAAGTTGTCGAGGTACCTACTGACATGAATATGGACAATAAATTGTATCCGAAACTTTTTATCCATTAAATGATACTGTTCCTTCACTGTGTGACATTCCTAATAAACAGACTAAAAAAGTTTATATGATGTTGCTTGTATTAGCCCGTTGTTAACTCAACTGAAATTATCCGTCTCTATTTGTAGATGGATTGGGCATGCACTGAGAAGACCATTCGGGGATATCACACACCAGGCCAGGCACTGGAGTGGAACCCAGATGGGAAACGACGAGTTGGGCGTTGGAGACGAGTCTGACATGGAGGAGATTATGTGAGGAAGAAATGAGAGGTTGTGGGCTGTGGTGAAGCTAGGTTCAAAAGTTTGCAGAGAAGAGAGTTTACTGGAGACGTGCTACTGAAGACCTATATTCCACTAGGAACCCAAGGGACAAATAATAATGTAATAATAATTGGTAGATATGCTTCCACGCATATACCTCAATATTACCCGTGTGTCATGTTTAAATTGATGGTATATTGCAACAACATAAATAGGTGTTTACCATTATATAATCACCATATGTGAAAATAGATTATCTCAATGTATACAAATGATACTCACCTTTGAGTGTTTGACTTAATTTTCTATTTTCTGTTGAGACTTTACATGTTGACTCCTTTTTTTTGTTCTCTTGAAAATTGATCAAATTTTCAGATGATTTTATATTTTGTACTTCTGTTGATCGACTCTCTCCCTCGAATCTGTCAACATTCGGATGTTTCAATAAACTTTCTGAAGTTGAATTGATTTTTGGTGGAGGAGGTGGTGCTGGTTTTCTTCCACGTCCTAAGATAGAAATGAGACAATAAAAAGAGTGTCTTACACAGGAACAGCTTTTAGTCATACTATAGAGAACAGTTGGGGACATCAAACCCCAGGCCAGGCCATCAAGTGGAAGGCAAATAGGAAACGATGAGTTAGGCATCCGAGGTGAGGGTGACATGGGGGAGATCGTGTGAGGAAGAGATGAAAACTTATGAGGAGTCGTGGAGGCAGGTTGAAAAGAATGAAATGGGAACGTGCTACTGAATCGCCATGTTCCACTAGAAACCTAAGGGATAAATAATGATAATCATTTCTATGTAATTATAGCTATCGGCATTTGATTTTTATAGTTATGTCACCTCATATGTTTTGTTTTTAATGGTAGTAAAATTTTCCGTATCTGTGGTGTAGGTGTAGCGTCATTCCTATTACATGTGTTACGTGTTGCGCACCCACGACCCGTGGTGGCCACGGAACCTGAAGGTCGCAGGTCCGACCCCTGGTGGTGCGGAGTCATGAGTACACACTGCTGAGAAGTCCCATACTAGCAAGACGAAACGGCTGGCTGTCCAGTGCTCCTAGGCTTCTTTTTTTTTCCCCAGCTGATGTCAGTCTACGATGAATAACAACTTGAAATAATTCCAAATCTCCACAACTCCCTCAAAATTTAATTGAACTGGTGCTCATTGGTGACTAGTTTCGAGAAGTATTCCCGAAGTTCCAATGACAAACGTAGAGGATAATTATTAACTATTAGTTCTTCTTCTATGTGCTTCAGTTCCTTGTTTGGGTCTTTGCACTGACTAGTCAGTTTTCTAGCTCTATCACTTACACATTTGATTAGGCCTGGCTTAACTGACATTGGGTGGGATGACTTGAACGAAGGACAGACGGTGGTTTGAATACTGCCATCTACAGAAAAGCGACATATTCCAACAGGTATCAAGACTTCATATCATCTCATTCGATGTCAGATAAGGCGGCTTCATTGAAAAGTTTAAATGGTAAAGCTAGAAAATTGACTAGTCAGTTCAACGACCCAAACACGGAACTGAAGCATATAAAAGAAACACTAATGGCTGCTAATTATTTTCTACAGTTTACTAAAAAATTTCGCACGGACACACAAGAAGCGAAAAGATAATAGTAACATGAGTACGAATAATAACGACAACACCAGAAACAAAGAGTTCACAGCCTCCATTTTGTGTTACCCCATAAGGAGGGTACCTCAGAAACTTTGCATAGAATCCTCAACACAGCTGGAATTAGTTGGGGTGGTATTTAAACCTACAAACTCACTCAGAGATAAGCTTTGTCGACTGGCTTAAGGATCGTATGGAACCGAATAAGCAAAATAATCTAATCTACCGAATTCCATACAGCGACTGTATGGTCAAGTGCATAGATCAGACCAGCCAGTCGCGATTAGTTGGATCAGGATAACACAGGAATTTAGCTAAATATAGAATGGCATACACCAATAAGATCGATTATCTAGAAAAACACTCGACTATTGTAATGCATGAATTAACCCACAACCATACAATAGAATGGATGGGATGAAGCCACTGTATTTTTCATTTGGAAGAAGTTATCTCATGAAATCCAGTCAGTTGGACTTGTTGAAACTTGTACATTATCGTTTTCACAGACAAGAACTGTGTATTTCACTAGCTCCTGGAAATCAGTGGAATAAGGGAGTGAACTCATAAAATCCAAGAGTGAAGTTTTTAATACTATATGTCATCATATATTCAGCAGGAGCTATGTAGCGAAGTACTTCAGCATACAGTCTTGTCTGAATTTCTAACCGTATTATGTTATATAATTTAGTAGATTAATGTTTCTGAGATTTTGTATTCAATAATCCTTTTTTTCTGTTCATTTGATCACCTGATCTTTAATTGGAAGGAACCAACAAGCTCCACAATTGCACAACTTTATGGATTACTGAAAATTTACAAGACTGATCTACCCTTTCGTTCAATTCTAGATATGTCTGAATCTCCTTACCATCCCATCGCGAAATAGCTAATCAAAATCCTAGAGCCTGTAAGGAGATGAATCTTCATCCACTCTCTATGTGATACTTTTGAATTTACTGATTGCATACGAGACAAAGACGTAACTAACAAACGTATGATATCACTTGATGTCGAGTCACCTTTCACAAATATTCCACTTATCGAAACAATTTCATTCTTGTGCAGATACATAGAACTTAACAATACAAATGTTGGAATACCGACCCCTCACCTTAAAGAATTGTTACTTAGATGCATATTCAACCTTCAGTTTAAATTTAACGACGTGATTTATAGACGGAAAGATGGAATCGCTATAGGATGCCCCACTAACAGACTGCTTTATGGCCAGTTTGGAGAACGGACCCTTGAAGTCAATGCTTGAAGGTTTTCAACTGTACCTAACAAACAACAGTATCAACAACAAGCACCAACCACCTTGAACTGGAGAAACCTAAAAGCAGTAGTCTCTTTCACCTACCTATCTAAACAGCATCGTTTCAACTACAGGTGGCACAGGCACAGATGAGGATATCAAAACCAGTCAGAATCGGAAAAGCAAGACAGGTGTTCATTAACCTGAAACCAGTGTGGAGATCTTCTGCACTCCACTCAGCATAAAGCGTCAACAACATCCAGATTTTCAACACCAATGTCAAGTTAGTGTTTCTAAATGATTCAGAGAGTTGGAACGTTACGAAAAGCATTTCCAACAAACTACAGACATTCATGAACAACTGCCTACGCTGGCTGGTTACTGAAGCTTACATGGCCCAAAAGAACAAGCAACAAGGAACTATGCAACGAACCAACCAAGAACCTATCGCTCAACAAATATGCAGAAGGAAGTGGAGATGGAATGGGCATACACTGAGAAGGCCATCACTCTCCAAGCTAGGCACTCGAGTGGAACCCCGATGGGAAACGGTGAGTTGGGCGTCCGAGGTGAAGGTGACATGGAGGAGATCGTGCGAGGAGGAAATGAGAACTTCTGGGCTGTCATGGAGCTATGTTCAAAAGATTTAAGAGGACCGAGAGCATTGGAGACGTGCTACTGAAGCCCTATTTTCCATTAGGAACCCAAGGGACAAATAATAATAAAATAATAGTAGTACGCTCTAAGTAGCTTTCTCCACAGGGGCAGCTAAACTTGTAAATACACATAGAAATGATAAAACTAGATACCTTTTGTCTCAGCAGTAACAATTGGTCGGCTGGAAAGCGATAGATAAAGTTGTGTGGTGTAGAAGGTCCTTTTAATGACTCTAGAGAGTCTCTGGTATAAAACGTCTCCGGCCACATCCCCATTAAATTGCCATTTCATAAATAAAGGTTTCTTTTATATGATAATAGTACCAGGTTTGTTCCCCCTGGCTATGTCCATGACTCTTTTTATGAAACTGTTAAGATAGCCCGTTTCAACCAATGAATTACGGATGTAATCTAACTCCTTCAGTAGTTGATCATCCGAATATATTTTTCATGCTCTGTTGGTGAGGCTTTTGACCAGGTTTGCTTTGTATCGAATTGGTACATGACTTATAAAATGTGCATACTGACTTATAGATGTGGTCTTCCTATAAACACGTCTATTGAGTGAATCATCTTCTCTTCTGCTTAGCATACAAGACATCCAAGAAGTGTAGTTTACTGGCATTTTCTGTCTTACAAGTGAAAGTGAGTGACTAAAGATAATAATAATAATAATAATACACTTTATTCCAAACAATTTGTGGTGCAATTTGGAATTCTCAGTGTAATATATATTGCAATAACAAAAAAATACATCCGTATATACATACTCCTTTGCAGCCTTTCGAATTGTTTTACTATAAAAATTTAAGTTATGTGAAGAGCTAACAGAAGTTGGAAATATGGAGCATTGGATTCCATTGACCCAGTGGCTAGCTCAATGGTAACGCGCTGCTCGCAGAACCTGAAAGTCACGGGTTCGATCCCTGGCAGGGTTTTGGGTGCGCACTGTTGAGGAGTCCTATACTAGGACGAAATAGCTGTCCAATGCTCCCAGGTTTCCTTTGTTCTTCTAACTGATGTCAGTCTGCGATGAATAACAACTTGAAATATGTGAAGAATATTAGAAACGAGAAAATTTTGTAATGTAAGTTGAATTATTGAAATGAGATTTTTAACTGTCACAAAGTTGATGTGTGATTTCTGTTCTAACACTTTTTTCCTCACAAAATATATGTGCAAGGTAAGGTACAGTCGAATTCTTATACTTAGCTGTACGAGCATACAGTCGTCTTATGTAGTTTCTCCTTGTCCTCCCTGAGGAGATACATGGAGAGAGCTGTAAATGAAGTGGATGCTCACTGTCAGTTAAAATTTCTGTAGCTAGTAGCTTGCAGGAATTTATATGTCGATCAACTACAGTGTTAATCAGTTGAGCCAGAGACACACCACTCACCCTGCTGACAGCCTTCAAAGCCCTACGCAACATAACATAGTCCTTTTTAAGAAGACCAGGAAAGATTAATGGGGAACAATATAGAAGAATAGGTAAAATGCAGGAATTAATAAATTGTAAAAGAAGCAGTTGAGTTATACCAGAAAGCCTCAATTTCTTTACGTAATAAGTTAAACGAAAGATTTTTTACAAGTCAATAAAATATGGGACGACCAACAAAGGTCAGAAGTAAAACCAACCCAAGATAGTTCACACTCGATTTACTTTCTGCAGAAATACCATTGATGCAGCAGGCGTCATGAGATTTAAGCAGCTCACATAAGTCTTGTTTACACCTGAGGCTAAAATTAACGGTCTGACATTTAGAGGGGTTTAGTTTGAGACCATTTGAGAGAGACCATTTACCAACTTCAGACAAGAATTCATTTAATTTCGAGTTTACTGGAATAGAAATCGTCAGGTCGTCAGCATACTTGATAAAATTAGTTTCAACAGAATAAGGCAAATCGTGCAAAAAAAAGGAAAACAGAAAAGGAGAAAGTACAGCACCTTGAGGCACACCAGCTTCAGTAAGCAATGAAGTGGAGCGCATCCCTTTATGAATAGTGTACTGTTTCCTTTCAGAAAAATAAGAATGCAGCCATTTTGTAACCCATGGATCAGTGTGAGCTATGGCAAGCTTATTTAACAAAAGTGGTCTAGGAACAGAGTCAAAGGCTGATGAGTAATCCAAAAAGGCACAACGGACATACTTAACACCTTTGTCGAGACTAGAAACAATATTATGATGCTGCATCTAAAGTACTCCTCCGGTGTTTGTAAGCAAACTGTTTTGGATCTCTGAAGGCCATCAATGAAGGCTCAATCACAAGCAGAAGTAATTTCTCCATTGTCTTCAGAAAAGGGGAAGTTATAGCGATGGGTCGAAAAGTAACATCTGATCCAGAAGATGGCTTAGGCACAGGTACAATTTTTATCTGCTTCCAAGCAGTGGGTATTATGTTTTTAGAGAACGATACATTGAAGATATCTGTAAGTGGATGACACAAAATATCTGCACATTTTCTAAATATGATACTAGAAACACCATCAGGACCTAAGCTTTGGGAGGGATTCAAAGACTTTAGACATTTAAATACATCATTTGTATTGAAACCTGGAAAGCAGCTATCCACTTGATTTTGCACATTAGGAAGGGTGAAATTAGCTTGCCGACGTATAAATGACTTGTTTAAGCGCAGACATCCGAACGAGTTTGTGTTGTCATCTGTTTTTTACCAGTAAGCTCTTTAAATAATTTCCATATATTGGAAGAGTTCTTACACGATAAGAACTTCTCGTTGTATATAGTATTCAGACGTTGTATTTCAGACTTAATTAGGCAGTTAAGCCTTTTAACGCCAGGGTGATCTCTCGCCTTATACAACCTTTCCTTTTCTCTCCGAAGCCTCTTGAGATGAGGAGAGGAAAGTCTGTCAAATCTCATGTAAATTGTTTCAGTAGGGCAGCAGATATCGAGACAGAATCTGAGATAGCTTGTGATATTGGTAATAGTGTTGTCTAAAACTTCATCAGCAAATATATCCCAGTCCGTTTCTATAAGCATGCTTCTCAAACGTAATATATTTTCTTGTGAATAGCATCTGTATTGAACTTTCCTTGAAAGGTATGCAAAAGCTTTCTTGTATAATTTTCCGTACACTTTAGGCAAAACACGAACGATACAGTGGTCGGAATTAGCAGTGGAGCCCGTTTACGGGCTTCATATATGCCAGGTTCATTTGTAAATGCAAAGTCTAAGGTGTTGTCAAGACGAGTGGAAAAGTTAACCATATTTTTATGACCCAATGATAATAGAAAACTGTAGTCACATGAGTTAAAATCACCACAGACAATAGACAAGGAGTTTCCCAGAACCGGAGCAGCAAATTCAGTGAATTTATCAGCAAAAGTTGACAAATCTGAGAAACTGCAGTCAGGTGTGACATACATGTTTGTGATATATATGTATTTGTATTTGCTCAAATGTTTGGGACGACATTTGATGGTAATGCACTCAATTTTTTCGTTAGAGAAGCAGAAGCATACATAGTTGGAGGACGACCAGTTAGTACTAATAAATGTTGCTACACCACCACCACATTTCTTCTTCGAAAAGCTTCGATCTTGTCGAAATAATTTGAAACCATCTAAGCAGACTAAGTCATCATCATACAGATTATGAAGCCATGTTTCCTGCAGCATTATTACACCCGTGTTTCGATAAACATTTGTGGACAAGAGTGACTGAAGGTAATCAACTTTATTCGGCAACGACCTGCAGTTTGTGCTAAGTATTTCCGGAATAGTCATTTGATCTATGGTCATACGCTTCAGAGCTCGTTGCCATCCACCGTGGTGCTTCTTCTTAAATTTCCTATCAACTTGCGAAGCGATAGGTTGTAATGATTTTAAAAACGCGCGAGAATATACAATACGATTGGTTGACATAATTAAACGATTAAAACAATATAGAAATAAGAAATTTGATGCAATATACTCGATGATAGAAAACGGTAGCCTAGAGTTCAAGCAGGCCGCCAGACCAGAGTTTATTTAGGAAGAAAATGGTTCAAAATGACAATTTCTACCTTTGTATATGTAATGATAAGAAGTATGAGAATAGCCTGAAGGAAAACACAACGAAAACACTAGGCACTTACTTTGCTAGTAGAAAAATTGTCTATAAACCGGTTCATTAGGCTAATAGGCGTATAATGTAAACAGTCAGCACAACTTTTATTTCAGTAATATATTCAATTTGAGTTATTTTTCTCTTTGAATTGATATATAAATGCGTTTATACAATTTTCAATATCTTCAATATGCTTAGAAAATTTTTTTAGTCTTCAAATAATGTTATGTTATTTAGAATAAATAAACATTAGTGAAACCAACTATTCTCTCTGAAGGTAAATCAAAGAATTTATTAGATAAAAAAATTTCGAGTTGTTATTCATTGTAGACTGATATCACTTGAAGGAACAAAGGAAACCTGGGAGCACTCGACGGCAGCTGTTTTGTCCGACAATAGTATTGGAACATATCGACAATTTCCTCACACATAGAAAATCAGTAGTAAACGCAATCCAATTCACTTACCAGCACGTAGAATATGAACAAGGAGAATCACACATATTCGATTGCAGAATAAAACGAAGAACAGATGGTGGCTTCAATACTACTACTCTCTACACAAAACCAACACATTCCAACACGTATCTACACTTCAAATCATCCCATCCAATATGTCAGTCAGTCAGTCAGTCATTGAAGGCAGGATTAGTCAAATGTCTAAATGATACAACTACAAAACTGACTAGTCACAGCAAGAACCTAAACAAGGAGTCGAAACACGTATGAGAAGTGCTAATAGTCAATAATTATCCTCCTCAGTTTATTAAGAAATTCTTACGGACACACAAAACACGAAAAAATAACAGTCACACGAGTGCGACTACTAACGACAACACGAGAAACAAGGAGTTCACAGCCTCCATTCCGTGTTACCCTATAAGGAGGGTACCTCAGAAACTTTACATAGAATCCTCAACACAGCTGAAATTAGTTGATGTGGCATTTAAACCTACAAACACATTCAGAGATAAACTTTATCGATTAGTTGTTTAAGGATCCGATAGAATCAACTGAGCAAACATAATCTAATCTAATCTAATCTATCAAATTTCATGTAATGACTGTGAGTCAGGTCAAGTAAGTAGATGAAACTAGTCGGTTGGGGGTCAGTTAGAATAGTGGAGGATATAAATTTAGCTAAATGTAGGATGACAGAGCTAAATAAGATCAATAATTTAGAAAAACACTCGACTATTGCTATGCATGCATCAACAGACAACTACACAATAGGGTATGTGGGATATAGTCACTGTAGTTAGGTCCAATATAATTAGGTGGGGAGAGAGAGAGAGAGAGAGAAAGGGAGATTGATTACTGAATCTTTGTTCATCAAATCAGTCAATACTCAACATATGATGCAACATAGTGACCAGAGATATGGAAAATTTTGTTACCAATAAAAACAACTCATTTGAAGTGATGTAACTATAAGAATCAAATGTCGAAATGGTTGTGATTACATTTATAGGATCATGAGAAATGAGTGATTAATGCTCGAAGCGTCATCGAGTAAATAATACTCGATCATTCACTGTGTGTTATAAATCAAATCAACAAATCCTATGTGGAATTAATTTCCAGCATAGTGACCAAGTTTTTCACCTGTATCATCAATGGTCAACCACTTCAATTTGGATTTCGCTGACCACATAGGTTACAGCTTCACATTATAATTCCCAGAATATCACTTGGAACTGAGTCATTCCCGTAAAGTGGATAGTAAATTGACTCGTGATTTAGAGTGATTGATTGATTGATTCGAAAGCAAATGAATATTATCGATGCTTCTACAAACAATCAAATGCGATACAATAAGTAGAGAAAGGCTTAAATATTCATTGAACACGATGACGTTCTTATCGCGCTTTCGAATATTAGATTTAGACAGGGAATATTGAAAATTCCTGCCCCCAGATTTTATCATATAAGATTAAAGGTAAGCATATATTCTCAAAGCTCGAAATCCCTGCATTTAGCGGATAAGGCTGTGGTGTTTCAGTGGATCAAACTGTTCGACCTCTATTTGTAAATGGGTTCATACGCTGATGCCTCGATATTGACTGAATGTCAATTATGGTCATTTAATTGGTTGTGGCTAGAAGAGGCTAACTAGACGTCGAATAATTCGATTCAATGAAACAACGGAAGATTACAAATATATTAGTAAATAGTAATAACTATTACCCGTTGTACAAGAACATTTTATCGTTCATCCGTGGTATATTTGATTACTCCTTGACGTTCGAAGCTATGGACACGAGGTTCGAGTCCCAGTGGGAATAACAATACTGCACAGTGGAGTATAAATGCATTCAACTGATGAATCCCAAATAGGAGAAGATGCTCGTCCTAGATTCAACTATATCCTCATTTTAGATTCTTCTTTAAAATCTTGTTTAAAGCTTTGATTCAATCACTTGCGTATTATGAATCGATTGAGGCTAAATCATTCAAAGTCAAGTATGACATAACTTTTGGTATAGAATTCAAGGTAAACGCCTAATTTACACGATAATGTTCACGCTAACAATAGAAAAGATAAACACGTTCAAGCTTTTGCTAACTTTCTTTCGTTTACTTCAGACATCAGTGTAATTACAACAAGGGAATGATTGACTTATAAAAGAGAGATTTAGGTAGGATTCAATTAAAACAGCTGTTCAAATTATAGACATACCATTTTAACATCATGATTAGAAATAAAGATGTTCTTTTGTTGGTAAATTATAAGAATATATAGGATATATGAGTCATTTCTAATGTATAACCATTGTATTCAATATCCAACAGTCAAGGTCAACATTTTATCTATCAGTTTAAACAAAGTATCTGTTTATTATTGTTTACTCTATCTAGTATGACCTCATTATCTCTTTACAAATATTTTTCAGCATTTCATAAGAATCCCTTTAACTTATATGAATATTTAAAGGTTATCTAGAGACAAAGTGAAAAATATGCGGAATTTTTTTTATAAAAGTTACATTACATTATTAATTATAAATAAGTAGTATGTATTATACTGTCTACTTTTGTTCTTCTAAAGAGCACTCGAGTGAAAGGAATTTTTGAGGATTGTTGATAAGGAAGAATTTATAATGGGACAGTTCAAATTTCAATATATATATACTATTCCATTACCTTTAAACAAATGATAAATATGACCTGAATACAAATCTTTCCGAGCAGATTTCAAAATACCTTTTAAAACAATTCTAATATGAAATATTTTTTCATAAATTTTTTAAGCATTACATTTAGTGGTTAGTGATATGAGGCTGCTATTCATCATCGAGTGATATGATTTAAAGAAATACTGAAAACCTGCAAGTTATGAACAGCTGTTTCATCCGAGCATGTGACTCCTGAACAGTGCGTACCTGTGACCTTCCCTGCCCCTCAGGAATCGGACCCTGGGACTTCAGGTTAATCTGAACAACTAAAACAAATACTTCATTAAAACTGTAAGAACTATATCAAGGATTACATCATATCTCACTGTATGTATGGTCACACATGAATAAGAAGGAGAAACGGAGTCATAAAGCTGAGTATGAGAGAATATGTACTTAAATGGTTTCAGACACCAATGGAGTGTAAAACTTTGATAAGCACATGTTGGAGACGAATCTCCTCATTCATAGCTAAAATTATTATAGGAACAGATCATACAGTTAATGTGCAAACAGTTTTCATAGTTTTATATGAAAACAGTTAGGGACAGGTAGTGAGAATTACGGAAGAAATAGCCATACACAAATTGAATCAACCTTTATATGTACAAAAACTATTTATCCGTAAACTGCATCTATATTAGTAGGATAATAAACAATGTCACAAATCTCAGAGCATCTGAAACGCAACAATTCCAACGTTTCATTCAGATATTTGTTCTAAACTTCTTCAACACCACATTTTTGAAGGAGAATAAACGACTAGATGATGTGCATTAATTGGGTGCGAAACTTACGTCTAGTAAATTACGAATAAGGATTCATAAGATGAATCGAACGTCTTTCATACCAAATAAGGTAAAGCTAAGAAATTGTGACATGATATCTCTTCGGGCATTCGACTTACAATATCAAAAAACGGAACTTGCAAGAGTGAATAGATAACAGCCGAAACAATCTCATCACACATAAGAATGTCAGAGCATTTTAGCGTATGAAACAAGAAAAAGGGTGGGTAAAAAAATGAATTCCTATAATACAAGATTTGGAGAATATGGGGATAATGAGGAGGAATAACATAATATAATACGACAATAATACAACAATAAAATAAACATTATTATTATATTAGTTGTCCCTTGGGTTCCTAGTGAAACATACAGTTTCAGTAGAACGTCTCCATTTCACTCTCTTCTCTGCAATCCTTTAAACCTCGCACCACGACTGCCCACAAGCTTTCATTTATTACTCACACACACCAAATCCTCCACGTCACCCTCACATCAGACGACCAACTCACCGTTTCGCATTTGGGTCCCACGCGACAGCCTGGCCTGGCGCAGAATGTCCCGAAAACGTCTTCTCATTATATACCAAATACAGTCCATATCCACTTCATTCTCTGGCATTTTGTTGAGCAATAAGTTCTTGCTTAGTCTGTCCGTTGTCACTCAGGGTTTCTCCTTGCATATTCTTAATATTTAAGCCATCTGAGATTCAGTAACCAGACAATGTAGGCAGCAGTTGTTCATGTCTGATGTATGTGGTCTGTTGGAAATGCCTTTCATAACGTGACAAGTCTCTCAATCATCACATACAAGCACTGACTTCACTGACATCAGTAATGCTGCAAATCCGAATGTTGTTCACACTTTATGCTGAGTGCAGTGTAGAAGATCTCCACACTGGTTTCAGGTTAATGAACGCCTGTCTTGCTGACTTTCCGATCATGGCTGACTTTGACGTCCTCGTCTGTGCCTCTGTCTGTATTTGGGAGGATGCTGCCTAAATAGGTTTAGGTGGAGGAGACTACTTCGTTTAAGATTCTGCAGTTCATGGTGATTGTAGCTTGTTGTTGTTTGTGTGTTGGTGGTGTTTGTTGGGTAACTTCATCACCTGTATTTTCTCTATGCCCACTTGAAGTCCCGCATTCGCTGAATCTTCTGTCAACTTCATATGTAATATACAAATTACATACGTGTATATGTAATATATAATATATAAGACATAATATGGAATTCAACTTCACCATAGTACCTACATTCTCTACATACACTACTCTACAAATAACATATCTACACAATTCATTCAATATCTATCTAACATGATTTTCGCATGCTTAAGTCTTCACCTAAAATATACAACACATTTTCATCAGCGTAATTCATAATATCACGTCCACAACAAAAGATAAGCAAGTGAATCAGAGGAAACAACCACCTACCACAAATCTATGCGATGTCATCATTACATAAACTAGAATACTTCACATGAAATCAACAACAAGATAAGACTTCTCAGTTCAAATTGGTATTTCAACCATGAAACACAATCTTCAACTGAACATTTCTCCTCTCCAAAATCCTTTGAAAGTTAAACATCAACCTCCACAACTTCCATTTCATATTTGTTCATGCATAGTCGATATCACTCAGTTTCAATTATTAAGCATATTCACTCTCATCATCATTCGATACACTAATGTGGAGAGAAAAATATAAGCAGAATACTGATGAAGTAATCTGAGCCAAATGAGCCATCTTCAATCATCTACTTGATAACTAAGCACATGATCAATAGCTGGTTGGATATACAACATCTATTCAAATGTATATCGGTTTAGTTAAGCTATAACAAGTGAACAATTACAGTATAATTTGTGCATTGAAAAGGTAACAGCAACAATAATTACTTGCATAGTCGTGCTATTCGTTGTGCAGTCATTGATACCTGTTCAACACAAGCTTTTTGATACTCAACAATCTTCTAATATTCTCTCTCCTAATCTCCTTATATCTCAAACAATTATTATAATTACTACTACTATGATGGTGTGATTGTCACACTTTCTATATAGACACTTCCACTTGTAATTTCATTATGTAAAATCTACCTATTATTACATGATTATGTTATCAAACCTTCGTATAGTTAATCTTCTCCATTTTATCCATCTGAAAGTACTCGTCTATCGTCTTGTTCAATGTTATTCAGATGGATAAGAAATTCCGTATATAATTTTGTCTTAAACAAGGTGTTATCGAAGCATCAGCTGCTTTTAGAACAATATATATGTATGTATATAAGAGTGTATTCCATTGTGAAGAATTGAGAATTTAAACAGTGTAATAAAGAGACGTAGGTTATCTGAGAAATGTGTGATGTATTTGCGTATTACATTTCGAACAATCTGATAACACACACATATAATTATCAAGTTATTTTAATGGATGCTGGATGAAAATGAAGTGGGGTAAAATGCATGAATTAAGATAATATGGGAAGCATGACCGGAACAGGCAGGATGGATTCAGAAAGTACAAATCATGTGCCGACCAAATTGCAACGCTTCACATCATCATAGAACAGAGTATAGAATGGCAGTCAACTCAACCTCAACTTCATCGACTCTGAGAGGGCCTTTGACAGCGTCGACCGAGAGGTAATTTGGAAACTGCTTCAATACTACGGAATACCGCAAACCTTTATCAGCCTCATTCAACAACTATATGAAGATGCCACATGTCAACTAATTCACAATGGGAAGCTCAGTGATACTTTTGAAGTGAAGTGAAGACAGGAGTGAAACAGGGCTGCTGCCTACTGTCACTCATGATATTCCTGATTGTGGTCGACTAAATCATGCAACAACAGTGGGGAGCTGTGAGAAGAGGGGGATACGCTGGCTGGACTGCAGAAGAGAACCTAGAAGACTTGGATTTCGCCGATGACTTGTGCCTGATGTCACACAGACTTGAAGATCTGCAGGCAAAAACTAACAAGTTGATAGAAGGAGCAGCGAAGACGTGACTTCAGGTGAATATAGAGAAGACAGAGAGAGGTGATGAAGATACCGCACCACCACCATCAACAACAACAACAAACTCCAGTCACCATCAACGGGAGAAACTTGAAGGAAGTAACCTCCTTCACCTATCTAAGCATCACTTATCAAAACATCAGCTGCTTTAGAACAAGATATATGTATGTATATAAGAGTGTATTCCATTGTGAAGAATTGAGAATTTAAACAGTGTAATAAAGAGACGTAGGTTATCTGAGAAATGTGTGATGTATTTGCGTATTACATTTCGAACAATCTGATAACACACACATATAATTATCAAGTTATTTTAATGGATGCTGGATGAAAATGAAGTGGGATGAAATGCACGAATTAAGATAATATGGGATGTGGAAAATAAGTGGATACTAGGGAGAAATAATACATTTTAACACCTTCCTTGGCATTAAAATGAGATAGTAGATTACCAGGGCAGGTTTAGTGAGGTAAGGACAAAGTGTTTTTGAATTCAAGAAAGGGGTTTTGAATTTTCGTACAGCTAAACCTTCAACGAACTGAAGTATAAGGTGTTGACACTCCTGATCTAAAGGATGTTTTTGTGTCAATCCTGTGACCTGCTTCTATGATGTCTTTATCTATCGACGGTGACATCTGTCTGTCTCTGTATTTATCCGATTATTTAAACGTGATTGTTATCCTAACCTGTATTGATGGTTAGGGGAGTGCAACCAATTTCGTGTCGTCTAGTCCTGAGTGCACACTGAATTCTATCGATCATAATTGCAATGTGGCAACCAAGCTAGGAAGCTCAGCATCGCGGTGCACATTACTAGATGTTAGTTAGTTGGAGGCAATCAGCAGGAAGCCCCGCCTCATCTAGGTTTCGCGCTTTATAGCACTCATCAGGAAGGCGTATTTGCAACCTCAACAGAACTGATATCCCACCTGAGATTCGGACCCGCGTCACCCAGTGTTGTAGTCAGCGACTTTACCACTGAGCTATTTGGGCCATCGGGGTTGCAGATACACCTTGCTGACGGGTGGAAAAAAGCGCGGAACCAGGTGAGGCAGGGCTTACTGCCAATTGCCTCCAACCAACTAACCTCTACTAATGTTTTTCTAACCATTCAGCGATTTTCTACACCACCCTCAAATTCATAGTTCGATTACTCCTTCCGCAGTATGTGTCACCGCATATAAACACATGTAAACTGTTATACACGATGGGACGTAACCTAACCATTTGTGATGTAACGAGGTTTATGTTGAAGCACAGGTTTCATTTTCTGTATATTATTTAGCTTCGCTGCATAGCATGTCCTAATAACTAAGTTTTTTTTAAGATCATGCCGTTGGATTCCCCTTATCTGCTAGCGTGATCTTATAGACAGAACACTGATTAGATCGCACCGCAAAGACGTTTTTATAACGACTGAAAAACCTCAGAGGATATGGGCTTTCCATAAGTGTCTCTGTTAAAAAGTTGAATTCTTGTTGTACTCCATCCGTTGTGCAAATGTGTCGCGTTCTTTTCAATAAGCATTCTACTGAACCTCGTTTTTACGGTAGTGGATAGAAACTATGAAAGTTAAGTCAGTTATTTTCATTGAAGCATTAGCTACACGAAAAACCAAACCCCCTTTTTGTATTCAAAAACAGTTTATCCTTATCCCTTTAAACCTACCTTGGTAATCTTTATCTAACTGTAATGTCATGGCAAGTGTGAAAAATTATTATTATTATTATCATTATGAGTCCCTTGGGTTCCTAATGGAACATACCGCTTCACTAGCACGTCTCCATTCCACTCTCTTCTCTGAAATCTTTTCAACCTGGCTCCACAACAGCCCACAACCTCTCATTTCCTCCTCGCATGATCTCCTCCATGTCACCCTCATCACGGACGCCCAACTAGTTGCTTCCCATGGGGATTCAAATCGAGCGCCTGGCCTGACGCGTGATGTCCCCAGTCGGCCTTCTCAGTGTATGCCCAATCCATCTCCACTTCCTTCCAGTGCAGATAAGTTAGGTGATAGGTTCCTGGTTGGTTCGTTCCCAGAGCTCCTTGTTGCTTATTCTTTCTGGCAATCCATCTGATCTTCAGTAACGAGCCAGTGTAGGCATTTGTTGATGAATGTCTGTAGTTTATTGGAAATCCCTTTCGTAACGTGCAGTCTCTCAACCATCACATAGAAGCACTGATTTGACTAGGTTGGTGTTGAAAATCCGGATGTTGTTCACGCTTTATGCTGAGTGGAGTGCAGAAGATCTGCACACTGGTTTCAGGCTAATGAACACCTGTCTTGCTTTTCCGATTCTGACTGGTTTTGACATCCTCGTCTGTGCCTGTGTCGCCTGTAGTTGAAACAGTGCTTCCTAGATAGGTGGAGGAGGTTACTTCCTTTAAGTTTCTCCCATTGATGGTGACTGGAGTTTGTTGTTGTTGTTGGAGTTGTTGGTGCGGTATCTTCATCACTTCTGTCTTCTCTATATTCACCTGAAGTTACGTCTTCACTGCATATTCTGACAACTTGTTAGTTTTCGCCTGTACATCTTCAAGTTTATGTGACATCAGGTACAAGGCATCGGTGACATCCAGATCTTCTATGTTCTTTTCCGCAGTCCAGCGTATCACCCTCTTCTCACAGCTCCCCACTGTTTGAAACATGATCCAGTCCAGTCGACCACAACCAGGAAGATGATGAGTGGCAGTAGGCTGCAGCCTTGTCTTCACTTCAAAAGCATCACTGAGCTTCCCATTGTGAATTACTTGGCATGTGGCATCTTCATATAGTTGTTGAATGAGGCTGATAAAGGTTTGCGGTATTCCGTAGTATTGAAGCAGTTTCCAAATTACCTCTCGGTCGACGCTGTCAAAGGCCCTCTCAGAGTCGATGAAGTTGAGGTTGAGTTGACTGCCATTCTATACTCTGTTCTATGATGATGTGAAGCGTTGCAATTTGGTCGGCACATGATTTGTACTTTCTGAATCCATCCTGCCTGTTCCGGTCATGCTTCCCATATTATCTTAATTCATGCATTTTACCCCACTTCATTTTCATCCAGCATCCACTAAAATAACTTGATAATTATATGTGTGTGTTATCAGATTGTTCGAAATGTAATACGCAAATACATCACACATTTCTCAGATAACCTACGTCTCTTTATTACACTGTTTAAATTCTCAATTCTTCACAATGGAATACATTCTTATATACATACATATATATTGTTGTAAAAAGCAGCTGATGCTTCGATAACACCTTGTTTAAGACAAAATATATACGGAATTTCTTATCCATCTGAATAACATTGAACAAGACGATAGACGAGTACTTTCAGATGGATAAAATGGAGAAGATTAACTATACGAAGGTTTGATAACATAATCATGTAATAATAGGTAGATTTTACATAATGAAATTACAAGTGGAAGTGTCTATATAGAAAGTGTGACAATCACACCATCATAGTAGTAGTAATTATAATAATTGTTTGAGACATAAGGAGATTAGGAGAGAGAATATTAGAAGATTGTTGAGTATCAAAAACCTTGTGTTGAACAGGTATCAATGACTGCATAACGAAATGCAAGACTATGCAAGTAATTATTGTTGCTGTTACCTTTTCAATGCACAAATTATACTGTAATTGTTCACTTGTTATAACTTAACTAAACCGATATACATTTGAATAGATGTTGTATATCCAACCAGCTATTGATCATGTGCTTAGTTATCAAGTAGATGATTGAAGATGGCTCATTTGGCTCAGATTACTTCATCAGTATTCTGCTTTCTTTTTTCTCTCCACATTAGTGTATCGAATGATGATGAGAGTGAATATGCTTAATAATTGAAACTGAGTGATATCGACTATGCATGAACAAATATGAAATGGAAGTTTTGGAGGTTGATGTTTAACTTTCAAAGGATTTTGGAGAGGAGAAATGTTCAGTTGAAGATTGTGTTTCATGGTTGAAATACCAATTTGAACTGAGAAGTCTTATCTTGTTGTTGATTTCATGTGAAGTATTCTAGTTTATGAAATGATGACATCGCATAGATTTGTGGTAGGTGGTTGTTTCCTCTGATTCACTTGCTTATCTTTTGTTGTGGACGTGATATTATGAATTACGCTGATGAAAATGTGTTGTATATTTTAGGTGAAGACTTAAGCATGCGAAAATCATGTTAGATAGATATTGAATGAATTGTGTAGATATGTTATTTGTAGAGTAGTGTATGTAGAGAATGTAGGTACTATGGTGGAGTTGAATTCCATATTATGTCTTATATATTATATATTACATATACACGTATGTAATTTGTATATTATATATGAAGTTGACAGAAGATTTGGCGAAGGCGGGACTTCAAGTGAGCATAGAGAAGACACAGGTGATGAAGTTACCCAACAAACACCACCAACACCACAAACAACAACAAGCTCCAATCACCATCAATGGGAGAATCTTAAAAAAAGTAGTCTCCTCCACCCTAATCTATCTGGGCAGCATCCTCCCAACTACAGACAGAGGCACAGACGAGGACGTCAAAGTCAGCCATGATCGGAAAGTCAGCAAGACAGGCGTTCATTAACCTGAAACCAGTGTGGAGATCTTCTACACTGCACTCAGCATAAAGTGTGAACAACATTCGGATTTGCAACACTACTGATGTCAGTGAAGTCAGTGCTTGTATGTGATGATTGAGAGACTTGTCACGTTATGAAAAGCATTTCCAACAGACTACATACATCAGACATGAACAACTGCTGCCTACATTGTCTGGTTACTGAATCTCAGATGGCCAGAATATTAAGAATCTGAAAGGAGAAACCCTGAGTGACAACGGAGAGACTAAGCAAGAACTTATTGCTCAACAAAATTCCAGAGAATGAAGTGGATATGGACTGTATTTGGCATATAATGAGAAGACGTTTCCGGGACATTCTGCGCCAGGCCAGGCTGTCGCGTGGAACCCAAATGCGAAACGGTGAGTTGGTCGTCTGATGTGAGGGTGACGTGGAGGATTTGGTGTGTGTGAGTAATAAATGAAAGCTTGTGGGCAGTCGTGGTGCGAGGTTTAAAGGATTGCAGAGAAGAGAGTGAAATGGAGACGTTCTACTGAAACCGTATGTTTCACTAGGAACCCAAGGGACAACTAATATAATAATAATGTTTATTTTATTGTTGTATTATTGTCGTATTATGTTATGTTATTCCTCCTCATTATCCCCATATTCTCCAAATCTTGTATTATAGGAATTCATTTTTTTACCCACCCTTTTTCTTGTTTCATACGCTAAAATGCTCTGACATTCTTATGTGTGATCAGATTGTTTGGAATATGATACTGGAATACATCACACCTTTCTCAGATTACCTCCATCTTCTTATTACTCTATATGAATTCGTCAAAGGGACTAATTCTTTCTGTATGTTATGATGATGGAGCTCGTCTATTTGTATCGTGAGGATGTGTACGCTGATTTCTGACTGATTACTGTCATGGCGTGATGAAAAGAAACGTATCAAGTGTCAGGTTTGGGAATATTTTATTCCTATAATATTCTCAAGTTATTGGTAACTTTCATCTGACATGGAATCATGCTGCTGTCCACTACAAGCAAAATATTAAGCCACATCGTCTTGGAGAGACTAAACAATTTGCTGGATTCAAAATTGCGACCGGAGTAAACTGGCTTCAAGAAGAACAACTCATGTGCGGATGAAATCGCAACACTACGCATTATCATTAGGCAGAGTAAAGAACGGCAGTCAACTTTATCGACTTTAAATAGACCTTCGACAGCGTCGACTGAGCAGTAATTTGTCAGGCAGTTGCTTCAACACTGCGGAGTGCCATAAATCTTTATCAACCTCATTCAACAGCTATATGAAGACGCCACATGCCAAGTGATTCACAATGGAAAGCTCAGTGATGCCTTTGAAGTGAAGTGAAGACAGGAGTGAGACAAGGCTGTCCACTATCACCGATGATCTTCCTGATTGTGGTCGACTGGACTGGATCATTCAGTAAACAGTAGAGAGCTGTGAGATGAGCATACGCTGAACCGGTGAAAAGGGCCTAGAAGATTTGGATTTCCCCACCGATGCTGATTTATGTTTAATGTCGCACAAACTCGAAGATGTACAGGCGAAAACTAACAAGTTGACAGAAGAGGCAGGCCAGCGAAACAGGACTTTAACAGAACACAGAGAAGACAGAGGTGATGAAGATACCCAACCTAGGCCACCACCACCGACAACAACAATCTCCAATCACCATCAACAGGGGAAACTTAAGAGAAGTAGTCTTTTTCACCTACCTACCTACCTACCTAGACAACATCGTTTCAACTACAGGTGGCACAGGCACAGATGAGGATGTGAAAGTCAGGATAGAAAAGACAGCAAGACAGGCTTTCGTTGATCTGAAATCAGTGTGGAGATCTACTGCACTGCACTCAGTATAAAGCGTCAACAACATCCAGATTTTCAACACGAATGTCAAGTGAGTGCTTCTAAATGACTCAGAGAGTTGGCGCGTTACGAAATGCATTTTCAACAAACTACATACATCAGACATCAACAACTGCCTACGCTGGCTCGTTACTGAAGCTCAGTTGGCCAGAATAATGAGGACAAGCAACAAGGAACTCTGGTCTGGCAACAACCAATCGCTCAACATATATGCCATAGAAGAAAGTGGAGATGGACTGTATTGGGCATGCACTGAGAAGACCGATTGGGGACATCACATGCCACACCAGGCTATCGAGTGGGATCAACAGGGGAAACGATGAGTTGGGTATCCGAGGGTGACATGGAGGAGATCATGTGAGGGAGAAATCCAAGCTTCTGGGCTGGCGTGGTTCCAGGTTCAAAAGACTCCAGAGAACAGAATGCAATGGAGACGTGCTACTGAAGCGCTGTGTTCCACAAGAAACCCAAGGGGTAAATAATAATAATAGACAATGGAAAAGAACATCCACACATACATATATAACGTAGACTGTAACAACAGAAATAAACAGTTTTTACAGGTCAAATGATAATGCAAAGGTTAGAAATGGATGTTCCAAACTGAACTGGCTTGGAGGTAGGTTGCATGATTAACTATGAGTTCGGAAAATAGTAGATTTCATGTAGGAAAATAATGATACATAGGGATGAGAACCGAATCGACAGAGGGTCGATTGCGTCATCAAAAACAAGATAGTTAATGGTACTTATTTAAACATAATCAGAAAACCACGTGTATATAGAGATGTTTATTAATGATAACAACGGTTATACGAATAATTAAGTGATAGGAACCAAGGGAAGAAAAGAGAATACAAGATGGGTGATAATTAAGAGCTGAGAGCAAGTTAGAAAGACTGAATATGATTAGATAACGCTGTAACTTCTATCATGGCTGACTATCATTTCCTTCTGAATGCCGAGGTTTGGTTTGACAACTCACACCATTTAGGCTTCTTTAATTCTAGACAGTTTCTTATTTTCCTGTCTTCTGAAAATCGTAAAAGACGATTTACAGGTATCAATATCATGCCCATAATGTATTGGGTGTTACGTTATCGAACTCCTTGGGGTCTTCTTCTCCACAGGCTTCAACAATACGAGGAGACAGATGCCTCTCCTTACGACCAGAGTGTTTGCTTCTGAAATTACATTCGAATTGATATCTACATTTAGATGTGTCGAGGATCAAAGCCCTGTCTTTCACTGATTGTCGCAGTACCCTTTTTGTGGTGCGGAGGAGAACCAGTTTAGCAGAGTAATAAATCCTTCTGATAGACTTCCCCAGTCTTCATCTAACTACTCTCAGCACATCATCATCTTTGAGTGGTAAGATGATATAGACTGATTTCTTCTGCAGTGTTGGGGATGTTGTTCTAGTTCATACCCATTTTGCATCCTTGTTGATAAACCTTTCTGAGTACCCATTCTTCACGAATACGTGTGCTGTTGGAATGACTTCTTCTGCCTCTGTTGGGCAGCACTCTAACTGTATTCATTTTGAAATGGATAGGAAAACAGCTCCTAAAATGAAGGTACTCTTCTGACCATGAAGGCTTTCTTTGGGTGAACCTTTCAATAAATTCATCGATTCTTTTCACTAATGAGACATTTAAGAAACAAATCATATTGCTTTTTTCGTGTTCAATCGTAAAAGTCAGTTTTGAGTGATATGAACTGAAGCTCTTCAGAAGTGTTGTTGCCCCCTTTTTCGTATTATATATAATGAATATATCGTCCATGTAACGCTAGTACAGTTGTGTCTTATCTATGAATCAATTCAAGCTACTATTTTCCAGATAAAAATAAATCAGCGAAAAAGGGAACGCAGAGGGCTTTCGATTGCGACTCCTTCACTTTGGCGGAATAACTCTCTGCTGAACTGTAACTGGATGTTCTTGGCATATCGATTTATAAGCTTCCTCAACTGGTTTGTCGGGATAGGGATATTATCATCTTCTAGACAAATAAATGCTGTTTTATCAGTAGCTTTGAGATGCTGCTTTAGTTGTTGTACCAATCAGAATTTCAATATATGATATCTCACCTTTAGCGTTACTATCCAATTTAAATTTCGGGTTGTTAGAGGGAATACCATGCATCTCTGTAATAAGATCTGTTTTTATTATGTATTGATATACTTGTTATTCTCCGTTGTTTCATTGGACCGAATTGTTCGACCTCTATTGGCATATGGGCTCCAATGCGGATGCCTCAATATTGCTTGAATGTTAATTATGGTAATCTGTAATAACTAATACCCATTGTACCTGTCGTTTCTTCATGGCATAGTGGATAACACCCTAGCATTTGGTGCTAGGTACGAGTCCCAGTTAGGACAGCACCGCTCACTGAGGTGCAGGTATCTCCAGGTGACACGTCCTGGATTCTTCTACTAGCCATAACCAAACGAAGTCTGCTTTGTTTATAACAGTTACACACCCTCCCTTATCAGAACTTAAGATAAGGATATTCCTGTTCCCTAAAAGTTCAAGTAAGGATCTTCAATGTTCTCAAGAAATAATCCCCTTTGACTAGGAGATTATTATTACTATTATGATTAGTCCCTTGGGTTCCTAGTGGAACATAGGAATTCAGTAGCACGCTTCCATTGCACTCTCTTCTCTGCAATCCTTTAAACCTGGCTCCACAACTGCCCATAAGCTTTCATTTCTCCTTCACACATCATCTCCTCCATGTCACCCTCTCGTCGGAAGCCCAACTCACCGTTTCCCATCTGGAGTCCACTCGAGGGCCTGGAGCATGATGTCTCCAATTGGTCTTCTCAGTGCATACCCAATCCATCTTCATTTTATTCTGCATACTTTTTGAGCTATAGGTTCTTGCTTAGTTTGTCCGTTGTCAAGCAGGGTTCCTCCTTGCATATTCTTATCATTCTGGCCATCTGAGATTCAGTAACCAGACAACCTAGGCAGCAGTTGTTCATGTCTGATGTATGTAGTCTGTTGGAAATGCTTTTCATAACGTGACAAGTCTCTCAACCATCACATACAAGCACTGACTTCACTGACATTAGTAGTGTTGCAAATCCGAATGTTGTTCACACTTTATGCTGAGTGCAGTGTAGAAGATCTCCACACTGGTTTCAGGTTAATGAAGGCCTGTCTTGCTGACTTTCCGATCATGGCTGACTTTGACGTCCTCGTCTGTGCCTCTGTCTGTATTTGGGAGGATGCTGCCTAAATAGGTTTAGGTGGAGGAGACTACTTTGTTTAAGATTCTCCCATTGATGGTGATTGGAGCCTGTTGTTGTTTGTTGTGTTGGTGATGTTTATTGGGTATCTTCATCTCCTCTGTCTTCTCTACCTTCATTAGAAGTTCCGTTTTCGCTGCTCTGCCTTGCCTCTTCTGTCAACTTGTTGAATTTTGCCTGAAGATATTCGAGTTTGTGCCACTAGACATTGGACACAAGTCATCGGCGGCGAAATCCAAATCTTCTAGGATCTTTACCCCGGTCCAGCGTATCCTCCTCCTCTTGCTCCTCACGGTTTGTTGCATGATCCAGTCCACTACAATCAGGAAGATCATAGGTGATAGTAGACAACCTTTTTTTCTCCTGTCTTCATTTCACAGGCGTCACTGAGCTTACCATTGTGAACTACTTTGCATATGGCGTCTTCATATAGTTGTTGAATGAGAGTGATGAGGGTTTGTGGTTTTGGCTAGGAGATGTTGCTCGAAATTGGTATGCAATACCTATCATTTCGGATTTGGTGCAACTTTCACTGAACTAATAACTATTAAAAAAATGAAGTCAGAACCGATTTCATTGAAGCCGTTGAAGCGTTTCCATAAAAAATTGATATTAATTTGCACAAGAAACTAGTTGCATGTTTTTCTTACTTATATGAACTGAGTAGAGCTGGTGAATCGCATGAAATAAAAATTGGTATTCTAAAATTTTTCATAAGAATACAAGTACTACTACTTTGTATCCAAGGGGTAAGAAGGATACAACAAGCGTAAATTTCCATTAATCTAGTCGGCAAATTTGTAGCTCAGTTTGTAGAGGATCAGGCACGAAACCCTATGGTCACTGGTCCGAATCCGGCTGAAGTTCAGAGTTTCATTTCACCTTCAATTATCACCTAGTATCACCACTAATCTGTTAAACTACAGCTGCTATCTCAGATAGTCAAACTGATAAAATTTCAGTTTATCTTAAGATAACTGAACTTTACATCGTCTGTTATCACAGTGTCCTTTTCATAGCATAGAATAGAAGCCTAATATAAGTGATAACTTATGCTGAATTATTCTAAAGCTTGCATATTGAAGTCAGGTGGTTTGACGGTTTAATTAAAGTTTATCCAACACATAAGGAGAATGTTTAACCAACTGAGTCTGCTGATTTTTAAAGTTCTCATGGAATTCCATACAAGTTTAAGCTATATGTGTTTGCTTCATCTTGGTGACTAGCAGTTGAATGCAGAATGCAAATTTCGTTCTGTTTGACAGTCACTAAGCAGATAGACCTGCAACCCAGTGAGTGATGTTGTTCTCACTCAGATTTGAACCCTGTTCTCATCCATTCAAACCCTTAAGCTTTATTCAATTGATTTAATCCTAAAACCTATTATTATTATTATTATTATTATTATTATTATTATTATTATTATTATTATTATTATTATTAGTCCCTTGGGTTCCGAATGGAACATAGGGCTTCACTAGCACGTCTCCATTCCACTCTCTTCCCTGAAATCTTTTCAACCTGGCTCCACGACAGCCCACAATCTCTCATTTCCTCCTCGCACGACCTCCTCCATGTCACCCTCAGCTGGGAAGTCCAACTCGTCGCTTCCCATGGATATTCCACTCGAGGGCCTGAAGCGTGATGTCTCCAGTCCGCCTTCTCAGTGCATGCCCAATCCATCTCCACTTCCTTCCAGTGCAGATAAGTTGGGTGATAGGTTCTTGCTTGGTTCGTTCCCAGAGCTCCTTGTTGCTTATTCTCATTATTCTGGCCATCCATCTGATCTTCAGTAGCGAGTGAGCGTAAGCAGTTGTTGATGAATGTCTGTAGTTTATTGGAAATCCCTTTCGTAAAGCACCAAGTATCTGAACCATACAGAAGCACTGATTTGACTAGGTTGGTGTTGAAAATCCGGATGTTGTTCACGCTTTATGCTGAGTGGAGTGCAGAAGATCTGCACACTGGTTTCGGGCTAATGAACGCCTGTCTTGCTTTTCCGATTCTGACTGGTTTTGACATCCTCGTCTGTGCCTGTACCGCCTGTAGTTGAAACAGTGATGCTTAGATAGGTGAAGGACGCTACTTCCTTTAAGTTTCTCCCCTTGATGGTGACTGGAGTTTGTTGTTGTTGGGGTTGTTGTTGCGGTATCTTCATCACCTCTGTCTTCTCTATATTCACCTGAAGTCCCGTCTTCGCTACCCCACCTCTTCTGTCAACTTGTTAGTTTTCGCCTGTACATCTTCAAGTTTGTGTGACAAGACATCAGGCACAAGTCATCACTGGCGAAATCCAAGTCTTCTAGGTTCTTTACCGCATTCCAGCCAGCGTATCCCCCTCTTCTCGTTCCCCACTGTTTGCTGCATGATCCAGTCCAGTCGACCACAATCAGGAATATCATGGGTGTCAGTAGGCAGCAGCCTTGTTTCACTCCTTTCTTCACTTCACTTCAAAAGCATCACTGAGCTTCCCATTGTGAATTAGTTGACATGTGGCATCTTCATATAGTTGTTGAATGAGGCTGATAAAGGTTTGCGGTACTCCGTAGTAGTGAAGTTAACCAGGCGAAGTTAATCCTAAAGCCTTCACTCTATAAATATTCGACAATATATAGTTTCGAGAATCTAGTAAGTTATTCGATAGTAGTCTAAAAATTGAAGTCCATGAAGAGACGCGTCATTTTATCTTCAAACAAGATTCATTTTTACTCACGATTTGAGATGGTATAACATACTTATCTGCAGTTACATTAGCAATCTACAAAGCTTTAAAACAGATTTGTTTATTTAGTTTATAATGGTTAGCTTCGATTTAACAAGCCTTTATATTACAATACCAATCAATATGGTACTGGTGGCAGTCAGAAATCAACTGAAGACTGGCTCAGAACTTAGAGAATTAAGATATCGGTTGATGAATCATATTAGGCGTACAGTTGTGCCTGACCTCCACAGTCTTCAAGTTTCAGGACAAAATATGCAGACAAGGAGTAGCAATAGAACTGCAAATATCTCCGATCATGGCAGATATATCTACGGGTAGTTGGAAAAACATGGTTCTACAAACATTTAATCCTACACCAAAAGTATGATGACGATATGTTGATGACACATTTACTACTGTGTTGAAATCAGAACATATCAACAATTTCCTCACACATATAAACTCAGTAGTGAACGCAATCCAGTTCACTTACGAGGAGGTATATAATAAACAAAGTGAATTACCTGTATTCGACTACAGAATAAAACGAAGGATAGACGTAGGTTTGGATACTACCGTCTACAGAAAGCCGATAGATTCTAACACATTTCTAGACTTCAAGTCATCTCACCCATTGTCAGTCGGTGAAGGCAGGTTTAGTCAGATGTCTGGATGATACAGCTAGAGAACTGACTAGTCAGAGCAAAGACCCAAACAAGGAACTGAAGCACATAAAAGAAGAACTAATAGTTAATAATTATCCTCTACATTTTACTAGAAAATTCGTACGAACACATAAGAAACGAAATAGTAGCAGTAACACAAGTAAAATAATAACGATAACACGAGTAGAAAGGAGTTCGCAGCCCCATCGAGTGACTATATAAGGAAGGAACACCAGAAACTTTACGTAGGATCCTTGACAGTGCTGGAAGTGGGGCGGCAGTTAAACCTACAAACTCACTCACTGTCAAGCTTTATCGGCTGGCTTAAGTGTCGGATAGAACCAATTAATACTGGGTGATAATTGGAGGTGAGATGAAAATCTGAACCAGCTACCACCAAACCAATTAGACAAAATAATCGATTAGAATAACATAGCACAAAAATTCTAACATGATAAGAAATTTAGAGAAAAGCTCAGCTATAGCTCTGCACGCAATTACACATAATTACGCAATAGGGTGGGATAGAGCGACAGCATTATAAACTAACTTAGTTGGGTTGAGGGAGGGAGAGATTGGTGACCGAATCTTTGTTTATCAAATCAACACTGAATACATGCAGTAACAGGAATGATTCTGCACATGTCCCAGATATATGGAAAATTCTACTACCCTTGTCATCACAGAGAAGGAGATAAAATTCGGACTGTATAAAGTCTGTCTCAAAGTTGTGGAACTGCCTGTTGATATGAATTCGGACAATAAATCATGTCCGAAACGTTGTTATCCATTAGATGATATTGTTCCTTCACTGTGTGACATTTCTAGTAAACAGAATAAATGGGATTACGATCTACCACAATGCCAAAGTTTTACTCCTATATTACAATAATCTAATCTATCAGATTCCATGTAATGAATATGACGTCAAGTACATAGGTGGAACTAGCCGGTCGGGTCCCTTAGACCATTAGAACATAGGAATTTAGTTAAATATAGAATGATGGACCCCAATAAGATCAATAATCTTGAAAAAAAACTCGGCTATTGCAGTGTACGCATTAACACACAACCACACAGAATAGGGTAGGATAAAACCGCATTTCCACTTAAGTCCAGCAATATAATTAGGTGGATAGGGAGAAGGGATTAATTATAGACTTTCTTCATCGAATCAGCCAACACCCAACACATGTAATAGAAATGACGCAACACACCTATCCCAGAGATAAGGAAAACTTTACTACCACTAAGAACAAAGAATATGAGATGTTAGACAATCAAATGTCGAAAGTAGTGCGATTACATCTGGTATGATTATGAGCAATACTAATTTATGCTCGTTACGTCATCAAGTAAATAATACGGAATCACTATGGTATATATATCAAATAAACAAATCTATTATGGAGTTACATTTTACCACACGGCCAAAATTTTACACTTTTATCAACTCTAACATAGAATTAATCAAGTTGGAATCAAGTTGAAATATTTCTAGATCCCCACAACTCCCTCACTATTCAATTGAACTGGTGCTCATTGATGACTAGCTTCGAGAAGTGATTCCCGAAGTTCCAATAAGAAGTCATGACCGGTGGGGGCAAAGCCTGATGATGGTGAGGACAGTTACTCAACGATGACAGTGGGTGGCGATTGCGCTATATTGTGAACTGAGAGAGATTGGAAATATGAACGATTGGATCCTGACCCAATGGCTAGCTCAATGGTAACGTGCTGGCGACGAAACCAGAAGGTCGCAGGTTCGATCCCTGTTGGGGTGAGGTCGTAGGTACTCACTGCTAAGGAGTCCCATACTAGTCGGACGAAACAGCTGGCTGCCCAGTGCTACCAGGTTTCCCTTGTCCTTTAAACTGATGTCAGTCTATGATGAAGAATAGCTTGAAATTTTAAATGTAACCTTATGTCAATAACGAGGAGAATTTCAAGAATCCACTGAACCTTTTACATATTATAAATGAAATATATATTATTTCCTATGATTAAAATGAAAGATGATACAAAGGTTTAGTATTTCCGACATGAATTTTTTAAAGGTTTTAAGGACACGAATAACCATTAAACAGGTTCGAATGTTCAATAAGTACAATTCTCAACTGTTATCAGTGTTATTATTCTGCTGTACAGAGGGATATTCAAAAGGATTATTAATCTATTTTAGAAGTAATATTCATCATGAACTGATATAAGTTGGGGAACCGATGAAAATCTAGGAGTACTAGATAGCTGTTTCACCCTGGTTAGGACTCCTCAGTAGTACGCACCCACGACCCCGTTAGGGTCCTGAGTTCGATCCCTAGCAGGGTCGTGAGTGCGTACTGCTGAGGAGTCCCAACTAGAAAGAAACAGCTGTCAAGTACTTCCATATTTTCAATGGTTTCCCAACTGATATCAGTTCATGATAAATACTAATTCTAAATTAAAAATACCCATTCATCTCAAAAAAATACATTACTGTATATGCTCATTGGTGACTTGCTTCCAGATGGATATCACAAAGCTCTAATGAGAAGCCACGACCAGTCCTAAGTGAAGCAGATGGTAACTGAAGACCTTGGGTGATAGTCGCACTATGCTATGAATTGACAGAAGTTGGAAATTGTGAACCAATGAGAACCGACCTAGTGGCTGAATGGTTAACGCTTTCTCCGTGAAACCTGTAGGTCATGAGTTCGATCCTTAGCCGGGTTGCGGGGCCTAGTGAAGACCTCGTTACACTCCCTCCATCATATTACAAATCATATCATTAAATCTGAACTGTACATTCAACGTACATGCTAATATCAGTTCATTCAGATGGCGTGTATGTAACCCAGTGTTAATGTTATTTGAATCAATGTAACCACATAAATAAACAGTTTCAACAAGTGGAACATTGGTAAATAAAGAACAAACATTGAACAATATCATAAGCTTACTCACAACGTTGATTTCTTTGATGCAGTGAACAAACCCAAATGTATCGAGAAGACTATATTTGCGCAGATTTGGTCTCACAGGTTCAAACATATTAGCAAGCCACTTCACTAGTGAGTGATAAGGTGAATTAAGCATGTCCAATACTGGGCGAAGAGGAAGACTGTCTTTATACACCTTCAGCAGACCATATAAACTAGATGGTCTAAGCTGTTCATACATATCCGGGGTAATTAAAGATTCTTCTTCCCATTTTATTAAGATTTTCAATATCTCCTGTTCTATCCTTCTGCTCTCTGGGCTTTAGAAATTTGTTATCATAGCTAAGAATTAAGCATAGTTTGTCAATATAATCCTACCGACCCGAAACCATAATACTAGATCCCTTGTCTGAGCGTAGTAGTAGTTCTTTCAATTGCTCCTCGTCGTCGACATACTTCTTTTGCACACAAAGATCAGGTTTGAATTATTGAATTACTAGTACTTCTGCTGTGCACAATTACTGAAGGCGCACTCATTTTGAACTATCCCATTTCACTCTATAAATGAAATTGAAGGAGAACTCTGATTGAGCTATATGTCTAGAGTTGTCCAAGTGTTCAAGAATTGAACTGTTAGTGCATTTACATTCTCTCGTTGACAACCATACTAGATAGTGCTCAGAGATAAGTTTGGAAAATGCTTGTTTTTGTGCGGCCTGTATAAATAGCTCCATAGGGTAAGTAAATTCACAGACACATATTGAAGCGCCCCAAGGTGGCAACCTGTCCTTAACGCACTCCGGAACCAGTTACTGACTACAGAAGCTGATCTGTCTTCTTCTGCGATCTGAACAGCCGATCCTTAAGGATCTCTCCTACCTTTGAAAAAAACTTTTATATACAAGGTGTTCATTGGAACTGTGAGCACTTGCTCCGTATTCTGTTTTAATTTCAAGTTCTTCTTCGTAAATCTGGATGGGTATCCATTAAGGATGGTAATCTTCCCTAGTTTATTTATTCATCGTTTATAGTGCATATTGTTCTGATTCCTGAAGATAAGGAATGGATCAGATTCCTTTTTCTGCTAAGAGGCACTCAGTTAAAGAAATTCCTATAAATCAATCTCTGAACAGAACCATTTAGTCTCCGTTTTAATAAAACATCGAGAAAATGGAATTCTGAGTTCTCTTCAAATTCTGACCTTAAGTTGGTCGATCATTAGTAAACTTGCTAACTACAATCCCAATATCTGTATTTTGATCACATTTAATTATTGTATCATCCATATATCTTTTATATAGGCAGACACTATCAATTATTGAGTGAAGTACACCATTCTCTAGGTTCATCATAAAGCAGTCAACCAGAAGCTGTCCAAGTGGTAACCTTATAGGAACCATATCCTTTTGTCTATATAGCCTATTGCTGAATTTGAACTTCACGTTGAAAGTATATCTTAGAAGTAATTCCTAAAATAGTATTTTGGGATATGTGAAATCGCATAGAAAACAGATAGTTTACGTGAATCGGACATGCTTACTCTGTTGACAGTGAATGTTTACATCATAAATCATCATCAGCGAAATCCAAATCATCTAACATGTTTTCTTTCATCGGTCAAACAGCAACAGTATGCCCATTTTCTCACAGCTCCTCACAGTTTCTTGCATGACCTAGTCCAGTAGACCACAATCAGAAAGATCATCGGTGATAGTGGACAGCCTTGTCTCACTCCTGTCTTCACTTCACTTCAAAGGCATCACTGAGCTTTCCATTGTGAATCACTTGGCATGTGGCATCTTCATATAGCTTCTGTTGAATGAGGTTGATGAAGGTTCGTGGTACTTCGTAGTATTGAAGCAGTTTCCAAATTACTTCTGGATCAACGCCTCGATCGAAGGCCTTTTCAAAATCGATGAAGTTCAGGTAGAGTGTCGACTGCCATTCTACTCTCTGTCCTATGATGATGCGTAGAGTCACTTTGCAAATTGGTTGGTACATGATTTGTTTTTCGTGAAGCCAACCAGCCAGCCAACCAGCCTGTTCCGGTAGTAATTTTGTATCAAACGCATTGTTTATTCTCTCCAGGATGACACGGCATAATATTTTGCTCGAGGTGGACAGGGACAGCAGCACGACTCCGCGCCAGTTCTTGCAAAGACTGAGGTCAGTCTTCTTTGAGAGTTTGACAAGCGAGCACTTCTTCCAATCGGCAGGCACATTTTCCTTCCTTCCAAACCTTCTGATATCGTATATATGGGTCAAACTAACCGACCGATTGTCAGTCGGACTAGTCAAAGACAGCTCCTCAACTGAGTCTATAACCATACAACAGGATGGGATAGAATTACAGTCTTATAGACTAGGACAATTAAGTGTAGAGGGAGAGAGAGAGAGGTTGACCACTGAATCTCCGTCTCCGATTTCGATGCCTGACGTATGTAACAGAAGTAAAGTAAATAATGCTGTACAGCTACATACTATATCAAGTAGGCCAATTCAACATCCGATTGAATACTAGCCTGCTACCAATTAACTTATCTGATCCAGTCCTACAAGACATCAGTCAGCTGGAACAGCTCACTGGTAATACCGCTGACCACACCAATGTCTTACGCAAGATCGATTGTCAGAAGTGACATCAGTACCCTTCCTGATCTATCTCGAAAAGCGCAAATATGGATCCAGGGCTTCTTACCGGTTACCCCGACCAATAACCTTTCTTACATCTTAACTTTTACTACTGATCAAATGATTACACTCTGTAATATCGCTCGAAATCCCAGTCATATTTTAGGATGTAGCGGCAGAATTTCAGACTACCTTTATATTGTCGACTACACTTATGTTTCAGGATGCCATATCAAGTAAGTTGATTTCGTACATTCAGACCAATAATTGATGCATTTTTGGATGTATACTACAGTGACATCAACAAAAATATTATCTCAATTCCTCATACAGTAAAATGAATGTTACTGCTTATAGATTTCGACTGACAATTTTCAGGGAAAATATCACTCATATATTATTGATGGATAGGAGTTAACAGTGGAATCCAGGGTGCGGATTTCATTCATCTGGAATGCGTCAGCTGGATGCACCGGTCATACAGTTAGCAGTTTTGTTCCCACTAGGAGTGGAACACAGGAATGAGCAACAGAGAAGCGCAGATGGGACTCGTTCCAGGTGAACGTAGAGAAGAAAAACGTGATGAAGATACACAGCCAACAACAACAACAACAACAAACACCAATCACCATCAACGCCAGAAATCCAAAACAAGTCACCTCTCTCACCCACACACCTATCACGCAACATACTCTCAACTACACACCACACCACACGCACAAGAACAGATGAGGATGTCAAAGTCAACCAGGATCGGAAACACACCAAGAAACACCTTCCTTCATCAATATGAAATCGATGTGGACATCTACTCCACTACACTGCCACTGCACTCAATATAAAGCATGAACAAGATCGGCATTTTGCAACACTATTAATGTCAGTCAAGTAAATCAGTGCCTCTTTGTGATGGTTGAGAGACTCGACGTCCTACAAAAAGCATTTCCAACAAACTCCACACATACATCATCAACAGCTGTCGTCTAGGCTCACTCGATAGTGAATATGGAGATCAGATGGATGGCTGGAATATTAAGAATAAACAAGGAGGAACTGTGCCTGACAACGAACCAACGAAACAACCAAGAAGCCATCACCCAACAAATATGCAGAAGAAGGAGTTGGAGATGGATTGTATTGAATTGAATTGGGCATACACTGAGAAGACGATTACACATTACGCATTACGCATCAGGCCGTCGAGTGGAACTCGACTGAGAAACGATGAGTTGGTTGTCTGAGGATGACTCGGAGGAGATGGTGTGTGAGGAAGAAATGAAAGCTTGTGGTGAGTCGTGGAGCCAGGTTGAAAAGACTGGACAGAAGAGAGTGAAATGGCAACGTGCTATTGAATCCCTCTGTCTCACTAAGCACCCAAGAGAAAATACTACTAATAATATTTTATTCATATTACAAGACAGAAAGTAACCTTTAAGTGTAGTTAAACTATTTCTTCTTATAGTAGATTATAGTTCATTGTTATCTGCATTGATCCCCGATATATATCTAGTTATTTTAGTAGTTGGAGTAAATCACAGGGAACTAATACTTCACCATATCAGTTTATGATGGACTGTAATATAAGATTATGTATCCAGTTGAATCAAACTGTTTCTTCTTTCGAGTCTGACGACTATAGTTCACAGTCGCACTTATACAAAAAGCATACTGCTAATCGAAGTACTAACAGTGCTCTACTTTCTCTTCTTGTGTTCTCATTCTTTAAGCATGATTTACCTTATTCTGTCGAAACTCATTTTACTAAGCATACTGATGACCTAACAGTGTTTATCTCAGTTGGCTCTCACTTAGATTATTCCGAATTAAATGATTTCTTGTATGTAACTGACCAATCATCCTTTCAAATGGTCTCAAGCTAAACCGTTCTAAATGTCAGACTGTAAATGTCAGAGCGTAAACAAGATTTGTTTGAGCTGCTTAAGTCTCATGACACCTATTGTATTGATGTTATTTCTGTAGAAAGTGAATCAAGTGTTAACTATCTTGGATTGAGTTTTACCTCTGATCTCTGTTTGTTGTCTTATATCTTGTTGACTTTTAAATAATCTTTTATATAACATATTACATAACAAAACTGAAACTTTCTGGTATAACTCAACTTTCGCCTTTACAATTTATTAACATCTGCATTTTACCTATTCTCCCTGTTGATATTTCCTGGTCCTCTAAAAAAGGACCATGTTAGATTGCTTAGGGCTCTGAAAGCCGCCAAGGAGTAGGGTTAGTGGTATGCCTTTGATGCAACTGATTAACCGTGTAGCTGATAGACATTTAAATTCTAGTAATCAACTAGCTACAGTAATTTTAACTGACACTGAGCATCTACTTGTATCACAGCTCTTTCCTTGTATCTCCTCTAAAAGAACAAGAAGAAACTACTTAAGACTGGTCGCTCCTTGTCAAGTGGACAGTATGCATATAACATCCTGATCCTCTACAAACTCAAAATGTTCCGCTAATGCTATGTATCTTGGTGACTAATACACACAGATTTTATTGTACTATTATTACTATTATTATTTGTCCCTTAAGTTCCGAGTGGAACATAGGGATTCTGTAGCACGTCTCCAGTGAACTCTGTTCTCTGAAAACTTCTGAACCTCGCTCCAAGACAGCCTAGAAGTTCTCATTCCTCCCTCACACTATCTCCTCCATGTTGCCCTCAGATGCCCAACTCGTCGTTCCCCATTTGGGTTCCACTCGAGCAACTGGCCTGGTGCGTGATGTCCCCAAACCGTCTTCTCAGTGCATGCCCAATCCATCTCTACTTCCTTATGCATATTTGTTGAGTGATAGGTTCTTGGTTGGTTAGTTGCCCGACCAGAGTTCATCCTTGCTTATTCTCTCCGGTTATCCGTCTGATCTTCAGTAACGAGCAGCGCAGGCAGTCGTTGATGTATGAGGCCCGTAGTTTGTTGGAAATCCATTCCGTAACTCGTCAAGTCTCTGAGCCATACAGAAGCACTGATTTGACTGAATTGGTGTTGAAAATACGATCTTATTCACTACGCTTATTGCAGAAGACCTCCACACTGGTTTCAGGTTAATGAACGCCTGTTTTGCTGTCTTTTCGATGCTGACTGGCTTTGACGTCTTCGTCTGTGCCGCTGCCTGTAGTTGAGAGGATGCTGTCTGAGTAGGTGTAGGTGGAAGAGGCTACTTCCTTTAAGTTTCTCCCGTTCATGCTGATTGGAGCTTCTTGTTGTTTGTGGTGTTGGTTGGGTATCTTCATCACCTCTGTCTCCTCTATATTCACCTTAAGTCCTGTCTTCTCTGCCCTGCCTCTTCTGTCAACTTGTTTGTTTTCGCCTGTAGATCTTCAAGCTTGTGCGACATTAAATATAAATCAGCATCGGTGGGGAAATCCAAGTCTTCTCGGATCTATTCCCTGTTCCAGCTGATCACCCTCTTCTCGCTCCTCACTGTTTGCTGCATGATCTAGTCCAATACAGTCAGGAATATCATGGATGATAGTAGGTGGCAACCTTGTTTCACTCCTGCCTTCACTTCACTTCAAAGGCATCACTGAGCTTCCCATTATAGATCACTTGGCATGTGGCGTCTTCATGTAGTTGTTGATTGAGACTGATAAAGGTTTTTGGTATTCCATAGTGTTTTGGAGCAGTTGCCTGCTAAATTACTTGTCGGTCGACGCTGTCAAAGCCCTTTTCAAAGTCGATGAAGTTGAGGTAGAGAGTTGATTGCCATTCTATACTCTGTTCTATGATGATGTGAAGCGTTGCAATTTGGTCCGCATATGATTTATACTTCCTGAATCCAGCCAGCCTGTTCCAGTCGTAGTTTTGAATCCAGTGCATCCTTCAATCTCTCCAGGATGATGCGGCACAATATTTTGCTTTGGGTGGACAGCAGCATGATTCCGAATCAGTTCTTGCAAATACTTAGGTCGCCCTTCTTCGGGAGTCTGACAAGGTAGCCCTACTTCTAGTCATTTGGTAGGGATCTTTCCTTCCTTCCAGACCTTCTGCAATAGTGGTGTGCTGTGAGCATGTCCGCTGTCGTCCATGTGTCTGCTGTCAGTTCTTCTGGTGGGATTCCATCTAGTCCTGCCGCTTTCCCCCATTTTAGTAGCTTAATGGCGCTCAGGACTTCGATTTTCGTTGGGGATTTGTGTTCACATGTGGCTGAGCTGCAGATGGTACTTCTGGACGAAGTGCAGGTAGTGGTCGATTCAAAAGCTTCTTGAAGTGGTCGACCCATCGTTCCTTTGTTTCTCTTCTTTGATAATTAGATTTCATTCATCATCTTTTATTGGTTTCATGTGTGTTGATCACTTCCATAACAGATAGTAACCTGGTTATTTGATACAGTATTGTCAGGTCTCTCCTACCTGCAGCCTGTTCTGCTTCACTTGCCAGTATTTCGTAGAAGTGTCTTTTGTCTTTCCGGGCACTCTTCTTCACTTCTTTGTCCAGTGTTTTATACATTGTACTCAGTTCCTCTTTTCATTGAGCATCCTTGCACTGGTTTATCTTCTGCTTCACCATCCTCCACTCCTCTATCAGCTTCCATGTGTCCATTGAGATCCATTCCTTATCCTCTTTCTTCTTCCTTCCTAGGATGGTTGTGCAGGTTTCTTTTCACATCTCTTTCAAAGACTTCCAGTGTTCTTTCACACACGTCTCTTCAGGGATGTTCCTCGATATCTCCCATTTTGTTTGATGGCTGCCGTGAAGATTTCCTTTGTAGTTTCGTCCTTTCAACTTGATTTGGAAGGTTCCTTGCACTAGATAGTGGTGTGAACCTACATCTGCTCACCTTCTTCATCTGATCTCGTGTCAAGTAGGCTGACTGCGTCTCCACTTTCTTCACGTTGAAATGAAGTCGATTTGATTTTTAGTGTGTCCTGGTGTCTGGTGAAATCCATGTTGCTTTTTTGATATCCTTGTGCTTGAACACAGTGCCTCCGATCACCAAACCGCTGAATGCACACAATTCTGCAAACAGTTCTCCGTTCTCATTCATTTCCCCTAGCGCTTCTCCGCCCATGGTTAGGTCTCTTCCTGTGTTGTCCGCTCCCAGTTTGGCATTCATGTCACCCATTAGAATTTTGATATCGCCAACTGAGGTCTTGTCCATTACTGATTCCAGTTTTCTGTAGAATTCCTCCTCCTTCTCTTCATCTGCATCATTTGTAGGTGCGTAGCATAGCGTACCATTGTATGATTGCGACTTTCCTTCCTTTTGAGTTGAATTTTGTTGTCATGATCCTGATGGTGGAGGTGATTGTTTCCCATTGCATGAGAGCCTTCGATGCTCTAGAAGGGGAAATCATGATAGCCACTCAAAAACTCAGTGTGCTTGTGGTTGTCGTCTGGGTGACAATATCGGAGTAGACTGTTGACTGTGCAGTTGACAGTTTGGTGAGTCCACTTCCATTCCACCTGCTTTCACAGATTCCCAGCACTTATAAGCTATACCTTCTCATCTCGTTTGCAATCTGGGCTGCTTTGCTGGGTTCAAACATTGTTCGGATATTCCATGTCCTTATGTTTATTTTTGGTTTCATCGAAAGACGACACATCGGCTAATTGGCTTCCTGAAGGCTTTCATCAACGGCGCGATTTCGCCTCTCCGATTCCAGCAAGGAATAAGCTTGTTTTTATTTTCTATATTTCGTTTGTGCTTTGAAGTTTCTTTAGCGATTGGATTGGATTGGTTTTCCGGGTAGGTTTGCTAGCCCTATGCCCAACCTTCCCTCTTTACCCGGGCTTAGGACTGGCTAGTAACTAGTGAACTAGTTAACCAGGCGAGGATATATATATATATATATATATATATATATATATATATATATGTTTTTCTGGACTTTTCACTGTGTATGCCACAGCTCCTTTATTATACTTGATTTTAAGTTCGTTGCCTGTATACACTTATGTCTGTCTGTCAGTGTTTATAGAATTACTCAAGTAAGGTTGCATCCTGGTTACTTAAAAATATCTTTCAACGTTCTAGATTCAATGCTTCGATTGGTTCACCATATATCTTTGTCTAGACAAGAACTAAATCCGAGGCTGGCTAATGTCATCAACAGAAAATCTTGATACTTCTAACCAATGCTGAGCATATTACAGTTTTCTGAGGGGATCATGAATTTCATCGAGATTTCAGAAACACCTTTTTGATAACTGCAAAAAGATAAACTGGATAAACTAGATTATTATTGCCGGTATATGGATGATACATTCACCACTTCTTAAGAATAGCTACAATAAAATGATCTCTTGAATACCTTCAATAATGTTCATCCAGCTATGAAGTTCACCTGCGAGTAAGAACAAAGGAATATTATTCCTCTCCTAGATGTCCTCCTCACCAGGAAAACGGATGGATATCTTAAAAAGGAATATTTTTCGAAAGAACATATGGAATGGTCAATATATTCACCTTCATAACTTCACACCGATTCATTATAAAAGGGATCTGGTCAAATGCCTAAGTTACACAATAAGAAACATGTTCTGATGACTCCTATTGAAGAAGAAATAAATAAGATGAAGATAACATTGCAACAAAATGGTTATCCACTCAGCTTCATAAATAAACACATGTTGAAACCTAGAGAGAAGATAAAGAAAGATAATGTTGCTAAGACGCCTATATATCTTAGATTGCCGCGGATATCTTAACACATCGATTAAGTAGATCATTTGAAAGGCTATTCACTGCAGCTGAACTTTTTATCAGTTTCTCAACCAAACCATTACTGACACAGCGAACTAAGAATAGGTTACCTATGATGGCTACTTCAATGTACATTTGTGACTTCAACTCCTTCTGTGGAACTGGTGAAATAGGCTGTACTCAAAGGGCTCCATCTTTACGTGCTCGTGAACATGTGCTATCTTGATTAGAGAAAGAAATGGGATACAGCATCAACATTGCGGCCCTCTCGCATTTGGTTAATACCGCACATCGGATTAAGGTAGATCATGCCTTTTCTGTGATATACCGTGTCCTTTGTAATCTCCCTAAAGGTGCATGACTTCCCATCTTATCCATAACCGAAGCCATAGGGATCAAAGCAAGAAAACCGGGCCCATGTATTCCAAAAAATATGTATATCCACCTTGTTTATCTTGAGCCAAAATAGGTTCGACACGTTCTTTGTGAACTTTCCTACCACAAATTGCACATTTTAACCTCCCATCCCTTTCTTCTATATTATCATTACTTTGGTGAACATTCATTTTCTTATGTCGTTAGTTTTACGCCCTTCTTTATTCATTCCACAACCAGGTAATCACTTTCAACTGTGACGTAACACTTTATATTCATTGTTCTCTATCTCGTCATAGTATTCACATGATTTTCATCTCACTTGAATAAAATTCATCACATAATCATTAATTTCCCCTTAGTAAACAAACATACATATTCATGCCCAAGTTAGTGCATATAAATGAATCATTATCTCAAGTTGTTATCCATCGCAGACTGACATCAGTTGGAGGAACAAAGGAAACCTGGGAGCACTGGACAGCTCTTTCGTCATAGTGTGGGACACCCCACGACCCCTCCAGGGATCGAGCCTGCGACCTTCAGGTTCCGTAGCCAGCATGTGAGCTAACAGAAGTTGGAAATATGGACGATTGGCTAGCTCAGTGGTAACGTGCCGGCCACGGAACACGGAGGTTGCAGGTTCGATCCCTGGCGGGATGGGGTCGTGGGTGCGCACTGCTGAGGAGTCCCATACTAGTCGGACGAAACAGCTGGCTGTCCAGTGCTCCTAGGTTTCCGCTGTTCCTCCAACTCATGTCAGTCTACGATGAATAAAAACTTGAAATATTTCCAAATACCCACAACTCCCTCACTATTCAATTGAATTGGTGCTCATTGGTGACTAGCTTTGAGAGGTGATTCCCGAAGTTCCAATGAGAAGTCGTGACCGGTGGAGTCAAAGCCTGATGGTGGTGAGGGCAGATACTCAGCGATGTCATTGGGTGGTGGTTGCGCTATATCGTGAGCTAAGAGAAGTTGGAAATATGGAGCATTGTACTGTGACCCAGTGGCTTAATGGTAAGGCGCTGGCCGCGGAACCGAAGGTCGCGGGTTCGAACCGTGGTGGGGTGGTGGGTGCGTAGTGTTGAGCAGTCTCATACTACGACGAAACAGCTGTCCAGTGCTCCCAGGTTCCCTTTGTTCCTCCAACTGATGTCAGTCTTCGATGAATAACAACTTGAAATATTTCCAAATCCCACAAATCCCTCAAGAATCATTACCTGTAGATTTTGTCTCCTTATTGATTTCATTGCATAACTAACACATTAGACTGATTACCACCCCACCCCACCATTCCATTCTATTTGATCTCCCTGCATTCACTTATGACATTAAATAACTGTTTCAATCTAGCAATAATTGTACATCATGTCTTATTCTGGTTATTGTATTTCAGTTATTCTCATGGATTTATAACTGAGTAGCGTCTGAAGAAGAAGATATTGGAAACAATTATTCACTCAAATTATTCTTGTTCTGAATAATCTATAGGAATCTTTATATTGTAAAAGAACATGAAACCTATGTGAGACAGGGTTTTTTTCTTCACAGCTTCCAATAATTTATGTTAACCATCTCTCGTTAGTTGATAAACTTAACAACAGGTGGTTGAACTGCAATATAAACACTTGATAGAGTTATCAAATACCTGGATAAGCTTAGTTATGCTACACATAAGATGAACTGCAGAAGAGTATTTAGAACAATTCATTATTTCATTGTTATTGCTTGTATTATACCGTCGTTGATTGGACCGAGTTGATCGGTCTCTACTGGTATATGGGCTCCTGTGAGGATGCCTCGATATTGCCTGAGTTCTTAACTATATAGTAATCATGGATAATGACTGGTAGTGAAATTCAGGATGAGCATTTTATCATTTTTGAGACTCGTCAGTCGGATGTACCTGCCCTCAGTTTAGTGATGTTGTTCCCACCAAGATACGACCTCGGCAATGATTGCTATAAACACTAGAACGTTACCGACTAGACCACCAACACCAGTCGCACAAGAAGTTGTTATCGTGGCTCAGTGGTCCAGTGAATAACGCTCTGGTGTTTGAAGCAATCGCTGATGAAGTCGAATCGCGGTGGGAACAACATCACTGACTGGGAGGCAGGTACACCCAGCTGACGAGTCCCAAATAGGAAGAAATGCACATCCTAGATTCTACTGCTAGCCGCTATCCACCATTGCCATATAGTTCATTATTTTATCACTTGTATTTCTAATGAGTCACTTGAACTGATGCTTCGCTTTACTCAATGCCAATAATAGATTTATGAGACTGGCAATCACAAAATCCAAGATTATATATTATTATTATGATTACTTTTCCTTTGAGTTCCTAGTGGAACGTACGACTTCAGAAGCACCTCGCCATTTCACTCTCTTCTCTCTAGTCTTCTAAACCTGATTCGACGACTGTCCAAAAGCTTTCATTTCTTCCTCACACCATCTCCTCCATGTCATCCTCGGGCGCTCAACTCGTTTTCTCCCCTTCGGATTCGACTCGACGGCCTGATGCGTGATGTCCTCAAACCGTCTTCTCAGTGTATGTCCACTCCATCTCCACATTCTTCTGCATATTTATTAGGCGATAAGTTCTTGCTTGGTTGGTTAGTGGTTAGGCCAGAGTTCATCCTTGCTTATTCTTTCTGGCCATCTGATCTTCAGTAACGAATGAGCATGGGCGGCAGCTATTGATGAATGTCTGTAGTTTGTTGGAAATGCTTTTCGTTAAGCGCAAAGTCTCTTAACCATGTAGAAGCACAGACTTGAATGAATTAGTGTTGAGAATCCGTATCTTTTTCTTTTTGCTGAGTTCAGTAGATCTCCACACTGATTTCAAATAGATGAAGGAAGACTTGTCTTGCTTTCCCTATCCTGGCTTTGACATCCTCATCTAAGACAGCTGTAATTGAAAGATTATATATGATAACGTGATATTCATTCTTCTGTACGAATGATTTTGCGTTGTCAAATTGTTGAACAGAAATGATATCCATATGTAGCATGTTGCATGTGTGTATGTGTACGTGTGTGAGTGTGTGTGAATTACAGAACATTACAATTTTGAGGTTTATGGGGATTCATTGATTTCAAGTTGGTATTCATTATAAGCCGAATACGGTGAAGGAACATTGGAAATCTGGGAGCAATGGACAGCCGTTCCATCCAACTTATATGAGACTGTAATTTTGACGTCACGGGTGGAATGGACAGAGGTGATGAAGATACACAACCAACAACAACAACAACAACAAAAACACCAATCACCATCAACGCCAGAAATCTAAAACAAGTCACCTCTCTCACCCACACACCTATCACGCACCATACTCTCAACTACACACCACACCACACGCACAAGAACAGATGAGGATGTCAAAGTCAACCAGGATCGGAAACACACCAAGACACACCTTCCTTCATCAATATGAAATCGATGTGGACATCTACTCCACTGCACTGCACTGCACTCAATATAAAGCATGAACAAGATCGGCATTTTGCAACACTATTAATGTCAGTCAAGTAAATCAGTGCCTCTTTGTGATGGTTGAGAGACTCGACGTCCTACAAAAAGCATTTCCAACAAACTCCACACATACATCATCAACAGCTGTCGTCTAGGCTCACTCGATAGTGAATATGGAGATCAGATGGATGGCTGGAATATTAAGAATAAACAAGGAGGAACTGTGCCTGACAACGAACCAACGAAACAACCAAAAACCCATCACCCAACAAATATGCAGAAGAAGGAGTTGGAGATGGATTGTATTGAATTGAATTGGGCATACACTGAGAAGACGATTACGCATTACGCATTACGCATCAGGCTGTCGAGTGGAACTCGACTGAGAAACGATGAGTTGGTTGTCCGAGTATGACACGGAGGAGATGGTGTGTGAGGAGGGAATGAAAGCTTGTGTTGAGTCATGGAATCGGGTTAAGAAGACCGTAGGGAAGAGTGTGATATGGCTATGTCCTACTGAAGCCATATGTTCCTCTAGGAACCGAAGAAACAAATAATAATAATGATAATGACGCCACTGTAAGTCTGTCCTATGTATGATACATCGTTTTCAAATTGTTGAATAATTGTGATATCATTTCTTTATATACCAGTATCCCAATTAGTAATACGTAAGGTATTATTTTTTAATTTATCGGACTCCGACAGAACTTCGATACAAAAATGTTCATTGAATACCAATGACACCATTGCGGCCTCAAAATTCCGCTTGGAAACTACTTACGTCATATATAAAGGGAAATTATGCAAGCAAACTGATGGTATTGCTTAGGATACACCTGTTTCACCTATAACAGCTGAACTATTTGTGAGTAAATTCAAAGAAAGTGTCCTTACTCACTTACTAAAGCCAAAAATTTAGCTAAGATATATTGATGATACAGTCGAAATTTTAAAACATGACTTATATCAGACAGTTATAGATCAACTGGTCTCTAGATTACTCAGTAACAAGTTCAGCTCAGAAACGGATAATAGAGAAACTGTCTTTCCTAGATTATCTTGTTAAGGGGAAAGAAAATGAACATTTGATTACCATTATTATTATTATTAGTCCCTTGGGTTCCTAATGGAACATACCGTTTCACTAGCACGTCTCCATTCCACTCTCTTCTCTGAAATCTTTTCAACCTGGCTCCACAACCTCTCATTTCCTCCTCGCACCATCTCCTCCATGTCACCCTCACCTCAAACGCCCAACTAGTTGCTTCCCATGGGGATTCCACTCGAGCAACTGGCCTGACGCATGATGTCCCCAGTCGGCCTTCTCAGTGTATGCCCAATCCATCTCCACTTCCTTCCAGTGCAGATTTGTTGGGTGATAGATTCTTGCTTGGTTCGTTCCCAGAGCTCCTTGTTGCTTATTCTCATCATTCTGGCCATCTGATCTTCAGTAGCGAGTGAGTGTAAGCATTTGTTGATGAATGTCTGTAGTTTATTGGAAATCCCTTTCGTGACGCGCCAAGTCTCTGAACCATACAGAAGCACTGACTTGACTAGGTTGATGTTGAAAATCCGTATCTTGTTCGACATGCTGAGTAGAGTGCAGAAGATCTCCACACTGGTTTCAGGTTAATGAACGCCTGTCTTGCTTTTCCGATCCTGCTAGCTTTGACATCCTCGTCTGTGCCTGTACCGCCTGTAGTTGAAACAGTGATGCTTAGATAGGTGAAGGAGGTTACTTCCTTTAAGTTTCTCCTGTTGATGGTGACTGGAGTTGTTGTTGTTGTTGTTGGAGTTGTTGGTGCGGTATCTTCATCACCTCTGTCTCCTCTATATTCACCTGAAGTCACGTCTTCGCTGCCCTACCTCTTCTGTCAACTTGTTAGTTTTCGCCTGTACATCTTCAACTTTATGTGACAAGACATCAGACAAAAGTCATCACTGGCGAAATCCAGATCTTCTAGGTTCTTTGCCGCAGTACAGCGTATCACCCTCTTCTCGTTCCCCACTGTTTGAAACATGATCCAGTCGACCACAATCAGGAATATCATGGGGGATAGTAGGCAACCTTGTTTCACTCCTGTCTTCACTTCACTTCAAAGCATCACTGAGCTTCCCATTGTGGATTACTTGGCATGTGGCATCTTCATATAGTTGTTGAATGAGGGGATAAAGGTTTGCGGTACTCCGTAGTATGAAGCAGTTTCCAAATTACTTCTCGGTCGACGCTGTCAAAGGCCTTCTCAAAGTGGATGAAGTTGAGGTGAGGTATAGACTTGACTGCCATGCTATACTCTGTTCTATGATGATGTGAAGCATTGGAATTTGGTCTGCACACGATTTGTACTTCCTGAATCCAGCCAGCCTGTTTCGGTCGTAGTTTTGAATCCAGTGCACCCTTTAGCCTCTCCAGGATGATGCGGCTTAATATGGAAAGAAAATCAACATTTGAATATAGCCATTTTCAGGAGAACAACTCATTCGAACAAAATACTTAGACTTCAGCTCATCACATTCAATTAGTATGGAAGTTTATGTTACCGCCTCGTAAAATGAATAATTATCTGGTGGAATTAATTCATAAAATACAAAGTAACATTAAATAGGTCGTAGAACTACTTCTAAATCATGGGCCTTAACAATAGTTATCCCTTACTCATCACCTATATAAAATAAACAGGTTAGGGGAGTGCTCAACAAATGCAATATCGGAGTTTTCTATAGAACATCAAACACATTGGACGATAGTTTAGTCCATTAAGAGGACGAGATCCCTTTGAATTGGCAATCGAATTGTGTTTGCAAAATAAAATGCTCAGACTGCGATTCAATAAACACAGGATAAACTTACCGTGGCGTCATTATCATTATTATTATTTGTTTCTTCGGTTCCTAGAGGAACATATGGCTTCAGTAGGACATAGCCATATCACACTCTTCCCTACGGTCTTCTTAACCCGATTCCATGACTCAACACAAGCTTTCATTCCCTCCTCACACACCATCTCCTCCGTGTCATACTCGGACAACCAACTCATCGTTTCTCAGTCGAGTTCCACTCGACAGCCTGATGCGTAATGCGTAATGCGTAATCGTCTTCTCAGTGTATGCCCAATTCAATTCAATACAATCCATCTCCAACTCCTTCTTCTGCATATTTGTTGGGTGATGGCTTCTTGGTTGTTTCGTTGGTTCGTTGTCAGGCACAGTTCCTCCTTGTTTATTCTTAATATTCCAGCCATCCATCTGATCTCCATATTCACTATCGAGTGAGCCTAGACGACAGCTGTTGATGATGTATGTGTGGAGTTTGTTGGAAATGCTTTCCGTAGGACGTCGAGTCTCTCAACCATCACAAAGAGGCACTGATTTACTTGACTGACATTAATAGTGTTGCAAAATGCCGATCTTGTTCATGCTTTATATTGAGTGCAGTGCAGTGCAGTGCAATGCAGTGTAGTGCAGTGCAGTGCAGTGGAGTAGATGTCCACATCGATTTCATATTGATGAAGGAAGGTGTTTCTTGGTGTGTTTCCGATCCTGGTTGACTTTGACATCCTCATCTGTTCTTGTGCGTGTGGTGTGGTGTGTAGTTGAGAGTATGGTGCGTCATAGGTGTGTGGGTGAGAGAGGTGACTTGTTTTGGATTTCTGGCGTTGATGGTGATTGGTGTTTTTTGTTGTTGTTGTTGTTGTTGGTTGTGTATCTTCATCACGTTTTTCTTCTCTACGTTCACCTGGAACGAGTCCCATCTGCGCTTCTCTGTTGCTCATTCCTGTGTTCCACTCCTAGTGGGAACAAAACTGCTAACTGTATGACCGGTGCACCCAGCTGACGCATTCCAGATGAATGAAACCCGCACCCTGGATTCCGCCGCTAACTCCTATCCATCAATAATATATGAGGGATATTTTCCCTGAAAATTGTCATCGAAATCTATAAGCAGTAACATTCATTTTACTGTATGAGGAATTGAGATAATATTTTTGTTGATGTCACTGTAGTATACATCCAAAAATGCATCAATTATTGGTCTGAATGTACGAAATCAACTTACTTGATATGGCATCTGAAACATAAGTGTAGTCGACAATATAAAGGTAGTCTGAAATTCTGCTGCTACATCCTAAAATATGACTGGGATTTCGAGCGATATTACAGAGTGTAATCATTTGATCAGTATAAAAGTTAAGATGTAAGAAAGGTTATTTGGTCGGAGGTAGCCGGTAAGAAGCCCTAGACCCATATTTGCGCTTTTCGAGATAGATCAGGAAGGGTACTGATGTCACTTCTGACAATCGATCTTGCTTCAGACATTGGTGTGGTCAGCGGTATTACCAGTGAGCTGTTCCAGCTGACTGATATCTTGTAGGACTGGATCAGATAAGTTAACTGGTAGCATGCTAGTATCCAATCAGATGTTGAATCGGCCTAGTTGATATAGTATGTAGCTGTACAGCATTATTTACTTTACTTCTGTTACATACGTCAGGCATTGAAATCGGAGACGGAGATTCAGTGGTCAACCTCTCTCTCTCTCCCTCTACACTTAATTGCCGTAGCGCATAAGACTGTAATTCTATCCCATCCTGTTGTATGGTTATAGACTCAGTTGGGGAGCTGTCTTTGACTAGTCCGACTGCCAATCGTCGGTTAGTTTGACCCATATATACGATATCAGAAGGTTTGGAAGGAAGGAAATGTGCCTGCCGATTGGAAGAAGTGCTCGCTTGTCAAACTCTCAAAGAAGACTGACCTCAGTCTTTGCAAGAACTGGCGCGGAGTCGTGCTGCTGTCCCTGTCCACCTCGAGCAAAATATTATGCCGTGTCATCCTGGAGAGAATAAACAATGCGTTGGAGACAAAATTATTACCGGAACAGGCTGGCTGGCTGGCTGGTTGGCTTCACGAAAAACAAATCACGAACCGATCAATTTGCAATGTGACTCTACGCATCATCATAGGACAGAGAGTAGAATGGCAGTCGGCACTCTACCTGAACTTCATCGATTTTGAAAAGGCCTCCGATCGAGACGTTGATCCAGAAGTAATTTGGAAAACTGCTTCAATACTACGAAGTACCACGAACCTTCATCAACCTCATTCAACAGAAGCTATATGAAGATGCCACATGCCAAGTGATTCACAATGGAAAGCTCAGTGATGCCTTTGAAGTGAAGTGAAGACAGGAGTGAGACAAGGCTGTCCACTATCACCGATGATCTTTCTGATTGTGGTCTACTGGACTAGGTCATGCAAGAAACTGTGAGGAGCTGTGTGAAAATGGGCATACTGTTCTCAACGTTCATCCGAAGTTTGCCAATTGATGTGCGTTATGTTTGTGTTTTGTCTCACTCTGTTTTTTGTTGGCTTTATTCTGTTGTCATACGTTATTCGTGAACAAGTAGCTTGGTTCCCCTATAACCGCTTTTTTACAGTATTACATTAACGTACTTAAAAATCGGACGTATAATTAGGCTACAGAGAACATTGTAAATATGCATACCATGCCTTGAATGATTAAAAGTATTTCCTATTTCTTCTCTGATCTTTGGACTTATGAATCTGATATCGCTGTTTGAAATAATTTTTTTATGACTTAAATTTCTCGATTGGTATTCCCTTTATTGTAGCCTACTTGTGATATAAAGTTATCCCTTGATTTATGGGTAAAATTTCATATAATGTCGCGGCTGCCTCATTACTTATATCTTTTAAGAGTATTCATTTGCTTGTCTGACAGTAAGATATTATTATTATTATTTGTCCCTTGGGTTACTAATGGAACATATCGCTTCAGTAGCACGTATCTAGCCCATTCCGTCCTCTAAAAACCTTTGAACCTGGCTCCACAACAGCCCACAATCTCTCATTTCTTCCTCACACACACACACATCAAAATCCTCCATGTCACCATCACCTCGGACGCCCAACTCGTTGCTTCCTATCTGGGTTCCACTCGAGTGCCTGGCCTGATGCATGATGTCCCCAAATCGTCTTTTCAGTGCACGTTCAACACAATCCATCTCCACTTCCTTCTGCATATTTATTGAGTGATAGGTTCTTGGCTGGTTCGTTCCCAGAGTTCCGACAGAAAGATACGCTGACTGGAAATTCATTTGTAGAATCTTACCAACATGAGATTGTTTCAAAGATATACTATCAGTAGTCTCGGTTAACAGTATATAAAAAAGAATAATGTTGTTTTTTATACTGACCATTCCTGAGTTCGAATGCTAGTGAGGATAACATCGATCACTGGGAAGCAAGTACATCCGGCTGACAAGTCCCAAATAGAACGAAACACACATCTTGGATTCCGCTGCTAGCCAATACTTATCATTAATATAGAATAACAAGTTTGTTGAAATATTTAATGACTTCTAGGTTGTGATAACTGTTCATCATTGTAAAATTGATCGATAAGACAGTTTCTTACATGATTTCCTCTACACAATATGCAATCTAAATAAGGTCGTATACTTGAATTTGTGTATTTGGTTGTACATTTATACAGTTTAGTATCTTCTCCGATGATAGACAGAGAGAGAGAGAGGTGTGTGGATGAGAAGGATACTCACCGTTAGAAAAAATATGTTTAGCCAACAGTCTACAAGAGTTCAGCTAAGTCTGCATATTATAATATTCAACTGCAGAACCTTAAACTAAAATACATAATGTTTCTAAAACCTAAATCCAGGCATCTTATAACGTGAACATATGCCATGTTTTCTACAGATTCACCTCGTCAGTTCAGTAAATTATTCATCCTTGCGTTTAGCAGATGTAAGTGTAGTGGATAACGCGCTGGCGTTTGAAGCGATCGCTCTCGAGTCCGAATCCAGGTGGGAACAACATCACTCACTGGGAAGTAGGTACATCCAGATGACAAGTCCCAAATAGGATGAAATGCGCATCCTAGCTTCCACTGCTAGCCACGATCCAACCTTAACAAAACTCTCTAGCCTTATATAAAAGTCCAAACTTTCAGATTTGATGATCTGAGTGGGAAATTCCACCGTTTAAGGGAGGAAGCTAAATTAAGCAAAATACTACTCAAGTGATACTTCTAGAATCATCATTGAGGCAACCAGTAATGGTGACCACTTACTGTATTTATTCACAACCAGCCATTATTTATTCACCTCGCCTGGTTAACTAGTTTACTAGTTACTAGCCGGTCCTAAGCCCGGGTAAAGAGGGAAGGTTGGGCATAGGGCTAGCAACCCTACCCCGTAAAACAAATCTAACCGCTAAAGAAACTTCAAAGCACAAACAAAATATAAAAAATGAAAACAAACTTATTCCCCGCTGGAATCGGAGAGGCGAAATGACGCCAGTTGGTGAAAGCCTTCGGGAAGCCAATTGGCCGATGTGTCTTCTCTCGATGAAAGCGAAAGTAAACGTGGGGACATGGAATGTCCGCACGATGTTTGAACCCAGTAAGGCAGCCCAGATTGCAAAGGAGATGAGAAGGTATAACATCGAAGTGCTTGGGATTTGCGAAAGCAGATGGAATGGGAGTGGACTCTCCAAACTGTCAACGGGAGAATCAATAATCTACTCCGGTCACCCAGACGCCAACCACGAGCACACTGAGGGAGTGGCTATCATGATGTCCTCAAGAGCATCGAAGGCTCTCATGCAGTGGGAACCAATCTCCTCCAGGATCATGTCAGCAAGATTCAACTCAAAAGGAAGAAAGGTCACAATCATACAATGTTATGCACCTACAAATAATGCAGAGCAAGAGAAAAAGGAGGAATTCTACAGACAACTTCAGTCAACACTGGACAAGACGTCAGTTGGCGATATCAAAATTCTAATGGGCGACATGAATGCCAAACTGGGAGGGGACAACACGGGAAGAGAACTAACCATGGGTCGAGAGGCGCTAGGTGAAATGAATGAGAATGGAGAATTGTTTGCAGAATTCTGTGCATTCAACGATTTGGTGATTGGAGGCAGTGTGTTCAGGCACAAGGATATCCACAAAGCGACATGGATTTCACCAGATGGACACACTAAAAACCAAATCGACTTTATCTCAATCTCAAGAAAATGGAGACGCAGTCTACTTAACACAAGGTCAAGAAGAGGAGCAGATGTAGGTTCAGACCACTATCTAGTGCAAGGAACCTTCGAAATCAAGTTAAAAGCCTTCAAGGAAGCTGGTGATAGACCTCAATTCAAGTACAACACTCGGAAACTGAAGGATGAAACTACAAAGGAGATCTTCAAAGCAGCCATCAAGACAAAATGGGAGACGTCGAGGGACATCCCTGAAGAAACCTGTGTAGAAGAACACTGGAAGTCTTTGAAAGCTATGTGGAAAGAAACCTGCACAACAGTATTAGGAAGGAAGAAGAAAGAAGACAAGGAATGGATCTCGACGGATACCTGGAAGCTGATAGAGGAGAGGAGGATGGTGAAGCAGAAGATAAACCAGTGCAAGGATGCTCAACGACAAGAGGAACTGAGCACAATGTATAAAACACTGGATAAAGAAGTGAAGAAGAGTGCACGCAAAGACAAACGACACTTCTACGACACACTGGCAAGTGAAGCAGAACAGGCTGCAGGTAAGAGAGACCTGACGACATTGTATCAAATAACCAGGTTGCTATCAGGGAAGAGACCAACACAGATGAAACCAATAAAAGATGAAGAAGGAAATTTAATTACAAAAGAAGAGAAACAGAGGAAACGATGGGCCGACCACTTCAAGAAGCTCTTGAATCGACCACCACCTGCACTTCGTCCAGAAATACCACCTGCAGCCGCTGAATTACAAGTGAACATAAATCCCCCAACGAAAATGGAAGTCCTGAACGCCATAAAGCTACTGAAATGCGGGAAAGCAGCAGGACCAGATGGAATACCGCCAGAAGCACTGAGAACAGATGCAGAGACAACAGCGGACATGCTCACACCACTATTGCAGAAGGTGTGGAGGGAAGAGAAGGTACCTGACGATTGGAAGAAGGGTTACCTTGTCAAACTGCCGAAGAAGGGAGACCTCAGTGCTTGCAAGAACTGGCGAGGAATCACTCTCCTATCCACCCCAAGTAAAATATTAAGCCGCATCATCCTGGAGAGGCTTAAAGACGCACTGGATTCAAAACTGCGACCGGAACAGGCAGGCTTCAGGAAGTACAAATCATGTGCTGACCAAATTGCAACGCTTCGTATCATCATAGAACAGAGCGTAGAATGGCAATCAGCTCTATACCTCAACTTCATCGACTTTGAGAAGGCCTTTGACAGCGTCGACCGAGAAGTAATTTGGAAACTGCTTCAATACTACGGAGTACCGCAAACCTTTATCCGCCTCATTCAACAACTATATGAAGATGCCACATGCCAAGTAATCCACAATGGGAAGCTCAGTGATGCCTTTGAAGTGAAGACAGGAGTGAAACAAGGTTGCCTACTATCCCCCATGATATTCCTAATTGTGGTGGACTGGATCATGCAGCAAACAGTAGGCAGCGAGAAGAGGGGGATACACTGGACGACGGAAAAGAACCTAGAAGACTTGGATTTCGCCGATGACTTATGCCTAATGTCACATAAACTTGAAGATCTGCAGGCAAAAACTAACAAGTTGACAGAGGAGGCAGCTAAGACGGGACTTCAGGTGAATATAGAGAAGACAGAAGTGATGAAGATACCGCACCACCACCATCAACAACAACAACAAACTCCAATCACCGTCAACGGTAGAAACTTGAAGGAAGTAACCTCCTTCACTTATCTAGGAAGCACTGTTTCAACTACAGGCGGGACGGACGAGGACGTCAAAGTCAGAATCGGAAAAGCAAGACAGGCATTCATTAGCCTGAAACCAGTGTGGAGATCTTCTGCACTCAGCATGCGGAACAAGATACGGATTTTCAACACCAACGTCAAGTCAGTGCTCTTGTATGGCTCAGAGACTTGGCGCGTCACGAAAGGCATTTCCAATAAACTACAGACATTCATCAACAACTGCTTACGCTCGCTGCTGAAGATCAGATGGCCAGAAAAAATAAGCAACAAGGAACTCTGGGAACGAACCAACCAAGAACCTATCACGCAACAAATATGCAGGAAGAAGTGGAGATGGATTGGGCATACACTGAGAAGGCCGACTGAGGACATCACGCGTCAGGCCCTCGAGTGGAATCCCCATGGGAAGCGACGAGTTGGACGTCCGAGGGTGACATGGAGGAGGTCGTGCGAGGAGGAAATGAGAGCTTCTGGGCTGTCGTGGAACCAGGTTCAAAAGATCTCAGAGAACAGAGGTCACTGGAGGCGTGCTACTGAAGCCCTATGTTCCACTAGGAACCCAAGGGACTAATAATAATAATAATAATCAATTTTAGACATAAAGAAATGTGTTACGTGACCTGGTGGCTATTGACTTCTACCTGATGGTGAGAATAGTTGCATTAAGTAGATATAAATTGCCATTTCGAAAGTTTATGAAGAATTGTCTTTCTTCTGCCAACATGAACCTAGGCAGTGACAGTGAGTTGATCGATGTACACCAGTATCTGCTTGTTAATAGACTCAGGGAGACTTTCTGTAAATTAACTGAGAGGTTCGGACAGGGTTACATCTAAAAAGGAGAAAATTTACCGACCAGTGGCAAAAAACATGGTTAATCACCCTTAAAATCGTAACAATGCCTTCAGTCCTTTACAAAATAGGAGTAAATGTTGTGATTAGCACTTTGAAAGAGATAGGAATGGTTAAGTGGACGTTTATAGTTTTTCATGAATGAATATATGAACATGAAGGAGTCGTAGCAGGAGATAAGCACAATAAGACTCGGAAAGGGTTTAGGTATAGATTACCAAAGTGTTTAAAGGTAAGTGTAAGTATTACTAGGCAGTAAAGGCTTAAAAGTATGAAAAAGGGACAGAAAATAAACGATACCAGATAGCCGTTTAGACTTACAAATGAAATGTAGAATGATGAAGCTTGTTGTTGGTGAAACTTTGTTAAAGAAAGATGGATCAGTCATGTAATGAAAAATTAGGTGACTACAGTGATCGAGAGAACATCGTGCGGAATAATTAAACTGACCTCCATCTGCTCATTAGTGATCAACTACTCACTTCCACTGAACAATAAAATGACATAATCTCTCCGCATCTAACTGAAGTCAAGAACTTTGTAAGCAACCTAAAACAAAAGTGGGTAGCCCACCAAAATGAAGTAATCCTTGAAGGTATTTAACAACATCGGTTCAGGGCTAATTGAAGCTTGAGAATTAGCTATGATAGCTTCTGAGTAGAACGAATTACTGAGTACATAACCCTATTAAAGGCTTAATGTTTGAACACATTCATATTATAGACTAAACTAGGCTGCCATATAAACTGCTTACATAGAAAGGTGTTTATCTGTAAGGAACAATTGCTAGATTTTTACTCACTTTTATCAGACAGCTGCTTATTAAATCTTCTAAGCTTACAGAAATCGACGTGCTCATAAGATTTATCATTCAACCTACAGTATATATACTATATGAACCAAATAAGTGAAGGAAATGACAAGATCAGAGTATTCTAAATATTATTATTATTATTTGTCCCTTGGGTTCCTAATGGAACATACCGCTTCAGTAGCAAGTCTCCATTCCAGTTTCTTCTCTGCAATCTTTTGAACATCGCTCCACAACAGCCCACAAGCTCTAATTTCTTCCTCACACACACACACATCAAATCCTCCATGTCACCCTCATCGCGGACGCCCAACTCGTTGCTTTCTATCTGGGTTTCACTCGAGTGCATGGCCTGACGCGTGATGTCCCCAAATCGTCTTCTCAGTGCATGTCCAACACAATCCATCTCCACTTCCTTCTGCATATTTATTGAGCGATAGGTTCTTGCTTAGTTGGTTCGCTGCCAGAGTTACTTGTTGCTTATTCCTTCTGGCTATCTGATCTTCAGTAACTAGCGTAGGCAGCACCTGTCGATGAATATCTGTAGTGTGTTGGAAATCCCTTTCGTAACGTGCCAAGTCTCTGAGCCATACAGAAGCACTGACTTGATTGGATTGGTGTTGTTCACACTCTATGTTGAGTGCAGTTCAGTAAATCTCCACACTGGTTTCAGGTTAATGAACGCCTGTCTTGCTACCTTTCCGATCCTGACTGGCTTTGACGTCTTCGTTTGTACCTGCAGCGCCTGTAGTTGAAACGATGCTGCCTAGATAGATGTAGGTGGAGGAGACTACTTCTTTTAAGATTCTCCCATTGATGGTGATTGGAGCTTCTTGTTGTTGTTGTTTGTGATATTGGTTGGGTATCTTCATCACCTGTGTGTTATCTACGTTCACTTGAAGTTCCGTTTTCGCTGCTCTGTTTTGCCTCTTCAGTCAACTTGTTGAATTTTGCCTGAAGATCTTCGAGTTTGTGCTACTAGACATTAGACACAAGTCATCGACGGTGAAATCCAAATCTTCTGGAATGTTTTCCTTGGTCCAGCATATCCCCCTCTTCTTGCACCACACGGTTTGTTGCATGATTCAGCCCACTAAAATCAGAAAGATCATGGGTGATAGTAGACAGCCTTGTTTTACTCCTATCTTCACTTCACTTCAAAGGCATCACTGAGCTTCCCACTGTGTGCTACTTTGCATGTGGCATCTTCATATAGTTGTTGAATGAGATTGATAAAGGTTTTTGGTATTCTATAGTGTTGAATCAACTGCCAAATTACCTCTCGGTCGACGCTGTCAAAGGCCTTTTCAAGATTGATGAAGTTGAGGTACAGGTAGCGTTGACTGCCATTCTATAATGATGCGAAGAGTTGCAATTTCGTCGGCACATGTTTTTTACTTACTGAATCCAGCCTGTTCCGGTTATGATGATGTAGATTTTGATTATTTCCCTGAAGAAGCTCTTATCAGACGTAGGAATTTCTTATTTCGAACACCGTTAGATTTTTGTACAAATATAACTTATATGTAATGTCAACCTTTTCACTAGGCGCCCAATATTTGTGTTACCATTCAGTTAAATGTTAACCAGGAGTTATCAAAAGTTTCATTTATAAATGAACTCAGTAAACTGCATCACAAAGACACACTTCGGAAATATTCAGTTCAAACTTACAACAATTGTAAATATGCTTAAAGTTTAGTTTTATAATGATAATAATAATAATAATAATAATAATTCATGTCGCCAATAATACTCTGAAACAATTTTATTTCTTAGGGATTATTGTTATGTATATAAACTTTAAAGTTTGAAGTAAATAAGTTCTTCTATAGGACAACAGATGTGATTGTAAGAAGTTTTAATAAGTAGGGCGTTATTGTTGGCTAGGGGTACTTCAAAGTAGAACAAAATAATCATTTTTTTGTAACTAAATGGTGGAACAAAGTGGATAATGCCGCTTTTGAGATAGCGTAAATGATGTTTACTTAACGCATGAAATTAAAATAATCTGATGAACTGCTTAATAATATAAATACATTGAACCTGAATTTCACATGAAATCCAAGCGAATCAATGATAAATTTAGTTCATTATGAGATTATAGGAGCTTATTCACAACACTCTTATTTATATAAGGCGGACTGAAGTCATTTAATGTCTACTGAGAAGTGTCTCTAAAGGCCACCTTAGTAACTCCTATTATTATTACTGTTATTAATTGTTCTATTGTTGGTTGGGTATCTTCATCACTTCTATCCTCTCCACATTCACCTGAAGTCCAGTCTTCGCTGCCCTGCCTCTCCTCGCCTCTTCTGCCAACTTGTTGGCTTTTACCTGTACATCTTCGAGTTTGTGTGACATTAGACATTAGACAGAAATCATCATCATCAGCGAAGTCCAAATCTTCTAATATCTTTTGATCGGTGAAACAGCTAGCGTGTACCCATCTTCTCACAGCTCTTCACAGTTTCTAACATGGTACAGTCGATCACAAACAGGAAGATCATCATCGGTGATAGTAGTCAGCCTTGTCTCACTCTTGTCTTCACTTCACTTTAAGGGTGTCACTAAGCTTTTCATTGTGAATCACTTGGCATGTGGCGTCTTCACATAGCTGCTGAATGAGGTTGATAAAGATTTGTGGTACTCCGCATTGTTGTAACAGTTTCCAAACTACTTTTTTGATCGATGCCTCAACTGAAGGCCTTTTCAAAATCAATGAAGTTGAGTTAGTGTGTTGACAGTCATTCTACGCTCTGTCGTGTGATGATGCGTAGCGTAGCGTTGCAAATTGATCGGCACATGATTTGTCTTTTCTGAAGCCAGCCAGCCAACCATCCTGTTCCGATAGTAATCTTAAATCCAACACATTGTTTAGTCTTTCCAGGATGATGCAGCCTAATATTTTGCTTGGTGTGGACTGGAGCATGATTACTCGCCAGTTCTTACAAAGACATAGGTCAGCGTTCTTTGGGAGTTTGATACGGGAGCCACTCTTCCAATCAGTGGGCAGGTATCTTTCCTTCCTTCCATCCAATTCTTGTGTGGTATTGGTGTGAGCATGACCGTTGTTGTCTGTGCATCTGTTTTTATTGTTTGTGGAGGAATTCTATGTGGTCTTGTTGCTTTCGGTGTATTCCAGCAGCTTAATGGCGTGGTGTTCAGGACTTGTGCATTTGTCTGAGGGCTTGTGTTCACTGATAGTTCCGTAGTTGTTGGTGTTGGTGGTGGTCGATTCAAGAGTTTTACGAATTGGTGATCGCACTGCTTCCTTTATGGCCTTATCATATTGTTCATTTTAAAGTGACGAGTGTGAAGATAGTAAAGTTTTCTCCAGCAACCCCGAAATAATAAATGAAACGGAATTGGATTACTTCATGTTCATAAACGTCAAGAAGTACTTGTCGGGTGTTTGCAGAATGATGTATCATGTTTAGCGCCATCCAGCCTTTCTACAGCTACACCTCGCAATGAATGCCCACATGAAGTTTTCAAGGAGTACCAGTCCTAACCCAGTCATCAACGTAAACAGTCATACAGATACCCAAATGGGGGTTAAGTGTCCTTACACATGCATCAACTGACGTAGTCGCTTCGCCTGATAGTGGATTACTTTACCTGAGGCAATTTATTTCCATTCGAGAAAATGAATACCAGGATTATCTGCAAGCCAGCTCCATTTCACACATCACATTCGCTAACCAGCAGGCAACTGAAAAATCTCCGAATCTACCCAATATGATAGGTCACTTACAGCGCATCATACGATCAAAAGTAAGTCATTGGGGTGGGAAAATGCACTGTTGAGGAGTGTGATTCATCGCATAGCTGACTACCTTATCATTCAGATCAACTACAAGGAGGTTACTCTAACTCAAACTGGAAACAAGATCTCAGGCTGTCATCTAAAAAAACTCGAGTTTGTTGGGAATTCAAAACAAAATAATATGACAGCACTACCTGCTCAGAAGTGCCTCAATGAGTTTGATTTACTGAAGCTGGTAAATTTGTGTAAACATTTCAGTGTTAAGAAAAGTTATGATAACGATTAAATCCACAAAACTGGTTCAGATGAACTTCAGGTATTTTTCCAAATTCATTACCGTGCAATATTGGAATTGTACATTTCAAGCTATAAGATATATTTTTATATATTTTTTCTAAGCGGTGAAAAGAAGGTTTATCAAACAACCTCATTCAAAGTATTTCAAACTGCAACTCAATTACTTCAGATAGCCACAGCACAGATTCAGCAAAAGACTATTATGAAATAATTTGTTTCGATCCAGTGAAATGTTACTGGTCAATCAAAAGAAATCATTGTGTTATCAGTCTTTACTTCAAGGGGAATGGGAGGTTTTATAGTATGCAGAAAGATTGACAAAATCTTCTTAAGAAGCCACATATACTTGGAGTCATTTGCAACAAATCGCTTTACTTCAGAGTTTCGAGAATAAACACGTAAACCATCATGTTAGTACCAGGTTAGTTGAAGAGATGAAAACTTGATAGGATTTTTAATCTAGTAGGCCTGGAAATAGCCGATGCCATGGTAAGATATATAGATTTTATAAATTGTATATTTTGTCTGACGTGGCCATAGACATAGTAAATACACCTTCAGTTCTACTACCGACCTTTAGGAGTGACCATTAAGAGTGGATTCTGAATATTATTTGTAAAATGGTTCGTACACATATAGAAATCAAGCTATATCAAGTCACTGTAAAGATACATAAAAGAGGCTACCGAAGACCTAGATTTTGATTATTTCTCTGAAGAAGCTGGGACATGACTTGCTTACGAAACGCTGGAATTTGTCATTTCAGTCAATGATGAATTACAATCTGAAATCAATTGATAAATCTCTACAAAACTTCAGATAGAATTAATCTACCGCTCATTGGTGACTAACTTCGGGAGGTAATTATTACCAAAGTTCCAATCAGAAGACGTGATTAATGAAGTCAACCTAGTCGAACATTAGGACAGTTACTCATCGATGGTACTGAATGTAGGTGGCTGTGTATCGTGAATTGACGTTCTGGCTTCAGAGCCTGGATATTTTAGCCTCGAGTTTTGATGGGGTGGAGTCATGGGTGCGCACTGCTGACGAGTTACATACTAGTCAGATGAAACACCTGGCTGTCCAGTGATCCCAAGTTTACTTTGTTCCCCCAACCAATATCAGTCTACAATGAATAACAACTAGAAATATTTCCAGATACCCACAACTCCTTCAAAATTCAATTGAATTGGTGCTCATTGGTGACTAGCTTTGAGAGGTGATTCCCGAAGTTCCAATGAGAAGTCGTGACCGGTGAAGGCAAAGCCTGATGGTGGTGAGGACAGTTACTCAACAATGATACCCAGCGGTGGTTGCGCTATATCGTGGAAATATGGATCATTGGATTCCACCGACCCAGTGGCTAGCTCAATGGTAACATGCTGGCTACGGAACCTGAAAGTCGCTGGTTCGATCCCTGTTGGTGTGGGGTCCTGGGTGCGCCCTGAGGAGTCTCATATTAGTCGGGCGAAACAGCTATCCAGTGGTCGCAGACTTCCAATGTTCCTCCAATTGATTTCAGTTCATGATGAATTCTAACCCAAAACCAGCTAATGAATCTTCTCAAAACCTTCAGATATACTTAGATTTTGTCCAAATAGAACTTGTATTTAATATGAAGCTTCACAGTTTCATTTGTCTTATTTCTTTGGCAACTATTATTTATCTTATTTACACTTATATGTATTCACTCTCACTACTTTTTATCAATATAAAACTTATTCCATTGTATTCTGTATTCTTTAATGTTATATATCATTAACAAGTTGTCATTTTTATCATTATTATCATGTCGAAAACAGAAAGTTACAATTACTCAAGGGGATTTTGTTCAATAGTCAATATTTATTGAATCAGTGAAACAAGTGCCATTATAGAAATTAAAAAAATTCCTCTAAAATCTACTCACACTAAAATGAATAATAACATTAATGATGGATAATGATTAGTAGGGGAATTCAGGACAGAAATTTTGTCCCATTTGAGACTCGTCAGCTAGATGTAACCGCTATTCAGTACATGATGTTATTCCCAATAAGACTGGAACTCAGGAACGATTACTGAGACGTACACACACATACACACTAGAATATCAAGAAAATCGTGTTATACTTGTGACATAGTACATACCTGTCTGATGTTTGAAGCTATTAGACCTCAGTTCAAGGCTAGAAGACAGGTATGCCTAGCCGACGAGTAATAAACAAGACAAAATGCGCGCCCTAGATTCCACTGCTACTCGCTATTCATCTCTTGAAATCCGAGTAAGAAATCGACAAAGTAAATACTTGTTTACATAGTAAACAGTATGTACATGACTCATTTACTTCTTTTCGATTTACCGAAGTGTACTGTCAATTATTGATACTCAAAAGTAACAAAAGTAATCATTTTTATTTCATTATTTGTCCCTTCGGTTCCTAGAGGAACATAGGAATTCAGTAACACCTTACCATTTCACTCTCTTCTCTCCAATCTTTTTAACCTGGCCCCAACACTGCCTATAAACTTTCATTTCTTCCTCATACACCACATCCTCCATGCTACCCTCGGACAACCAGCTCGTCGTTTCCCATTCGGTTTCCATTCGACGGCCTGATCTCGTCTGGCCTCACCTGGAGCGTGATGTCGATAAACGTCTTCTCAGTCTATCTCTACTCCAATCCAATCCATCTCCACTCTCTTCCTCTGCATAGTTATTGGGCGATAAGTTCTCGGTTGATTCGTTGGTTCGTTGACAGGTCACAGTTCCATCTTACTTATTCTTATTATTCTCGCCATCCATCTGATCTCCATCATTAGTATCAAGCAAGCGTAGATGACAGCTGTTGATGATGTATGTGTGCAATTTGTTGGAAATGCTTTTCGTAATGCACCGAGTCTCTCAACCATCACACAGAAGTACTGATTGACTTGACTAAATTAGTGTCGAAGATCCGGATGTTGTTGCACATGTTGAGCGCAATGCAGTGCAGTAGGTCTCCACACTGATTTGAGATTGATGAAGGGAGGTGATTCTTGCTACGTTTCCTATCCTGACTGATTTTTACATCCTCATCCGTGCCTGTGCCTGTGTCGCCTGTAGTTGAGACGATGCTGCCTCATAGGTGGGTAGGTGAAAGAGACAACTTCGTTTAGATTTCCCCCGTTTGTTGTTTTTGTTGTCGGATGAGTATCTTCATCATCTCTATCTTCTCTACGTTCACCTGAAGGGAGTCCCGTGTTCGCTGCCCTACCTATTCAGCCACCTTCTTATTTTTGCCTTTAGATCTTCGAGTTTGTGCGACATAAGACATTAGACATTAATCATTATAGAAGAAATCCAAATGTTCTAGAGTGTATTCATCGGTCGAGCAGCATACCCCCATCTCCTTGCACCTCACAGTTTGTTTCATGATCCAGTTCAGTCCAATCGACCACAATCAGAAAGAAATTGCAAAAACAATTTTTTTTCCAGACAAATGATAAGTGCGTATACAGCACTGTTGGTTATTTCCTGCATTAGGAATCAGAGTAGAAATTAAAGTAAAAGATGACAGCGGAATACATTTTATCCCAAGTGACTGCTATGACCGGTAGTCTAACCTACCAGTCTACGAGCGATAAAAACCTAACGCTTGAGCAAATCAACTCTAAACGTTAATCAGTACATCAACCACCACCACAACAACAACAATAACAATACCTCCGACATGCGAAGACAAGAAGAGAAGACGGACATTTGACAGAGACCTTTTTTATTGTCTCAACAACAGTCAAAAGAGTTGACAATAATGCTGAATATATACATTTCTAAACGACCTTGACAAAAGAGTTAACAACCAATGAGAGTTCAGCCTTCAGAGCAATGGGAAAACAGTAATAAAAACTTATTTTAAGGTTATAGACAAACATCAGGGTATATGGCAGAGACTGAGATAAGACAATGAAATAAAAACAGTAAAAGTCTTCACTGTGCGGAAGTGCACTGGAGAACATCAACTTCAAGAAGTACATTTGAATTCTTTTATGGTATGTCATTATGACAGAATTACCTTCCAAGTTGTTATTCATTGTAGACTGACATTGGTTGGAGGAACAAATGAAACCTGGGAGCACTGGACAGCCAGCTGTTTCGTCCGACTAGTATGGGACTCCTCAGCAGTGCGCACCCACGACCTCAATAGGGATAGAACCCGTGATCTGTTGAGGATTCCCATACTAGTTGGACGAAATAGCTGGCTGTCCAGTGCTCTCAGGTTTCTTTTGTTCCTCCAGCTGATGTCAGTCTACGACGAATAACAACTTGAAATACTTCCGAATCCCCACAACTCCCCCAGAAATATATTTTACAAGAGAAAAGCCAATGATGAAAATCTTCATGCGATGACAAACGTTGTGTTTAAAAATTTATCTAAGAAATAGTGCACATTAAGCTTTGCCATGAAAGTTGAGAAACTCGTCTTGAAAAACATTTACGTCAGTGAAAATAACTTTCACTAGGAAAACAATTTGAAACCTGTGAACATCGGACCTCCGTTTCGTGTTAGTATGGAACATCTCAGCGGTGTGTACTTGAAACTATGCAAGAGATCTAGTTTACAACTATCAGGTCTCTCAGAATGCATACTTCCATTCAAGTGCTCGTTTGGCGTTTAATATGTGTTAATGGGTCAGTACTGATCCATGCAGCAGAAGCCAATCCTTTTTTTAAGCTAAATTTCTCAGTTATTAGTCACTAAAAATATTTGAATAATGAGTTATTTCTCCGTTAATCTGAGCCTTTTTCCAGGGAAGTTAGTTTTGTATACTTAGGAATAAGACGTATCATGGTATACCCATCCTTATCAAATGGGCAGGAACTGACTTTCGAAATTGAAGGAAAGAGCATAAGCTATGGCTAGATATTTTGTCGAGGTTTGTACTTAGAAATGTTCTGTGGACACTAATCCAACAGTCGAGGCATTGACAACCAACACAATAAACTCTTTAGATACCGATGGCAATGATGCATTTTCAGACATTAAGTACTCTGGATGTAGAAAAATTGACGGGATCGGATGAGCTGCACCCAATGTTGCTCAGAGAGCCGGCCCACTGACTACTGTGGTAGCACACTCACCTGTGATTAGAGAGGATGTCATAGTCACACCTATCTACAAGGCAGGTTCTAGGCATCACCCATCAAATTATAGACTGGTAAGCTTGACTCGTTCTCTAGTAAAAATCCTAGAAATAATAACATAAAAAGGCATTACAGTTCACTTCAAGAGTAACACTTTATTGTTTTGTTCGCAGGATAGCTTTCACAGAAATTACTCTTGCTTAACGAATCTCTTTACAGTCAGAGAAAATTGGGTTAAATCTGATGGTTATATGACACCTGTAGATGTCATTTTCATAGACTTCAATAAGGCATTAGACAATGTACTTCATTTCAGGTTACTCAGGAAACTGGGAAGCTTTGGAATCACTGGCAATCTACAAAGAATAAGGATGAATTCTCAACTCTCCTCTTAGAATTTGGCAGAGAGTGGAGTGCCACAAGACATAGTCTTGGATTCCCTGCTATTTCTTCGATACGTAAATGAGCTACCAAATATCATGAAATCGCCTATGGTTCTCTACGCTGATGATATAAAAGTCTGGCGGGAAATTAGGAATGAGTAGGATATAGGATATAATTCAGGCAATCCTGGTCAGACCAATCCATCTCCACTTCCTTCTGCATATTTATTGAGCGATAGGTTTTTGCTTAGTTGGTTCGCTGCCAGAGTTCCTTCTGGCTATCTGATCTTCAGTAACTAGCGTAGGCAGCACCTGTCGATGAATATCTGTAGTTTGTTGGAAATCCCTTTTGTAACGCGCCAAGTCTCTGAGCTATACAGAAGCACTGACTTGATTGGATTGGTGTTGTTCACACTCTATGTTGAGTGCAGTTCAGTAAATCTCCACACTGGTTTCAGGTTAATGAAGGCCTGTTTTGCTACCTTTCCGATCCTGACTGGCTTTGACGTCTTCGTCTGTGCCTGCAACGCTTGTAGTTGAAACGATGCTGCCTAGATAGATGTAGATGGAAGAGGCTACTTCCTTTAAGATTCTCCCGTTCACGGTGATTGGAGCTTGTTGGTGGTGGTGGTGGTGTTGGTTGGATATCTTCATCACCTCTGTCTTCTCTTTGTTCACTTAAAGTTCCGTCTTCGCTGCCTCTTCTGTCAACTTGTTTGTTTTCGCCTGTAGATCTTCAAGTGTATGCTACATCAGACACAAGTCAATGACCTTTACTAAGATTTATTCTTATTAGTTAGTATAATTATTCTTTTACAATAGAATTGAATGTGTATGTCCATCTCACTATCATTTCTCCCCCTTTTTTTTGGATTTTTCAGTTGATTTCAGCAATTCTCATTTGTATGATATCAACTTAATAAAATGTGTAAAATATTTTAACTGGTTAAAAGAGATTTGGTTATTTTTATATCTAAGATATACTCATATATTTGATAAAAATTGGAAAGGAATTTTTTAAGATAAAAGATAAGAGTTACAATATCATCATACATTATACAGTTCCATTGAATTCTATAGATAAAAGATAAGAAGGTGATTGACTCATCAATTTTTCTGAATAACTATATCTTCTTGAAGTTCAGAGACAGAGTTATATACCGAAAGAAGGTAAGTGTTGTCTAATGTTCAATTTCATTATCATGTTTAATGATTATCAACCATATATAAAGTAATAACAATGATACTTCAATGATATACATTGAAATGTTAAAGAAGTATCGAACCAACATTGAGTATCATATTAGCACAGTCTACACGATGAGATAGATATTACTGAAATACGGAAAGGCAAATTACTTAGGCATTACTCAATTTCCTACATGGAAATGAAGATTGTTAGTCATCACATTCTCATCATATATTATTATTATTATTATTTTTCCCTTGGATTCCTAGTGGAACATAGGACTTCAGTAGCTTGCCTCCATTGCATTCTCTTCTCTCCAGTCTTTTCAACCTGACAATATGACTGCCCATAAGCTCTCATTTCTTCCTCATACACACACCATCTCCTCCATATCATCCTCGCCTCGAACACCCAACTAGTCGTGCCCCCCTTTGAATTCCACTCAAGTGCATGGTCTTGCCTGACTAGTGATGTCACCAGTTGACCTTCTCAATGTATACCCAATACAGTCCATCTCCAATTTCTTCTGTGGCATATTCGTTGGGTGATAGGTTCTTGCTTAGTTGGTTGGTTATTTTTCACTCCTTTCATATACTTACTGTATTTGTCTAGGCTTTGTTTATCCACTTACCTCATCCTTCACTATTACGTAACTTTTATTTTCACAAGCTTTTGACCAGTTTTGATTATTAGAGTGTCTACATTTTCATACTGTTATCTTGGTTCTTATCATCATCCAGATTTCATGTGCTTTAGTTAATGTTATCACTTTTGTCGATTTCATTATTATTATCATTATTATTATTATTATTATTATTATTATTATTATCATTATTATTATTTGTATTGTTATCTCCATCGTTATACGAAACATTTATCACAGTAACCGACAAATCTACATGATTGGTCTATCCTTTGATATATATTAAGGTATTTGTATCGGAGTACGGGAAGTCTGAAGAGGATCTAATTGAAAACAATATTGTTCACTTATATGTCTTGTTCTAATTTACACTCACAGTTTATTACGATGATCAGTAATGCTTTATACTCTGTTGTTATTCACCAAGTATCAGATAGGGATAAATAAGTGATGTTGGTAAAATGAAAAAGTTATTGATGGGTTTTAGTTTCTCCCTGGAAACAATATTGAGGGGTAGGTGGTGATCATCCACAAGTAATTGACGGCTTCTTGATATCTTTTCAGATTGAAGATAAATGAGTAAGTTTCTTGTGTTGATGAGTCTGTTTTCCGGGATGCTACATTCATACACTTTCCCATTATAACTTTACTCTCATTTTATAAACAAACAAATCAGTGTAAATAGAATACAGCATAGAAGTAGAGGATTTCAAATTGTAACACTTCTAAGCTATACATTTCGAACAATCTGATCCCCCACACACATTTACTTGTTAAGCCACTATTACGTATGAAACTGGAAGTGGGGGAAGGACAAATATAACATAAAGGAATTCAATGATAAGAAAGATAATGAAAGGAAAAGCGGAAAAGATAAGACTTGAAGACAATCTTGGTTATATAATAAACACTACCAAGCTAAGCTTAACCCAAGGACAAACTGTTTTTGCACACCCTCAATGAGAGGTTAAATTCATCTATGGCCAGCGCCTCAACAAACTTAAGTATACACCCTTGACAGTTTCTATACAAAATTGTAAAGGCTGTTTTGATATCAATCCTGTGACTCTTATCAATGATATGTTTTTGCAATGGGTGCGGATGATGGTTGTCTGCCACCTGTGCTTATCGGTGTTTGTGAATCTAGGTGCTTTCATAGCCATTTTAGAACATGTTCCCCTACCTTCAAGTGCATATCACGATCGGTCCTCCCTATGTATGTTTGTCCACACACACACACAGATACATGTAAATTTATACACACAGTGGGATGTCACACAGTCGTTTATACAGCGTTGAGGTCTATGTTGCAGTAGCTTAGCTGCATAGTACGTTTTGCTAACACCAGGCCTTAACCTTCCTTTTAATATTATGCTGTTAGATTCTTCTCTGTATGGTAACGCGATGTAAACACATTTCTTCAAAGAGAGTACAGATTAGGTTTGAATCCTTACTGATTTTTGCAGTGGTTTATGAACTTCAATGGATATCCATTTTCCACTAATGTTTCCATTAGTAATTTGATATCAGCATCCATTCAGTCTTCCTTACAAATACACTGGATCCTGTTAAATAGATAAGTTAGCAAACCTCGCTTGTATTGGGTTGGACAAAAGTTATGGGAACTGGAATACTGACCTGTCCAAGTAGGTTTCCTGTAGATCGACAGTTTTATTGAACCATCATTTCTACGACTTATGAGTATATCCAAGAATGGCAGACAGTTTTCTTTCTCTTCTTCACATATTAGGCTTATGTTGTTTTGTACGTTGTTAAGTCTTCCTAACAAACATGTCGCATCTTCATGCTTCTCACATATGATTGTATCATCAACATACCTTTTACAGAGAGTAACTTTACTGATGAGATCGCCGGTCTAGCCTTCAATGTGTAACATGTAGATACTAGTACCGTATACACGATGAGATAGATATTACTGAAATAGGGAACGGAAGTTACTTAGGCATTAATCAATTTCCTACATGGAAATTGAGATTGTTAGTCATCACATTCTCATCATATGTTATTATTATTATTATTTTTCCCTTGGATTCCTAATGGAACATAGGACTTTAGTAGCTCCCCTCCATTGCACTCTTTTCTCTGCAGTCTTTTGAATCTGACGATACGTCTGCCCACAAGTTCTCATTTCTTCCCCACATGATCTTCATATCACCGTCACCTCAAACGCCCAACCTGCCGTTTCCTCTTTGGATTCCACTCGAGGGAATCGCCTGGTGCATGATGTCCCAAACCGTCTTCTCAGTCCATGCCCAATACACTCCATCTCCACTTCATTCTCTGATATATTTGTTAGGTGATAGATTCTTGGTTGTTTCTTTCCCAGAGTTCTTTGTTGCTTATTCTTATTATTCTGGCCATCTGATTTTCAGTATGGAGCATAGGCAGCTGTTGTTGAATGTCTGTAATTTGTTGGAAAAGCTTTGCGTAACGCACAAGTCTCTCAGCCATATAAAAGCACTGGCTTGACTGAATTAATGTTGAAAATCTGGATCTTGTTTACGCTCTGTGCTGAGTGCTATGTAGTAGATCTCTGTCTTGCTGTCTTTCCGTTCCTAACTGGCTTTAACTTCCTCATGTGCCTATGCCACCTGTAGTTGAAACGATGCTTCCTAGGCAAGTGAAAGAGACTACTTTCTTTAGGTTTCTCCCCTTAACAATATTAAATTAGTTCAACGGTTCTATTCCTTTAAATAAGAATATTTTTATTCATTTGGAAGTGATATAGCAAAGAGGTCGAGCTATTTTATGATTTGACAGAAATACTAAGAGTGTACTACTAGATGTCAACCTAGTGGTACAATAGTGTCGTGTTGCCAGCTGACGTTATATGGTCATGGGTTCTGAGAAATTCTATACTTGAATAGCATACCCACTGTCCACTGCACCCAGGTTTTCAATATTTCTCCAACTCATGCAAGTCTACGAGGATATAAATACCAACTTGAAATCATTCTGGGTAATTATAGATGCACCAATTGGTAATTGTATACTATCTGTCATATTGTTGTCATATGGAATACTGTTAAAAAGCTTATGACCGAAAAACACATGAATGTTTTAATAACTTCCCTTTTTTATTTACATCAATACATACTTGTTTTAGAGCATAAGTTCATCAGTTTTGGGAAAGTACCACTTCTTTTTCCTCATAACAAAAGCTCTGTTTAGTCAATATTCAGTGGAACCAGTCTACCATTCGACCAACCGACATTTTACTGTTAGTACAATTTCTGACTGTCACGTCAGTATTTGTTATTATTATTATTATTATTATTATCTGTCATTTCGGTTTCTAGTGGAACATAGGAATTCAGTAACACGTCGCCATTTCACTCTCTTCTATCCACTCTTTTCAACCTGGTCCCAACATTGCCTATAAGCTTTCATTTCTTTCTTACACTATCTCCTCCATGTCACCATCGCTTTGAACGATCAACTCATCATTTCCTATTTAGCTTCCACTGTATGGGAGATAGGTATTTGTTGGTTCGTTGGTTCGTTGACAGGTCACAGTTCCATCTTACTTATTCTTATTATTCTCGCCATCCATCTGATCTCCATCATTAGTATCAAGCAAGCGTAGATGACAGCTGTTGATGATGTATGTGTGCAATTTGTTGGAAATGCTTTTCGTAATGCACCGAGTCTCTCAACCATCACACAGAAGTACTGATTGACTTGACTAAATTAGTGTCGAAGATCCGGATATTGTTGCACATGTTGAGCGCAATGCAGTGCAGTAGGTCTCCATACTGATTTCAGATTGATGAAGGGAGGTGATTCTTGCTGTGTTTCCGATCCTGGCTGACTTTGACATCATCATCTGTGCTTGCGCCGCCTGTATCTGGAACGAGGCTGTCTAGGTAGGTGGATAGCTCACAAACAACTTCCTAACCTTTGTTTTACTTTCTGTTAATATAACTCATGATGAAATTCCTATGAGGCATCGTGTTGATAACAAATAGAATTATGAAACAGTCTGATCAAGCTTGTATTTGCGATTTTAGTACATAAAATGTGTAGTCAACAATGATTATTTTTTAAGACATAATCTCACATGAATATGATATGTGAACTTTGACACAGAAAACTCAAAGATCAGACAGAGATTTCCCAAACCTTTTAACCCAGAAATTCTGTGGAAACTGAGAGAGTTATCAAGACTAGTCTTTCAGGAGATTGCCATGTTTTATCTCTCTTCATATCAAAATCATCTAAGACAGTTCAAGTAATGTCATATGATTATTTTCGTTTATTTTCGAGATCCAGAACAAGAGTCTGAGCAGAACAACTTAAATCGACTTCTCTTCAGGTTCTGGAAGTTTAGATTATTCAGGAATAAATAATTGTGATGAAATTTCAAAATTCACAAAAGTGAACATCCCAATAAGTATTAGAATAGATAAGAATTGGTATTATGTAATGATGGATAAAAAAAAACCTGAAGTAGGTTAAGAGAGAATACCAAATCTTAGAGAAAGTACTAACCTTAAAATTTCACTCACCCGATATCCGATGGATAAATCAAATTCTTTTGAAAGTAATTCGAAAACAAACTAACTGAAGTTTCTATTGGTTTGCTTAACCTATAGTTATCAAACGTGTTCTGATGGAAGCCTTCATCAATCTATCTCTACCTTAGCAACTTGCTTAATTGATTTGTTGAAGTTACATGTCATATTTCATTCTTATTTTGTTGCACAATATTTCAGTAAGTCTGATATGATTATACAGACTAAGTGGGTTCACTAATATAGATGTAGAACGTGGGCATTGGGGTAAGATATAATTCGATATTAAATTTGTTTATCTGATATATAACCCACTGTGATACAGTATTATTCACGAGATAACGAAGTTTCGGAAATAAATTATTTTCAAATTCATCGTAGACTGACATCAGCTGGTGGAACATTGGGAACCTAAGAACACTGGACAGCCAGCTGTTTCCTCCGACTAGTATGATACTCCTTGGCAGTGCGCACCCACGACCTCGCCAGCCAGGGGTGGAACCCTCTACCTTCAGGTTCCGTGACCACCACGTTGCCACTGAACCACTGGGTCAGAATCCAATGGCCCATATTTCCAACTTCTGTCTGTTCACTGCCCTCATGACCATCAGGTTAGCCCCACTGGTCACGACTTCTCATTGGAACTTTTGGAGTCACCTCTCGAAGCTAGTCACCAATGAGCACCAGTGAATTTAGAAATATTTTCAAGTAAATTGCTGGTCACGGAACCAGAAGGCCACGGGTTCCATCCCTGGCGAAGTAGTGGGTGCGTACTACTCAGGAGTCCCATATTAGTCGGAAGAAACAGCTGGCTGTCCAGTACTCCCAGGTTCCCAATCTTCCCCTAACTGATGTCAGCCTACGAGGAATAACAACTTGGAAATATTTCTAAATCCCCACAACCCCCTCAAAATACATAAATTATTTATTGTTCATAATGATACTAATATAGAAACACATAACTTTTAACATCTGATTTTTATAGTCCTGTCACCCACTTCATAATCTTTGTTTCTGTTGGCAGTAAAATTTTCTATAACTCTGTACTTAAAATATGGTGGTGATATATGGATGACACATTTACTACACTGTTGAAATCAGAACATATCGACAATTTCCTCACACATAGAAACTCTATAGTAGACGCCATCCAGTTCAATTACAAGGAGGTAGAAAATGAACAAGGAGAATTCCCATGTTGGGTTGCAGAATAAAAAAAGGACAGACGGTGGTTACGATGCTTCCGTCTACAGGGCACCGACATGTTCTAACTGGTGTCTAGACTTCAAGTCATCTCATCCAATGTCAGTAAGTGAAGGCAGAATTAGTCAAATGTCGCAATGATATAGCTAGAAAACTGACTAGTCAGTGCAAAGACTTAAAAAGGAATGGAAACACGCAAAAGAAGAGCTCATAGTCAGTAATTATCCTTTAAAGTTTATCCCGAAATTCGTACGAACACATAAGAAGTTCATACCCTCTATCGTTGTACCTTATAGGGAAGGAACATCACACACTTCACGTAGAATTCTCAATGAAGCTGAAATTCAGAGATAAGCTTTGTCGGCTGGCTTAAGCTTGATGGTGAGATGAAGTACACCGACTGCACTAGATGGTTGGGATCAGTTAGATAATCGAAACACAGAAATTTAGGGAAAATATCGAAAAACAGACTGGAATAAGTTTGAAACAATTAGTCCCTTTAATAAGTTTCGTTAACGCTATTAGAAAACGAAGATTATCTGAAAAATGTGATGTATTTGCGCAATACATTTCGAACAATCCGATCCCTCACACATTTACTTGTCAAGTCAATTTATATATGAAAAGGTTCTGACACTAGTCTTGGTAATATAATCAGATTGCCAAGGATTGTCAAGGTAAATTAAGTGAAACAACAAATTGTTTTTGTACACACAGCGGGGGATTAAGTTTACGAATGGCTAACGAGGCTAAACTAGTTGATATAGCCCATCAATTCCATAACCCAGGTCCGAAACAGAGATGCATTTTAACTACGCAACACTTCAAGTCCCTGAAAAACTTACAGAGGAATCCTGATGTGATAATTCTTAAGCCTGATAAAGGATCAGGTGTTGTGTTGATGGACAAAGTAGACTACAAAAATAAAATGTTGTCTATTCTTTGTGATAAAAGTAAATTCTTGGCAGATGTTCCGTCAGAGGATATAAGAAAATTAGAAAGAAAAGTAACAACTAGTCTAGTTAAACTCCTTAACACGGATGTTATTGCTAAAGTGGAGTTTAATTCCTTGAAACCCATGGGATCTAATTTCCCAAATCTATATGGACTTCCAAAAATTCACAAAATTGATAATCCACTACGCCTAATATTGTCAATGTGTCAGTCTCCCACACACAAATTGGCGAGATGGTTAGCCGAATTACTGAGCCCGATTCATAATGATTTATGTAAGTATTCACTGAAAGATACGTTTGAACTTGTTGATTATCTTACTGATTTGAATATTAAAAATAAGAAAATGTATTCTTTTGATGTTAACTCTCTGTTTACAAATGTGCCTTTAACGAAGACAATTAATATTCTTTGCGACCACATATCTTCGAATTATCCTTCTTTCCCTATTCCTTCAACTTATTTGAAAGAACTGCTTTTATTATGTACTGATAAGGTTCATTTCACTTTCGAAGGTGAACACTTTCGGCAAATTGATGGTGTAGCCATGGGGAGTCCATTAGGACCGTTATTAGCTGACGTATATATGTCACATACTGAACTAATGGCCCAAGATTTAATCACTAATGTCACACTTTATAGAAGGTATGTGGATGATATCCTTGTAATATGTGACACAGATGAGGATGCCAAGAGGTTGTTAAAAAGGCTTAATACCGTACAAGATCATATCAGTCTGACATGTGAGGAAGAAAAAGATCATCAACTTGCATTTCTTGATATACTTTTGTGCCGGAGGGAAGATGGATCTATAAAACGATCAATATATAGGAAGTCTACTTGGACAGGATAGTATTTTAATTTTCATAGTTTTTGTCCGATGAAATATAAGAGAGGCTTAGTAAGATGCTTGTTCAATAGAATCCAACGTATTTGTACATCTGATACGATGGATGATGAGAATAAGTTTCTGACAGGCACTCTAGTGGAAAACGGTTATCCATTACAGTTTGTCAACCATTGTGAAAAACAGTTGACCCCAAAGCCTACAGTTTCCTCGGTCTCGAAGAAGAGCATATTTCTTAAAGTACCATACAGAGGAGAAACAAGTAGTATGATATTGAAGCAGAGATTAAAATCTGTTATCAGTAAAACATACTATGCAGCTCAGCTTATCATTGTTGAGACGACAAAACATCTGCTTCACCACAAACCTCAACCTCGCACAAATGATTACATCACATCCTACTGCGTTTACCAATTTACATGTATGTGTGGGCACACATACATAGGGAGGAGTAATCGTTCAATGCAGACTAGGGTGGGTGAACACATCCCCAAATGGCTAGAAAAACAGTTTAACACACAAACTTTGATAAGCGCAGGTGACAGACATCCATCGTCATCTATAGTAAAACATATTATTGAAATGAATCACAGAGTTAATACGAAAACAGCGTTTAAGATAATATACAAGAATAATCAGGGGCGCATACTGAAGTTTGCCGAAGCGTTAGCCATTCGTTAACTTAATCCCCCGCTGTGTGTACAAAAACAATTTGTTGTTTCACTTAATTTACCTTGGTAATCCTAATCTGATTATGTTACCAAGACTAGTGTCACAACCTCTTCATATTCACTATACTTGACCTTTAATTTTCATATATAAATTGACTTGACAAGTAGATGTGTGATCGGATTGTTCGAAATGTATTGCGCAAATACATCACATTTTTCAGATAATCTTCGTTTTCTAATAGCGTTATCGAGACTGGTATAAGATCAATAATCTAGAAAATCACTCGGCTATTGTAGTGTATGTGTTAACAGACAACCACATACAATAGGTGGGATAAAGCCACTATACTTAAGTCCAATATAATTAGGTGAAGTGAGAGGGGGGATTGATTACTGAATCGCTGTTCATTGAGTCAACACGCAACATATGTAATAGGAATGACACAACTTAGTGGCCAGAGATGTGGAAAATTTTACTACCAATAAAAACAAATCATATGAGGTGACGTAATAATAGAAATGAAATGTCGAAAGTTGTGTGATCACATAGAAATGATTATTATTATTTGTCCCTTGGGTTCCTAGTGGAACATAGGGTTTCAGTAGCACGTCTCCATTCTACTCTCTTCTCTGCAGTCTTTTCAACCTGGGTCCACGACTTCTCACAACCTTTCATTTCTTCCTCATACTATCTCTTCCGTGTGTCACCCTTGCCTCAGACGTCCAACTCGTCGTCTCCCCTTTGGGTTCCGGTTGATAGCCTGATGTGTGATGTCCCTAAATGGTCTTCTCAGTGCATGCTCAATTCATATCCACTTTTTTCTGCATATTTGTTAGGCAATGGGTTCTTGGTTGGTTCGTTGTCAGCCAGCCAGAGTTCCTTGTTCCTTTATTCTTTCTAACCATCCATCTGATCTTCAGTATCTAGTGGGTGTAAGATAAATAACCTAGGAAAATACCCCGCTACTGCAATGTATGTATTAACACATAACCACACACAATAGGGTGGGATAAAACCACACTTTAATTGGTGTCCAACAATATAATTAAGTGGATACATGAAGATTGATTACTGAATCTTTGTTTATCGAATCAACACCTATACCAGAGATATGGAAAATGTTACCAACAGTAGAAACAAAGAATAAGAGGTGATAAAACTAAAGAAAAGAGGAGATGTCGAAAGTAGTGTGATTACATTGATATGATTATGAGCAAAGATAGTTTATTACTAGTACAACTGTTTTTATATGATACCGTCGTTGCTTGGATCGAATTGATCGACCTCTATTGGCATATGGGCTCGTGTACGGATGCCTCGATATTGCCTACCTTCTAATTGTTTTAATGATGGATCGTGGCTAGCAGTGGAATCCACTGCTAGCCACACAGCAGCCCATATGCTAATAAAGACCGATCAATTCGGTCCAAGCAACGACGGTATCATATAAAAACAATTATATTAAAACTATACCCGTCACACAAGAAGTGGCCACCGTGGCTCAGTAGTGTAGTAGATAACGCTCCAGCGTTTGAAGCGATCGCTCCGGAGTCCCAATCCCGATGGGAATAACATCACTCACTGGTAAGCAGGTACATCCAACTGATGAGTCCCAATTAGTAGGAAATGCGCATCCTGGATTCCACTGCTAGCCGACTGCCGACTAACTAATAAAACTACAAGATGGTCGTATTGCTGAATAATTGAAAATAGTCAGCTGGAAACAATGAATTAAAGTTATATACCTGTTATCATTTGTTAGTAAGGTTTATCGACATCTTCAGAAGGTCTGATATTTTCTTAGCGGTGATGACCCGTAGTAACTAGCCCTGAATTTGAAAATGTTATCAATAAACTATTCATACTACAGTTTGACCTCATGTAAATCCGCATTTTCAATAACTGGATGCTGAGATTCCTACAAACTAGAAAAAGTAAAACGGGTTGATGTAGATGAATAGAAGACGAAACTTTACCTTCATATAACTTCCGACTGTAGTCAACAACTATCTACAAATCTATGTAGAAATGTATTGCAGTAACTATCAATACAACATAGAAAAGTTATTAACTAACTGAATAGTCCATTGTTGGTCATAGATTATTATCCTCAGAGAAGATATTTCTGCACAGTAATCAAGGGTTTATGAGATATCTTGAAGTATATTTATCTGGATCAGGATCGGAAAAGCAAGACAGGCCTTCACTAATCTAAAACCAGTGTGGAGATTTACTGCAATCAGAATTGGAAACAAGATCCAGATTTTCAACACCAATCCAGTCAAATAAGTCAGTGCTTCTATTTAGTTCAGAGAATTCGCATGTTACGAAAAGCATTTCCAACAAACTACAGACATCACACATCAACAACTGCCTACGCTCACTCGGTACTGAAGCCCAGATGACCAGAAAGAATAAGGAAACAGGAACTGTGGCTGGTAACGAACCAACGAAGCAAGAATCTATCATCACTCAACAGATATGCCAGATTAGGAAGTCTAGATGGACTGTATCGGTTATGCAGTGAGAAGGCCGACTGGGGACATCATGTGTCAGGCGAGGACAGGTCATTGAGTGGAACCCAGATGGGAAACGACGAGTTGGGCATGTGATGCGAGGATGATATGGAGGATTTTGTGTGTGTGAGGAAGAAATGAGAGGTTGTTGACAGTCGTGGAGCCAGGTTAAGGAGACTGTAGGCAGCAGAGTGGAACAGAGGTGTGCTCCTGAAGCCCTATGTTCCACTAAGAACCTAAGGGACAAAAAAATAATATTATTATTATTATTTGAGATGAATGGGGATTTTTAATTTAGAAGTAGTATTCATCATGGACTCCTTTGCTGAGGAGTCCCATACTAGTTGGATGAAACAGCTGTTCAGTGCTCCCAGATTTTCAATGGTTTCCCAACTGATATCAGTCCATGATGAATACTACTTCTAAATAATATTGTTATTTATCTGGCAATAATGTGAAGTTGTCAATATACCGCTTCAATTGCAACTTCCATTTCAAAATCAATAAGGTGTTTTTTGTTTCTCGAATAAGGCGTTTCCGCTCAATTGACTATCATCATCTCAAAAATCTTAATTTCTTTTGATGAGCATCATTTTCTTAAGAGTAATATATAATCCTTACATTTAGAAATTCTGTCTACTAGATTTATTTGTCTGACTGAGAAATTGATACGCGAAAGGATCCATCAAGTTTTTTTTAATTTTAGATACAGTGGTGTTGCTTGTATTATCCCGTCGCTGAGTAGGCCGAATTGATAGGTCTCTATTAGCATATAAGATCCTGCATGAATGCCTTGATAATGACAAATAGATTAATGATGGGTAGTGGTTAGCAGGGAAATCGAGCTTGACGCGCGTTACGTTCTATTTGGGATTTGTCAGTTGGATATATCTGCGACTCAGTGAGCGATGTTATTTCCACTAAGACTTCAACTTACGATCGATCGTTTCAAATGGCAATATTGAGGTATCCACAAGCAAACCCATACGACAATAGAGACCGATCAATTTGATTTACTTGACGATGGGACAATACAAGGAACAACATTAAAACTATATCCGTAGCACAAGAAGTGACTGTTGTAACTTTGTGGTTTAGTGATCTGGTGTTTGAAGCGATTGTTCACGTGTTTCAGTCCTGTTAAGAACAACACCGCCCAGTGGAAGGTAGGTATATCCAGCTGGATTCCTTTGCTAGCTCCTATCCATCATTAATATTTAAGTACAATGATTTGAACTCTAATATCAAGTATATTTAATAACAGTTATATCAACATTACAAAGTAAGTTTGACCCATCTATTACCGGTATAAAAATATGGATATTAATCTTGTATTTATAGTAATGTACATAAGGAAATACTTGTTGATATGATGAAAAGTTAAAGGTGGCTTAAAAATCTCTCTTTTCTATGACCTTAAACCTTACAAGAAGCACTAACTTAAGGTCATACTTGACAGTATATGAAAGTTAGTTAAAATTTTATTTAATATATTTGAGAATACTAATCATTATGATAAGTTATTTGACTAATGTACTTTATTTCAAGTTGTTATTCATCGTAGACTGACATCAGCTGGTGGAACATTGGGAACCTGGGAGTACTGGACAGCCAGCTGTTTCTTCCGACTAGTATGGGACTCCTCAGCAGTGCTCACCCACGATCCCACCAGGGCTTGAACCCGTGACCTTCAGGTTCGGTGGCCAGCAGGTTACAATTAAGCTAACCACTGGCTCAGCGGAATCCCGTGGTCCATGTTTCCAACTTCTGTAAGCTTTAGAAGTAAATGAAGGATGAAACCAACTCTATAGCTTGTCATCTTCGTGAATCAAGATGACGTGGAAATCCTTCACATTATAAATATTGCTCGGCAGAAACAACGTGTTGAAATTTACAGTTTCAAGAATTAAAATTTCACCTGATAGAAATGAATTATCATTTGAATATCTGAGATAGCCGTAGTCTGGCAGACTAATATTGATACCGAGTAATGATTGAAGGTGAAATGAAAACTTGGGCCGCGGACGGATTCGAACTAGCTAGAATTGAGTTTCCGGCCAGATGCTGTACCAATTGAGCTATAAGGTTGGTTGAGTAGTACGTCTCCATTTCACTCTATTCTCTGCAGTCTTTTCAACCTGACTCCACGACTACCCACAAGCTTTCATTTCTTCCTCACACCATCTCCTTTATGTCGCACTCGGACGATCAACTCGTCATTTCCCCCTTGAAATTCCATTCGAGGGGCCTGGCGCATTATGTCTCCGAATGGTTTCCTCAGTGTATGCTCAATCAATCTCCACTTTCTTTTGCGACGAGCGGTGGGTTCTTTCTTGGTTCATTGCTAGGCCAGAGTTCCTTGTTGCTTATTCTTTCTGGCTATCTGATCTTCAGTATTGAGCATAGACGGCTGTTAATGTATGATGTCTGTAGTTTGCTGGAAATGCTTTTCGTGATGCGCCAAGTTTCTGAACCATCACACAGAAGCACTGACTCACTTGACTAACATTGGTAGAGTTGAAAATCCGGATGTTTTTCCACATGTTGAGTGCGGTGTAGTGTAGTGCAGTAGATCTCCACATTGATTTCAGATAGATGAAGGAAGGAGTGTCTTACTGTCTTCCCAATCCTAGCTGACTTAGACATCCTCATCTCTGTCGCCTAGATTTGCAACGATGCTGCCTAGGTAAATGAAAGAAACAACTTCCTTCCGACTTCTCCCGTTGATGGTGATTGGTGATTTTCAAAACTACCAATGTCAGTCAAGTACGTCAGTGCTTCTATATGATAATTGAGAGACTCGGCGCATTGTGAAAAGTTTTTCCAACAAACTGCAGACATGCATGGACAGCTGCCACCCACGCCAGTTTGATACTGAAGATCAGATCAGATAACCAGAAAGAATAAGCCACAAAGAACTTTGGGGACACGAAGAGCCAGACCAGGCCAGGCCCCTTGAGTAGAAGTCAAATAGGAAACGACGAGTTAGGCGTCTGAGGGTGAAATGAAGGAGATCGTGTGAGGAAGAAATAAAAGCTGACGAGGAGTCGTGGAGCCAGGTTGAAAAGACTGCAGAGAAGAGAGTGGAATGGAGACGTGCTACTGAAACCGTTCCACTAGGAACCCAAGGGACAAATAAAAAAGGAAGTCCATGCATAGCTGTTACATCACTTATACATGAATGATGGACACTTAAGTTTGTAAATTACTTTAAATGATGAATATAGCGGAGATAAACGACCTAACTCTGCAAGGTTCTCATATAACGATGTTGTTTTTCTCCGCTCTCCTTTTACAAGCCAAACCGGGTAACATCTCCAGAGGGCCCACTTATAATGTCTCATATAATCAACTTCGTTTATTAAACCAACTGTTGAAAAAGAGTTTTACATCCTAGACGTAACGCTGAGAAGAATAGATGATGGTTCGATTCACAGGTCAGTCTGTGCCAAACCAGCTTGAACCTTCCAGTTCACTAACTTTAATAATAAAAGCTTATGGGAACGAATAAACTTTCACCCTATTAAAGTTCTAAAGGAAACTTTGATCACAAATCTGAAGTTTAAAGAGGATATGATAACTGGTTTATCAATAGTACTTTTTATTCTGTTAGACTGAGACTGATATTCTCCAGCCGTTGTCTGATTAGACTATATATGAAGGATAGGTTGCCTCAGCTCCTGTGGAGGTGATGATATAAGACGTCGCAAACGTGCCCCTCCGTAAACAAGCTGCTGAATATCACCCTGTTTACTTTACCAAAGATAAATGAAGAAAAACAACTTCATTGATATGTAACCATTCATTCAGCTATTTGAAATTCATTCCATAAGGCAATTTATAATGTTAAATTGAACTAGTCTAAGGGGATAGAATGTATTACGTAAGTGTCAGTGATAAATTACCAATACAAATATACCGTCAGAATCTTTTTGCTTGGGTTAAGGTTAACTCAGTTTGGATAAAGTAGTAAATTGATGGAGATAAAATAGGAATTGATTGTAAAATTGGTTGCAATTTTATTATTATTTGTCCCTTGGGTTCCTAATGGAACATAGGGCCTCAATAGCACGTCTCCAATGCGCTCTGTTCTCTGAAATCTTTTGAACCTGGCTCCACGACAGCCCACAAGCCTTCATCTCCTCCTCACATGATCTCCTCCATGTCACCCACAGCTGGGATGCCCTAACTCGTCGCTTCCTATCTGGGTTCTACTCGAGCAATTGGTCTGACGCGTGATGTCCCCAGTCGGCCTTCTCAGTGTATGCTGAATCCATATCCACTTCCTTCTGCATATTTGTTTGGTGATAGGTTCTTGGTTGGTTCGCTGCCAGAGTTCCTTGTTGCTTATTCTTTCTTGAGTAGCGAGCGTAGGCATTTGTTGATGAATGTCTGTAGTTTATTGGAAATCCCTTTCGTAACGCGCCAAGTCTCTAAGCCATTGATTGTAAAAGGAGAATAAAAATACAAAATTTTGCAAGAGGTTATAATGAACGACATAAGAAATCAATAGTTACCATGGAAGTTATAGGTTAACAAATTGCCTCTTTTTGGATACCTAAGTTCGATTTAATTCCTCTGATGGCAATCGCCTTTACAAATTTTAGTAAATTAGCATTGATCTGATTTCGAGATCTGGACATCGTGTCCTTTGCCCATCGGATCTTCAATAATGAAACTCGTAATATACTTGGCGCATTAAAGCTTAACTTATTCCGAATTAATATGAGTAAAACTTGGGCACTGTAACAGATTGTAATACCAGTTAAGCACGTTTATTAGAAATGTCAGAAAGTGGAAGAACAGTATCACTTACTCGATAACAACGTTTCAGACACAATTTATTCTCTATATTCATGTCAGCAAATAACTCCAAAACTTCAAGACAGAATTTATATAGTCCTTATTCTCTCCGCTTCTTCAAGATGATAAGGATAGTAGAATGTCCCAAATATCTAGGACAGAGGCAGAATCATTTCTATTACTACATGTATTTGGTGTTGACTTGATACACAAAGATTCACTCGGTTATCAATCTCTCCCTCCCTTCACCCAAATTAGCTGGTTTTCAATACTGTCGTTCTATCCCACCCTACTGTGTAATTGTATCCAGAACTATAGGTGGTCAGCTTTTTCTAAATTTCTTACTACATTGGGATCTACTGATCTTGATTTAGCCAAGCCCTTGGGCTTTGTTATTCTAATCGACTTTGGTCAATCACTTTGACTTATGTATTTGACCACGCAATCATTGCAATTGGTTTGGTTGACTAGATTATTTCGCTCAGTTGCATAGATCGCATCTTTTAACCTACAAAATTTGTTTCTAAGCGAGTTTGTAGGTTTAAATGCCATTTAAATCTCAGTCAGCCTTATTGAGAATTCTTCGTTATGCTTCTGAGATGCCTTCCTTGTATGCTAACACAGCAAAGGCTTTGAATACTCTCTCAATCCCGCTACTACTATTACCATTAGTAGTGGGATTATTATTAATAACACCTATATTTACTACTACTACTACGGCGGATAGTATTTTTCTTTCGATATCCTATTAGCTTATTTATGAGCTTAGGTGTGTAGTTAATCAGACGCAAGGTATTCTAGATTTGCTGTCCTACACTTGTCCTTGAACTTGTGTCCTGTTTTCGTTTAATCTTCCAATCCAACATTGCCAGCTCACCATCATCACTTTCTAAGTCATAGGTAAATTGGATTGCATTCACTTCTTAATTTATATGTGCCAAGAACCTGTTGATATTCTTGGTTGTATTGTGTTCTCTGAGCTGGGTTGTTTAAGCGTGAAGAAGCTTTCATCGTCTTGCTAGACAATGACACCATCACCACTAACTTCAATATGAAGTGAGCTGTCAATATCTCTCCATGAGTGACTAAGTGGCTTGCTCTGACGATGTGGTCTGTGATTGGTTGTTTCCTTCGATTATTGTGCCACTGATTGTATAGACTTTTCTGTTGCCTGTTCCTCTGCTTCACCTCTGACCTTTCTCGTTTATCATTTCTCTTATTAGTTGATAAATTGGGTCTATGTCTATACATCTGTTGATTGCTGACTGACTGATCTGAATGCCAAGCTTCTAGGAATTCTGTGATATTTTTTATGTTTCCTCTGTCCAAAATTTCTACATTGTCAACAACGTTTTCAGCGACATCAAATTGACAGGGGAGAAAGAGTCAAACAACCAACTACCATTCCTGGGTGTTTAAGTCAGTAGGACAAATGCCGGAAAGCTGGAAACCCAAGTGTACAGGAAGCCAACACACAGTGACAGAGAGTGGTGTGGCTCATAAACCAACAAATTTCCTCCAAACACTATTATGCACACCAAAGGATGCAACAACCTAAGAAGACAAACAAAGTATCATTTAAATTTTGAGGGAGTTGTGGAGATTTGGAATTATTTCAAGTTGTTATTCATCGTAGACTGACATCAGTTGGAGGAACAAAGGAAACCTGGGAGCACTGGACAGCTGTTTTGTCCTAGTATGGGACTCCTCAGCAGTGCGCACCCACGACCCCACTATCAGGGATCGAACCGTGACCGGTGAAGTCAAAGCCTGATGGCCATGAGGACAGATACTCAGCGATGACATTGGGTGGCGGTTGCGCTATATATCGCGAGCTAAAAGAAGTTGGAAACATGGAGCATTGGACTCTGACCCAGTGGCCTAATGGTAACGTGCTGGCCGCGGAACCTGAAGGTCGCGGGTTCGATCCCTGCTGGTGGGGTAGTGGATGCGCACTGCTGAGGAGTCCCATACTAGGACGAAACAGCTGTCCAGTGCTCCCAGGTTTCCTTTGTTCCTCCAACTGATGTCAGTCTACGATGAATAACAACTTGAAAGAATATCATTTACACAATCAACTCCAATAACTCTAGTCAACACTACATTGGACAAAGTCGTCACCCACCTTCGCCTTCGTCTACATCAACACCAATTGGCTATTAAACGTCACACATGACACTTCATCACTCATTTAAATGCATGTGGATAGCAACTATGGACATGAATTGAATTTCGACAATGTAGAAATTTTGGACAGAGGAAACACAAAAAATATCACAGAATTCCTAGAAGCTTGGCATTCAGGTCGGTCAGTCAGCAATCAATAGACGTATAGACATAGACCCAATCTATCAACCAATAAGAAAAATGAGAAACGACAGAAAAGTCAGAGGTGAAGCAGAGGAACAGCCAACAAAAAAGTCTATACAATCAATGGCACAATAATCGAAGGAAACAACCAATCACAGACCACATCGTCAGAGCAAGCCACTTAATCACTCATGGAGAGATACTGACAGGTCACTTCATACTGAAGTTAGTATTGATGGTGTCATTGTCTAGCAAGACGATGAAAGCTTCTTCACGCTTAAACAACCCAGCTCAGAGAATACAATACAACCAAGACCATCCACCTGAGCTACAAATATTTTCCACTAGTTCAACCTATTTATGTGTTCCGATTTGAGTACTGTAAACGTATCGTCTACATATCAGAACCATATCTTTGGAGTAGGACTAAGTGTTTGAAGGGCCATCTGTTCCTAACTATCCATAAATATGTCCACAATGATGGGAGATATTGGTAATCCTATAGCCACACCTTCAGTTTGTTTATATATGTTATTTCGAAGCTTAAAAACTGTAGAAATCAGGGACAGTCGTACTCCTAGCATCATTTTTTTTCGATCGGCACCTTAGTTCGATGATTAAGCCCATTGTCCTCCCTAAGCTCATTTCTAACTACCCTACAGTCATGTCAATCGGTATTTCAAAACTAATCATTTTACACTATTGTCAACCCACAAATCATCTAATCTCTGCTTTAAGTCAGAGTTAGCAAGTCGAGATTATGATCGACTTCTAAGTGGGCTTAGTACCATCGCAAAATATTCAGACAACTGGTAAGTCGGTGAGTTTCTAAAATCTACAATAGGCATGATAGAATAACCCGGCTTATGAATCTTAATAGTAGCAAACATTCTACTGGGATTATTAGTTTTCGGCACTAAATTAAACTATTAAGTCTCATCTAAAAAGGGCTTCATTTGGCATATCAGATCTCCTATGGATTTCTCATTCTTATTCACAATATTATCCACAGGCTTCTTAATTTCTTCATATGGTCCTGTTTCACTTTCCAGACGTAGTCACATTCATTACAACTGTTAAGTTGCCTTTATTTATTTTTATTATTTGTTATTTGTCCTTTGGGTTTCTAGTGGAACATAAGAATTCAGTTGCACGTCACCATTTCACTCTGTTGTCTTCAGTCTTTTCAGTCTGGCTCCACGATACCCCATCAGCTTTCATTTCTTCTTCACACGATCTCCTCCACGTCACATGCTGAGTGCAGTGAAGTGAAGTAGACCTCCACACTGATTTGAGATTGATGAAGGAAAACCTGCCTTGCTGTCTTTCCCATCCTGACTGACTTGGACATTATCATCCGTGCCTGTGCTTGTGCAACCTGAAGTTGAGACGAAGCTGCCTCCTAGGTAGGTAGGTAGGTGTGTAGGTAGGTAGGTGTGTAGGTAGGTAGGTAAGTAGGTAGGTAGGTGTGTAGGTAGGTAGGTAGGTAGGTAGGTAAGTAGGTAGGTAGGTGTGTAGGTAGGTAGGTAGGTAGGTAGGTAGGTGTGTAGGTAGGTAGGTAGGTAGGTAGGTAGGTAGGTAGGTAAGTAGGTAGGTAGGTGTGTAGGTAGGTAGGTAGGTAGGTAGGTAGGTGTAGGTAGGTAGGTAGGTGTGTAGGTAGGTAGGTAGGTAAGTAGGTAGGTAGGTGTGTAGGTAGGTAGGTAGGTAGGTAGGTAGGTGTGTAGGTAGGTAGGTAGGTAGGTAGGTAGGTAGGTGTGTAGGTAGGTAGGTAGGTAGGTAGGTAGGTAGGTTGTAGGTAGGTAGGTAGGTAGGTAGGTAGGTAGGTAGGTAGGTAGGTAGGTAGGTAGGTAGGTAGGTAGGTGTGTAGGTAGGTAGGTAGGTAGGTAGGTAGGTGTGTAGGTAGGTAGGTAGGTAGGTAGGTGTGTAGGTAGGTAGGTAGGTAGGTAGGTAGGTAGGTAGGTAGGTAGGTGTGTAGGTAGGTAGGTAGGTAGGTTGTAGGTAGGTAGGTAGGTAGGTAGGTAGGTGTGTAGGTAGGTGTGTAGGTAGGTAGGTAGGTGTGTAGGTAGGTAGGTAAGTAGGTAGGTAGGTGTGTAGGTAGGTAGGTAGGTAGGTAGGTAGGTAGGTAGGTAGGTAGGTGTGTAGGTAGGTAGGTAGGTAGGTAGGTGTGTAGGTAGGTAGGTAGGTAGGTAGGTAGGTAGGTGTGTAGGTAGGTAGGTAGGTAGGTAGGTAGGTAGGTGACAGAGACAACTTCGTTCAGATTTACCCTTCTCATGGCGATTAGTGCTTCTTGTTGTTGTTGTTGTATTTGTCATTGATTGGGCATATTCATCACCTTCGTCTTCTCTACGCTCAGCGGAGAGGAGTACCGTCTCCGCTGCTCTACCTCTTCTGCCAACTTTTTATTTTTTACCTGTAGATCTTCTAGTTTGTGCGACATAAGACATTAGACATAAATCATCATGGGCGAAATCCAAATATTCTTCGTGGGTCTTTTTATCGGTGAAACAGCAAGCGTATGCCCATCTTCTCACTACTCCTCACATTTTGTCGCATGATGCACTGTAGTCGACCACAATCAGGAAGACGATGGATGATAGTTGGCGGTAATCTTGTCTTACCTGTCAATCTGTCTTCACTTCACTTCAAAGGTATCCTTCAGCTTACCATTTTGAACTTGGCATGTTTCATCTTCATGTAGCTGTTGAATGAGGTTGATAAAGGTTTATGGTAATGAAATCGTAGTGTTGAAGCAACAGTCGACGTTATTAAAATCCTTCTCAATATCGATTGAAGCTATTACTAATAGGCATACCTTTTTCAAATGTACATACTTCTACTGATTTGATAGATGTCAGTTGATTGAAAGCCACTCCGCTGAAGTTTCCTACTTACTGTCAGTCATCAGGAAAGCATTTCTGTAACGCTTTTATAAAAATAATATCCCTTATAATATTTCAATTTTTGTCATATAGTAATTCATAAATAACTTAGAGAAATAAATTATCAAAAAATCATGAATACTACTTACTTGGAGGAGTCGTTAAAAAAATGAGTATTTGTAACAAAAACTGAGTTCAAACGAAAACTGTCTATTGTAATAAAACTTTCTCGTTTACCTTATAAAACCAAGTAGTAAATAAGAAAATGAGAAAAATAAATTATACTTGTTACTCTATTGGGATAAACTAAAGGAATTAATTTCGGTGATATAAATTTATTTTGAATCTCTCTCTTTCTCTTTAAAAGCTTCATTTTTAAGGGATGTGACAAAGACTATTCTATTTCATTGATTTTTTCTTCGAAAAAAAAAAAAAACTTTTTAAATGCGTAGAAAACAAGAATCGTTTTATATATGTACGTAATACACAAAAGAAAAGGATGTTCCACTTAATTTTTACCCCCCCCCCCAAAAAAAAATAATTTAGTCTTTTGATTATCAAAGATAGTCTATCGTTTGGCATACTACTAATAATACTGGCTTAAGGTTAACTGAAGGTGAAATAAAAACTTGGACCATAGTTGAAAGACACACTAGATTTTTAGCACTATCAATTGAACTACTAGGTCTGAATGCTTCTGACTAAATTTTTACCAGTGGTCGCTAGTTCGAATCCGGCTAAGTTAAAATTTTCACTTTAATTTTAGTTATCATCCAGTCTACCAAACCACAGCTATCTCATTTAGATAGTCAAAATAATACTCAATAAAATACTATTTCACCTCTCACCCCCCTCCCTCTCTAATTCAGTTACATATCGATTGAAATGAGAAGTCTTCACTAAACAATTGGAGTGTATACGATCAGATTGTAGTAAAACGTAACGCATCCACATGGTAGTCGAATAAAAAACTCACCTCAGTGATTGAAATGAAATAAAAATCTGGTGATCAGCAGTAGAATGTCATAGCTCAGTTGGTAGAGAATTGAGGTGGGAATCCAATGGTCACCTGGTTCGAATCCGGTCATGGTTCAAATTTTTATTTCACCCAGTATTAAAAATAATTTGATATACCTACAAACTGATTCTCATAGATACAGTTCAATGTTCAAGTATTTTTGAAAGTGGTTAAATGTTATCGTCTACCTTTATTGTGTTTGTTATAAGTTAATGTGTTCTATGTGAAAATACGTGTTTTCTGTATTCTGAAAGTATATTTTACTTATTTCAACACAATTTTAAAAAGTCGTTTATCATTTTATCATGTTTTACACATGTGGAAGATATTAGTTATACTATCCGTTTTCAGCGGGAAGATGGTGGATTTATAATATAAACAGCAATGCTTACAAAACTGTCGTAAGTAAGAATTATGAGTATAGTTCTCACTTCAAGTCACGTTATAATTGGAAGTGAATTAGAATGGGAACAAAATTAAACGATAATAGACATATTTACTTACGTATGCGGCTGTAAATTAAGTATTAAATGTTTATTTATGACAAAATGCTACGCTACACAGTAATGGTACAGAAACCACTATTCTTCACTGAATGTTAGGAACCTACTAATTTACAGTCCTTGTCAACTTTCTTAATCTACAGTAGCTAGAACTTCAGTGACGAATACCAATTTTAAATTACTATCAGGTTTACAAAATAAACCAACCAGTTGCTTTCACTGGGTGGATAATGAAAATTATGACGTCTTAAGATAAAGAAGAGAGACCTAAGCCTTTCTAAGAACTGGTGAGGAATCGTCCTGCTGTCGACACCAAGCAAAATATTAGGCCGCATCATCCTGGAAAGACTAAACAATACGCTGGATTCAAAATTATGACTGAAACAGGATGGCTGACTGGCTTCAGGAAGAACAAATCGCGTGTGGACCAAATTGCAACACTACGCATCATCATTGAACAGAGTATAAAATGGCAGTCAACTCTCTACCTCAACTTTGACGACTTTGAAAAGGCTTTCCACACCACAAATATTTATCAACTTCATTCAACAACTATATGAAGATGTCACTTGCCAAGTGATTGACAAGGGAAAGCTCAAGGACGTCTTTGGAGTGAAGTCAAGAAAGGAGAAGACAAGCCTGCATACTATCATCCATGATGTTCCTGGATCATGCAGCAAACCGTGAGGAGCTGTGAGAAGATGGACATACGCTGGCTGTTTGACAGATGAAAGACCCTACACGATTTCGATTTTGCCGATGGTGATTTATACCTAATGTCTAATGTCGCACAAACTCGAAGATCTACAGGCAAAAACTAACAAAGTGGCAGAAGAGGGAGGGCAGCGAAAATAGGACTCAATTCAGGTGAACGTAGAGAAGACAGAGGTGATCAAGGCACCCGACCAACAATAACCACCAAACAGCATCAACGGGAGAAACCTAAAGGAAGTAGTCTCTCTCACCTACCTAGGAGAAGGCATGCTTTCAACTACAGGCGGTGGCACACATGAGGATGTCAAAGTCAGCCAGCATCAGAAAGACAATCAGACAAACGTTCGTCAATCTGAAATCAGTGTGGAGATCTACTGCACTCAGCACAAGGAACAAGATACTGATTTTCAATACCAGTGTCAAGTCAGTGCTTCTATATGCTTCAGAAACTTGTCACATCACAAAAGGCATTTCCAACAACCTACAGACATTCATCGATAGCTGCCGCCTTCACTCTCTGGATACTGAAGATCAGATGAAATGACCACAAAGAATAAGCAAAAAAGAACTGTGGGAGCGAACCAACGAAGCAAGAACTTATCGCTAAATATATCTGCAGAAAAAGAAACTGGAGATGGACTGCATTGAGTATGCACTATGAAGTCCGATTGGAAACGTCACGTGCCAGGCCAGGCCCTCGAGTGGAATCCAAAGGGGAAACGACGAGTTGGGCGTCCGATTTAAGGGTGACATGGAAGAGATGGTATGAGGAAGAAATGGAGGCTAGTGGGCAGTCATGGAGTGAGGTTGACTTCATACAGAAGTTAGTGCTGATGATGTAGTCTGGCAAGGCGATGAAAGCTTCTGCACGATTAAACAACCCAGCTCAGAGAACACAATACAACCAAGACCATCCACCTGAGCTACAAATTTTCTCTATCATTTCAAGAAGTAATAATTGTCAAGATAGATTTGGCAACAGTATTTTTCGCCATAAGCACATTAACCAAGGTCACATAGACTATTTCAGACTATTTATCTGGGTTTTGCTTTTGTCAAAGAGACGGAGAACATATAGTGACAACAATAACAATATAACAAAACTATATTGTCTCTATAAATTCACTTTTTTTCTTCTGATACATAAATATAGGCAAAAGAAAACGCATAGAAATAAATGAATGGCTGATAAAGATTTATTACTTCCTTCTACTGATTCAACACAAAAGGGAAAACAAAATAAACTATGAAAAATGAGTTGTTTGAACAATTTCATTCGGTAAACTCTTAATTCTTATAGAAAATCTGAAGGTGTAAAACCTGTATTGAGCATATATTTTAGGAGTATTTAATCAGGGTCATTCTCAACACCAGAACAAAAGTGAACTGAAGGACAAAACTTCAAAGGACATCTTCACGTCAACCAGTCATCAAGACAAAATAGGAGATATTAAGCAACATCCTTGAAGAAACCTGCATGGAAAGACACTGGAACTCTGTGAATGTGACGTAGGAGAAAACCTGCATAACAGTGTTAGGAAGGAAGAAGAAGGGACAAGACAAGGAATAGATCTCCACGGATACATGGAAGCTGATAGAGGAGGGAGAGGAAGATGGTGATGGTGAAGGAGAAGATGAACCAGTGAAATGCATTGCAAGGATGAACAACCAAAAGAGGAACTGGACACAACCTATAAAACACTACTTTGGACAAAGAAGTGAAGAAGAGTGCACGGAAAGACAGAAGACACTACTACGACACATTGGCAAGTGAAGCAGAACAGACTGCAGGTAGGACAGACCTGACAACACTATATTAAATAAAAAGGTTACTATCCGAAAAGAGATCAGTTCAGATGAAACCAACGAAAGATGGTGAGAAAAGATAGTTACCAAAGAGGAGAAACAAAGGAAACAATGGGCTAACCACTCTAAAAAACTCATTAATCAGTCACCACCACCACCTGCAACTCGTCCAGGAATATCACCAGCAACCGCAGAATTACGAGTGAACACAATCCCTTCGACAAAAGCAAAAGTCCTGAACTCCAAAAGCTACTGAAAGACGGAAAAGTAGCAGGGACAGGTGGAATTCCTCCAGAAGCCCTCAAAACAGACGCAGAGACAACAGTGGACATGCTCACACCAAACCACTATTGCAGAAGGTTTGCAAGGAGGGAAAGATACCTGCTGATAGATTGGAAGAAGAGCTACCTTGTCAAACTCCCAAAGAAGGCACACCTATACCTTGCAAGAACTGACACGGAATCATGCTCCACTCCACAACAAGCAAAATATTAAGCCACATCATCCTGGAGAGAACAAAACATGCTCTGCAATCCAAATTACGACCGGAACCGTCTGGCTAGCTGGCTTCAGCAAAACACATCATATGCGAATCAAATTGCAACTCTATGCTATGCATCATCATAGAACAAAGCATAAAATGGTAGTCCACTGTGTCTGTAACTCAACTTCATCGATTATGAAAAGGCCTTCGATAGCGTCGATCCACAAGTAATTTGGTAGGCAGCTACTTCAACACTATGGAATACCACAAACCTTATTCAAACCCATTCAACAACTATATGAAGACGCCACATGCCGAGTGGTTGACAATGGAAATCTCAGTGATGCTTTTGAAGTAAAGATAGGGGTGAGAAAATGCTGCCTACTATCACCGATGATCTTCCTGATGGTGGTCGACTGGACTGAACTAGGCTGGGTCATGCAACGAACTCTGAGGAGCTGTGAAAACATGGGCATACGCTGGCTGTTTCACCGATGAAAGACCCACGAAGAAGATTTGGATTTCGCCCATGAGGATTTATACCTAATGTCTAATGTCGCACAAACTCGAAGATCTACAGGCAAAAACTAACAAAGTGGCAGAAGAGGCAGGACAGCGAAAATAGGACTCAACTCAAGTGAACGTAGAGAAGGCAGAGGTGATCAAGGCACCCGACCAACAATAACCACCAATCAGCATCAACGGGAGAAACCTAAAGGAAGTAGTCTCTCTCACCTAACTAGGAGAAGGCATGCTTTCAACTACAGGCGGTGGCACAGATGTGGATGTCAAAGCCAGCCAGCATCAGAAAAGCAAGTCAGACTTTCATTAAATTGAAATCAGTGTGGAGATCTACTGCACTCAGCACAAAGAACAAGATACGGATTTTCAACACCAGTGTCCAGTCAATGCTTCTATATGCTTCAGAAACTTGTTGCATCACAAAAGCCATTTCCAACCACCTACAGACATTCATCAACAGCTGTGGCCTTCACTCTCTGGATACTGGAAATCAGATTAGATGTCCAGAAAGAATAAGAAACATGGAATTCTGACCTTGGAACGAACCAATCAGCGAGCAATCGCCCAACAAATATACAGAAGAATGTGGAGATGGACTCGATTGAGCATACACTTAGAAGACTATTCCGGGACATCACGCGCCAGGCCCGGTCATAGAGTGGAACCAATGTGGGAAGAGACGAGTTAGGCGTCGGAGGGTGACGTGGATGAGATCGTATGACGTAAAAATGACAGCTTCGTGGCTTTCGTGGAACCAAGTTGAAAAGGCTTCAGAGAAAAGAAATATAATGGAGACGTGTTATTGAAGCCGTGTGTTCCACTAAGAACCCAAGGAATAAATAATAATAATGATAATAGGCATCAGAGGTACTCAAGAATCATCTATGCAAATCAACCAATGGAGCTTTTCTTGTAGCATGACTTGAATTTAACTCCCAGTCATAAATTATTCCTCAGACGTATGACAGGTATACTTATTTGTTTGACCGCCTCTCTCTCAGTTCACCTGTTCTTGTGGAGCAAGGTACATCAGCCATAGCTAGAGAAAACTTTCTCCGCATATACCACAGCATATTTTAGCTTGGTGAAAGGAAGTCTGTCTTGAGTTCTATTCTAGAACATTTGATTGATTTCCATCATTCAACAAACCCAGACAATCACTTTAAAATTGTTTATCAAATTCATTCAAACCTCACATGCTCTCTTCATTTTCAAATCCTTAAAACACTGGAGGTTTTAGCTATTCATGAAATAAAATCTGATCTGTATTTACGAAAGAAGTGCATACAGTGACTGTTTTTTACCATGACTGTACCATTTTCCCACCCCATTAGTTTCTCCTACCTCTTTATTAAATTAACCATTGTATCCTTCCCTTGTTACGATTATTGTGATTATAATTTACCTTCAATTAGATAAGGTTCCAGTGTTATTACACTAAATTGTCTCCATCTTTTTAGAAAACATTTATTTTATCCTAAACAACTTGTCTGAACTTATCACATAACACTTTCATCAATTTTTTCATGCCTTTACGAAATATATACGTAATATCAACTATTCCATGTGTTACATGATCTACTTTGTTAACATTCACACTTCAACTATTGTCATAATCAGGCTTTACCCCCCACCGGTGGGGGCAGAACCTGAAGGTCGAGGGTTCGATCCCCAACTGGTGGGGTTCTGGGTGCACACTACTGACGAGTTACATACTAGTCAGATGAAACAACTGGCTGTCCACTGCTCCCAAGTTTACTTTCTTCCTCCAACCAATATCAGTCCACAATCAATAACAACTTCAAATATTTCCAAATACCCACAAATCACTCACTATTCAATTGAACTCGTGCTCATTGGTGACCACCTTCGAGAGGAGATTCCCAAAGTCACAATGAGAAGTCGTGACCGGTGACGGCAAAGCCTGATGATCGTGAGGACAGTTACTCAATATTGTCATCATCATCTATTCTAGTATTGTCATCTTCATATAGTGTTTTGTTTGCCTCATCCCATATAGTTTTCAACTATTATATACATATATACGAATGTGCAGCTCGAAAATAAATTCGCTGAAAAGAGTCTCTTCGTTGAATATCCTGTTCTAGGTCTTATAATGGAAACTATTAAATTAATTAGACATTTAACCGTCACATCTCACACAAATCAACTAATTCAACTTCTTGAGATGAATGGGGATTTTTTAATTTCGAAGTAGTATTCATCATGAACTGACATCAGTTGGGGAAGCACTGAAAATCTGGGAGCACTGGACAGCTGTCTCATTCCAGTATGCGACTCCTGAGCAGTACCCACCCACAACCCGGTTACCGATCCAACTCACCACCTTCAGATTTCACGACGAACTCGTTCACCATTCAGCCACTCTGTCGGTTTCCAGTGGTTCACAATTTCTAGCACTCATTAGTCACTTGCTTCCAGATGCATATCACGAAGCTGTAATGAGAATCAGTGACCTGTGGGGTCAACCAGTCGGAAGTGGAGTGGATGCTTACTGAAGATCTTGGGTGATAGTCACAATATGTGGTGAATTGAGAGAAGTTGTAAATTGTGAACCACTGAAACCGACCGAGTGGCTGAATGATGAACGCGTTCGTCGTGAGTTCGATCTGTAGCCGGTTTGTGGGTACGCATTGTTCAGGAGTCCCATACTAGTCGAACGAAGCAGGTGTCTAATGTTCCCAGATTTTCAATGGTTCCCCAACTGATGTCAGTCCATGATGAATACTACTTCTAATTTAACTTCATCATACTCTTCACTCAACTTGTTAACTTCACCATCTTACAGGTGTTGAGTGTGTTCGTTGTGCGTTTTCGGATTATTTATCAGCCTTTTGACTCTGTTCCTGGACCACTCTTGTTAAAAAAAAATGCTGGCTGTGGAACCTGAAGGTGGAGGGTTCGATCCCTGGCTGGCGGGGTTGTGTGTGCTCACTGTTGAGGAGCCCTATACTATTCAGACGAAACAGCTGGCTGTCCAGTGCTCCTAAGTTTCCTTTCTTCCTCCAACCAATATCAGTCTACAATGAATAACAACTTGAAATATGTTTGCCGTAGATCATACCTAGCCATGGGTTACAAAGTGGCTTTATTCTTATTTTTCTGAAAGGCAACAGAATACTGTGTCTATAAAGGGAATCGTTTCACTTCGTTGCTTACTGAAGGTGGTGTACGTCAAGTTTCTATACTTCCTCCTTTTCTATTCTCGTTCTTTTTGTGTGTCTTACTATGTCAGGATGGGTTGAGACCAGGTCAAACTACGTTCTACTCCTTCATTCATTCCTATTAAAACAATTATCATTTCACTTAATGTGAAAAGGTTCTGCTATGATGTTTAACTGAAACTATAATCGATGATTCTCATTATTCAATAACAAAATCTACTCTGTTTTCTTTGAATAGTTAAATCATTTCATATGAAGATGACTTCAAGTTTTCAATGTCTAGTTGATTACGCATTCCGTATATACATTTAAGACATATGCGATCTTTCAAATTTCATAAAAATGACCTTTTTCGGCTTTCCCTAATCTAGATTATTAAAACCTTGTAAGGTTTTGAGTATTATTATGATAGTAAAACCTGAGCACTGCAATATATATACCATATAGTGGAATAGCATTATTTACTGGATTAAGTTTCAGTCGATTTACTGTCCATATTCATATCAAGAAAATAACACAACATTGAGACATCCTTTATATAGTCATTGTTTTGTCATCTCCATTGTGATCTAGGTAGTAGGATTTTCTATATATATACGAAACAGTTGCTACTAGACACAAGATGAAGAAGAGGAGTAGATGTAGGTTCAGACTAGCCAATATCTAGTGCAAGGAATCTTCAATGAACCTGATGATACACCACAGTTCAAGTCCAACACCTAGAACACAAAATGAAAGACAAAAATATAAACGACATCTTTATATCAGTCATCAGAGAGAAATCACAGGCATTAAGCAACATCCCTGAAGAAACTCATGTGGAATAAAACTGGAACTCTGTGAAAGCGATGTTGAAGGAAACTTGCGTCATTGTGTTAGGATAGGAACAGGTGCGAATTCATTCATTCCTCTTACAAGTATTACAAGTTCACTCGATAAACACTACACCTCAGCATCTTAGATTTAAGGATTTTCACCCTGTAACATCCTATTATTTTGCTGTATGTAATTGCTTGCATAGTCATACCTGAGCGTTTTTCAAAATTTCTCATCTTACTACTATCTATTAATTCTCACCTAGTTTGTCACTATTCCAAATAGATATATTTTTATTTATTTATTTGTCCCGTGGATTCCTAATGAAACGTGGGGCTTCAGTAGCATGTCTCCAGTGAACTCTATTCTCTGCAAGATTTTGAACCTGGCTCCACAACAGCTCACAAGCTCTCATATCTTGCTCGCACGATTTCCTCCATATCACCGTAGACTCGGACGCCCAACTTGTCGTTTCCTATCTGAGTTCCACTCGAGGGCCATGCCTGACGCGTGATGTCTTCGAATGATCTTCGCAGTGCATGCCCAATCCATCTCCACTTCCTCCTGCATATATGTTGAGTGATAGGTTCTCGCTTCGTTGGTTCGTTGCCAGGCCAGAGTTCCTTGTTGCTTATTATTTCTGGCCATCTGAGCTTAATTATAGAGCCAGCGTAGGCAGTTGTTGATCAATGTCTGTAGTTTGTTGGAAATGCCTTTCGTAACGCGCCAAGTCTCTGAGCCATACAGAAGCACTGGCTTGACATTAGTTTTGAAAATCCTGACGTTGTTCACGCTTTGTGCTGAGTGCAGTGCAGTGCAGTGCAGTAGATCTCCACACTGGTTTCAGGTTAGTCAACTCCTGTCTTGCTGTCTTTCCGATCACGGCTGGCTTTGACGTCCTCGTCTGTGCCTGTGACGCCTGTAGTTGAAACGATGCTACCTAAGTAGGTAGTTGGGTGAAAGAGGCTACTTCCTTTAAATTTCTCGCGTTGATGGTGATTGGTGTCCATTGTTGTTGTTGGTTGGTTGGGTATCTTTATCACCTCTGGGTAGCCTTGCTAAGTTCATACATGGTAAGGACATTCCATGTCCCCACGTTTAATTTCACTTTCATCGAGAGAAGGGAAGATACATCGGCCAATTGGCTTCCCGAAGGCTTTCACCAACCAGCGCCATTTCGTATCTCCGGTTCCAGAGAGGAATAAGTTTGTTTTTATTTTTTATGTTTTTTTTGTGCTTTGAAGTTTCTTTGGGGATTGGATTGGTTTTACGGGTTAGGGTTTTTAGCCTTATGCCCAACCTTCTCTCTTTATTGGGGCTTAGGACCGGCTAGTAACTAGTGAACTAGTTAACCAGGCAAGATTTTCAAATAGATATACATCAAGCAAAACTTGAGAATGCAGTAATGAATATGTCAGGTTTACAAATTTCATATAAATGTTAGTCAATCTGTCAGCAAAACGTGACACTAATGTTGTTATCACTGTCATCATTTCAAAGGATTTGTATTGTCATGTTTACTGTCTCTCACGTTACTGTCTCTCTGTTTTCAAAGAAGATAAATTGTTAAAAGACAGATTTAATAAAGTAACATTATTACTCATAATTCAAATATTCTAGGCTAACATAATGTTAGACTTCTCGCTATTGAAACCTATTAGGAAATGTAACAAATAGGTATGCAGTCAGCCATTTCTAATTGATGTATTCTGTATGACAAGTAAGAATCATCTTATCAATTTTCTCTATCGACAAACGTTTACTGTATTATATAACCTTTTTGGATATCAATGTTCAATAACTTTTTTATTTACCACTTTTACCAGTTTTCAAAATCATTAATACTTTACACTAAACAAAATTAGGAAACTGTGTGACATTACTGGTGCTGTTTAGATTGCTTTTATTATTTTTTTCCTTAGTTCCTTAGTGGAACGTACGGCGTCAGTAGAATGACTCCATTACACTCTCTTCGCTCCAGTCTACTCAACCTGGCTCCACAACAGCCAACAACCTCTCATCTCTTCCTCACATACACACACACAAAATCCTCCATATCACTCTCACATCAAATACCCAACTCGCCGTTTCCCATCTGGGTTACACTCAACCAACTGGCCTCACCTCACACATCACGTCCACAGTCACCAGTCGGCATTCTCACTGCACACTCAATACACTCCATCTACACTTACTTATCTCGCATATTTGTTCAGTGATGATAGATTCTTGCTTCGTTGGTTCGTCACCACTCAGTCAGTCAGTCAGTCAGTCAGTCAGTCAGTCAGTCAGTCAGACAGACAGTCACAATTCCTCCTTGCTTCTTATCATTATTCTCGCCATCCATCTGACACTCTCTATCCAGTGAGAGTAGGCCCCAATTGTTGATGTGTGATGTATGTAGTTTGTTGGAAATCCCTTTCGAAACACACCAAGTCTCTCTCTCTCTCTCTCTCTCTCTCAACCATCGCACACAAACACTGAATTACTTGACTGAATTAGTGTTGAAAATCCTGATGTTGTTCACGCTTTATGCTGAGTGCAGTGCAGTGAAGTGCAATGCAGTGAAGTGGAGTGGAGTAGACCTGCACACTGATTTCAGATTGATGAAGGAAGGCATGTCTTGCTATCTCTTCGATCGTGGCTGTCTTTCACGTCATCGCTTGTGCCTGTGCCTGTGCCTGTACCCGTGTCACCACCTGTAGTTGAGAGGATGCTGTCTAGATAGGTAGGTGTAGGTGTAGGTGTAGGTGTAGGTGTAGTGTATGTGGAAGAGGATACTTCCTTTAAGTTTCACTTGTTCATGGTGATTTGTGTTTGTTGTTGTTGTTGTTGGTGGTGGTGGTGGTGGTTGTGGTAGTGGTGGTGGTGATGGTGTTGGTTGTGTATCTTCATCACTTCTGTCTTCTCTACATTCTCTAGAAGTCCCGTCTTCGCTGCCCTATCTCACCTCTTCTGTCAACTTGTTGGATTTCACCTGTAGATCTTCTAGTTTGTGTGGCGAGACGTTAGACATTAGTCGCCGGCGAAATCTGCAAATAAAAGAGGAAATTATAAATGTAAAGAGAGAAAACCACAGTATAGTTATATTCTTGGGATTGTAACATACTATAATTTGGTGTTGGATAGATTAGGTGAAGTCAAACCTTCAAGTAGTATGTTCCACTATGATAGATATGCACAGATACTTCCTTAAGAAAATCATCTCGATCTAAGTAAAACTTCAGGGTTTTGAAAGTGGATGTAGAGTAAAATCGTTTTTCGTATCCAGTAAACTATTTGCTTTATTCTACACAATAAATAGCCTTTGAACTGATGTGTTTTGTTAGCTACAAGAATGTTTGTTTACTGCTGAACTTAGGAATGTATATTTCCTTACGCCAAGTGCTTTTGTGACCAAACGGAAAACAGAATTCAACTCGAGGGATTTGTGGGGATTTATTGATTTCAGTTGGTATTCCAACTCAGAGGCTCAATGATAACATACTAACCACGGAAACTGAAGGTCCTGGGTATGATGAATACTAACTGGGAAATAGAATATTCAACTATATATGGTTTATCTTGACTTACATCATCCTCTAGGTAATCATCTTTCAAAAATTAAAGAACGTCTTGAAGTCACCATGCTAGTTAAGGCGTATCCTGGATTCCTGTGTCGAATTTTGAGCTCCATCTATTCACATCTAGAGAGGTTGATCACTTCAATCCAAAAAGCAATCGGCTATGAAATATAACAAGCGCTGAGTATCGGAAAGGAAGTTTCAATTCAATAATATCTAATTCGGCGTAATGAAAGATTCTCTAAGAAAGTTTACTATATGCTTACTTAAATATTCCATATAGCTTTTTTTTACAGTTGAATCGCGGAAATCATTGATAATTGATTGTGAAAAGAAATTTGATAACAAAATATCTCTAAGGGGAATTAAAATTTCATTCACGTTTTTTCTTTTCATTGGTAAAATATGTCTCCTTACCTTAATGAAAATCAAATCTTAGAAGATTTAACAAACTAAGTAGTTGTTAGAAAGAAATCTAATGTTTAAAGAACAAAACTCTAACTTTAATCGATGATTTTAGTATATGTATATGTATGATTGAATCAGCGAAATCTGTTCTCTCTTTTTCGCCGTCATCTCATAAAAAAGTAGACTTAATTGTCAATAAGATAAAAGTATACCTGGTTAATCAAGTCGACTTATAAAGCAACCAATAATATGAATTGCCTTGAAATGCATTGATACATACAATAATAGTGAAATTAATTTCCTACTTAGAATTTTCCGCTATAATTAACCACATTAGTTAAGCGGAAACTGTATATATATATATATATATATATATATATATATATATATATATATATATATATATATATATATATATATATATATATATATACTGAAACCTTCATTGAAGACTTTCAGGGATTCGAAACGATGTAAGTATAAACACAGGAGAAATACTTAGGATGGTGTCACAATCTTACTATTATTATTCGTCAATTGGGTTCCTAATGGAACATACCGCTTCACTAGCACGTCTCCAGTGACCTCTGTTCTCTGAAATCTTTTGAACCTGGCTCCACGACAGCCCACAAGCTCTCATTTCATCCTCGCACGACCTCCTCCATGTCACCCTCACCTCGGACGCCCAACTCGTCGCTTCCCATGGGGATCCCACTCGAGTGACTGGCCTGACGCATGATGTCCTCAGTCGGCCTTCTCAGTGCATGCCCAATCCATCTCCACTTCCTTCCAGTGCAGATAAGTTGGGTGATAGGTTCTTGGTTGCTTCGTTCCCAGAGCTCCTTGATGCTTATTCTCATCATTCTGGCCATCCATCTGATCTTGAGTAGCGAGTGAGCGTAAGCAGTTGTTGATGAATGTCTGTAGTTTATTGGAAATCCCTTTCGTGACACGCCAAGTCTCTCAAACATACAGAAGCACTGACTTGACTAGGTTGGTGTTGAAAACCCAGATCTTGTTCCACATGCTGAGTGCAGTGCAGTGCAGTAGATCTCCACACTGGTTTCAGGCTAATGAACGCCTATCTTGCTTTTCCGATCCTGGCTAGCTTGACATCCTCATCTGTGCCTGTGTTGCCTGTAGTTGAAACAGTGCTTCCTAGATAGGTGAAGGAGGTTACTCCCTTTATTTCTTCCCGTTGATGGTGACTGGAGTTTGGTGTTGGAGTTGTTGGTGCGGTATCTTCATCACCTCTGTCTTCTCTATATTCACCTGAAGTCCCGTCTTCGCTGCCCTACCTCTTCTGCCAACTTGTTAGTTTTCGCCCGTACATCTTCAACTTTATGTGACAAGACATCAGGCACAAGTCATCGGTGAAATCCAAGTCTTCTAGGTTCTTTTCCGCAGTCCAGTGTATCCCCCTCCTCTCGCTCCCCACTGTTTGAAACATGATCCAGTCTAGTCGACCACGATCAGGAATATCATGGGGGATAGTAGGTGGCAACCTTGTTTCACTCCTGCCTTCACTTCACTTCAAAAGTATCACTGAGCTTCCCATTGTGAATTACTTGTCATGTGGCATCTTCATGTAGCTGTTGAATGAGGCTGATAAAGGCTTGCGGTACTCCGTAGTATTGAAGGAGTTTCCAAACTACCTGTAGGTCGACGCTGTCAAAGGCCTTGTCAAAGTCGATGAAGTTGAGGTGAGGTGTAGAGTTGACTGCCATTCTATACTCTGTCCTATGATTGTCACAGTCTTGCATTATAACATTGTTTCTAGTCCAGACAAAGCTGTTAAGTGTGTTCGTTGTGCGTTTTTGGATTACTCATCAGCCTTTGACTCTGTTCGTGGACCACTCTTGTTTAAAAAAAACCTGGCTGTTGAACCTGAAGGTGGAGGTTTCGATCCCCAACTGGTGAGGTTCTGGGTGCACACTACTGACGAGTTACATACTAGTCAGACGAAACAACTGGCTGTCCACTGCTCCCAAGTTTACTTTCTTCCTCCAACCAATATCAGTCCACAATCAATAACAACTTCAAATATTTCCAAATACCCACAAATACCTCACTATTCAATCGAACTCGTGATCATTGGTGACCACCTTCGAGAGGAGATTCCCAAAGTCACAATGAGAAGTCGTGACCGGTGATGGCAAAGCCTGATGATCGTGAGGACAGTTACTCAATACTGTCATCATCACAAACACCTACATTATCATCATCATCATCATCTATTCTAGTATTGTCATCTTCATATAGTGTTTTGTTTGCCTCATCCCATATAACTTTCAACTATTACATATATATATCTATATATACGAATGTGCAGATTGAAAATAAATTCGTTGAAAAGAGTCTCTTTGTTGAATATCCTGTTCTAGGTCTTATAATGGAAACTATTAAATTAATTAGACATTTAACCGTCACATCTCACACAAATCAACTAATTCAACTTCTTGAGATGAATGGGGATTTTTTAATTTCGAAGTAGTATTCATCATGGACTGACATCAGTTGGGGAAGCACTGAAAATCTGGGAGCACTGGACAGCTGTCTCATTCCAGTATGCGACTCCTGAGCAGTACCCACCCACAACCCGGTTACCGATCCACAACTTCTAGCACTCATTAGTCACTTGCTTCCAGATGCATATCACGAAGCTGTAATGAGAAGCAGTGACCTGTGGGGTCAACCAGTCGGAAGTGGAGTGGATGCATACTGAAGATCTTGGGTGATAGTCACAATATGTGGTGAATTGAGAGAAGTTGTAAATTGTGAACCACTGAAACCGACCGAGTGGCTGAATGGTGAACGCGTTCGTCGTGAAACCTGAAGGTCGTGAGTTCGATCTGTAGCCAGGTTGTGGGTACGCATTGTTCAGGAGTCCCATACTAGTCGAACGAAGCAGGTATCTAATGTTCCCAGATTTTCAATGGTTCCCCAACTGATGTCAGTCCATGATGAATACTACTTCTAATTTAACTTCATCATACTCTTCACTCAACTTGTTAACTTCACCATCTTACAGGTGTTGAGTGTGTTCGTTGTGCGTTTTTGGATTACTCATCAGCCTCTGACTCTGTTCCTCGACCGCTCTTGTTAAAAAAAAATGCTGGCTGTGGAACGTGAAGGTGGAGGGTTCGATCCCTGGCTGGCGGGATTGTGTGTGCTCACTGTTGAGGAGCCCTATACTATTCAGACGAAACAGCTGACTGTCCAGTGCTCCTAAGTTTCCTTTCTTCCTCCAACCAATATCAGTCTACAATGAATAACAACTTGAAATATGTTTGCCGTAGATCATACCTAGCCATGAGTTGCAAGGTGGCTTTATTCTTATTTTTCTGAAAGGCAACAGAATACTGTGTCCATAAAGGGAAGCGTTCCACTTCGTTGCTTACTGAAGGTGGTGTACGTCAAGTTTCTGTACTTCCTCCCTTTCTATTCTCGTTCTTTTTGTGTAATTCACCTTATTCTGTTGAAACTAATTTTATGAAGTGTGCTGATAACCTGACGGTCTCCAGTCAACTCTCACTTAGATTACTCTGAATTAAATAGATTTTTGTGTGAACTTGACCAATCGTCTCTCTCAAATGGTCTCAAGCTAAACCCTTCTGAATGTCAGACTGTTTATTTTAACCTCAGACGTGAACAAGATGGAGTTAAGGTTTAAGTCTCATGATACGTGTTGCATTGATTGTATTTCTGATGAAAGTAAATCCAGTGTTAATTATCTTGGGTTGAGTTTTACTTCTGACCTTTATCAGTCGTCTCAAATTCCTGTTGACATATAAAAAAAATCTTTCGTTTAAATTATTACACAAAGAAACTGGGACTATCTGGTATAACTCAACTTTTGCTTTTGCAATTTATTAATACTTGTATTTCACCTATTCCTATCGATTGATCCCTGTTGATCTTTCCTGATCTTCTACAAAAAGACCATGTTGTGTTGTAAGGCTACGAAAGCCGACAGTACGGTGAGTGGTGATCCTCCGACCCAAATGATTAACACTGTAGTTGATAAACATTTAAATTCTGGCAGACAACTAAACGTTATTCATTATTATTATTATTATTATAATCATTATTATGATTAATATTTATATTATAATTTGTCCTTTGAGTCCCTAGTGGAACATGAGGATTCAATAGCACATCTCCATTCCACTCACTTCACTCCAGTCTACTCAACCTGGCTCCACAACAGCCGACAACCTCTCATCTCTTCCTCACATACACACACACAAAATCCTCCATATCACTCTCACATCAAATACCCAACTCGCCGTTTCCCATCCGGGTTACACTCAACAACCTGGCCTCACCTCACACAGCATGTCCACAGTCACCAGTCGGCATTCTCACTGCACACTCAATACACTCCATCTACACTTACTTATCTCGCATATTCGTTCAGTGATGATAGATTCTTGCTTCGTTGGTTCGTCACCAGTCAGTCAGTCAGTCAGTCAGCCAGACAGACAGACAGACAGACAGACAGCCAGTCACAATTCCTCCTTGCTTCTTATCATTATTCTCACCATCCATCTGACACTCTCTAGCCAGTGAGAGTAGGCCCCAATTGTTGATGTGTGATGTCTGTAGTTTGTTGGAAATCCCCTTCGAAACACACCAAGTCTCTCTCTCTCTCTCTCTCTCTCTCAACCATCACACACAAACACTGAATTACTTGACTGAATTAGTGTTGAAAATCCTGATGTTGTTCACGCTTTATGCTGAGTGCAGTGAAGTGCAGTGCAGTGAAGTGAAGTGAAGTGAAGTGAAGTGAAGTGAAGTGGAGTGGAGTAGATCTGCACACTGATTTCAGATTGATGAAGGAAGGCGTGTCTTGCTGTCTCTTCGATCGTGGCTGTCTTTCACGTCATCGCCTGTGCCTGTGCCTGTACCTGTGTCACCACCTGTAGTTGAGAGGATGCTGTCTAGATAGGTAGGTGTAGGTGTAGGTGTAGGTGTAGGTGTAGGTGTAGGTGGAAGAGGGTACTTCATTTAAGTTTCACTTGTTCATGGTGATTTATGTTTGTTGTTGTTGTTGGTGGTGGTGGTGGTGGTTGTGGTGATGGTGATGGTTGTGTATCTTCATCACCTCTGCCTTCTCTACATTCTCTTGCAGTCCCATCTTCGCTGCCCTATCTCACCTCTTCTGTCAACTTGTTGAATTTCACCTGTAGATCTTCTAGTTTGTGTGACGAGACATTAGACACAAGTCATTGGTGGTGAAATCCAAATCTTCTGTAATGTTTTTCTCGGTCCAGCATATCCCTCTCTTCTCGTTCCTCATATTTTGTTGCATGATTCAGTCCACCACAATGAGAATGATCATAGGTGATAGTAGACAGCGTTGCCTTACTCCTGTCTTCACTTCACTTCAAAGGCATTACTGAGCTTCCTATTGTGAATTACTTGACATATGGCGTCTTCATATAGTTATTGAATGAAGTTGATTAAGGTTTGTTGCACTGAAATCGTAGTGTTGATGCAGCTGTCGAATGCCTTTTCAAAGTCAACTAGGGAATAAGATAAAATACACCTTCTATACTCCACTTCGAACCATCACAGCGAAAATTGTCGGTAAACTGTCCATTTCAGAGTGTAAAACATTACCATTCGTTATGATGTTTATTATTATTATTATTATTATTATTATTATTATTATTATTATTACAGTGATTTCACAGTAAAATAAAGCTGTAGATTTAAATATACATACTGTCAGAGAATGCTATATATACTTTCTATCATGAAATGCGTTGTTTCTAAGATGAAAGTATAAGATTTCTTGTAAAAGGAAAACAATCTTAGAAAGAATTCTATGTTATGCAATGATGATAGAGAAAAAAACATTTTCTACAACAAAAAATCTATCCTCATGGGTAAAGAAAATGTTACAAGCAGTAACTTAATTTACTATTCAAATCAGTTATGAGAGGTCTAGCAATGATTTTATTTTAGATACAAATGGAAATGATAATAAGCTATGACACATGCTTCTAATATAAAGATTGAATGTGGCGTTTTTCTCTGTTGGAGTATTTATTTAGGCTAATTAGAAAATCCCTTCCAATCTCTCTCTTTCTCTCTCACTTACTCACTCACTCACTCACCCTATCACTCATTGGTCCTCTGATTCTCTTTGTTTTGTCTATGCACCCTTAATCAAAAGATAAAGGATGATAGTACAGTTTCTTTATTTATCATGAGGTGAAAGCTTAAAAAATCTATTGGTTTGAAACAATCGACTATACATCTATTGAAGAAAGATCATTTAGATAAGGATTGTATGCGACTGTATACAACTAGTGTGACCATTGTGGCAGAATATAATACCATGACAGATTGTTCATTTGATACAGTCTGCATTAAGTAACATAGTATTATTTACTCGATGGCATTTCAAGCAGAAGTTATTCCTCATATTCATATCAAAGTAATTAAACGACTTTCAAACTCCCCTTATATACTGCAAGGATTCTTCATGAAATTTTCCAGATATCTGACGTACGTGATGAGTCATTCCAGTCACAAAGATTCTGTAATTAATGTCACCCTCCAACTAGCTGTATATTGGATTTCAGAATTGTCACCCAGTCCAATCAGCTATCACCTATGATCATCCTGATTGTGGTGGACTGAATACTGCAGCAAACAGTGAGGAGCCAGAAGAGGGGGATTTGCTGGACCGAGGAAAACATTCCAGAAGATTTGGATTTCACCATCAATGACTTGTGTCTAATGTCTCGTCATGCAAACTAGAAGATCTACAGGTGAATTTCAACAAGTTGACAGAAGAGGTGAGATAGGGCAACGAAGATGGGACTTGAAGAGAATGTAGAGAAGACAGAGGTGATGAAGATACACAACCAACACCATCACCACCACCACTACCACAACCACCACCACCAACAACAACAACGACAAACACAAATCACCATGAACAAGCGAAACTTAAATGAAGTAGTCTCTTCCACCAACACCTACCTACCTAGACAGCATCCTCTCAACTACAGGTGGTGACACAGGTACAGGCACAGGCACAGGCACAGGCACAGACGATGACGTGAAAGACAGCCACGATGGGAGAGACAGCAAGACATGCCTTCCTTCATCAATCTGAAATCAGTGTGCAGATCTACTCCACTCCACTTCACTCAACTTCACTTCACTGCACTGCACTTCACTTCACTTCACTGCACTGCAATGCACTTCACTTCACTTCACTGCACTCAGCATAAAGCGTGAACAACATCAGGATTTTCAACACTAATTCAGTCAAGTAATTCAGTGTTTGTGTGTGATGGTTGAGAGAGAGAGAGAGAGAGACTTGGTGTGTTTCTGAAGGGATTTCCAACAAACTACAGACATCACACATCAACAATTGGCGCCTACTCTCACTGGCTAGAGAGTGTCAGATGGATGGCGAAAATAATGATAAGAAGCAAGGAGGAATTGTGACTGACTGACTGACTGACTGACTGACTGACTGACTGACTGACTGACTGACTGACTGACTGACTGACTGACTGACTGACTGACTGACTGGTGACGAACCAACGAAGCAAGAATGTATCATCACTGAACAAATATGCGAGATAAGTAAGTGTAGATGGAGTGTATTGAGTGTGCAGTGAGAATGCCGACTGGTGACTGTGGACATGCTGTGTGAGGTGAGGCCAGTTGGTTGAGTGTAACCCAGATGGGAAACGGCGAGTTGGTTATTTGATGTGAGAGTGATATGGAGGATTTTGTGTGTGTGTATGTGAGGAAGAAATGAGAGGTTTTTGGCAGTCGTGAAGGAAGGTTCAAAAGATTGCGGAGAACAGATTGGAATGTAGGCGTATTACCGAAGCCTTATGTTCCTCTAGGAACCCAGTGGGCAAATAAATAAGTAAATCAACTAGTCGTCACCCTACCTTATGTACCTGCGTTGCATTGTGTTTAGGAACGGTGAGTTAATCTGAAGGTCAGCATTCATCACTTCAGACTTAATATTGTCATGTTTCTGTTAGAGTCTAGAAGGTTACTTCTTATACTGTTCATGTTCTAGTGTTAATAATAATCAGACTAGATGACATCAGATCAAAGCGAATGTCATTTAAGCAGCAATAATAAGAGAATATCCGTATTCAAGCATTTCTTTGATCTGTTTCGCCTAATGTTATGAACAGTGAGCAATTTAGGACTATAGCATTCTTCATCAAACTTCGATGAACCAACAGTTAAGTATCGTTTTACATTTATTCTTGTTGATATTATCAGAAGTTTTTAAAACATGTAGGTTTTGATCAAATATGTCATGATTTTCTTTTTCGACGATGTAAGTTTCCATAGCTGTACAATCGTATATATATATATATATATATATATATATATATATATATATATATATATATATATATATATATATATATATCATAAACATTCATCAACAACTGCTTACGCTCACTCGCTACTGGAGATCAGATGGCCAGAAAGAATAAGCAACAAGGAACTCTGGGAACGAACCAACTAAGAACCTATCACCCAACAAATATGCAGGAAGAAGTGGAGATGGATTGGCCATGCACTGAGAAGGCCGACTGAGGACATCACGCGCCAGGCCCTTGAGTGGAACACAGATGGGAAGCGACGAGTTGGACGTCCAAGGGTGACATGGAGGAGGTCGTGCGAGGAGGAAATGAGAGCTTCTGGGCTGTCGTGGGACCAGGTTCAAACGATCTCAGAGAACAGAGTGTACTGGAGGCGTGCTACTGAAGCCCTATGTTTCACTAGGAACCCAAGGGACTAATAATAATAATAATAAAAATATATATATCATAAATATATAACAGTCTGTTATAAAACAATAGGGTATAATAGCTACATCATTAACCTAGTGCTAAAATCAACCGGAATCAAGAATGCAAAGTAGTTGCGTAATACATACACTGAGACACTAGAAATATTGAGGAAGGCAAGGAGTTTGACAAGGTAAAAATTGTTGGTAGATAAGAAAAGCAAATATTGAGTGTCCACTTGATAGATACATAGATAGATAAATAGATAGATGGATGTAAAGAAGGTGAAGAATGTGACAAGGGTCATAATGAAGGTGATAATAATCAACTAACTAATGATAATAAAATTGAACAAAAACTGTGAAAGTGATAAGACTATGGTAAGACAAGAGATTGAACATACTCCTTTTGCATGCAGAGATCAGGCTTGAATTGATGAATTGTCAGAGCCTCCGCTGTGCACAACTATCAAAGACGTACTCCTTTTGAACTATTCCATCTAACACGATAAATGACATTGAAGGAAGATTCTTATCTAGCTTTATGTCCAGAATTGACCAAATGTTCAAGAATTGAACTGTTAATTGATTTACATTCTCCCCTCAATAACCACACAGGATAGTGCTGTGAGATACGTTTGGAAATCGTGCGCTCTGTGTGGCCTATATAACTAGCTCCACAGGAAGGAGCAAGTAAATTTGTAGACACACATCGATGTGGTGCAAAGTGGTAACTTGTCCTTAACGCACTCCGGAATGAGATGTTGACTAGAGAAGCTGATCTGCAGTTATACAGAGAAGAATGTCTTCTTCAGTGATCTGGACATTCGGCTCTTCAGGATCTCTGCTGCCGTATCACCTTTAAAAACGGGCGTAGACAAGGTCTTCTTAGGAACTGTGAGTACTCGCTCCGTATTCTGACTTACTTTCAAGTTTTTATCGATAAATCTGGATGGATATCCATTTTGCATGAGAATCTTCCGTAGTTTATCTAATTCTTCGTCAACAGTATCACTCGTGCAGATTCTTTTGATTGTTGAAGATAAAGAATGGATTAGATTCCTCTTTCTGCTGAAAGACATCCAACTGTGGAAATTCAAATATTGCCTATTCCAAGTAGGCTTCCGACAATTTTCACCTTGCCTTCCTCGATATTTCTAGTGTCTTAGTTTATTACGCAACTACTTCGCATTCTTGATTCCGGTTGATTTTAGCACTAGGTTAATGATGTAGCTATTATACCCTATTGTTTTATAATAGACTGTTATATGTTTATGATATATACATGAATACGATTGTACAGCTGTAGAGAATGATATCGTCGTATAAGAAAATTTTCTTCGCTGAATTATCTCTTCTCTATGTCATGAATTGTAGCATTTATAGGTTGATATATCATATACGAAGATAAACTTTTGTTAAGACCGCCAGAGATATGTATCCATTTACTTAGGTAGTTATTGAATGAAGGTAAAACTCGAAATGAGGTCATGATACACTTCTAACTTGTACCCATTTAGTACCAAACCTGAACTCTATTAACTAGGCTGTTAAAACTACTTACTTTAATCAGTAAGAATTTAATCGTCTAATTTCTTACTTACTAATATATAACCTCTTGTACATAGTCTTGCATCTTCAACAATCAACATTGACACAAATATACCTCTATTAATCTTAGGTATAGTTTCACCAACAATCCATTTGTCACTTCCATTTTCTAATTCAGCTAGAGACAGACTGAAATAAGGCGACTTGATTGGGCAGTTGGTATGGTGAGAATGAACAAACAATCATGGTTCATTAGTTCACACTATGGGTAGGAAAGTCTTTGATAGCTGAAGCGAAATTAAGGCTGGGTCAGCTGCTAGCACTCAAAATTTAGTCGATAGAGTGTTAAGCTGGCTGACTGAAGATCAATGCTTAGAATCTTATCATAAGGTGAATTTTTGTTCCACCTGTAAACATCACCCTATTTATTACATAAATAACTAAACTACAGGATATCTAATATGAATGACTCATGAAGTGAAGTTGCTTGCTACACTTATTTGGATCGAGTTACATGACCTTGAAGTTTATGTCTTTAACTGTTTGTACGTAACTACACCTACAGTCGAATCATTTAGTTCACGTAATATACTTCATCCTGATGTCACACAAACTTGAAGATCTACAGGCAAAACTATCAAGCTGACAGAAGAGGTAGGGCAGCGAAGACGGGACTTCAGGTGAATATAGAGAAGACAGAAGTGATGAAGATACCGCACCACCACCATCAACAACAACAACAACAAACTCCAATCACCGTCAACGGGAGAAACTTAAAGGAAGTAACCTCCTTCACCTATCGAGGAAGCACTGTTTCAACTACAGGCGACACAGGCACAGACGAGGATGTCAAAACCACTCAGAATCGGAAAAGCAAGACAGGCGTTCATTAGCCTGAAACCAGTGTGGAGATCTTCTGCCACTGCACTGCACTCAGCATAAAGCGTGAACAACATCCGGATTTTCAACACCAACCTAGTCAAGTCAGTGCTTGTATGTGATGGTTGAGAGACCTTGCGCGTCACGAAAGGGATTTCCAATAAACTACAGACATTCATCAACAACTGCTTACGCTCACTCGCTACTCAAGATCAGATGGATGGCCAGAATGATGAGAATAAGCAACAAGGAGCTCTGGGAACGAACCAACCAAGAACCTATCACCCAGCGAATATGCAGGAGGAAATGGAGATGGATTGGGCATGCACTGAGAAGGCCGACTGGGGACATCACGCATCAGGCCAGTTGCTGGAGTGGAATCCCCATGGGAAGCGACGAGTTGGGTGTCCGAGGTGAGGGTGACATGGAGGAGGTCGTGCGAGGAGGAAATGAGAGTTTGTGGGCTGTTGTGGAACCAGGTTGAAAAGATCTCAGAGAACAGAGGTCACTGGAGACGTGCTAGTGAAGCCCTATGTTCCACTAGGAACCCAAGGGACTAATAATAATAAAAATAATATACTTAATCCATTGTCCATGAAAAGCTAACGGTTCTCCAAATGACATAAACACAATTCTGATATTTTAATTAAACTGATAGGACAGTTTTCATCGCTTGAAACTTCTGATTTAGTATCTCTGGTCAGAAAGGAGTGATAGATTAAGACACAATTTATTCACAACTACTTTGAAGATAAAAATGCCAAGAAACCTTCTACCATAAGCTGGCATAACGAACATCATAAGGAAAGGATAGGCTTTTCTGAATAATCCCTTACAAGCTAATACATAGCTGTACAGAAATATGAGAAAGCCAAACAACACTTAATACTATATTATACTTATGTACTTGATTTATTACACACGACAATAACGTATTATCTACTGATGATGAAGTTTCGAGAAGAAATTATCATTTCTCATTTACGATACATTGTTATTACTTTTCCCTTGGGTTCCTAGTGGAACATACGGCTTCAGTAGCACGCCTCCATTCCACTCTCTTCTCTCCAGTCTTTTAACCTGGCATCACAACTCCCCACAAACTTCCGTTTCTTTCTCACACACACAAAATCCTCCATATCACCCTCGCCTCAAACATCCGTCTCGTCATTTTTTCTCTGGATTCCACTCGAGTGCCTGGCCTGTGCATGCCCACTAAAATCCATCTCCTCTTTCTTCTGCACATTTGTTGGCTGATAGGTTCTTGGTTGATTCGTTGCCAGACCAGAGTTCCTCTTGCTTATATTATTATTCTGGCCATCTGATCTTCAGTATCAAATGAGAGCATGCAGTTATTGAAAATGTCTGCAGTTTGTTGGGAATGCTTTTCGTGATACGCAAAGCCTCTGAACCATATACCAGCACTGACTTGACATTGATGTTGAAGATCCGGATCTTGTTCACCTTCTGTGCTGAGTGCAGTAGATCTCCACAGTGATTTTTTGGCTCCCGGTTTTGACATCCTTGTGTGTGTCGCTTGTTGTTGAGAGGATGCTGCCTTGGTAGGTGAAGAGACTACTTCCTTCAAGTTTCTCCCGTTCATGATGATTAGTGCTTGTTCTTGATGTTGTTGTTGGTTGGGTATCTCCATCACCTCCATCATTTCTCATAATCACATCAATATAGTCACACCATTCTCACATCTGATTTTTATACTCCTATCATCCACCTCATATTGTTTGTTTTGATTGGTAGAAACATTTTTCTTATGGTTACGACATATGGATGACACATTCACTACACTGTTGAAATCACAACATATCGACAATTTCATCACACATAGAAAATCAGTAGTAAACTCAATCAAATTCACCTACCAACAGGTAGAAGAATATGAACAAGGAGAATTAACCATGTTCGATTGCAGAATAAAACGAGGAACAGATAGTGGCTTGCATACTACCCACCATCTACAGAAAACCAACACATTACAACAGCTATCTACACTTCAAGTCATCTCATCCAATGTGAGTGAGTCAGTGAAGACAGGTTTAGTCACATGTGTAAATGATATAGCTAGAAACCTGACTAGTCAATAGAATAAGCTAAACAAGAAATTGAAGCAGGTGAACGAAGCACTCACAGTGAATAATTATCCACTTCAGTTTATTAACAAATACATATCAACACATAAGAAATGAAAAGATGACAATGACATGAGTACGAGTACGAGTAATAGAGATGAGACAAGTAGAAAGGAGTTGACAACCTCCATTTTGTGTTACCCTATCAGGAAGGAACATCACAAAGTTTATTTGGGATTTCAACAGAGTTGGAATTAGTTGTGGTGACATTTAAACCTACAAACTCACTCAGAGATAAACTTTGTCGGTTAGTTGTTTAAGATCTGACAGAACCAATTCAACAAACATAATCTGATCTATGAAATTGCATGTAATGAGTGTGAGTGAGGTGAAGTGCCTAGATGAAACTAGCCGATCGGCGTCAGTTAGATTAGTGGAACATTGGAATTTAGGTAAATATCGAATGACAGACATGAATAAGATGAATAATGTAGAAAGTTATTCTACTACTGCTTGAGTCCAGTAAAATTAGGTGGGTAGACAAAGGGGGATTGACTACTGAATCTTTTCTTCATCAAATCAGCCACCACCCAACACATGTATAGTAGGAATGATGCAACACGTATACCAGAGATATGCGAATAATATGAGGTGGGTAACATTACTATAAAAATCGATTGTTGACAGCGGTATGATTACATTGAGGTATGATTATGGGCAATGAGTGATTAATGCTCGAAACGTGATCATCAAGTAAATAATACTAGATTTCTACCACAGTGCCCAAGTTTTACACCCATATTAAAGAAAGAAATTAGTTTATCAGTTCAAGAGATTAGAAGTTAGGTGAATGTCTATAAGTGAATCTGAATCTATGAGTGACATCATGCATAGTTGCGTTACAATTTCATATCATTGAAAACAGAAAACTGAACAGTTTTTAACTCGATCAAAACATATTCATTCATTGATATTATTCTCAATTTCTTTTTAGGCTAAGAATATGTTGAATGTAATCAGTATTGAACTTAATCACAACCACTGTTGTTACTAACGCTCAAAAAACGCTTAAACATTGAATTGTTTATAAATGGATGCTGCATTTATTTGGAATTTATCTAAACTTGGACGTATTGGATCTAGACGTTTACAATTTGATGATGATTTTGCTGATAGATTAAATTATCAGTACACAAGTGTATTATTGTTCTTATTTATTGGTCTTATTGGTGTACGTCAATATGTTGGTAAGTTCAATAGCTATTACATAATATTTTAAACAAAATTTGTCAACAGGATTAAAGTTAGAGAAGTTACCTAGAATCAATAGGCGCATTATTATATTATTATTATTATTAGTCCCTTGGGTTCCTAGTGGAACATAGGGCTTCACTAGCACGTCTCCAGTGACCTCTGTTCTCTGAGATCTTTTGAACCTCGTTCCACGACAGCCCACAACCTCTCATTTCCTCCTCGCACGACCTCCTCCATGTCACCCTCACCTCGGACACCCAACTCGTCGCTTCCCATCCAGGTTCCACTCGAAGGCCTGACGCGTGATGTCCCCAGTCGGCCTTCTCAGTGTATGCCCAATCCATCTCCATTTCCTCCTGCATATTCGCTGGGTGATAGGTTCTTGGTTGGTTCGTTCCCAGAGCACCTTGTTGCTTATTCTCTCATTCTGGCCATCCATCTGATCTTGAGTAGCGAGTGAGCGTAAGCAGTTGTTGATGAATGTCTGTAGTTTATTGGAAATCCCTTTCGTGACGCGCCAAGTCTCTGAACCATACAAGAGCACTGACTTGACTAGGTTGGTGTTGAAAATCCGAATCTTGTTCCGCATGCTGAGTGCAGAAGATCTCCACACTGGTTTCAGGCTAATGAACGCCTGTCTTGCTTTTCCGATTCTGACTTTGACGTCCTCGTCTGTCCCGCCTGTAGTTGAAACAGTGCTTCCTAGATAAGTGAAGGAGGTTACTTCCTTTAAGTTTCTCCCGTTGACGGTGATTGGAGTTTGTTGTTGTTGTTGATGGTGGTGGTGCGGTATCTTCATCACTTCTGTCTTCTCTATATTCACCTGAAGTCCCGTCTTAGCTGCCTCTTCTGCCAACTTGTTAGTCTGCCTGTAGATCTTCAAGTTTGTGTGACATTAGGCATAAGTCATCGGCGAAATCCAAGTCTTCTAGGTTCTTTGCCGCAGTCCAGCCAGTGTATCCCCCTCTTCTCGCTGCCTACTGTTTGCTGCATGATCCAGTCCACCACAATAAGGAATATCATGGGTGATAGTAGCAACCTTGTTTCACTCCTGTCTTCACTTCACTTCAAAAGCATCGCTGAGCTTCCCATTGTGGATTACTTGGCATGTGGCATCTTCATATAGTTGGTGAATGAGGCGGATAAAGGTTTGCAGTACTCCGTAGTATTGAAGCGGTTTCCAAATTACTTCTCGGTCGACGCTGTCAAAGGCCTTCTCAAAGTCGATGAAGTTGAGGTATAGAGCTGATTGCCATTCTATGCTCTGTTCTATGATGATACGAAGCGTTGCAATTTGGTCTGCACATGATTTGTACTTCCTGAATCCAGCCTGCCTGTTCCGGTTGCAGTTTTGAATCCAGTGCGTCTTTAGGCCTCTCTAGGATGATGCGGCTTAATATTTTACTTGGGGTGGACAGGAGAGTGATTCCGCGCCAGTTCTTGCAAGCACTGAGGTCTCCCTTCTTCGGCAGTTTGACATTACGCTACTCTATATTAAAGATATCCTAGAAACTTTTTAGCTGATCAATTCTTCCGTTTCGTGACTAGAGTACCACACAAACCAACGAAATCAATTCATGTATTGATTGGTCAGGGGAGTGCAAACCGGATCCTATCGATCATATTTGTAATGTGGTAACCAAGCTAGGAAGCTTAGCATTGTGGTGCACATTAGTAGATGTTAGTTGGTTGTAGGCGATCGGTAGGAAGCCCCGCCTCACTTAGGTTTCGCGCTTTTTCGCCCTCATCAGTAAGGCGTATCTACAACCTCGACAGAACTGATATCCCAACTGAGATTCGAACCCACATCACCCAGTGTTGCAGTCAGCGACTTTACCATTCAGCTATTCGGGTTGTGATTGACCTCCTACAGGAGTGGCTTACATGTATTGATTGGTCATTGGAGTACAACCAATATCATGTTGTCCAGTCCTGAGTGAAGACCGAATACTATTGATCATATTTGCATTGTGGTAACCAAGCTAGGAAGCTGAGCATTGCGATGCACATCAGTAGATGTTGGTTGATTGGAGGCAATCGGTAGGAATCCCTGGACCTATGTTTCTACAAATGCAATTGTAAAGATTTTTTATAACATTATGTTGTTAGTTTATACATCGATAGTAAATGATCGAAACACTCAGTAATAATCCACAGTGGGATAGTAACAGATGGTATAATTCCACTCCAAGATTCTCTATCACTGTAAACGAAAGACATCTAAGGTTATAGAGGTCAATATTTGTTAAAAAAGAGAATCCTTTCTTCATCTTACAATTGGTCAATAAAGTTCGAATCTGAAGATGTCATCAAGTTCGATGATGAAAGCTCACTGAATACAAAACGATCGTCACTTTTAAGTATTGTTTAAATGCTTCAGAATTTGTTAAGTCATATTGAGAAGTAACATTACTTCAATACTTCCATTTTAGATTTGTTGATTTGTTATACAACATGATTTGATAGAGAATTATTTACTTGATAACACTTTCAGCATAAATTATCACTGATCATAATCATATCAATGTAATCATACCGCTGTCAACAATCGATTTTATAGTCTTGTTCCATGATACCCTTTGTTTATTCGTAATAACATTTTCCATATCGCTTTTCCATATCATTCCTACTATACATGTGTTGGGTGGTGGCTGATTTGATGAAGAAAAGATTCAGTAGTCAATCCCCCTTTGTCTACCCACCTAATTTTACTGGACTCAAGCAGTAGTAGAATAACTTTCTACATTATTCATCTTATTCATGTCTGTCATTCGATATTTACCTAAATTTCTATGTTCCACTAATCTAACTGACGCCGATCGGCTAGTTTCATCTAGGCACTTCACCTCACTCACACTCATTACATGCAATTTCATAGATCAGATTATGTTTGTTGAATTGGTTCTGTCAGATCCTTAAACAACTAACCGACAAAGTTTATCTCTGAGTGAGTTTGTAGGTTTAAATGTCACCACAACTAATTCCAACTCTGTTGAGAATCCCAAGTAAACTTTGTGATGTTCCTTCCTGATAGGGTGACACAAAATGGAGGTTGTCAACTCCTTTCTACTTGTCTCATCTCTATTACTCGTACTCGTACTCATGTCATTGTCATCTTTTCATTTCTTATGTGTTGATATGTATTTGTTAATAAACTGAAGTGGATAATTATTCACTGTGAGTGCTTCGTTCACCTGCTTCAATTTCTTGTTTAGCTTATTCTATTGACTAGTCAGTTTTCTAGCTATATCATTTACACATGTGACTAAACCTGTCTTCACTGACTCACTCACATTGGATGAGATGACTTGAAGTGTAGATAGCTGTTGTAATGTGTTGCTTTTCTGTAGATGGTGGGTAGTATGCAAGCCACTATCTGTTCCGTGTTTTATTCTGCAATCGAACATGGTTAATTCTCCTTGTTCATATTCTTCTACCTGTTGGTAGGTGAATTTGATTGAGTTTACTACTGATTTTCTATGTGTGATGAAATTGTCGATATGTTGTGATTTCAACAGTGTAGTAAATGTGTCATCCCCATATCGCCACCATATTTTTGATGTAGGATTAAATATTTGTAAAGCCATGTTTTCTCATGGCCATGTTCAGGGATATTGCCGTTCCTTTTGTTTGTCTATACATTTGTCCTGAAACTTGAAGACTGTGACGGTCAGGCACAATAATCCGTCTAATATTATCTCATCAAGCGATATCTTAGTTCTGTGAGTAAGTTCTGATTCAATATTTAGTTGATTTGTGACTGCCTCCGGCGGTGTATTGATTGGTATTTTAATATCAAGACTTGTTATATAGAAGCTAACTAATTTTGCATCCTCTTCTATACGTAGATCATTCTAAGTTTCAAATCGTAAGAGTTTACAAGTCTGGAAGTTGAAAGGTTCCTAATATGACCGAATAACGATGCTGAGTACATTATTATCATATTATTTGTCTTTTGGTTTCCTAGTGGAACACAGGGATTCAGTAACACGTAATCATTTCAATTTCTTCACTGCAGTCTTTTTATCCTGGCTCCACGACTCTACATAAGCTTTCATTTCTTCCTCACACCATCTCGATGTCACCTTTGGACGCCCAACTCGTCCCTTCATTTGGGTTCCACTCGACTGCCTGGACTGAAGCGTAATGTCCACAACCGGGTTTCTCAGTGTATCCTCTACCTATCTCCCCTTTCTTCTGCATAGTTTTTGGACGACAGTTCCTTGTTTCGTTGTTTTGTTGCAAGGTAACAGTACCTCCCTGCTCATTTTTAGCATTCTGGCATCTGATCTTTACTGACGAGCATATGCAGCTGTTGATGAATGTCTGCAGTTTCTTGGAAATACTTTCCTAACCCGCCAAGTCACTAAACCATTACATAGAACCAATGACTTACTTGAATGACATTGGTAGTGTTGAAAATCCGGATGTTGTTTCACATGTTGAGTGCGGTGCAGTGTAGTGCAGTAGATCTCCACCCTGATTTCAGATTGATATGGGAAGGTGCGTCTTGCTGTCTTTCCAATCCTGACTGACTTTCGTATCGTCAACTGTGTTTGTGCCGCCGCGTGTCATTGAGAAGATGCTGCCTCCTAGTTGGTAAGATAAGTAAGAGAGACAATTTGGTTTAGATTTCGCCTGTTGATGGTGACTGGTGCTTGTTGTTGTTGTTGTTGTTGTTGTGATTGGTTGGTTCGACATCTTGATGACCTCTGTATTCTCTACGTTCACCTGATTTAAGTCCCATCTTCGCTGCCCTGTATCTTCAGTTATCTTGTTAGTTTTCGCCTGTAGATCGTCGAGCTTGTTTGACATTAGACATAAATCATCATCGGCGAAATCCAAAGTTCCTTCTAGGATCTTTTCATCAGTCAAGTGGGTGCGCATTACCAAGGATTAATGCAATATTGAACCAGGGAGAATTCCCTGTTTAATTTCGAACTCGAGTCAAACGATGACAGTAATTTAGACATCAGTGTTACTGAGAAACCATCACACTTGAATAGATACTTAGATTCCGCATCATGTCACCCCACATAGTATGATGGTAGAATCAGTGAAATATTTTAGTAATCCACCTAAAAATCCGACCGACAAGTCAGAAAATTTGAGAACTATGAGAAAGTAGTAAAAGAAAGAGAACTAATATTAGAGAAAATTGAAGCATACCTAAGAAAGAATTCGAACCTTTTGGAATGTCATCATATGAGAAAAGTCACTTAGGATTCGTAACAATGTTGCCATTAGAGTTGCATATGATCAGCTTACAAACCCACTCAGATAGAAACTTTGCAGGCTATAGGATCCAGTAGATGAAATTCAAAAAGATAACCCATCAAATATATATCGTAATGATTTTGAAGTTAAGTATATAGGTTAAATTAGTCCATCGGAGTCAGTCAGAACATATGAGAACAAACATCTTGTCAAAAATACAATTATGGACTATACCTAGATACATAATCTAGAAATTAACGAAGTTATCAATGTGCTTACATTGACTCATACTGACACTGTAGAGTAGGACAGGTTGTCAACTTAAAAATCTAACATTGATAGGTGGAAGAAGAGGCTGATTATTTTACCTTTGTTCATCAAATCAATACTTATTACACATAACATGAATGATTTTCTAAATGCTGATCCATCTTTTTAGTGTTTTGATTGTATTGTGGTCTCTGAGGAGCTGGGTTGTTTAATCGTGAAGAAGCTTTCATCGTCCCTCTACACAGTGACATCATCACCACTAACTTCAGTATGAAGTTAGCTGTCAACATCTCTTCATCAGTGATTTAGTGGCTTACTCTGACGATGTGGTCTGTGATTGGTTGTTCCCCTCGATTGTTGTGCCACTGATTATATAGACTTTTCTGTTGGCTATTCCTCTGCTTCACCTATGACCTTTCTGTCGTTTATCGTTTTCTTATTGGTTGATAGATTGGGTCTATGTCTATACATCTGTTGATTACTGACTGACCGACCTGAATGCCGAGCTTGTAGGAATTCTCTGACATTCTTTGTGTTTCCTCTGTCCGAAATTTCTACATTGTCGAAATTCAATTCATGTCCATAATTATCCACCTGCATTGAAACGACATTTCATCACTCATCTCAATGCACGTTGCATTCAGATCAGTCAGTCAGCAATCAATAGATGTATAGACATAGACCCAATCTATCAACCAATAAGAAAAACGATAAACGACAGAAAGGTCATAGGTGAAGCAGAGGAATAGCCAACAGAAAAGTCTATACAATCAATGGCACAACAATCGAGGGGAACAACCAATCACAGACCACATCGTCAGAGTAAGCCACTATATCACTGACGGAGAGATATTGACAGCTTACTTCATACTGAAGTTGGTGGTGATGATGTCACTGTGCAGAGGGACGATGAAAGCTTCCTCACGATTAAACAATCCAGCTCAGAGAACACAATACAACCAAGACCATCCACCTGAACTACAAATATTCTCCATTACTTCAATATTTTTAATATGTCAATATTAGGACGATGAATCCAACAGTCAGAGGAAAGATGAGTTTAAAAGATAACGAATAAGGAGGATAAGAGTAGCTTCAGTTTCACTGAAGGTTGAAGGAATTACAGATTCGATCAATTGTTCCGCTATAGCTTCAGTTAAACTGAGAAGGCAGTGGTAATTTGTACTTGGTAATGTTTTACGGAACAATGTGTATGATATTAGAAGCTATATTGACATATTTGTGGTGTTTTGTGTCTGATGTTTTACTGGATCGAACTGTTTGATGTCTATTGACATACGGGCTCCTATGAGGATGTCTCGATATTGTCTGAATGTTAATTACAGTAATTTGGTTGGTTGTAGCAAGCAGAGGAGAATTACAAGCATATCAATAAATAGCAATAACTACTACTCGTTGTACAAGGAGAAACTCTCGTTCTTCCATGTCATAGTGGATGACGCCTTGGCGTTTGAAGCGATGGGTACTAGGTCCGAGTCTCAGTGGAGTGCAGGTACATCCAGCTGACTAATGAGTCCCAAGTAGGATGAAACGCGCATCCTGGATTCCTTTACCAGCTAAAATCAACCAAATTACCGTAATTAACACTCAGGCAATATCGAGACTTCCTCAAAGGAACCCATATTCCATTAGAGGTCGAATAATTCAATCCAATAAAACAACGGATAATCACAAGTATGTCAATAATAGACTGGTAAATGTTCCTATATCCCAAGATGCACCTATCTAATCGTACACCCCATGTAACTTGTCCCATAAAAACAGCCAAACCGAGATAAGCAAAATAAGAAGCTTATGTAATTCCGAGTATCCTTCAGTCTTGGACTTAGCCAATTACTGAAAGATTTACAAACTACCTGGGTAAAACAATCTATTGACTGCCCTAATTAGACTTCATGATAGGATATCACTTCTAGTTTTTGTCTCCCATAAATTCTAGATCCGGAGACATAAGTATCTTCTCAACTATCATCATTTCCCACTTGGGAATAATGCAAGCATTACTTTACTTATTTCAACTAAATTTCCAGGATATCCATTTACACTTAGAATATCACGGATAAACAGTGGTACTTCTTCCGAAGAATCCTTGGAGCAAATTGATTTTACTCTAAATGCTAGGCATTATCTCAACCATTGATTCCTATCGTCTCGGCGACACTAACCAGATAGTCTGCATTCCCACCATAATTACAGACGAGCAAACACTTCATGTCGTCTACTTTTAATGGCCATATGTCGCAGCCATATAACAAGACAGAATGAATCGCAGTGGTACAGTATACTAGCCCTTTGATAGATAGTCGCATATCTCACTGACGTTACATGTGTGGTAAGTTGACAAATGGCAAACCGGCCTTCTATATCTGAACTGAGATATCGTTACGACTGATTCAATTGTCCAAGGAAGTGAACTGATCAGTGTATTCCACCACTACACTCTCTGTCATTAAGCTGGGAGTCATTACATACTGGTTCTGGAGCATCATCTTACATTTAACAAAGCCAGTGAAATGCATGCGAAACACGCACAGATTTCTCCTGAAGGCTTTCAGAAGACCCTGCACTTCGTCAACGCCTTCGCCTAGTAGAACAATATCATTTGCATATTCTACATACCTAAAGTTATGTCCATTAGTACGTCTTTGACGAAGTTAAATAGGAACGATGACAATGGACATCTGTGGTGGACACCATTGGTCGTTGTCATCTCTCCATAAGCCCCGACACAGCTGCGAGAGTTCGAGCAGACAGCTTTGATAAGCATTATATACCTCAAGGTCGACGGGGTCAAATACTCCCTTTAGGTCGAGAAATATAACAAGTTTTAGTCGTCCCCCGGTAGGTATGCCCATGTTCCAGAAACTACTATAGGGTACAAATATATAACGATGCACCCTCGTCTGGGTCTGAAACCTACCTGATTTTCTCCAGCTTACTGTTCTTGAACTCCAGTTAGGTGTCACATAAATATGGACTTTGTGGTCTTGGACACAATATTAGTCAAGCTAGTTCCCCTATAGTTGTCCCATGAAGATTCTTGCCCTTTCTTATAAACTTTCATGATTGAAATGAATTCATGGATAAACACTGTTAGAGTGATTCAGATGTCGTACAGTCGCTTAACAACTGCTAAAAAATATCATTCACATATCTGCAGTAAAACTCTATGCTGGCAATTTCATCTATTAAAAGACAATTTTCCATTTAGTTAAATAGATCAATTCACAGAAAACCAATATGGAATGGTCAACTGACAAACTTTAATAGCTGGGTCCCTATAACTCGTAAACGAAATTTGATCATATCTCTTGACTTTTTCATTGGATGAATCTATAGTGCGGATGTGTTAGAAGAGGAAATTTTTGTTCTAAAGAAAACCCTGATTGAAAACGGATTCCCACTACGCTTCATAGGCATACAAATCAAGCCTGAACCTCACAAAGAAAGCCATACTACCGTATCAAAAAAGACACTCTATATGAATTTAAACTTCGAAGGTATTTCTGCGCTGACAATCTAAGAAGGAGGATATCAAACACTCTTAGAAGGACATTCTTTGTATCAACGCCCAACGATTTTTAACCAATCAAAGGAGGAACTTTGCATCTGAACACTTGTATATGGATATATCAATTCAGCTGCTCTTATGGAGTTGTTCGATGCGATTGTTATCCATAAGGGTTCGAGAACACTACCCTACATGGTTACAAAGTGGTAAAAGTGGGACGATATAGAGTGCTATAACTGAACATAGCATGAACAAGAATCACTCTATCTCAAGAACCCTCTCGTTCAAAGTCACCTATGAAGAAAATTCCAAAGGCTGTATGTCTTCATATTCTCTGAATAGCCAAAGCTTTTGCCCTCTATATGGAGAAACCTGAACTGTGCACACAAAATAAGACTGTTCAATCTCTTCTCCTTTCATGATTTTAGTGTTTAGTCTTCGAAATCTCCTCTATCTCCCTCCACCTATATGTCCTTATGGGTGTATTTCACACAATAAAAATGTTTTATCCGGAATTGCTCCTTTGTTTCCGAGTGAATATAATATTCTTCCACTGGTGAACAAATCGTCTCAATATTTTCTTTTTAATTGAATTTTGAGGGAGTTGTGAGGATTTGGAAATATTTCAAGTTGTTATTCATAGCAGACTGGCATCAGTTGGAGGAACAAAGGAAACCTGGGAGCACTGGATAGCCAGCTGTTTTGTCCGACTAGTATGGGACTCCTTAGCAGTGCGCACCCACGTTAGTAAACGTTTTAAAAAGCTTGTTTCATTTGACGTTGTCTAAGTTTTGAACAGTAACATTTCCATGATGTTTACTTTTCTGTTGAGAACATCTATTTTACATTCAGTGACTAGTATTGACTTGAAAATGTAGACATTTCTTGAAAGACTTCAAAAACTGTATGTTTTTAGACGTTATTATTATTACTATTATTAGATCCCATGCCAAGGAAATTTAGTAATAAACTACTTGTATTAGAAATATTGTGAAAAATTAGCCTATGCTAGGCGTCAAATTTATTTTTCATTTGGTTACTAGAAGTAATATTTTAAGCTGGTGTTCATCACGGACTGATATAATCAAGAGAACTATTGAAAATCTGGGTTCATTGGATAACTGTATCATCCTAGAATGAAGTTTCCAGCAGTAGGGAACCCTATCAGAGAAAGAACCAGAGTTAAGGATGCTGGAAATTTCAGGGAAAACAGTTACTAACGGTGAAAAGCAGTAGTGCAGGAAAATTAGATTCTTTTGGCACCTATTACTCAGTGTCCCAGCTATTCTAGGGTGGCTGCAGAGGTGAAAAGTACAATTACAAATCTGTTTCCTTAAATTTTTGATGGTTGAGTTGATAGTTAGTTGTAGCGAGGACTAGCGGGATACAGTGTAGGTTGAGTATTTATTCAGCGATAAAACTGTGGCGTTCAGACGCGAGTGAAGATGAAGTTTAAGCGAGCTATAGTTACTCCCGGGACAGGTAAAAAATGGTCGACAATTTGAAAATTTCTCAAATTTGAGAACGGATAGTAGGAAAGCGTCTAAATTGGCCTCAAAAGGAAGCATGTAACTTAACTCGGTCAAAAAGTCAGGAAAATCTATCAAAACATAAGATGAAGAGTCAGAAGGTAATATAATAATTTAGGTAATTCACACATTTTACTAACTCGACTGGAACAAATTCATGACAAAGCTTATATTAAAAGCTTTCAATGAATTTATAATTCATACTTTTAAGTTGAAAACCTTTTCTTTTTTTCTTTCAGGAAAGCCAATTCAGTGTTGGATACCTCAAGAGTTTACAAGAGGTTGGGAAGAGTATGCTGAAAATTATTGTTGGGTAGCAAATACATATTTTGCACCAATTGAAAATCGATTACCACCTGTTCCAGATAGACGTGAATTACTTTTAGTCTATTATCAATGGGCACCAATTGTAATGGCTGCTCAAGCTTTATTATTTTATTTACCGTGTTTAATGTGGCGTTTAGGTATGTCACATTCAGGTTTCAATCTACATCGTGTCTTACAAATGGCAGCCGAAGCTAATGAAATGTTACCAGAAGCAACAGCTAAAACTGTTCACATTCTGTCTCATTATATGAAGAGTTGTATACAACGTCAAAGATTGTACAAGTAAATTCAGTTTTATGCTTTTCTTTATCACCCTTAGAAGGGAAATCCTAAGATATTGTATATCTAATGTTGTTACTTGTATTATCCCGTTGTTGAGTGGACCCAATTGATCTGTCTCTATTTGGATTCCTTCACGAACGATTCCATATGATCAATATATGAATGATGGATAGCGGTTGGCAGTGGAATCCAGCTTAACGCACGTTTCGTCCCATATGGGAGTCGTCAGCTGCCTCAATTTATACTCGAAACACAGACAAGATCAAGGCATCCATGCAGGCGCCTATATGCCAATAGATACCGATCATTTCGGTCCACCCAACAACAAGATGATACAAACAACAACATTAAAATTATGCCCGTCACACAAGAAGTGGTTATCGTGACCCGATGGTCTAGCGGGTAACGCTCTGGCGTTTGAAGCAATCGGTGCGCATTTTAAGTCTTAGTGGGAACAACATCACTCACTGGGATGCAGATACACTTGGCTGAGTCCAGAATAGGACTAAAACAGCGTCAACCTGGAGTCCACTGGTAGCCACTATCTACAGTTCATATAGCATATAGCCATCAACTAAATTTTATGCATTTATCTGTCACTTTATTAAAAGGTCTCCAAACGCTAAACATCTGTTTTAGTCTCACACACTACTGAATCCACACTGATGGTTCATTTACTTCCTGATATTAAGAACATGTTAATATGTGACCTTTTTGTTTGTCTTACAGCAGGTATTCTTGGTTGTGTTATGTTCTCTGAGCTGGAGTGTATGATCAAGGAGCTTTCATCGTCTTTCTAGACAGTGACATCATCAGCACTAACTTCAATATGAAGTGAGCTGTCAATATCTCTCCATGAGTGATTCACTTGCTTACCCTGACAAACTGGTTTATGTGTGATTGGTTAATTCCTTTGATGATTGTGTCATTGATTGACTTCATAGATCTTCCTGAATATCAGGCTACTAAACACTCTCTAGTATTCTTTGTATTTTGTCTATCTAGCCAGGATTTTCACATTTTCTCAGTTAAATTTATGTCTGCAGTTGTATGTATGAATTGATATGAGTGAAGATATGTCATGACGATTTATTGCTAGTTGATATTCATGTAGATGGATGCAAAGAGGGTAATCATTCTGTCTGATGTAGGGTTTTTCTCAACGACAGGCGGCGGCACAAACATAGATGACAATGTCAAAGTCAGCAGGATTGGGAAGACAGTATGACACACGTTCCCATATCAATCTCAAATCAGTGTGGAGATCTACTACACTGCACTCAACATGTGGAACAACATCCGGATTTTCAATACTACCAATGTCATTCAAGTAAGTCAGTGGTTCTATGTGATGGTTTAGTGACTTGGTGGGTTATGAAAAGCATTTCCAACAAACTACACACATCATACATGAACAGTTGTCGCCTACACTCACCAGATACTGAAGATGGAGATCAGATGACCAGAATAATAAGAAGAAATAAGAAGTTACTGTAGCCTAGCAACGAACCGAGATCCTATCGCCCAACAACTATACGAAAGAATAAAGTAGAGATGGACTGGGCATAGGCTGAGAAGACGGTTAGTGGATATCACGCGCCAGGCCAAGCCAGGCCGTCAAGTGTAATCCGAATGGGAAATGACGAGTTGGGTGCCCGAAGATGACATGGAGGAGGTGCTGTGAAGAAGAAATGCAAGCTTATGTATAGTTGTGGAGCCAGGATGAAAAGAGTGCAGAAGATGGAGTGAAATGGTGACGTACTACTGAAGCTCTATGTTCCACTAGGAACTTAAGGGACAAACAATGATAATAAATTTTCTAATTTGAAAGTAAATTTGACTCTATCTACCATCGACTTTATGCATCTGAAGAAGCTGTGGATATATCCAAAGTCTAACACGGTAAATTTACCTTCCATATATATCCACCATACCTTTAGGGTAGAATGGAATGTCCTTAACGTCATATGTCCCCAGCTATCCATGTAAATATCTACTACAACTTGGGATATTAGCCATCTCCTTCTGTTCTGAATTGGTTAGTCAAAATTTTGATCGGTTTTTAATATCGATGCCAAATACTAAGATAGTTCATATGTTGGAAAAATTCCTAAAGGTTTATCTTATTCAGATTTGAGTAATATGTAGAATACCGGTATAAAAATTAGTGAATTTTACAGTGCTTCCCTAACAGATCTTATGTACAGGCTAAAATTACATGTGTACATCCACTTTATGACCTGCTTCAATAATGTTTAGCTATTTAGAAGGTGAGACGTTTGTTTTCACCATTAGTCTGGTCAGAAGACTCTGTTTATTTCTGAAACCCCTTTGATATACTTCCCAATTAATGCTAGAAACACGTCACAGCTACTTCATAGATAAAAACGCTGCCCAAAGTGGATGTACAAACGTCATTTAAGCCAATCTTTGAGGCGGAACTTTAGGTCAGCTTAATGTGTTAAAAAACAATCTTGTTCTCAAAATAAGCCTTCCTTGATAAATCCAACTTTGAACCCATCCTACCATTGCTAACTTCTCTATACAATTCAGATAAATTACTTCATGTAATCAGTTTGATTTTATGAAGAAAGGATCAAGGATCGAATTGTCTTATATCTGCAAGTAGATAAAAATCACATAGTTCACTGATTAATATTTGGAGAGCAAAGAATGTATCTGGCTTAGTCCTATTGGGGGCCAATCGAGACCGGAATAGCTCATAGGCTAAGTCGCTGACTACAATACTGAGTGACTCACGGTTTCTAATTCCCGACGAATGCCAACATTTTTGATAAACCAAATTTTATTGTTTCTACCATTTGATGATATCATGATTTTCGTAAATTTCAAAGGATCATTATAAATTAGTCTGAAGTTGTCCACTATATTGTCCATTTACTAGCAGTCATTCGATGCCAACAGAATGTCTACAAAAAAGAACATTAGTCACTATTCTCGAATGGATTCTCAGATGTGTTGCAGTGAATACTAGATATATGAACAGTGAAAGAATAAGGATATTTGCAGATTAAAATGACCTCACTCTATTTCACTGCATTTTATCAGATGTAAACAGCTTACAAGTGAAATAAAGTAGTAGTAGTAGTAGTAGTAGTAGTAGTAGTAGTAGTAGTAGTATAGTAGTAGTAGTAAGTAGTAGTAGTATAGTAGTAGTAGTAGTAGTAGTAGTAGTAGTAGTAGTAGTAGTAGTAGTAGTAGTAGTAGTAGTAGTAGTAGTAGTAGTAGTAGTAGTAGTAGTAGTAGTAGTAGTAGTAGTAGTAGTAGTAGTAGTAGTAGTAGTAGTAGGATTAACTATAAGTTGGTGAATCAGTCAAATCTGTGTCGAAGTCAATGGCAGTTTACATCTGATGAGATAGAAGGGAGGGGGTGATAACAAACAGCCAGGAGTGTAAAAGAAGCGATCGTTAGTAAGCTTGTAGGTTAAGTACCTACATGAAAAAAACTTGATATCATTAGGTTGAGGGGTTAACAGTCACTAAGTAATATTTGAGGAGATGATGTAATCAAAAAAGGAAGGACGACTATATACATACACATGCAAAACATTCTATACAGTTACCAAGGTAAAGGAAGGTTAATTACACTCTCTTAATGAGTACGTAGGTCAGGAGGAAAATGTTTGATGGTGGCAGCTTCTGTAAATCATAATAAACATGGCGTTCTTTGTTTGTTGATCTTGAAAGAGTGAGAAACATTTACTTGACACCTTGTTTCTATCAGGTGCCTGATGATTGAGCTGATAGAGACCTTGTTACCTTTCCGACACAGATTTCTCGAAATATGCTCATAAAATCAAGTAGACGTCCCTCTTTCCACCCTTCTTGTTCACTTGCTTCTCCAAGGAGAGGTTAATTGACATGTACAGTTGAAGATGGAGTCAGTTGAGTATCTGTCAATTTTCGACTATGTTATTGAGAAAACTATATTGTAAACTGAGATCACTCTAGAAGCAGGGAAGCTCCTTCTCAATACAGCTTTTATTCCTCTGTCTAAATGTGTTATTCGCTGGACAATTCTGAATAATCCTAGTTAAACTGCCAGCATTCTGGTTTACATACTTCATTCAAGTTTCACTATTCTGGTTTACCTCATTCTACAAAACTGACACTATTTTTCCATCGTATTCATAAGCATGATAGTTTGAGTCGATAACAGATTAAAAGTAATATGCACTTCCCTTTTTATAGGTTTTTTTGAGTATTAGATCTTGGTAAGAACAAAATGCTCAAGAGCTACTGCTAATAATCTGGATGAAATACACTTACAAAATTCCCCTGTTGATCACTACTGTGTATATAGCAATGATGGATAGTGGCTAGTAGTGAAATTCAGCTTGACGAACATTTCGCCCTATTTCAGACTTGTTAGCTGGATGTTCCTGCTTCCCAGTGAGTGATGTTCTTCCCATCGAGATTCCGACTCAGGACCGATCGCTTCAAACGCCACTGGACCACCGAGTCCTGATAGCCACTTCTAGAGCGACGAGTATAGTTCCAGTGTTAGTGCTTGTATTATACCGTTATTGACTGGAGCGAAATGATCGGTCTCTATTAGCATATAGGCTTCTGCACGAATGTCTCTATATTGCTTTTCTTTTAATCATATAAATTTGTAATGGATAAAGACCAGTCATTTCGATCCAATCAACAAGGGTATGATACAAAGCAATAACACTTAAACTATACTCGTCTCTCAAGAAGTGGCCATCAAGGCTCAATGGTCCAGTGGATAATGCTCTGGCTTTAGAAGCTATCGGCCCTGAGTTCAAATCTCGATGGGAACAACATCACTCACTGGGAGGCAGAAACATTCAGCTGACAAGTCTGAAATAGAATGAAACGCGTCCACTGACAGTCACTACCCACCATAAAGTTTCTTTAAATGCTTTTTTTTTCCAAGATCAGTATATTTTCATACTTGAATAAGCAATATTGGACTAATCTATTCCATTCAATGTTCAATGCTAACAAATAAACAAAGGAAATATTGTTTGACTTTTCTTAAGAACTATGTACATATATCAAGCTTATTCACTAGATCATATGAATTCCAAAGTTCATACAATTTATCAGTAGTATTCATCACTCTTCAGTAAATATAATTCGTTAATTATCAGAAAATAAAAATAACAATGTAACGTATTTAGTTGAGTAAAATGAAGACGATATTGGTAAAAACCATAATAATTATGTGTTTCATTTTGGGTCAAAGAACCATTAGCTATTGTTCTGTTTAAATCACTTTAACCTACTATCATAGCATATTAGATTAACTTCATGATAAGGTTTTTCTTAGAATGAAGGAAAGCATTAAAGAAACCATTATTTGATCTTAAACCTTGGTAAAAAAAATATTATTCTAGAAAGTTAGTGGAACATAGGGATTCAGTAGCATGCCACCATTTCACTCTCTTCTCTGCAGTCCTCTTCACCTGGCTCCATGACTACCTCGAAGCTCACATTTCTTCCTCACACAATCTCCTCCATGTCACACTTGGACACCCAAATCGTCCTTTCTCATTCAGATTAGATACGACTCCCTAGCCTGGCCTGGCCTGGCGCGTAACGTCAACAAACCGTATTCTTAGTCTATGCCCAATTCATCTCCACTTTATTCTTCTGCATATTTGTAGGGAGATATGTTCTTGCTTCGTTGCTTTGTTGCCAGACCACAGTTCTTCCCTGCTTATTCTTAGCATTCTCGCCATCCCTCTCATCTCCATCTTCAGCATCGAGTGAGCGTAGGCGGCAACAGTTCATGTATGATATGTGCAGTTTGTTGGAAATGCTTTAAATAACCCGCCAAGTCACTAAACCATCATATAGAACCAATGACTTACTTGAATGACATTGATAGTGTTGAAAATCCGGATGTTGTTCCACATGTTGAGTGCAGTGTAGTAGATCTCCACACTGATTTCAGATTGATTTGACAAGTGTGTCTCAATGTCTTCCCAACAATGACTGACTCTGATATCGTCATCTGTGTTTCTACCACCACCTGTCGTTCAGACGATCCTACCTCCTAATTGGTAACGTAAGTAAGAGAGACAACTTCCTTCAGATTTCTCCCACTGATGGTGATTGGTGCTTCCTGTTCTTGTTGTCGCCGTCGTCGTCGTTGTTGCTTGGACATCTTCATCACCTCCATCTCCTACACGTTCACCTCAAACGAGTCCCATCTTCCTTCGCTTCACTCCCTCTCATACCAACTTGCTAGCCTTCATCTGTACATCTTCGAATTCATGCGACATGACACATTAGACATAGGTCGTCATCGACGAAATTCAAATCTTCTCCATGCATCTTTTCATCAGTCATCGGTCAAACAACCAGAGTATGCGCATCTTCTCCCCTCTCCTCACAACTGTTTCTTCCATGATTCAGTCGAATCGAGTCAAGTCGAGTAGAGCCGAGCCGAGTCGAGTCGAGTAGAGTCGAGTAGATTAGAGTAGAGTGGACCACAATGAGGAAGATCATCATTGTTCATGGTAGGCGGCAATCTTGTCTTACCTGTCCACCTGTCTTCACTTCACTTCAAAGATATCACTGAAGTTTCCATAGTTAATCACTTGGTATGTAGCATCGTCATCATCATCAGCATCATGATATGGTTGTTGTTGAATGAGGTTGATGGAAGTTAGTGGCATTGAAACCTTATTGTTGAAGCAGCTGTCAAATTACTTGTCGGTGGATGCCTCGATCGAAGGTCTTTTGAAAGTGGATGGAGTTGAGATGGAGGTATTGTGGACTGTTATTCTATACTCTGTTCTATGATGATGCTTAGCGTAGCACTGCAATTTGATGGTCACATGATTTGTTTTTTCTGAAGCCAGTCTGGTAAGTAGTGATAACGAAACACAAATCAGAAGGTCTGGTATTTAAGAATATATTCAAAGCAGGCATGTATCCAGTTAGAATAAATGTGATAGTAATTTTCAAGGTGTAAGGTTTATCCAACTTATCTGGTTAATATGGCTGAACTAGGTACTTTGTGGATATGTGGGTTAACTAGAACAATGGGAGCACAAAATCGAGTGGAAACCTGCTCGAGTGCATGCTCGTTAAAATAAAACTTGAAACATCTTAAGCATCTAGAGGTAAGCTAGAAGTATGTTTCATCAATGTCAATATTTCACAATATCTTTCTCATGTTCTGGAAGGTACATACTCAAACCATACTCAAATCGATTGCATACTGGTGAACTACTTTTTTTCGCAAAAGCGGATTTGAATTTCAATTTGTTAAGCTCACATCATCCTGGGGAGAGTAAAAAGTGTGGTAAATTCAAAATTACGACCAGAACAGCCTGAATGGCTTCAGGAAGAAGAAATCATGTGCGGATCGAATTGCAACGCTACGCTACTCATTATTATAGAACACAGTACAAAATGGAAGTCAACTCTTTACCTCAACTTCATCGATTTCGAAAAGGCCTTCGATCGAAGCATCGACTGATAAGCAATTTGGCAGTTGCTTCAACACTATGGTTTAGGTGAGACAAATCTTTATCAACCTCATTCAACAGCTTTGCGATGACGCTACGTACCAAATGATTCACAAGACAATGGAAAGCTCAGTGATGCTCTTGAGGTGAAGAGGGGTTGACAAGTTAGAAAATTCTGCCTACTAACACCAATGGTCTTCCTGATTGTGGTAAACTGGATCATGTAGCAAACCGTGAGGAGCGAGAAGACGGCCATACGCTGGACCGATGAAAAGACCCAAGAAGAAGACTTCGATTTCGCCGATGATTTGTGTCTAATTTCGCACTAGCTCAAAGATCTGGAGGCAAAAACCAACAAGTTGACAGAAGAGGCTGGAAAGACCAGACTCCCTTCAGGTGAACGTAGAGAAGAAGAGGTGATGAACATACTCAACCGAAAACAAAAATTGCCAATGAACATCAACGGGAGAGACTTGAACGAAGTTGTCTCTTTCGAATTTATGCGACATGACACATTAGACATAGGTCGTCATCGACGAAATCCAAATCTTATTCCTGGGTCATTTCATCTGTCAAACAACCAGCGTATGCCCATCTTCTCGCTCCTCACGGTTCGCTGCATCATCTAGTCGACCACAACCAGGAAGATCATAGGTGATATTAGGCAGCCTTGTCTTACTCTTGTCTAGCTTTCAAATTACGTTGATGAAATGTATCTGTTATCTTTCAATTTCTTTACTGAGACAATTAGGTCCTTTTCTGCTTTTTTGGTTAGGTCTTTCGTTGACTACAGTTTCATAAATTTGTTTTCGCAATATGTTTGATCAAGCCTGAACTCTGAATTCAGAATAAATATGTCCCCATGTTCTCCCTTAACCCTCAGTTAACTAAACGCCACTCCCATCATATCATTCTTCTGTATAATGTATCATCTCAATATTGATGAATTTAGATAAGATAAAATGATTTGCTTACAATCTCTAGATCTCACTCGATTTTGAAAATGTACCTACCCGTTAACATGACTTATTTCTATGCTGTACAAATGCATTTTATAATAGTAGAACCTGAAGAGAATTCCATTGAAAAAAATATTCTTCACTGTTCAGATTGTTGCTTTTGATAAATAGTCCTCTTCACCTTGATACAACATGTGTTCTATCATATAATGAATTCAACTAGTTAAGTATATTTATTGTGTGGATTAGAAAAACAGCTCAGACGGTTTGTTTTTAGCTGCGTTTACAGATAAATGATGTCATAAAATTGATTTCAAGCAAATCTTCGATTTGGAAGTAGTATTTATCATGGATCGACAACAGTTAGGGAACCATTGAAAATCTGGGAGCACTGGACAGCTGTCTCATCCTAGAATGGGACCCTTGAGCAGCTCGCACCCACTACCCGGTTAGGGATGCAACTCAAGACCTTCAGGTTTCACGGCGAACGCGTTCACTATTCAGCCACTCAGTCAGTTTCCAGTGGTTGACAATTTCCAACTTCTGTCAATTCACGACATAGCGCGATTGTCACCCAAGGTCTTCGGTAAGCGTCCACTTTACTTCCAACTGATCGCGGTATGTCGTGAATTGACAGAAGTTGGAAATTGTCAACCACTGGAAACCGACAGAGTGGCTGAATGGTGAACGCGTTCGCCGTGAAACTTAAAGGTCGTAAGTTCGATCGGTAACCGGGTTGTGGGTGCATAGTGCTCAGAAGTCCTATACTAGGATGAGAAAGCTGTCCAATGCTCCCAGATTTTCAATGGTTCCCCAACTGATATCAGTCCATGAAGAATACTACTTGTAAGATAAAAAATTTCCATTCATCTCAAAAATACATATCTCCGATAATCATCATATCCTTCGTCGTAAATACCTTAGTTTGAAAAAGTTCTGTTATTTCGTAAACTTCTCGAAATTTTTTAAACCTTTCGAAATAATTACTTGATTACAGTTTTGTTGAAAAGTTTGCCTAGAACTTTAATTACTTGGAAATGATACATTACTTTTCTTTTCTTAGGTATACTAATCAATTCAGAAATATGGGACTTTATAATCGACTAGTAAATGAAGCTTTAAATGAAAAATCACAATCACATTTGCATATAAATACAACAGAAAATGATGAAGAACGAGCATGCTATTTAAATACAAGACAAATTCATCCATACAATATGATTTATCCATGTGAACCAATTGTTGAAGAAAATACCTTCGATGTCATTCCAAAAACAACTATTGATAATTCTGTTAACACTATGAAAATACAAAATGAAGTGATATTATCTAATCAAAGTACAGAACATTTAGCTAGTTCTAATTCATCTTCAGAAACGTTGAATAAAGGTAAGCAGAATAAATAAATGTGTTGAATAGTTGTAGTACAGGATCTGGATGTTCACAGAGTTTTTAATACCATGTTGAACATTGTCTTCTGTGTATCCCAGCTTCCTCCTGACCCAAAGAACAACTTACTCACTAACTGTAGAAATTCTAATCCTTATCCTATTCACTATGTTTTATTATTGATTATTTTTCCCTGCGGTTCCTAGTGAAAAAACGGCTTCAGTAGCACGTCTTCATTGTACTCTCTTCTCTGCAAGGTTTTCAACCTAGTTCCACTACTGCTCACAACCTTTCATTTCTTCCTCACACAACATCTCCTCCATGTCACCGTCACCTCGAAAGCCCAACTTGTCGTTTCACCTTTGAATTCCACTCGACGGCCTGATCTGACGCATGATGTCCCTAATCGATCTTCTCAGTGTATGCTCAATACAGTCCATCTCCACTCTCTTCTTCTGCATATTTGTTGGGTGATAGGTTCTTGCTTCGTTGGTTCGTTGCCAGAGTTCTTTGTTGCTTACTCATCTGGCCATCTGATCTTCAGTATAGATAGATAGCTGTTGATGAATGATGTCTGTATTATGTTGAAAGTGCTTTTCGTAACATGCCAAGTTTCTCAACCATCACATAGAAGCACTGACTTGAGGTTGGTGTTGAAAATCCGGATCATGTTCACGCTTTGTGTTGAGCGTAGTAGATCTCCACACTGGTTTCAGATTAATGAAGGGAGGTGTCTCTTGCTGTCTTTCCTATCCTGGCTTTGACATCCTCATCTATGCCGCCGCACGTGGTTGAGACGATGCTGCCTAGGTAGGTAGGTAGGTGAAAGAGACAACTTCGTTCAAGTCTCTCCCGTTGATGATCATTGGCATTTTTTGTTTTCGGTTGGGTATGTTCATCACCTCTTCTTCTCTACGTTCACCTGAAGGGAGTCTGGTCTTTCCAGCCTCTTCTGTCAACTTGTTGGTTTTTGCCTCCAGATCTTTGAGCTAGTGCGAAATTAGACACAAATCATCGGCGAAATCGAAGTCTTCTTCTTGGGTCTTTTCATCGGTCCAGCGTATGGCCGTCTTCTCGCTCCTCACGGTTTGCTGCATGATCCAGTCGACCACAATCAGGAAGATCATTGTTGGTAGTAGGCAGCATTGCTTAACTTGTCAACCCTTCTTCACTTCAAAAGCATCACTGAGCTTTCCATTGTGTTGTGAATTATTTCGTACGTAGCGTCATCGCAAAGCTGTTGAATGAGGTTGATAAAGATTTGTGTCAATTAAACCATAATGTTGAATCAACTGCCAAATTGCTTATCAGTCGATGCTTCGATCGAAGGCCTTTTCAAAATCGATGAAGTTGAGGTAAAGAGTTGACTTCCATTTTGTACTGTGTTCTATAATAATGAGTAGCGTAGCGTTACAATTCGATCCGCACATGATTTCTTCTTCCTGAAGCCATTCAGGCTGTTCTGGTCGTAATTTTGAATTTACCACACCTTTTAGTCTCAAGAAGACGATGTCAGCTTATCAAATTGAAATTCAAATCCGCTTTTGCGAAAAAAAGTAGTTCACCAGTATGCAATCGATTTGAGTATGGTTTGAGTATGTACCTTCCAGAACATGAGAAAGATATTGTGAAATATTGACATTGATGAAACATACTTCTAGCTTACCTCTAGATGCTTAAGATGTTTCAAGTTTTATTTTAACGAGCATGCACTCGAGCAGGTTTCCACTCGATTTTGTGCTCCCTTTGTTCTAGTTAACCCACAAATCCACAAAGTACATAGTTCAGCCATATTAACCAGATAAGTTGGATAAACCTTACACCTTGAAATTACTATCAAATTTATTCTAACTGGATACATGCCTGCTTTGAATATATTCTTAAATACCAGACCCTCTGATTTGTGTTTCAATATCACTACTTACCAGACTGGCTTCAGAAAAAACAAATCATGTGACCATCAAATTGCAGTGCTACGCTAAGCATCATCATAGAACAGAGTATAGAATAACAGTCCACAATACCTCCACCTCAACTCCATCCACTTTCAAAAGACCTTCGATAGAGGCATCCACCGACAAGTAATTTGACAGCTGCTTCAACACTAAGGTTTCAATGCCACTAACTTCCATCAACCTCATTCAACAACAACCATATCATGATGCTGATGATGATGACGATGCTACATACCAAGTGATTAACTATGGAAACTTCAATGATATCTTTGAAGTGAAGTGAAGTGAAGACAGGTGGACAGGTAAGACAAGATTGCCGCCTACCATCACCAATGATGATCTTCCTCATTGTGGTCCACTCGACTCGACTCGACTCGGCTCGACTCTACTCGACTTGACTCGATTCGACTGAATCATGGAAGAAACAGTTGTGAGGAGAGGGGAGAAGATGGGCATACTCTGGTTGTTTGACCGATGACTGATGAAAAGATCCATGGAGAAGATTTGAATTTCGTCGATGACGACCTATGTCTAATGTGTCATGTCGCATGAATTCGAAGATGTACAGATGAAGGCTAGCAAGTTGGTATGAGAGGGAGTGAAGCGAAAGAAGATGGGACTCGTTTGAGGTGAACGTGTAGGAGATGGAGGTGATGAAGATGTCCAAGCAACAACGACGACGACGGCGACGACAAGAACAGGAAGCACCAATCACCATCAGTAGAAGAAATCTGAAGGAAGTTGTCTCTCTTACTTACCTTACCAACTAGGAGATAGGATCGTCTGAACGACAGGTGGTGGTAGAAACACAGATGACGATATCAGAGTCAGTCAGTGTTGGGAAGACATTGAGACACACCTTGTCATATCAATCTGAAATCAGTGTGGAGATCTACTGCACTGCACTCAGCATTTTCAACAATAATTCAGTCAAGTAAGTCAGTGGTTCTATGTGACGGTTGACAGACTTGGTGAGTTATGAAAGCATTTCCAACAAACATCACATATCACACATGAACAGCTGCCGCCTACGCTCACTCGGTACTGAAGAAGGAGATCAGATAACCAAAATACTAAAAGTAAGCAAGTAGGTACTGTGGTCTGGCAACGAACCAAGGACCTGTCTGCCTACAAATATACATAGGAAGAAAGTCGAGATAGATTGTATCGGATTGGACATAGAAAGGGAACACGGTTTAAGGTCATCACACGTCAGGCCGTCGAACGGGACTCAAAGGGGAAACGATTAGTTGGGCGTCCGAGAGTAACACGGAGCAGGTGCTGTGAGGAAGAAATAAAAGCTGATAGGGAGTTATAGAGCCAAGTTTGACAGACTGTAGAGGAAGGAGTGAAATGTTGACGTATTACTGAAGCCCTATGTTTCTCTAGGAACCCAAGGGACAAGTAATAATAGTAATTACTTATATGTTAGGTAAGGTACACTGATAAAACAGGTACTAGAGTACGTCAATTTAAGTAGGGTTGGTTATGCGTTACGTAATCGTAACACACCCAGCACCATTACAAGTGGGGAGTTCCAGTATTACTCTCTTTCTTTGCCCAGTACTTTATTTATCCTACTGTGTTTTATTTTCGGCATGCTTTTGTATTGCGCTTTCCTTTGGTTATTACATATTGCAGTTTTTCTATTATCAACATCGTGCCTCATTATCTCCCTTACACCAATGGCTGATAACAACGACTGTACTGCGCAGATGGCTATAACTATTCGGCTTCCTATCTTCTGGGCCCAGAGACTATCTGCGTAGTCTGATCACGTCGAAGCTAAATTTGCTTCGAGGCATTTTCACCCACAAAAAACTAAGTCAAACTTAGTTGTCATGAGCCTGCCTGCAAATTTAATCGAAGATGTCTCAGATGTGTTAGATGACCCAACATTTAATCTGTACGATCGCCTTATAACCTCCCTCATCAAACGCGTTGCACTTACTGATCAGTAGAAAGTGGAAGAACTTTTCAGGAATGTAGGTTTCGGTGAATGTAAGCCCACGTAACTGCTTCTTCAGATGAAGCAGCTGGTTGCAGACCCCAATACTGATGATGTATTTCTCAAGCAACTTTGACTGCAGAGATTGCCTCAGACAGAGAAAGAATCATAGTACCCTTTCACGATTCTCCCTTGATGGAGCTGGTGGAAGTAACTGACACAACTATTGACGCTAGCAAGTTCAACACGACTATTTCAGCTCCAATGTCTACTCCGTCCGATTCACACAAAGATTCCTGCCCTTTTTCAACAAATGAGCAATCTAGTTTCGACGCTGTGGTTCACATCACTAAGTTGTACGAGGAACTGTGCAGTATCGGGAAAGAAATGCCGTCCAGTAATTTTTCCTACCCACCTCCCATACTGATAACAGGTGTTCCAAGTCACGTCGGGTTCACCAGTTGTAATGGTCCTGGATGGGTTACTGCTATCTAACATTTAACCAACCCTACTTAAATCGATGTACTCTAGGACCTACTTAATTAGTGTACCTTACCTAACGTGTAAGTACTGATAACGAAATACAAATCAGAAGGGCTGTGATAGTAATCTATTAGGGTGTAAAGTTTATCCAACTTATCTGGCTAGTTAGTATGATCGAACTAGGGACTCTGAGGATCTGTGTGTTAACCAGCAGTACGCTGAGGAGTCCCACACTGGGATAAAACAGTTGTCCAGTGCTCCAAGATTTTCAATGGTCCGGCCAACTGATGTCAGTCGATGATAAATACTACCTCCAAATAGTTATTTGATCATTTTGGATAGAACCCCCTTTAGACTTCAACACAAAAGTATATGCTTCAACGGAGTATTCCTCATGGATTGATAACATCAGCTAGAGAACAGTGGACAGGTGTTGCATCTTAACATAAGACTCCACAAAAATGTGCATCCACGACTGCCAGGGATCAACTGTAAAATCATGACTGTATTTGTATAGTGTGATAAAAATAGGGAAAACTGACTATGTTCATCGAACAACCTCCGTACCTGGCTTAACAAAAGCCGGTGAAATTGATAAACATACATGGAGGCAGTCAGACTCGGAAGCTTATCTTTCGGAATTTCAGGAAACAGTAGATGACTGAAGAATACTATTCTCAATGTCGACATGAAGAGACCTTCTTTCAGCGAGCTTGAAATTCTATAAAAACAGGAAAGTCAACGTTCAAGTCAAGATTTAGATATAATTCTTCCTTTTGAACTGAAATGGGAATCTCTATTTGTTGTTTGGGTCTTGCATTTTTTCCCAAAAATCCTGTTAGATATACTGTATTCAGTCATAACCCACAATCGTTTCTCGTTCAGTCTTGAAGACGCTTCTAAATCATGAAGTTGAGCTTAAGTCGTTTTCCTAAACAGAAGAATTCATCATAAAAAGGCTATATCAAATACATACGAGTCAGAAGTAGTATATACTTACATCAAAGCTTTCACCCCATGTAAATTACACACCTCCCGTGATCAAATCAATCTGGTTATTGCAAGTACTACAGTATATCCAATTATAAGCTGAAGAGTGATCTATTCAGTAAAAATGGAATATACACAATAATGATACTGTCCTCTGGTATTTTTATTGTTATCATTATTATTATTTGTCTTTTGGATTCCTAGTGGAACATAGAGCTTCAGTAGCTCGTCGCCATTTCACTTCCTTCTCTCTAGTCTCTTCAACCTGCCTCCACGACTCCCCATAAGTTTTCATCTCTTCCTCACACGATCTCCTCCATGTCACCCTCACCTCGGACGCCCAACTTGTCGTTTCCTATCTGGCTTCTATCTGATGGCCTGGCCTGGGGTTTGATGTCCCCAACTGTTCTCTATAGTATGACTAAAAGCTGTTCCTGTGTAAGATACTCTTTTTATTGTCTCATTTCTATCTTAGGACGTGGAAGAAAACCAGCACCACCTCCTCCACCAAAAATGAATTCAACTTCAGAAAGTTTATTGAAACATCCGAATGTTGACAGATTCGAGGCAGAAAGTCGATCAACAGAAGTACAAAATATAAAATCATCTGAAAATTTGATCAATTTTCAAGAGAACAAAAAAAAGGAGTCAACATGTAAAGTCTCAACAGAAAATAGAAAATTAAGTCAAACACTCAAAGGTGAGTATCATTTGTATACATTGAGATAATCTATTTTCACATATAGTGATTATATAATGGTAAACACCTATTTATGTTGTTGCAATATACCATCAATTTAAACATGAAACACGGGTATACGCGTGGAAGCATATCTACAAATTATTATTACATTATTATTTGTCCCTTGAGTTCCTAGTGGAATATAGGTCTTCAGTAGCACGTCTCCAGTAAACTCTCTTCTCTGCAAACTTTTGAACCTAGCTTCACCACAGCCCACAACTTCTCATTTCTTCCTCACATAATCTCCTCCATGTCACCCTCGTCTCCAACGCCCAACTCGTCGTTTCCCATCTGGGTTCCACTCCAGTGCCTGGCCTGGTGTGTGATATCCCCGAATGGTCTTCTCAGTGCATGCCCAATCCATCTACAAATAGAGACGGATAATTTCAGTTGAGTTAACAACGGGCTAATACAACAACATCATATAAACTTTTTTAGTCTGTTTATTAGGAATGTCACATAGTGAAGGAACAGTATCATTTAATGGATAAAAACGTTTTATTGTCCATATTCATATCAGTAGGTACCTCGACAACTTTGAGACAGAGTTTATACAGTCCGAATTCTCTTCGCTTCTTCGTGATGACAAAGGTAGTAGGATTTTCCCATATAACTGGGACAGGTGTAGAATCATTTCTACTACTAATACGGTGTTGACTTGATAAACGTAGACTCAGTCATCAATCTCTCCTTCCACCTAACTGAGTTAGTTTTTAAGGCTGTCGGTCTATCTTATCATACTATGTATGTGTGTTGACCTCAGAAGCATTGCGAAGAATTCTCAGTAAGTCTGACTGGGATTCAAGTGGCATTTAAACCAACAAACTGGCTTAGAAACAAACTTTGTAGGTTAAAAGATCCTATTGATCCAATTAGTCAGAATAATTTGGTTTACCAAATCCATTTCAATGATTGCGAGATGAAATGCATAGGTCAAACTAGTCAACTGGGGTCAGTTAAAATGAAAAAGTATAAATGCTTAGCTAAATCAAGATTAGTAGATCCTAATATGATGAGGAATTTGGAAAAAGCTCGCTTATAGCTCTACATGCAACTACATACAACCACATAGTAGAGTGCGACGGAGCGACAGTATTGAAAACCAACTTAGTTGGATCGAGGTAGGGAGAGATTGATGAGCAAATCTACGTTTTTCAGATCAACACTAACTACATGCAGTAATAGAAGTACCTGGCCCAGATATCTGGAAAATTTTACTACCTTTATCGACATAAAGGAGAAGAAATTAGGACTATATAAACTGTGTCACATAGTCGTGAAGTTATCCTCTTGATATGAATGTAGGGAATAAATTGTGTCCGAAACGTTATCCAGTAAATGATACTGTTCCTTCACTGTGTGATATTTCTAAGTATCATCATTGTTATTTGTCCTTCGGGTTCCTAATGGAGTAGACGGCTTCAGTAACACATCGCCATTGCACTCTATTCTGTGCAGGCTTTTCAACCTAGCTCAATGACCGCCCACAACCTTTCATTTCTTCTTCACATGATCGCCTCCATGTCACCCTCAGATGCCCCACTTGTCGTTTCCCATCTGGATTCCACTCGAGGACTTGGAGCGTGATGTCCCCGGTCGGACTTCTCAGTGTATACCCAACCCATCTCCACTTTGTTCTATTACATATTTATTGGGCGTTAGCTTCTGGTTGGTTGGTTCGCTCGCAGAGTTCCTTGTTGTTTATTCATTCTAGTCATCTGATCCCCAGTATCGAGTGAACATAGGCAGCAGCTGTTGATGAATGTCTGTAGTTTGTTGGAAATGCTTTTCATAACTCACCAAGTCACTCAGTCATCACATAGAAGCATTGAACTACTTGATTGACACTATTAGTATTGAAAATTCGGATGTTGTCCCACATGTTGAGTGCAGTGGAAAGCAGTACAGTGTAGCAGATCTCGACACTGATTTCAGATTGATATGGGAAGGTGTGTCCCACTGTTTTTTCGATCCTGGCTTTGACATCGTCAACTGTGCTTGTGCCGTTTGTAGTTGAGACGATGCTGCCTCTTAGGTAGTTAGGTGAAAGAAACAACTACGTTTATATTTCTCCCGTTGATGGTGTTGACGAATAATATGGAATAAGGAAAAACATATCCTATCTTATCTTTTGATTTATAATATCAACTTGGCTGATATCTTCTCTTATCTGCCTTTTAGCTACTGTAGGTAGATGGAGAAAAAGTGACTTCCGGCTTAAATTATTTCACTGGCTTTCAGGTTCTATAAAAATAAACATGTCTAAATACATACTATCAACAGACTGTAATTGACGTTGTATTTTATCCTGTCTAAACAAACCGTCCGATAGGATATAGAATAGTTTGAATGAAACAGATTTGGAAGTAGCGCAAAATCCAATAACTGTACGAAGCACAACTATTTAAAAGTTTCCTCGTTATATTTGAATAGGAATAGATTACAAATTTAAAATATACAACTGGTTTATCGTGAACAAAGAAATGAAGAAGAGTGCGCGCAAAGACACAATTACAACTGAAGCAGAACAGGCTGCTGGTAGCAGAGACCTGACAACACTATATCAAATAATCGAAATACTATCTAGGAGGAGATTAACGCAGATGAGATCAATTGAAGATAGTAAAGGAAACCTGGTTGCCAAAGAGGAGAAACAAAGGAAACAATGCGCCGACCACTTCAAAAAGCTCTTGAATCGACCACCACAATCTAAGACACGTCCAGAAATACCACCAGAACCCAACTGCAGAACTATTAGTGAACACAAATCCACCGACAAAAGCCAAAGTTCTGAAGGTAATCAAGTTGCCAAAAACCGGGAAAGCAGCAAGACCAGATAGTATTCCTCCAGAAGCACTGAAAACAGACAAAGAGACATCAGCAACAGACATGCTAACACGACACCACTATTGTAGAAGGTTTGGAAGGAAGGAAAGGAACCTGATGAGTGGAAGAAGGGCTACCTTGTCAAATTCCCGAAAAAGGGCGACAGACGTCTTTGCAAGAGCTGGTGCAGAATCACGCTCCTGTCTATCCCATCAAAATATCGAGCCGCATCATTCCTGAGAGATTTAAAAAGGCTCTGCATTCAAAGCTGAGACCAGAACCGGCTGGCTGGCTTTAGGAAAAACAAATCATGTGACCATCAAATCGCAGTGCTACGCTAAGCATCATCATAGAACAGAGTATAGAATAACAGTCCACAATACCTCCACCTCAACTCCATCCACTTTCAAAAGACCTTCGATCGACGCATCGACCAACAAGTAATTTGACAGCTGATTCAACACTAAGGTTTCAATGCCACTAACTTCCATCAACCTCATTCAACAACAACCATATCATGATGCTGATGATGATGATGATGACGATGCTACATACCAAGTGATTAACTATGGAAACTTCAATGATATCTTTGAAGTGAAGTGAAGTGAAGACAGGTGGACAGGTAAGACAAGATTGCCGCCTACCATCACAATGATGATCTTCCTCATTGTGGTCCACTCGACTCTACTCTACTCTACTCGACTCGGCTCTACTCGGCTCGGCTCTACTCGACTTGACTCGATTCGACTGAATCATGGAAGAAACAGTTGTGAGGGGAGGGAGAAGATGGGCATACTCTGGTTGTTTGACCGATGACTGATGAAAAGATCCATGAAGAAGATTTGGATTTCGTCGATGACGACCTATGTCTAATGTGTCATGTCGCATAAATTCGAAGATGTACAGATGGAAACTAACAAGTTGGTATGAGAGGGAGTGAAGCGAAGGAAGATGGGACTCTTTTGAGGTGAACGTGTAGGAGATGGAGGTGATGAAGATACCTAACCAACGACAACAGGAACAACAAGCACCAATCAATTTGCCCTCTCACCTAGCATTTAGCTAACGTCGATTACAATGAATTCACTCACTTTTGTCAAAACATACATCTCTCTACTCACATCTACACTGAACAATCACTCAACAATATTCGCAGTCGTGACAAATAACTGAAATCATATGATGTCTCCCAATAGTTACTCAAAGCGCGATCCTAAAACAGTATTATTAGTAGGATTTCAGTAGGGATAATGAAATAGGACAAAAACTAATCTCTCGCATACTATGTAAGAAGAATATGAGTGTTTCAAAGATTATCAACAACGACGGAACAAAACATTACTCTCCCCTTTAAACCGAACAACACCCTGACACAAAACATAATACGAAGGAGAAGAGAGACAATCATCACCACATTCGATCACTACACTATACACAACCGTAAATGATAATCGTTTTCATTTGTGCCTTCCTTCACTCCCCAACTCACAACTTCACATATCACGACTAATATACAACATACCATTCACATCACCATTAACAAATCTTCAACACTCAATTCATAATACAAATCTGTACACACTCACTCACACACACACACACATACACACACACACACCACAACAACAACACCAAGAAGAACAATAGAAACCAGATCAAACTACTTCACTCAAACACACAAACATTATCCATACATTTCATCAAACAACAAACAAACCACATCCATTCATAATCCCCTTCTCTAAATTACTCTCACTCATGTACGTATCATTCAACAACCGTCGACAAATTATAAACAAAACAAAAACGCTTTCGATAAAACAACCATTCACAAACACACACACACTCAATTATATACCAATACATATATCCATTTCAAAGCAACTATAATCTCTCGATTATATAACAAGCACACATTTGTATAACCACTCAATTAGCTCACTCAATCCTCTAATCTCCTCTACTTAATGAATCAACAAACCACAGGATACATTTCCTCCTCTCCCCTCCCCCCCCCCCACCTCCCCACTTCATTTCTCTTCCCGAGCATAAAAACACAAAATTCGGTTAAGTATTAATTCGAAAATGCATAACCACTTTAATCCTTGAAAATCTTTACTAGAAATTCCTTGGTATATCCAACTCAATAAAACAGGATACTTACAATTAACGTTTTTGAATTCACCCTTGATTAGACTAATGCTTTTACATATCTTATATCTCATACTGCTTGATGATTGATTGTGAAATGGAAATTTGGACCGCTGTTGGACTCGAACCTGAGACCATCGGGTTTCTGACTCGATGCTTTACCACAGCTATCTCAGATAGTCGAAATGATAATCAATATGATGCTCCTCACCCCCTTCAATTCAGTTATATTTGAATTCGGATGAGAAGTCCTGACTGGGCAGACAGTGTTAGTACCATCCTTCAGAGGTAACGCGTCAAATGGTAATTGGGCAAAACTTTTGGTGATTGAGATGAAATAAAAATCCGGTGAGCAATCGGATCTCGTAACTCAGTTGGTAGATCAACTTACTTGAAACCCGGCAGTCAGTGGTTCAAATTCGATCGTGGTTAAAATTTTTATTTCACCTTCAATCATTCATATGACTCAAACCTTCGATTGTTTATTCGCCAGACCATTTTTCACCACTTTGAAATGTATGAGCACACTATGAAATATTTAAAAACCTTACGTAACCCCTTCTTGTTGTCATAAACTAGCAATATTATTATAACTGTAAACATCATTAATATTATTACCATTAATATTGGTGGTAGTAGTCGTAGTGTTAGTAGTGTGAGTAGTGTGAGTATTAGTAGTGGTAGTAGTAGTAGTAGTAGTAGTAGTCGTAGTGTTAGTAGTGTGAGTATTAGTAGTGGTAGTAGTAGTAGTAGTAGTAGTAGTAGTAGTGTGAGTAGTGTGAGTATTAGTAGTGGTAGTAGTAGTAGTAGTAGTAGTAGTAGTGTAGTAGTGTGAGTAGTAGTAGTAGTAGTAGTAGTAGTAGTAGTAGTAGTAGTAGTGTAGTATTAGTAGTAGTAGTAGTAGTGTGAGTAGTAGTAGTAGTTCAACCTCCTATTCATTAAATCCCCTTCACGGATTCCATGAAGTCTTTCAGTATCATGTATCTGTGAGTTATACAACCTGGGAATAAATTCGTTGGAATAGAGCCCTATTAGCTAAAAGTCTTGTTTTCGGTATTGATATCCTTCTTCAGAAAATATATTCCACAAAAAACTGCTTGTTTCTTACATGTACTAAATTTTAGGGTGTAAACGCTTTTCTGTTTTCATCTTTCCTATCCCTTAATGTTGATACTATTTATTTATATATCCCTTAAGTTCCTAGTCGAACATAAGGATTCACTAGCACGTCACTATTTCACTCTGTTCTATGTAGTCTTTCTAAAACGGCTTCAAGACTGCTCCGAAGCTCATTTCTTCCTCACACCATCTCTTCCATGTCACCTCGCTTCAAAAGCCTAACTCGTCGTTTCCCATACGCGTCCCACTCGACTGGCTGGACTGATGCATGATGTCCCCGAATAATCTTCTCAGTGCATGACCAAACCAATCCATCTCCACTTTCTTCCAGTGCATATTTGTTGAGCGATAGGTTCTTGCTTTGTTGGTTCGTTGCAAGAGTTCCTTGTTGCTTGTTTGTTTCCGGTCATCTGATCCTCAGTATCGAGTGAACGTAGGCGAAAGTTGTTGATAAATGTTTGTAGTTCGCTGGAAATCCCTTTCGTGACGCACCAAGTCTCTCAACCATCACATAGAAACACAGACTCACTTGACTGAATTAGTGTTGAAAATCCAGATGTTGCTCACGCTTTATACTGAGTGTAGTGAAGTAGATCTCCACATTGGTTTCACGTTAATCAACATCTATCTTGCTATCTCTCCGATCCTGACTGGCTTTGACGTTCTCGTCTGTGCCTGTGTCGCCTGTAGTTGAAACAGTGCTGCCCAGATAGGTGTAGGTGGAAGAGGCTACTTCCTTCAAGTTTCTCCCGTTGATGGTGATTGGAGCTCGTTGTTGTTGTTGTTGGTGGTGGTGGTGGTGGTGTTGGTTGGGTACGAATTCTAAAACCAACTATCTCTACCATTTGCAACTATTGAAATTCATTTCGGCACACTTCATATGCATGATAATCAAGCGATTTGACTAACATAACACACAGATAACATTAACAACACCTCAAATGAGTAATTATGGTTTAATTTGAATATGACTGTGTTGTTATTCCCCATTTGTTTGTTCTCTAGTTGTATTCAGAATTTTGATGAAAGACTGTACAAAGATTACGCTCAAGACTAGCTAAATATACACCTTATTACTAAGAATAATACGTATGAAATGATGGATATAGCAACAAGAATATTAGTAACAGCTATACAAGCTATAAAATATGAATAATGATCATGACAAGGAAAACAGATTAAATGCCGAAGTAAATTCATAAATTTGATATGGACATACTGATTGAAAAGGAAGGTGACATACATGTAAGCTGACTGGAATCAATAAAATTTGATGTTAAACGGCGATTGCTAGACTCTACTCAAAGTGACACGCGAAACTACTTAATTTCAGAACAAAATAAATAAGTATAACAATGATGGGCAGTGGATAGCAGTGGAATCCAGGATGTGCATTTTGTTCTATTTGCGACTCACTGGTCAGGTGGATGTACCTGCTTCCCAGTGCCGAATGTTTTTCCTATCGGGACTTGAACTCGGGAGTGATCGCTTCGAAAGCGATAGCGTTGCTCACTACACGATGGTGTCATACAAGCAATAGCACTACAACTATACCCTTCTCACAAGAAGTAGCTGTCGTGGCTCAGTGGTGTAGGGGATAACGCTCTGGCGTTTGAAGCGATCACTCCCGAGTCCGAGTCACGGTGGGAACAACACTCGACACTGGGAGGCAGGTACATCCACCTGACTTGTCAGTCCTAAATAGGACGAAATGTGCATCCTGGATTCCACTTCTAGCCACTGCCCATCATTACTATACATAACTAAAACACAGGCAATATCGAGGCATCCGCACAGGAGCCCATATAGTAACGGAGACTGATCAATTCGGTCCAATCAACGACAATGTCATACAAGCAATAAGGCTAAAACAAATGAGGTTCCTTGACAAGAATATCTACTAGAATACAAGTCAGTGGGAAGGCCATCCTAGTAACTACTAAAATAACCAGTCAGATTTTGGTATTTTGATTGCGAGGTAAGATTTTCATAGGATTGGTCACTCTCCTACTACACACCCATAACTTCAGTTTGACTGACACTCTCTGCATTATCATGAGTCTTATTGATTATCAGGAGTCTCCTCTCTCATAGTTGTCTATCTCCGTCTCTCTTACTGATTTTGTGTTTAAACTGGTTCCCGTTGTTTGACTGATCTGCTATTCATGACAGTGACCCCAGAATTACATATGTACCCTACTTGTAGTATATTCGAATGGATCTTGTCGGCATTCCTTGGAATGAAATCAGTAATTATCCTCATGGAAGAGACACAGTTGAAGTTAGCATTCAGTATTTCAGGAGTGACTGCTGAGATAACTAATCAGGTGAAGACACTTCAGTTAGGAAGACAGATTTTCATAAGATAAAGAAATTTAATTGGTGGTTTCAGTTCTTCATGAGATAACTTTCAAAGTCACTTATAAACACTCGTTAGAAGAAGATGAAAGTTGTGATCAGCGATATTCTAAGATCAATCTTTCCATAAATGAGCTTAGCGGATCTTCATACTGAGTAATAAGAATACTAAGTTTCAACAGATGTATACATATTGGTAATCATGGAGTCGCAGAAAATTCAGAAGCCGCCACAAAACTAAATTAATCCCATACATTCTCCTACACCAATGTCATCCTACCCCTCTCTTCAAATTCAACAGAACCAATTCGTCTACGAAATATTCAAAGCGTCCAGTTACACAACACTCCTCACAAACCACGCATATCCTCCATTGTAGAAACAACTCAATATTTACACTTATCTCACATCATCACAATTCTACCATCCAATATACACAATCCACAACAAACACACATACACAGACACAAGCTTAAATCTCTCCTTCCTCTTCCCTAGAACTCATTTCAACCAATCTACTACCACACTTCCTCGAAACACCTCACAAATCATACAACACTGTCACACCACATCTCCATCTCATCCTATCAAACATCATGAGAGAAGGAGGCATCAAAACATAGTGAATAAATATATTCAGTAGAACCTGAGATTTTCATTCCACAAGAAATCTCATCAAAATATATACTACTGTCATTCATCCATCAATTCCCACGTCATACTATCAAGATAAATGCATACACGGACTTTCTTCACATACTTTCGTTTACTATTATGTTATTATTATTTGTCCTTGGTTCCTAGCGGAACATATGGCGGCTTCACTTGCACGCCTCTGCAGTCTTTTCAACCTAGCTCAACGACTGCCCACAACCTTCTATTTCTTCCTCACATCATCTCCATGTCACCATCGGAACCTAACTCGTCGTTTCCTATCTGGGTTCCAATTGACGGCCTAACCTGGTGCGTGATGTCCACAAACCGTCTCCTCAGTGCATGCCCTATCCATCTCCACTTCTTCCAGTGCATATTTGTTGAGCGGCAGGTTCTCGCTTCGTTAGTTCGTCATCAGGTTCCTTGTTGCTTGTTTTTATTAGTCTGGCCATCTGATCTGCAGTAATGAGCGTAGACAGCTGTTGATGAATATCTCTAGTTTGTTAGAAATGCTCTTCGTAACGCAAAAAGTCTCTCAACCATTATATAGAAGCACTGACTTGACGCTGGTGTTGAAAATGCGGATCTTGTTATTTCTGCTGAGTGTAGTAGATCTCCACACTGATTTCAGATTGATGTAGGAGGTGTGTCTTGCTGTCTTTTCGATCCTGGCTACCTTTGATGTCCTCGTTTGTGCGGCTTGTAGTTAAAACGATACTGTCTAGGAAGTAGATGAAACATATAAATCATAAGAGACTCATATAAATACACTCAATCAAAGTCTACAATAATCCATCTTTCCACCCTCTCCAAATAAATACACAATACAAAATAACCATCATCATCATCATCATCATCATCATGACATTTTTTTAGTAATGTGAAGTCAATTTCACTTAGCTAAGAAGTATAGACAATAGGAAGGAGTGGCAATTGACAAGTTATCAGTCAAATATTCACAGGAGAGTGAAGATATATGTGACAGGGAAGAGATGAATGAGATAAATGCTCATTCATATCAACTTCATTTGCATGAAAGCACATGATATATTCAATCATGCACCAAGTGGAATGTATTTGGATAGATCTATTCGAACGGTGATGATGATGATAATAATAATAGAATGAGTCTGGTGTTATGTCAGTCATTTTCGTTGCAAAATGTTCGAGCATTAACCTACGTAGATCTGTGATGAATATGCGATAGGATTGAATAAACGTCATGCATTGAAACTATGCAGTTTGAGTACTCACCAACTCCCTCTCTCCACCTTTCAAACCATCTTTTTCTCCAACACACTTCAGTTGCTCTTTAACCTTACTGTTTCATATCAGTCAGGATGAATATGAGACCTGACATCACCACGTAACAGTGCAGGTTGCCACACCCAATATCACCAACTCAAGGGAGATGGCATCAAGTTGAATGACTCAGAAATAGGAAGGAAAGTAACCGATATTCATTATGATGCTATCATTAATCTGAAATCAGTTTGGAAATCTACTGCACTGCTCTGCACTCAGCATAAAGCGTGAACAACATCCGGATTTCAGATATGCATATCACTTCACTGCGTCTGTATGGTTCTGAGACTTGGCGCGTTACGACAAGTATTTCCAACAAACTATAGACATACATGAACACCTGTCGCCTACACTAGCTCAGTACTCAAGATGAAGATCAGAAGGCCAGAAAGAATAAGGAAGGAGGAACTATGGCCTGGCAACGAACCAACCAACCAACCAAGAACCTATCACCTAACAAATATGCAGGAGAAGAAAGTGGAGATGGGTTGTATTGAACATATACTGAGAAGACCATTCTGGGATATCATGCGTCACGCCAGTCCGTCAAGTGGAACCTCAACGCGAAACGACGAGTTGGGTGTCTGAGGTGAGGATGACATGGAGGAGATGGTGTGTGAGGAAGAAATAAAAGCTTCTGGGTTGTCTTGGAGTTAGGTTAAAAAGACTTTGGAGAAGAGAGTTACTCTAATCTCCTAAATAAATAATTCATATAACCTATTTACTATTTTCTTTCTTTCTATCCAGATTTTGGTAAAGAGCACAAAAATCTATCAAATTTAATATGTTGGCCTTCATGGTGTGGTACAGAACAAGGGAATTTTCTTGTCACACTATATATGCTAGTCAAACTTAGTTATCTATCAAATGTGATTGGACAAATTTATTTAATGCAACATTTTATTGGTACAAAGTATACACTATATGGTGCTCAAGTATTAATTGATTTAATCAGAGGACAAGAATGGCATCATTCTGGACACTTTCCAAGAGTTACATTCTGTGATTTAGAAGCTAAGAAGTTGGGCAAAAATCATATGTGAGTTTCAACTAACAATTTCATTTCATTTTGATAAATTATAAAAGGTTATTGAAGAAAACTGGCTAACACTGAATACTGAACTGTTTCAAGTGATAACTTATTTGAGAAAAGATGAAATTGACATATTTCAATCATATGTGACCATACGGTCATTGGTTGATACTTCACTTATCATTTGCATAATTGTATGACTGTTAGTGAGATAAATGAAATTGAAGTAATGCCATGATGACAAGAAAGGATTCATATCACATCTCCAATTCCATTATCATTTCTACCAATCTCTGTTTCTCGGAAAAATTTATTGATATTCGGAGGGAATAAAATGTACGCATGGAGGTTAATCTGTCACAATACAGGTTTCTGAGATAAGCACTGATTAGACTAGAATATTAGGTGAAGAGATCCTATCCAACTTGCACGTCACCCACATGATATATCTGCCTTAGAATTAAATTTATCCATATTATTATTATTACTATTATTACCATTTGTCCCCTGGCTTCCTACTCGAACATAGGCATTAAGTAGCACATCTCCATTACACTCTCTTCTCTGCAATCCTTTCAACCTGCCTGCACCAAAGACCACAACCTACCATCTCTTCCTGACACGCATACACACACACACCAAATCCTCCACATCACCCTCACCTCCAACACCCAATTCGTCCTTTACCATCCCGGTTCCACTCGACAGTCTGGTCTCGCCTGACACGTGATGTCCCCAGTCGGACTTCTCAGTGTATACCCAATACACTCCATCTCCAATTCCTTCCACTGCATATTTATTAACTGATAGATTCTTGCTTAGTTGCTTCGTTTCTACACAATACTTCCTTGTTGCTTATTCTTGTTATTCTCGCCATCCATCTGATCTGCAGTAACCAGCCAGAGTAGGTAGTTGTTGATTGAATGGATATGTGTAGTTTGTTGGAAATCTCGTTAGTAAGGCGCAAAGTCTCTCAACCATCACATAGAAGCACTGACTCACTTGACTGAATCAGTGTTGAAAATCCAGATGTTGTTCACGCTTTATACTGAGTGTAGTGAAGTAGATCTCCACACTGGTTTCACGTTAATCAACATCTATCTTGCCTTCTTCCCGATCCTGACTGGCTTTGACGTCCTCATCTGTGCCTGTGCCGCTGCCTGTAGTTGAAACAGTGCTGCCTAGATAGGTGTAGGTGGAAGAGGCTACTTCCTTCAAGTTTCTCCCGTTGATGGTGATTGCAGCTTCTTCTTGTTGTTGTTGTTGTTGGTGGCGGTGATGGTGTTGGTTGGGTATCTTCATCAACTCTACCTCTGTCATCTTCTCTACGTTCACTTCAACTCCTGTCTTCGCTGCCCTACCTCGCCTCTTCTGTCAACTTGTTAGTTTTCACCTGTACATCTTCAAGTTTCTGCCACAAGACACTAGACACAATTCATCGGCGAAATCTAAATCTTCCAGGATATTTTTTTCCCCGGTCCAGTCAGTGTATCACCCTCTTCTCGTTCTTCACTGTTTGTTGCATGATCCAGTCCACTACAATCAAGAATATCATGGATGGTAGTAGGCAGCCTTGTTTTATTGAATGAAATCAGTCAACTTCAATGGATGATCTGGAACTATATACAACGATGCAAGTTGCCACACCCTAAAGAAAAACGGCTACCCACGAGACTTTATCAGAAGATGCCTATCCCGTGCATCATCTGCTACAAAGTCATCCACAGAAATCAATAAACTCATCGTCCTATCATACATAAAAAATGTACCAGAAATCACGACAAGATTGCTGTGACTACTTAGAATTGGTGTGGCTCACAAACCAACAAATTCCCTCCAAACACCAAAGGATGCAACAACCAAAGAAGACAAACCGAACATCATTCACAAAATCAACTCCAATCACTGTAGTCAACACTACACATTGGACAAAGTGGTCGCCCATCTTCGTCTTCGTCTACATGAACACCAATTGGCTATTAAATGTCACACACGACATTTCATCACTCATCACTCAATGCACGTGGATAATAACGGTGGGCATGAATTGAATTTTGACAATGTCGAAATGTTGGACGGAGAGAGGAAACACAAAGAATATCATCAGAGAATTCCTAGAAGCTTAGCATTCAGATCAGTCAGTCAGTCAGCAATCAGTAGACGTATACACATAGACCCAATCTATCAGCCAATAAGAAAGGTGTAGAGGTGAAGCAGAGGAACAGCCAACAGAAAAGTCTATATAATCAATGACACAACAATCGAAGGAAACAACCAATCACAGACCACATCCTCAGGGCAAGCCACTTAATCACTGACGGAGAGATATTGACAGCTCACTTCATACTGAAGTTAGTGGTGATGATGTCACTGTCTAGCAAGACGATGAAAGCTTCTTCACCACTAAACAACCCAGCTTAGAGAACACAATGCAAGCAAGACCATCTAGCTGAGCTACAAATATTCTTCATTATTTCTTACCATATCAGCCCATTCATTATATGTAACAAATCAGTAGTCTGACAGATGAACGAATCGACGCTAATCGTTGGAAGATAGTGAAGTATTGGAAGGAGGAATAGGAAAATGGTGAATTCAGTCCAACTGTTAAGATGAGGAAAATGTGTGGATACATCTGCTCCACTGACATCATTTCTGAGGCATATCATCTAGAGTCTGTAACCGTTAGTTTACGTTTTGATGTAGACTACAACCGGCTAGTCTGTATCTTTTAATATGGCTCAGTCGAAAATGCATAGACTTCAGTCTATGAATTAGTTAACTTAAGATTGTGTTGGAGTGACTCTCTCGGTTTCTCTCTTAAATGTCAATCGTCAAAGTAATATATATTTCCAGTGTATGGTGTGTAAGCTATTTGAGGTGTTGTTGGCTTTTCTTTTCCATATCACTGAAATACACTTCTGTCATTCCTACAGTTATCTTCAGAGAATGTGATCAGGTCAATAAGGTATATTTTGTAATCAGTGAAACCGTTATCGTATTTCTCATGCGATAAATAGGTGTTCAGTAATCAAACTATATGCTGTTGTCTAGTTGTATAAAATCGAACAGATTGCCTGTTTCTTAGTCAAGAAATTACTGTGTATGTTTCAACGTTAACAGGTACAATTAACCTATCACAGTAGTGACACGGTGGTACCTTGTAGTACTAAGAAACTGGAGCATGTTATAAATCCTGTATTCTAAGAAATATCGTGCTGCCCTATATTGACATGACGATGCCACATATCAAGTAATTCACAATGGGAAGCTCAGTGATGCCTTTGAAGTGAAGACAGGAGAAAAACAAGGTTGCCTACTACCATCCATGATATTCTTGATTGCAGTGGACTGGATCATGCAACAAACAGTGAAGAACGAGAAGAGGGTGATACACTGAATGGACCGGGGAAAAAAACATCCTGGAAGATTTAGATTTCGCCGATGAATTGTGTCTAGTGTCTTGTGGCAGAAACTTGAAGATGTACAGGTGAAAACTAACAAGTTGACAGAAGAGGCGAGGTAGGGCAGCGAAGACGGGAGTTGAAGTGAACGTAGAGAAGACGACAGAGGTAGAGGTGATGAAGATACCCTACCACCACCACCACCACTACCACCAACAACAACAACAAGAAGAAGCTGCAATCACCATCAACGGGAGAAACTTGAAGGAAGTAGCCTCTTCCACCTACACCTATCTAGGCAGCACTGTTTCAACTACAGGCAGCGGCACAGGCACAGACGAGAACGTCAAAGCCAGTCAGGATCGGGAAGAAGGCAAGATAGATGTTGATTAACGTGAAACCAGTGTGGAGATCTACTTCACTACACTCAGTATAAAGCATGAACAACTAACGAGATTTCCAACAAACTACACATATTCATTCAATCAACAACTACCTACTCTGGCTGGTTACTGAAGATCAGATGGATGGCGAGAATAACAAAAACTATCGAGTGGAACCGAGATGGTAAAGGATGAATTGAGTGTTGGAGGTGAGGGTGATATAGAGGATTTGGTGTGTGTGTGTGTGTGTGAGAGAGAGAGAGAGAGAGGAAGAAATGATAGGTTATGGGCTTAACATTATCATATTATCATATTGTTATTCTTCTGTTTTTATTCACATTTCAGCTATACTCTACAATGTGTTCTACCATTGAATATGTTCTTAGAAAAAATTTATATATTCTTATGGTTCTGGCATGTACTCATTGCATTCATCACATTGATTAGCTTCATTATATGGTTCTATCGATTATTTTCACCAATATCACGTATCAAATTTATCACGGATCATTTAAAAGTTCTTAATTTATTACCTATTAATAAGGAATTGAAAAAAGATATTGAAATACAAAACTTTGTTAATTATTATTTAGGTTTAGATGGTCTATTTGTAATACGTTTAATTACAGCGAATTGTGGTATACTATTAGCTGGTGAATTAACTGCTGAATTATGGCAAAGTTATAAAAATTTATCCAATGAACAAATTATTTATCAATTATATAATAAATCAAATTTTCCAATTATTCAACATGAAAAAGATACTTCAATTGATGAAGTGATTTATCATTGGAAATCTATTCCACCAACCAATATCACATACAATAGTAAAATGTCTAAAGTAACATTGAATCCTAAACAAAATAAAGAAATGACTAATCATCTTCATAGACATACTATTCAACAATCGAAATCATCATTACCAACAAGTAGATTGAATGATCAAAGTGTAATCAATCCATGTGAAACTTTTACACAAGTTGGTAATAGTAAATTGAAGTTAACTAAACTTCATCAATCATATATTACTCAATCAAATAATACATCAGATGATATAGTTTAAACTATTAGTCAATATGAAGTGAATGATAAAATAAGTCTATGATTTCTTCATCATGTAAACCGCTTAGCATTTCATTGACTTACATACAGATTACATTTTCTCTTCATCGTCATCATCATCGCCATCATCATCGTTGTCGTCGTCGTCGTCGTCGTCCACAACGATATACAAATTCATTCATTTTATTAAAATATCCAATAAGAGTTAATTAACCCTTAATCAATATTAGTTGAACACTGATAAAAGATATTAGATTTTAATTTTTAGTTCATTTATTCAATGTTTACACTTCTAAGATGCTTTTATGTAGATCTATTCAATACAATTACTAATAAATCAATAAATAATTAAATAAATTGTGTTATTGAAAAAGTTGAGCGTATTGGGTAATTGGATTATAAATGAAATAGTATTTTTTTTTCAAGTTGTTATTCATCGTAGACTGACATCAGTTGGAGGAACAAAGGAAACCTGGGAGCATTGGACAGCTGTTTCTTCCGACTAGTATGGGACTCCTCAGCAGTGCGCACCCACGACCCTGTGTAGATGCCTCCAGTCCCAAATAAGACGAAATGCCCATCCTCGATTCCAATGCTAGCCGCTATCCATCATTAACATAATCAGAACGCTGGCGATATCGAGGCATCCCCATAGGAACCTATATGTCAATGGAGACCGATCAATTCGGTCCAATCAACCATGGTATCATATAAAAACAATTACATTAGTTTCAAGTTGTTATTCATCGTAGACTGACATCAGTTGGAGGAACAAAGGAAACCTGGGAGGACTGGACAGCTGTTTCGTCCTAGTATGGGACTCCTCAGCAGTGCGCACCCATGACCCCATACCAGCAGGGATCATTGACTTACTTACATATTACATTTTCTCTTCATCGTCATCATCATCGCCATCATCATCGTTGTCGTCGTCGTCGTCGTCGTCCACAACGATATACAAATTCATTCATTTTATTAAAATATCCAATAAGAGTTAATTAACCCTTAATCAATATTAGTTGAACACTGATAAAAGATATTAGATTTTAATTTTTAGTTCATTTATTCAATGTTTACACTTCTAAGATGCTTTTATGTAGATCTATTCAATACAATTACTAATAAATCAATAAATAATTAAATAAATTGTGTTATTGAAAAAGTTGAGCGTATTGGGTAATTGGATTATAAATGAAATAGTATTTTTTTTTTCAAGTTGTTATTCATCGTAGACTGACATCAGTTGGAGGAACAAAGGAAACCTGGGAGCATTGGACAGCTGTTTCTTCCGACTAGTATGGGACTCCTCACCAGTGCGCACCCACGACCCTGTGTACATGCCTCCAGTCCCAAATAAGACGAAATGCGCATCCTGGATTCCATTGCTAGCCGTGATCCATCATTAACATAATCAGAACGCTGGCGATATCGAGGCATCCGCATAGGAACCTATATGCCAATGGAGACCGATCAATTCGGTCCAATCAACCATGGTATCATATAAAAACAATTACATTAGTTTCAAGTTGTTATTCATCGTAGACTGACATCAGTTGGAGGAACAAAGGAAACCTGGGAGCACTGGACAGCTGTTTCGTCCTAGTATGGGACTCCTCAGCAGTGCGCACCCACGACCCCATACCAGCAGGGATCGAACAGCTGTCCAGTGCTCCTAGGTTTCCTTTGTTCCTCCAACTGATGTCAGTCTTCGATGAATAACAACTTGAAATATTTCCAAATCTCCACAACCTCCTCAAAATTTAAATAGTATTTTGTTAAAATCTCAATGAAGTAGAAAAGTAATGAATTTCTGACCTTTCACGACTTCATGGAAATCACTTCTACTTCAGAGAATAAAACCTATACAAGTTACCGATTTAGTGTTATTACTTGTATGACATTGTCGTTGATTGGACTGAATTGATCAGTCTCTGCTGACATATGGGCTCCTGTGTGGATGCCTTGATATTACCTGTGTATATCCAGCTGATCAGTCAGTCCCAAATAGGACGAAATGCTCATCCTGGATTCCACTGCTAGCCACTGCTCATCATTACTATACAAGTTACTGATTGTTTAAACAGTGACGAATTCGATCACATTGTCATCTATACATGATGGTAACATGAAAATGAATGTCATCGTTATGCTGGTCAGGAAGCGTTCACAATTTGTCTTTGTTTGTCAGTTCGTTAATTTCGAGTTCAAGATGATATGAATATGTGTACATGTAACTGGATGTGAAAGTGTAAGAATAAATAAATAAATAATTTGGATTTTGAGGGATTTGTGGAGACTGACATCAGTTGGAGGAAAAAAAGAAACTTGGGAGCACTGCAAAGCTGTTTCGTCCGACTAGTATGGGACTCCTTAGCAGTGCGCACCCACGACCCCATCAAGTCAGGGATCCAACCCTAGACCTTCAGGTTCCACGGCCAGCGCATTTCCAAGTGATATCAGTCTACAATGAATAACAACTAGAAATATTTCCGAATCTCCACAACTCCCTCAAAATTCAATTGAACTGGTGCTCATTGGTGACTAGCTTTGAGAGGTGATTCCCGAAGTTTTAATGAGAAGTCGTGACCGGTGGAGTCAAAGCCTGACAAATTCAGTTTGTTTGTGTGTACGTACTTTTCTACTTCATTGGGATTTTCGAAAATACATTTCACTTCTGATGTTATTAAAATTACAAGTATATAAATTAGTCTGCCCTTCTGGCAATAATTTTACACTTGCCAACTCATAGTTTCTTCCTTTACAATTCAAGGTGGAAACCTGAGGGAGAAGAACTGGTGAACTGACAGAAGTTTGAAATGGTAACGTGCTGGTCATGGGACCTGAAGGTGGCGAGTTCAATCCTTGGTGCAATGGGGTTGTGACTGCGCAGTGTTGAAGAGTGTCACACTACTTGGACGAAATAGTTGTCCAGTTCTTCCTCCAACTGACGTCAATCCATGATGAATACCAACTTGAAGAATTATTATTATTATCATGCTATTATTTGTCCCTTGGGTTCCTAGCCGAACATAGGCATTAAGTAGCACGTCTGCATTCCACTGTCTTGTCTACAGTCTCCTCAACCTGGCTCCACGACTGCCCACAACCTCTCACTTCTTCCTCACACATACTAAATCCTCCATGTCACCCTCGCATCAAATGCCCAACTCGCCGTTTCCTATCTGGGTTCCACTCGAGTGCCTGGCGTGTAATGTCCTGAAACCGTTTTCTCAGTGCATACCCAATCCATTTCCACTTCTTTCTGCATATCTGTTCTTGCTTAGTTGATTCGTTGCCAGAACTTAAAGAAGCAATCTCTAAATCTCTACAAACCCATAAATTCAAGTGACACATATGCCGATAGTTGTCAGACAATTCCACGCAGTATAGGAAAGAGAGATTACTGGGGGAAACATCACACTCTATGGTGCATGTATATCTAGCTAATGAGTGTTAAACAGGATAAAGTAAGCATCCGAGTTTCCACCACTAGACACCTAGTAGACCACAAAATGTTGAAGATTAAGGCAGTATCCAGGCATTCCATCTACTAACAGAAGTCGAACAATTCCACATACTATGCCAACAGCAAAGTACTATCGTGGCAAACATATTTATACATAGTTGGGAACAGATGGCTCTTCAAATATTTAGTCCTACTTCAAAGATATGGTTCTGATATGTAGACGATACGTTTACAGCACTGAAATTGGAAAACATCAAATAGATTCTTGCTACATAAAAATTCCAGCGAAGACGGGACTTCAGGTGAATATACAGAAGACAGAGGTGATGAAGATACCGCACCACCACCAAAAACAACAAACTCCAATCACCGTCAACGGGAGAAACTTAAAGGAAGTAACCTCCTTCACTTATCTAGGAAGCACTGTTTCAACTACAGGCGGTACAGGCACAGACGAGGATGTCAAAGCTAGCCAGGATTGGAAAAGCAAGACAGGTGTTCATTAGCCTGAAACCAGTGTGGAGATCTTCTACACTCAGCATGCTGAACAAAATACGGATTTTCAACACCAACCTAGTCAAGTCAGTGCTTCTGTATGGTTGAGAGACTTGGCGCGTTACGAAAGGCATTTCCAATAAACTACAGACATTCATCAACAACTGCTTACGCTCACTCGCTACTGAAGATCAGATGGTCAGAAAGAATAAGCAACAAGGAACTTTGGGAACGAACCAACCAAGAACCTATCACCCAACAAATCTGCATTGGAAGGAAGTGGAGATGGATTGGGCATACACTGAGAAGGCCGACTGGGGACATCATGCATCAGGCCAGTTGCTCGAATGGAACCCCGATGGGAAGCGACGAGCTGGACTTCCCAGCTGAGGGTGACATGGAGGAGATCGTGTGAGGAGGAAATGAGAGCTTCTGGGCTGTTGTGGAGCCAGGTTGAAAAGATTGGTGAGAACAGAGTTCACTGGAGACGTGCTAGTGAAGCCCTATGTTCCATTAGGAACCCAAGGGACGAATAATAATAATAATAAAACATAAAAATTCAGTAGTGAATCCAATCCAATTCACCTGTGATTTAGAAAGTGATAAAGGTGAGATGGCAATGTTGGATTGCAAAATTAAAAGAACACAAGAAGGAAGTTTACAGACTATTGTCTATTAGAAACCTTCCCATTCAAATTGCTAATTACACTTCAAGTCCTCTCATCCCATCTCAGTTAAGGTTGGCTTAGTTAAATGCATAAGTAATCGGACGAAAAAGCTTACCAGTAGACGAGAAAATCTACGACAAGAGATTAGATACATCAAGAATATCTTGCGTCTCATTAACTACCCACCAAAGCTTATAAATAAATTCATAAGAAAGCGAAACAAAAATACTACAAGTAGTAGTAGTAGTAGTAGTAGTAGTAGTAGTAGTAGTAGTAGTAGTAGTAGTAGTAGTAGTAGTAGTAGTAGTAGTAGTAGTAGTAGTAGTAGTAGTAGTAGTAGTAGTAGTAGTAGTAGTAGTAGTAGTAGTAGTAGTAGTAGTAGTAGTAGTAGTAGTAGTAGTAGTAGTAGTAGTAGTAGTAGTAGTAGTAGTAGTAGTAGTAGTAGTAGTAGTAGTAGTAGTAGTAGTAGTAGTAGTAGTAGTAGTAGTAGTAGTAGTAGTAGTAGTAGTAGTAGTAGTAGTAGTAGTAGTAGTAGTAGTAGTAGTAGTAGTAGTAGTAGTAGTAGTAGTAGTAGTAGTAGTAGTAGTAGTAGTAGTAGTAGTAGTAGTAGTAGTAGTAGTAGTAGTAGTAGTAGTAGTAGTAGTAGTAGTAGTAGTAGTAGTAGTAGTAGTAGTAGTAGTAGTAGTAGTAGTAGTAGTAGTAGTAGTAGTAGTAGTAGTAGTAGTAGTAGTAGTAGTAGTAGTAGTAGTAGTAGTAGTAGTAGTAGTAGTAGTAGTAGTAGTAGTAGTAGTAGTAGTAGTAGTAGTAGTAGTAGTAGTAGTAGTAGTAGTAGTAGTAGTAGTAGTAGTAGTAGTAGTAGTAGTAGTAGTAGTAGTAGTAGTAGTAGTAGTAGTAGTAGTAGTAGTAGTAGTAGTAGTAGTAGTAGTAGTAGTAGTAGTAGTAGTAGTAGTAGTAGTAGTAGTAGTAGTAGTAGTAGTAGTAGTAGTAGTAGTAGTAGTAGTAGTAGTAGTAGTAGTAGTAGTAGTAGTAGTAGTAGTAGTAGTAGTAGTAGTAGTAGTAGTAGTAGTAGTAGTAGTAGTAGTAGTAGTAGTAGTAGTAGTAGTAGTAGTAGTAGTAGTAGTAGTAGTAGTAGTAGTAGTAGTAGTAGTAGTAGTAGTAGTAGTAGTAGTAGTAGTAGTAGTAGTAGTAGTAGTAGTAGTAGTAGTAGTAGTAGTAGTAGTAGTAGTAGTAGTAGTAGTAGTAGTAGTAGTAGTAGTAGTAGTAGTAGTAGTAGTAGTAGTAGTAGTAGTAGTAGTAGTAGTAGTAGTAGTAGTAGTAGTAGTAGTAGTAGTAGTAGTAGTAGTAGTAGTAGTAGTAGTAGTAGTAGTAGTAGTAGTAGTAGTAGTAGTAGTAGTAGTAGTAGTAGTAGTAGTAGTAGTAGTAGTAGTAGTAGTAGTAGTAGTAGTAGTAGTAGTAGTAGTAGTAGTAGTAGTAGTAGTAGTAGTAGTAGTAGTAGTAGTAGTAGTAGTAGTAGTAGTAGTAGTAGTAGTAGTAGTAGTAGTAGTAGTAGTAGTAGTAGTAGTAGTAGTAGTAGTAGTAGTAGTAGTAGTAGTAGTAGTAGTAGTAGTAGTAGTAGTAGTAGTAGTAGTAGTAGTAGTAGTAGTAGTAGTAGTAGTAGTAGTAGTAGTAGTAGTAGTAGTAGTAGTAGTAGTAGTAGTAGTAGTAGTAGTAGTAGTAGTAGTAGTAGTAGTAGTAGTAGTAGTAGTAGTAGTAGTAGTAGTAGTAGTAGTAGTAGTAGTAGTAGTAGTAGTAGTAGTAGTAGTAGTAGTAGTAGTAGTAGTAGTAGTAGTAGTAGTAGTAGTAGTAGTAGTAGTAGTAGTAGTAGTAGTAGTAGTAGTAGTAGTAGTAGTAGTAGTAGTAGTAGTAGTAGTAGTAGTAGTAGTAGTAGTAGTAGTAGTAGTAGTAGTAGTAGTAGTAGTAGTAGTAGTAGTAGTAGTAGTAGTAGTAGTAGTAGTAGTAGTAGTAGTAGTAGTAGTAGTAGTAGTAGTAGTAGTAGTAGTAGTAGTAGTAGTAGTAGTAGTAGTAGTAGTAGTAGTAGTAGTAGTAGTAGTAGTAGTAGTAGTAGTAGTAGTAGTAGTAGTAGTAGTAGTAGTAGTAGTAGTAGTAGTAGTAGTAGTAGTAGTAGTAGTAGTAGTAGTAGTAGTAGTAGTAGTAGTAGTAGTAGTAGTAGTAGTAGTAGTAGTAGTAGTAGTAGTAGTAGTAGTAGTAGTAGTAGTAGTAGTAGTAGTAGTAGTAGTAGTAGTAGTAGTAGTAGTAGTAGTAGTAGTAGTAGTAGTAGTAGTAGTAGTAGTAGTAGTAGTAGTAGTAGTAGTAGTAGTAGTAGTAGTAGTAGTAGTAGTAGTAGTAGTAGTAGTAGTAGTAGTAGTAGTAGTAGTAGTAGTAGTAGTAGTAGTAGTAGTAGTAGTAGTAGTAGTAGTAGTAGTAGTAGTAGTAGTAGTAGTAGTAGTAGTAGTAGTAGTAGTAGTAGTAGTAGTAGTAGTAGTAGTAGTAGTAGTAGTAGTAGTAGTAGTAGTAGTAGTAGTAGTAGTAGTAGTAGTAGTAGTAGTAGTAGTAGTAGTAGTAGTAGTAGTAGTAGTAGTAGTAGTAGTAGTAGTAGTAGTAGTAGTAGTAGTAGTAGTAGTAGTAGTAGTAGTAGTAGTAGTAGTAGTAGTAGTAGTAGTAGTAGTAGTAGTAGTAGTAGTAGTAGTAGTAGTAGTAGTAGTAGTAGTAGTAGTAGTAGTAGTAGTAGTAGTAGTAGTAGTAGTAGTAGTAGTAGTAGTAGTAGTAGTAGTAGTAGTAGTAGTAGTAGTAGTAGTAGTAGTAGTAGTAGTAGTAGTAGTAGTAGTAGTAGTAGTAGTAGTAGTAGTAGTAGTAGTAGTAATACAGGTGTTATTAATAACAATTCTACTACTAATGGGAATAATGGTAACAGGGTTGAGAGAGAATTCAAAGCCTCCGATGTGTTTCCATAGAAGGAAGGGAGGTCAGAAGCATTACAAAGAATTCTCAATAAGACTGGCTGAGATTCAAGTGACATTCAAACCAACAAACTCGATTAGAAACAAATTTTGTAGGTGAAAAATTCCTATGAATATAGTTTACTAAATCCGTTTCGATGATTCTGAGGTCAAATATATAGGTCAAAGTGGTTGACCAAAGTCGATTAGAATAAAAGAGGAGAGAAACTTGGCTAAATCAAGATTAGTAGATTCCAATGTAATTAGAAGATGTAGATGTATCAGCGGTATACACTTCGAACAATCTGATCCCCCACACACATTTACTTGTTAAGACACTATTACATATGAAAACTGGAAGTGGGGGAAGGACAAATATAACATAAAGGAATTCAATGATAAGAAAGATAATGAGAGGAAAAGCGGAAAAGATAAGATTTGAAGACAATCTTGGTAATACGATAAAATAAGCATTACCAAGGTAGGTTTCATGTAAAGACTAATTGTTTCAAATTCTTGAAAAGAAGACTTCCGCTACACACTATCAAAAGGTTAAATGAACTTGTTAGCCTCAAGTGTAAAATATCATCTGAAAAGGTGAAGTTGGAGTATTACAAATGTCTTAAACCTCGTTCCACTCACTAAATCTCATATTGATAGTTACAGTGAAAAGTTAAATGGATTAGTCGAACTTCATGTTCATTCTTCATGTGTCAATATCTTGTACTAATAAATCTCATGTTATCTCATTCCCAATGAATCCAGATAAATATGTGATTAATGTATCGTCTATTGAACTTTCGATGTGTGAAAAGGAAGCGCTTTCCCTTAGATTCAGTTTTTCGGTTCCCCCAAACGAAAGTTTTAGATTTGGCTATTGATACCCAAATTGAAAGTCTCTATGATCAGTTATTTCCCCTTGTTCCAACCTCCTCAAATAATCAGAGTTGGTTGAAGGATAAGCTAGTGGATATTGCCCATCAGTTCCATAATTCAGGCCCAAAACAGCGAAGTATTTGAACTTCACAACATTTCAAAGCCCTAAAATGACTTCGAAATAGATCCGATATAATTATTCTCAAACCCGATAAAGGGTTGGGTGTGGTTGTGATGGACAAATGTAGATTACAAAAACAAGATGATGTCCATCCTTAGCGATGAAATTAAATTTATGGCGGATGTTCCATCAGACTACCTTAGAAAATTAGAATGTAAAGTAACATCTAGTCTGATGAAACTCTTGAATATCAATGTTATCAACAAGGAAGAATTCGCTTCCTTCAAACCAATTGGGTCTGAGCTACCTAATCTGTATGGATTGCCTAAAATTCATAAAACAGATAATCCTTTACGTCCTATACTCTCCATGTTCCGTTCACCTACACATAAAGTGGCGAAATGGTTAGCAAAAACTTTAATTCCTATTCGAAATGATTTATGTAAGTTTTCTTTAAAAGATACTTTTGAACTTGTTAATTATGTCAGGGATATTAATATCAAAGATAATAGGTTGTATTCATCTGATGTCAACTCCTTATTTACTAATGTACCCGCTAATTAAAGCCATTGACATTCTTTGTGACCATATATATTCCAATAATCCTTCTTTCCCTATCCCCTTAACATGTTTGAGAGAGCTGTTATTATTGTGTACTGATAAAGTCCATTTCACATTTGAACGTGAACATTTTCGACAAACAGATGGTGTGGCTATGGGAAGTCCCTTAGGACGATTGCTAGCTGATATTTACATGTCACACATTGAAGGCTTGACCGGCGATCTCATCAATAAAGTTACTCTCTATAAAAGATATGTTGATGATACAATCATATGTGAGAAGCATGAAGATGTCACATGTTTGTTAGAAAGACTTAACATTGTACAAAACAACATAAGCCTAACATGTGAAGAAGAGAAAGAAAACTGTCTGCCATTCTTGGATATACTCATAAGTCGTAGAAATGATGGTTCAATAAAACTGTCGATCTACAGGAAACCTACTTGGACAGGTCAGTATTTAAGTTTCCATAGCTTTTGTCCAACCCAATACAAGCGAGGTTTGGTAACTTATCTATTTAACAGGATCCAGTGTATTTGTAAGGAAGACTCAATGGATGGTGATATCAAATTACTAATGGGAACATTAGTGGAAAATGGATATCCATTGAAGTTCATAAACCGCTGCAAAAATCAGTAAGGATTCAAACCTAATCTGTACTCTCTTTCGAAGAAATGTGTTTACATCGCGTTACCATACAGAGGAGAATCTAACAGCATAATATTAAAACGAAGGTTAAGGTCTGGTGTTAGCAAAACGTACTATGCAGCTAAGCTTATCATAGCTGAGACGACCAAACACCTACTGCAACATAGACCTCAACGCTGTATAAACGACTGTGTCACATCCCACTGTGTGTATAAATTTACATGTATGTGTGTGTGGACAAACATACATAGGGAGGACCGATCGTGATATGCACTTGAAGGTAGGGGAACATGTTCCAAAATGGCTATGAAAGCACCTGGATTCACAAACACCGATATGCGCAGCTGGCAGACAACCATCATCCGCACCCATTGCAAAAACATATCATTGATAAGAGTCACAGGATTGATATCAAAACAGCCTTTACAATTTTGTATAGAAACTGTCAAGGGTGTATACTTAAGTTTGTTGAGGCGCTGGCCATAAATAAATTTAACCTCCCATTGAGTGTGTGCAAAAACAGTTTGTCCTTGGGTTAAACTTACCTTGGTAGTGTTTATTATATAACCAAGATTGTCTTCAAGTCTTATCTTTTCTACTTTCCCTCTCATTATCTTTCTTATCATTGAATTCCTTTATGTTATATTTGTCCTTCCCCCACTTCCAGTTTTCTTATGTAATAGTGTCTTAACAAGTAAATGTGTGTAGGGGATCAGATTGTTCGAAATGTATATCGCTAATACATCACATATTGTTCAGATAATCTACGTCTTCTAATTACATTATCGAAATTCATAAAAGGGACTAACTGTTTCAAATAGTTAATAGTACTTACGCAGACTTAATAAGAAAACAAGGTGTATATTCAGATGAATAATAATGATAACATAACACATAACATGAACACATAGTTCGCTGTCGATACTTTCAAGTAGATTAACTCATCACAAATAATCCTATTCACATACATCATCATATTTTCTTATTGTCATTAAAGTTAGTTTCTCTAGAAATTGTTTGAATAGAATATGCTGATGGAAAGAATTTTGACTAATTGACATTTCGAATAAAGTACCATAATGCTTCATTTCAACCGCTGATAGAAACTTCATTTAACTAATAATGAATGAAGATTTGAAACAGAACCCTTAAACTGATGGTTTCTTCCAATCTACTCCAATCTCCAAAATACCTAATTCACACACATAAGTGTTAAACTTGAGCATTATGCTAGGATGTAACTCCATATTTGATTTGTTAACGCGGAAGGACGGCAGGACCAGACGAATTAACTCCTCAGGTATACAAGGATGGTGGTGCAGTGCTCTTAATCAGGATAATGGAAGTGTTAACTAGTATATGGGAGTCAAACACGATCCCCACTGACTGGTCTAAATCACTGATAATCACAGTCTTCAAGAAAGGTGAGAAGTCCTCTTGTAATAACCATAGAGGAATCAGACTGATGAACACGGTGTTCAAGATCCTAGGTTCTATAATTCTCCAATGCCTGAGTGGAGCTCGGGAACAGCAAGCCGAAGAAAACCAAGCAGGCTTTACACCCGGTCGTCGGTGCATCGACCAAACATTCACACTGCGCCAGGTTCTGGAACACAGACACGCTTACCGATGCCAGACACTAGCTGTATTTGTCGACGTGAAGGCGGCATTTGACTCCACTGATGGAGGAGTCTTATGGCAATGTCTCTCACTGAAAGGCGTGCCGAGCAAGTACATCACCTTATTGAAACCTCTCTACTCGAACAATTGTGGGCTTGTTACAGCCTATGGTGAGATGTCAGGTGAGCTGAACTCATCAAGTGGTGTCCGTCAAAGGTGCGCACTCTCTCCATTCTTATTCAATTTCACCACAGATATTCTTATGGAGGTCTCCCTCTCGTCACCTGATTACACAGACATTGACCTAATCACAGGAGAATTCTCATTAGACCTAGAATATGCAGATAACATTGTCCTGTTAGGTGAAGATGCTGACAAGATGCAGAGTTTCCTGGAGACTGAGTGGCAATTTGAGAATGCTTGCGATATGTTTCTCACCACCCAAACGGAAATTAATGCTCCAGGATTGGTTCTCAACGATGCCACAGACAATAATAGACAGTGTAGTGATTGTGTCCGCCACTTCACTTAACTTGGAAGCAGGATCAGCCCTACTCTGCTAACTCAGTTGACGATGAAATCTTTGCACGGATACAAAAGGCTCGATTGACTTTTGCCAATTTACGCCACCTATGGCGCTGCCATGACATCCGATTGTCTAGTAAGAGTGGCGTGTACTGCACAACACTCCTCTCTGTTCTACTCTATGGCTGTGAAACATTGCCATCGAAGGCGGAAGACATGTGAAGGCTTCAGGCGTTTGACTACCGTTACCTTCATAGTATCGACCGTACTCCGTGGTGTCACCACGTGAGTAATGCAGACGTCAGGTATAGAGTTTTAGGGAGAAGAGGTGAATCATTTGATGAGGTTATGAACCTTGATCAACTGACATGGGTGGTCGGGACACGTGTCACGTATGCCTAGTCACCGTCTGCCTCGTCACACAATGTTGTCCGAAGAAGCTTCAGGCTGGGAAAAGGCTCGAGGTGGCCAGACTGGCACCAATGTATGAAGTGATAGCAGGCAGCCTTGTCTTATTCCTTCCTGTCTTCACTTCAAAGGCATCATTGAGCTTTCCATTATAGACCACTTGGCATGTGGCGTCTTCATATAGCTGTCGAATGAGGTTGATAAAGGTTTGTGGCACTAATACGTAGTGCTGAAGCAACTGCCTGCCAAATTACCTCTCGGTCGACGCCATCGAAGGCCCCTTCAAAGTCGATAGACTTGAGGTAGAGAGTTGACTGCCACTCTATACTCTGTTCTATCACGATGCGTAGAGTGGAGTTGCAATTTGATCCCCACATGACTTGTTTTTACTGAAGCGAATCCAGCCAGTCGGTTCCGGTCGTAATTTTGAATCCAGTGCATCTTTTAGTCTCTCCACGATGATGCGGCTTAATATTTTGATTGGGATGGACAGCAGCGTGATTTCTTGCCAGTTCTTGTAAAGACTTATGTCTCCGTTCTTTGCAAGTTTTACAAGATAGCCCTTTTTCCAATCAATTGGCAGGTACCTTTCCTTCCTTCCAAACCCTCTACAGTAGTGGTGTAAGCATGTCCGCTGTTGTATCTGCGTCTGTATTCAGTGCTTCTAGTGGGATTCCATCTGGTCCTGCTGCTTTCCCGCATTTCAGCAGTCCTATGGCATTCACGACTTCACTTCTGCTTTCGTCGGAGGGCCTGTGTTCACTGGTAGCTCTCTCGTGACTGGTGGTATTTCCAAATAAAGTCCAGGTGGTGGTTGATTCAAGAGTTTTTTGAAGTGGTCACCCCACTGTTTCCTTTGTTTCTCCTCTTTGCTAACTAGCTTTCCTTCACTATCTTTCATTGGTTTCGTCTGCGTTGATCTCTTCCCGGATAGTAACCTGGTTATTTGATATAATGTTGTCAGGTCCCCCCTATCAGCAGCCTCTTCTGCTTCGCTTCAGCATAGGAACGAGAATTACAAGCGTCAGGAACAACAACTAATGCCCGTTGCATAACAGGTGGCTCTACTGCTCCAGTGGGCTAATCGGTAACACTCTGGTATTCGAAGAGATGAGTACTGGGAGCAACATCATTCACTGGGGTGCATGGAATTTCAGCTGCCCACTGCCAAATAGGATAATCCAAGCATCCGAGATTCAATCACTACCCACCAAATAGACTACAACATAATGAAGATCTACGCAGTATCAAGGCATCCGCACACGAAAGCATCCGTCAACAATAATCGGACAATTCCATCCACACTAATGACCTCATAGTTACCACTCATCAGTTGCACTTAGACAGTATGCGATAACTGTGCAATGACAGATTTATGCTATTTACACTGGCTCACCCATCTCTCCATTTCACTTCATATCCTCCCTCATCTAGTATCAGTTACGGCGATACGCTTAAACAACGACTACTTCAAAAAGTCTAACAAATCATCAATACAATGGTTACACTACCTAGTTACGCTTGACATCCATCTGGTTGCTCACATGGTAGACTACAGCATCTTGGCAGGTCCCATTCCTACCACAAACAACATTCCCATTCCTACTTATCTCATCATTCAATCACCACTTCATTTAACTTCAACGCACTTTCTTTCATCCCCACATTCAACCACAATTACACACAACACTCTTTCAAACTGACTCCAGTTCCATGAATGTCTCACTTTACTACTGTAACATAGACGGATTATACAAAACACAATTCAGTTGCTTTCAACTTTAGACTATCACGATGAATACATTATACATACTTTAAGATGTTCATTTATCAAATGGCACATCCATCAATCATGAAGTTATAACTTCATTCCTACAACCTGTTCGTCTCTATCCATCTCACCTCCACTCTTTCTATCATCGATTACAGTGGATTCACTCACTTTCGTCAAAACATACATCTCTCTACTCACGTCTACACTGAACAATCACTCAACAATATTCTCAGTCGTGACAAATAATTGAAATCATATGATGTCTCCCAATAGTTACTCAAAGCGCGATCCTAAAACAGTATTATTAGTAGGATTTCAGTAGGGATAATGAAATAGGACAAAAACTAATCTCTCGCATACTATGTAACAAGAATATGAGTGTTTCAAAGATTATCAACAATGACGGAACAAAACATTACTCTCATCCTTAAAACAGAACAACACCCTGATACAAAACATAATACGAAGGAGAAGAGAGACAATCATCACCACATTCCATCACTACACTATCACTATTATCATTATTATTTTCACCTTACGTTCCTACTCGAACACACAGCTTCAGTAGCACACATCTATCACACTCTATTCTCTACACGCTTTTCAACCTGCCTCCACAAATACCCACAATCTCTCATTTCTTCCTCACACACCACTTCCTCCATATCACCACCACCCCCACCCCCCCATCTCCAACGCCCAACTCCTCATTTCCCATAAGTATTCCACTCAACAGCCTGGTATCGCCTCACCTGGTGCGTGATATCCACAATCCGCCTTCTCAGTCTATACTCAATAAAATCCATCTCCACTTTCTTCTCCTGCATATATGTTAGCTCATAGGTTCTTGCGTCCTTGCTTCCTTCCAACAGTCAGTCACTTGTTACTTCTTCCTCATTCTTATCATTCTCGTCATCTGATCTCCAGTATCGAGTGAGCGTAGAAGGCAGCTCTTCATGAATGTCGACACTATACACACAACCGTAATTACACTACACCACTCATAATCACTGTCATTTGTGCCTTCCTTCACTCCCCAACTCACAACTTCACATATCACGACTAATATACAACATACCATTCACATCACCATTGACAAATCTTCAACACTCAATTCATAATACAAATCTGTACACACTCTCTCTCTCTCTCCTCCCACACACACACACACCACAACAACAACACCAAGAAGAACAACAGAAACCAGATCAAACTACTTCACTCAAACACACAAACATTATCCATACATTTCATCAAACAACAAACCACATCCATTCATAATCCCCTTCTCGAAATTACTCTCACTTATGTAGGTATCACTCAACAACCGTCGACAAATTATAAACAAAACAAAAACGCTTTCGCTAAAACAACCATTCACAGCACACACACACACTCAATTATATACTAATACATATATCCATATCAGAGCAACTATAATCTCTCGATTATATAACAAGCAATTCTGGGATTCTCACTCACATGGTCAGACACCACACCCCCCACCCACACACACACATGTGTAAATCTATACACATTTGTATCACCACTCAATTAGCTCACTCAATCCTCTAATCTCCTCTACCTAATGAATCAACAAACCACAGGATACATTTACTCCTCTCCCCCCCCCCACCTCCCCACTTCATTTCCCTTCCCGAGCATAGAAACGCAAAATTCCGTTAAGTATTAATTCGAAAATGCATAAACACTTTAATCCTTGAAAATCTCCACTGGAAATTCCTTCGTATACCCAACTCAAAACGCATATGCATCACCTAACAACCTGATAGGCGGTTGCACACGAAATTTATAACACAACGAAATATTCCACACCACCACCCACCCTGTTCTGCATCATCAACCATAATCTCCATACACTCATCAGAATCAACCACAAAAGTATTTCTGATCTTCACACGGAATTACAACAAATTGAAATGTTATAATGCACATCAAACTGGTACATACCTACACACATCATGACAATATACTAAACTCCACTGACTGACTCTTTATGATACCAACCAATCGTGTAGATCGAAGTAACTCCAACAGGATTCCATGTGTAGACTATCTTACCGTAAGTTGAATGCTTACGCCTATCATTCTACATTAGAATCAGAAAACGTTCACTCCAACAACTTCAACGGTGACTAATGAATATTCACACAGAGAGAAACATGAGAATATCTTCTTGCCTATAAGTCAGTTGGGATGATACACTTGATATCTCAGTCAATTACATTTTAATAACGAACGACTCATTAAATTAGGTGCACGAACACTTCAATGCTTCCACAGAGGTTAGTCCACTATCATATTTGCAATTGTACAGTTCGAAGACAGATATAAGAATGTTCGTAAATGCTTTCTTCAACTATCATCTGAGAAAACATACAAATGTCAGTTGAAAATCATCACCTGAACAACGTCAAACGGTCATTGATGAAAACCATCTATTTACCTTATACAATATCAATAGCGCTATATCTCTTGCAACTTCACAATAATGGTGGCTGACTAATACACTGGAGATCTGTAAAATAAACGGAACAAATAATGAACAACACAGATTGCTAGATCATAAAGAAGGCAGGTAAATCTAAACCAATCTGATTGTCAAATCCATGTCTACTTTATCAGTTGATGAGCGTCATATGCTCACTTCTTGATCAATCCACACACAAACGATGAGTCACGCAACGTTTTGCTGCTCATTGTCCGCGTATATCATCTCAGCCGAACCACTCTACCACAACGTCACATCATCTATACAAAACGAAAATAAAACAGTCGACTAGTTAGCTAGCTAACTGCCAGCCAACCAACCAACCAACGGTCGATCGATCAACCAAAACATGTTCTTCAACTAAGCCAGCTAATATAATCATCAATTATGTCACCAATTAAATGGTCATTTATTTTAAAACGAGTTTCAGAATGAAAAACTTTCAACTTCTAAATATCAGCTGATAATACCTATGAAATAGATGACAGAGTGACAGTTGGTTCTTTGTTCGCCGAAAAGGGAAACAGATGATGATGATGATGATGATGACGGTGACGATGTGTCCAAATCGGAACACCCACACTCACTGGCCCACATTATGGACATCTATATGCACAGAGAACATACTCACAGTTCTTATTCCTCTACTTATCCTGGTTTACCTACATATTCAATCATTCTGTAACCATTTGTCAAATCAATGATGAAAGACAACTATTATTTATTCATTAAGTGGAAAATTTACACTCTCACCTACTACCTCTACCTCTCCCTATCATCATCATCATATTGTCAATCCCATCTGTCCAGTACAATTAGTCAGTTAGTTAATTAGTTAATTAGTTCACTAATTCAATAACAACACCAATGACAAATTCCATGTCTACCTGTCTCCCGTTGACATAACTAACTCATGCAGCCAGTCAAGAATTCTCCCAACTTCCATTGTAACCAATAACTAATTAACTAACCAACTCATTCAATGAGTTAGTATATTGTGAGTACTTTGCATCTGAACGTTGAGGATTTTCATAGATATATCTGACAATGAATGATTTGCCAGTTTATCACTACACTAATATACAATACAACATGCCAAACACAGATGTATATTTATTCAGATATCGCTTGATTTGCTTCCCACTCACTCACTCACTCACTCACACTCACTCACATCACTCACACTCACTCACACACACTCACTCACTCACCCACTCACTCACCCACTCACTCACACACTCACTCATCCACTGACTCACTCACTCACTCAATCACTCACTCATCAATCACTCACTCACTCACTCACTCATTCACTCACTCACTCAATCACTCACTCACTCACTCACTCAATCACTCACTCACTCACTCACTCACTCACTCACTACTTACTCACTCACTCAATCACTCAATCACTCACTCACTCACACACTCACTCACTCACCCACTCACTCACCCACTCACTCACACACTCACTCATCCACTGACTCACTCACTCACTCATCACTCACTCACTCACTCAATCACTCACTCTACTCACTCAACCTCACCACTCATCCTCACTCACTCACTCACTCACTCTGCAACTCACTCACACTCACTCACTCTGCAAGTCACTCACTCACTCACTCACTAACTCACTCAATCACTCACTCAATCACTCACTCACTCACTCACTCATCCCAACAGGTTGTCTCACTTACTTCCAACCTGATTTGAAGTCAACTTCAAAAATATAGTTGCCAAGTAGTTGCACTAAAGTAATCCGACTGTCCAACCAACCGGCTACAAATGACAACTATATCAAAAACAATAACAACAACAGTAGGTCGATAGAACAATACTCATATTAATGTAGGTAAATAATCGTGTGTAGCAGGCACAGAGAGGAAAGAAGAGGGAGATTATAAATCACATCTACTCAGAACATCAAGATGCCTCAAAACAAAAGTTATATAATGAATAAATCTCTTACACTGTCACACATTCCACCTACAGTCATCCACTTCAACAACTCACCAATAATCCATTCTCCTTCAACAAAGTAAAGAACGTCACATTTTCGACAAAACGATATATTCTGATATTCAAAGTGGTCGCAGGAACTTCACAAGCTACCACAAAAACTAAATTGATCCCATACATTCTCCTACACCAATGTCATCCTACCCCTCTCTTCAAATTCAACAAAACCAATTCGTCTACGAAATATTCAAAGTGTCCAGTTACACAACACCCCTCACAAACCACGCATATCCTCCATTGTAGATACAACCCAATATTTACACTTATCTCACATCATCACAATTCTACCATCCAATATACACAATCCACAACAACACACATACACAGACACAAGCTTAAATCTCTCCTTCCTCTTCCCTAGAACTCATTTCAACCAATCTACTACCACACTTCCTCGAAACACCTCACAAATCATACAACACTGTCACACCACATCTCCATCTCATCCTATCAAACATCATGAGAGAAGGAGGCATCAAGTCATAGTCAATAAATATATTCAGTAGAACCTGAGATTTTCATTCCACAAGAAATCTCATCAAAATATATATTACTGTCATTCATCCATCAATTCCCATGTCATTCTATCAAGATGAATGCATACACGGACTTTCTTCACACACTTTCTATCACATAAATTATAAGAGATTCATATAAATACACTCAATCAAAGTCTACAATAATCCATCTTTCCACCCTCTCCAAATAAATACACAATACAAAATAACCATCATCATCATCATCATGACATTTTTTTAGTAATGTGAAGTCAATTTCACTTAGCTAAGAAGTATAGACAATAGGAAGGAGTGGCAATTGACAAGTTATCAGTCAAATATTCAACAGGAGAGTGAAGATATATGTGACAGGGAAGAGATGAATGAGATAAATGCTCATTCATATCAACTTCATTTGCATGAAAGCACATGATATATTCAATCATGCACCAAGTGGAATGTATTTGGATAGATCTATTCGAACGGTGATGATGATGATAATAATAATAGAATGAGTCTGGTGTTATGTCAGTCATTTTCGTTGCAAAATGTTCGAGCATTAACCTACATAGATCTGTGATGAATATGCGATAGGATTGAATAAACGTCATGCATTGAAACTATGCAGTTTGAGTACTCACCAACTCCCTCTCTCTCCACCTTTCAAACCATCTTTTTCTCCAACACACTTCAGTTGCTCTTTAACCTTACTGTTTCATATCAGTCAGGATGAATATGAGACCTGACATCACCACGTAACAGTGCAGGTTGCCACACCCAATATCACCAACTCAAGGGAGATGGCATCAAGTTGAATGACTCAGAAATAGGAAGGAAAGTAACCGATATTCATTATGATGCTATCATTAATCTGAAATCAGTTTGGAAATCTACTGCACTGCTCTGCACCCAGCATAAAGCGTGAACAACATCCGGATTTCAGATATGCATATCAGTTCACTGCTTCTGTATGGTTCTGAGACTTGGCGCGTTACGACAAGTATTTCCAACAAACTATAGACATACATGAACACCTGTCGCCTACACTGGCTCAGTACTCAAGATGAAGATCAGAAGGCCAGAAAGAATAAGGAAGGAGGAACTATGGCCTGGCAACGAACCAACCAACCAACCAAGAACCTATCACCTAACAAATATGCAGGAGAAGAAAGTGGAGATGGGTTGTATTGAACATATACTGAGAAGACCATTCTGGGATATCATGAGTCAGGCCAGTCCGTCAAGTGGAACCCCAACGCAAAACGACGAGTTGGGTGTCTGAGGTGAGGATGACATGGAGGAGATGGTGTGTGAGGAAGAAATAAAAGCTTCTGGGTAGTCTTGGAGTCAGGTTAAAAAGACTTCGGAGAAGAGAGTGAAACGGCGACGGTAATGAGATTGATTCTCATCTGTATCACTCACAATCTTCAATCACTGATATCGTTTGTCATAGGAATTGTAACTGGGTAGTTCACATTTCACTGAACGGTTCAGAACACCAGATTAAGAAATCATGAACTGAAGTTGATGGCACAGTCATACATACACAGCCTACACTGCAAACACAATAATGCCTAACTTCTGTCTCCATGTTTATTGTTTCCCACCTCCACTCAATCATCTGACAATTATAGAACTTAGACAGCGTGTTCATCAGGCTTATTCTCGTGTAGTTATCACAAAAGGAATTATCCTCTTTCTTGTGGATTAGGACAGTCAGTGATTGAGACCAGTCACAGGGGAGTTGTATCTGATTACTCCAATCACCATCAACGGGAGAAACTTAAAGGAAGTAACCTCCTTCAACTATCTAGGCAGCACTGTTTCAACTACAGGCGACACAGGCACAGACGAGGATGTCAAAACCAGTCAGAATCGGAAAAGCAAGACAGGCGTTCATTAGCCTGAAACCAGTGTGGAGATCTGCTGCACTGCACTCAGCATGTGGAACAACATCCGGATTTTCAACACCAACCTAGTCAAGTCAGTGCTCCTGTCTGGTTCAGAGACTTGGCGCGTCACGAAAGGGATTTCCAACAAACTACACATATTCATTCATCAACATTTGCCTACGCTGGCTCGTTACTGAAGATCAGATGGCCAGAATAACAAGAATCAGCAACAAGGAACTCTGGAAGCGAACCAATTAAGAACCTATCACCCAACAAATATGCATTGGAAGGAAGTGGAGATGCAGTGTATTGGACATACACTGAGAAGTCCGACTGGGGACATCACGCGCCAGGCCAGTTGCTCGAATGGAACCCCGATGGGAAGCGACGAGTTGGGCGTCCCAGCTGTGGGTGACATGGAGGAGATCGTGCAAAGAGGAAATGAGAGCTTCTGGACTGTCGTGGAGCCAGGTTCAAAAGATTTCAGAGAACAGAGCGCATTGAAGACGTGCTACTGAAGCCCTATGTTCCATTAGGAACCCAAGGGACAAATAATAATAAATAAATAAACTATGTACCAGCCAACTCTTCAGTTAACCTGTTCAATACTTAACCACCATCCTTCTCAATTACTTACCGTACCAGTCGGTCTCACTAAGCTGACCTCAATCTCCCTACATCACTTACATCTTTCTCCACTTCCACAAGTTTTGTAAACCTTATCTTACTCGATATGTTCTTCTCATCATCATCAAAGAAATCTGTCTAGTCACTACCTTCATCATGGCGTCAGTCCACACATCTCATCAAAATATCTTATTTCGTCATCCACTCATAATTTTTAACACATCATCATGATACTTAGCCTTCTTCCCCATAAATTCCTTTCACCTACAATCAATTCAGTCTAGTTCTCAATGTTCTTCTAATCAGTTGCTTTATCTCTACATAAATTGATGACATCAACGCTAGTTTCAAAGTATTCCTAACAAACAATTGTTCACTGACAGTTTCATATTTCAGGCGGAGAAAATATTGACAACATCATCAATAATCAACCTATACTGCATACATTTATGCCACTCTATCAATTTGCATCAAATTACAAATACAAACATATGAAGAGCCAATGTGGATGTCGAAACTATTTCATAACATGAACACATAGTTCGCTGTCGATACTTTCAAGTAGATTAACTCATCACAAATAATCCTATTCACATACATCATCATATTTTCTTATTGTCATTAAAGTTAGTTTCTCTAGAAAATGTTTGAATAGATGGTGCTGATGCTGATGGAAAGAATTTTGACTAATTGACATTTCGAATAAAGTACCATAATGCTTCATTTCAACCGCTGATAGAAACTTCATTTAACTAATAATGAATGAAGATTTGAAACAGAATCCTTAAACTGATAGTTTCTTCCAACCTACTCCAATCTCCAAAATACCTAATTCACACACATAAGTGTTAAACTTGAGTATTATGGCAGGATGTAACTCCATATTTGATTTGTTAACGCGGAAGGACGGCAGGACCAGACGAAATAACTCCTCAGGTATACAAGGATGGTGGTAAGGTGCTCTTAATCAGAATAATGGAAGTGTTAACTAGTATATGGGAATCAAATACGATCCCCACTGACTGGTCTAAATCACTGATAATCACAGTCTTCAAGAAAGGTGAGAAGTCCTCTTGTGATAACCTCAGAGGAATCAGACTGACGAACACGGTGTTCAAGATCCTAGGTTCTATAATTCTCCAACTCCTGAGTGGAGCTCGGGAACAGAAAACCGAGGAAATCCAGGCAGGCTTTACACCCGGTCGTCGGTGTATCGACCAAACATTCACAATGCGCCAGGTTCTGGAACATAGACACGCTTACCGATGCCAGACAATAGCTGTATTTGTCGACGTGAAGGCGGCATTTGACTCCGTTGATCGAGAAGTCTTATGTCAATGTCTCTCACTGAAAGGCGTGCCGAGCAAGTACATCACCTTATTGAAACCTCTCTACTCGAACAATTGTGGGCTTGTTACAGCCTATGATGAGATGTCAGGTGAGCTGTACTCATCAAGTGGTGTCCGTCAAAGGTGCGCACTCTCTCCATTCTTATTCAATTTTATCATAGATATTCTTATGGAGGTCTTCATCTCGTCACCTGATTACACAGACATTGACCTAATCACAGGAGAATTTTCATTAGACCTAGAATATGCAGATGACATTGTCCTGTTAGGTGAAGATGCTGACAAGATGCAGAGTTTCCTGGAGACTGAGTGGAAATTTGAGAATGCTTGCGATATGTTTCTCACCACCCAAACGGAAATTAATGCTCCAGGATTGGTTCTCAACGATGCCACAGACAATAATAGACAGTGTAATGATTGTGTCCGCCACTTCACCTAACTTGGAAGCAGGATCAGCCCTACTCTGCTAACTCAGATGCCGATGAAATCTTTGCACGGATACAAAAGGCTCGATTGACTTTTGCCAATTTACGCCACCTATGGCGCTGCCATGACATCCGATTGTCTAGTAAGAGTGGCGTGTACTGCACAACACTCCTCTCTGTTCTACTCTATGGCTGTGAAACATGGCCATCGAAGGCGGAAGACATGTGAAGGCTTCAGGCGTTTGACCACCGTTACCTTCATAGTATCGACCGTACTCCGTGGTGTCACCACGTGAGTAATGCAGACGTCAGGTATAGAGTTTTAGGGAGAAGAGGTGAATCATTTGATGAGGTTATGAACCTTGATCAACTGACATGGGTGGTCGGGACACGTGTCACGTATGCCTAGTCACCGTCTGCCTCGTCATACAATGTTGTCCGAAGAAGCTTCAGGCTGGGAAAAGGCTCGAGGTGGCCAGACTGGCACCAATGTATGAAGTGATAGCAGGCAGCCTTGTCTTATTCCTTCCTGTCTTCACTTCAAAGGCATCATTGAGCTTTCCATTATAGACCACTTGGCATGTGGCGTCTTCATATAGCTGTCGAATGAGGTTGATAAAGGTTTGTGGCACTAATACGTAGTGCTGAAGCAACTGCCTGCCAAATTACCTCTCGGTCGACGCCATCGAAGGCCCCTTCAAAGTCGATAGACTTGAGGTAGAGAGTTGACTGCCACTCTATACTCTGTTCTATCATGATGCGTAGAGTGGCGTTGCAATTTGATCCCCACATGACTTGTTTTTACTGAAGCGAATCCAGCCAGTCGGTTCCGGTCGTAATTTTGAATCCAGTGCATCTTTTAGTCTCTCCACGATGATGCGGCTTAATATTTTGATTGGGATGGACAGCAGCGTGATTCCTTGCCAGTTCTTGTAAAGACTTATGTCTCCGTTCTTTGCAAGTTTTACAAGATAGCCCTTTTTCCAATCAATTGGCAGGTACCTTTCCTTCCTTCCAAACCCTCTACAGTAGTGGTGTAAGCATGTCCGCTGTTGTATCTGCGTCTGTATTCAGTGCTTCTAGTGGGATTCCATCTGGTCCTGCTGCTTTCCCGCATTTCAGCAGTCCTATGGCATTCACGACTTCACTTCTGCTTTCGTCGGAGGGCCTGTGTTCACTGGTAGCTCTCTCGTGACTGGTGGTATTTCCAAATAAAGTCCAGGTGGTGGTTGATTCAAGAGTTTTTTGAAGTGGTCACCCCACTGTTTCCTTTGTTTCTCCTCTTTGCTAACTAGCTTTCCTTCACTATCTTTCATTGGTTTCGTCTGCGTTGATCTCTTCCCGGATAGTAACCTGGTTATTTGATATAATGTTGTCAGGTCCCCCCTATCAGCAGCCTCTTCTGCTTCGCTTCAGCATAGGAACGAGACATTACAAGCGTCACGGAACAACAACTAATACCCGCTGCATAACAGGTGGCTCTACTTCTCCAGTGGGCTAATCGGTAACACTCTGGCATTCGAAGAGATGAGTACTGGGAGCAACATCATTCACTGGGGTGCATGGAATTTCAGCTGCCCACTGCCAAATAGGATAATCCAAGCATCCGAGATTCAATCACTACCCACCAAATAGACTACAACATAATGAAGATCTACGCAGCATCGAGGCATCCACACACGAACGCATCCGTCAACAATAATCGGACAATTCCATCCACACTAATGGCCTCATAGTTACCACTCATCAGTTTCACTTAGATCGTATGCGATAACTGTGCAATGACAGATTTATGTTATTTACACTGGCTCACCCATCTCTCCATTTCACTTCATATCCTCCCTCATCTAGTATCAGTTACGGAGATCTCCTTAAACAACGACTACTTCAAAAAGTCTAACAAATCATCAATACAATGGTTACACTACCTAGTTACGCTTGACATCCATCTGGTTGCTCACATGGTAGACTACAGCATCCTGGCAGGTCCCATTCCTACCACAAACAACATTCCCATTCCTACTTATCTCATCATTCAATCACCACTTCATTTAACTTCAACGCACTTTCTTTCATCCTACATTCAACCACAATTATACACAACACTCTTTCAAACTGACTCCAGTTCCATGATTGTCTCACTTTACTACTGTAACATAGACGGATTATACAAAACACAGTTCAGTTGCTTTCAACTTTAGACTTTCACGATGAATACATTGCACATACTGCAGGATGTTCATTTATCAAATGGTACATCTATGAATCACGAAGTCATTACTTAATTCTGCAAAACTAGAGAAGGAAGACAAAGCAAACCTTATCTACAAAATAAACTGCAGACACTGCGCAAAAACACTACATCATACAGAGTGGCCGCCGTCTTCGCATCCGTCTACATAAACATCAACTAGCAATGAAAGTATCGCTATGTGTGTAAGACACAGCTTCATCAACAGTGGTAGAAAACGGTAAAAGAGAGGAAGAAGGAATGAGGAAATGCTGAAGTGTGAATCCATCTACACCACCGACATCGATTCTGAGCAGTACCATCTAGAATTTGGAACTATTGGTTTATGCTGTAACATGGACCCCAACCGGTTAGTTCGCGTCTCCTTATGTGACTCAATCTAACAGTCGAGTAATTCATGACCATCTCAAACCTTTTTCTACCCTGAAGCTATTTCAGTGAGAATTGTGCAATGAGGCAGACGGTAACTAGGCTTTCGTAAAGTATCTCACAGCTAATTGTTGGTTACTCACAGTTAACCAGTCTGTTAACGTATATATTCCCAGTTCTCACTGATACTGTAAGTTAAAAAGGTGTACTAACAGTGTTTCATAGTACGATCTCAGGGTGTTTTCTAAACGTTTCGCGATGTGGTAAGACACAGCTTCATCGACAGAATATTGTAACCGACAATCAATTCATTCATACAATAGGTTAACATCAATCCCCCATGTGTTGAATGGTGTTATGTTCTCTGGGTTGGATTGTTTAATCGTGGAATTTTCGTTGTTATTCTACAGAACAACATCAGCACAAACATCAGACAGAGTGGTCGCCCTCTTCGCATCCGTCTACATAAACATCAATTTCCAATGAAGTCTTATAACATATCTTTACTCATATCAATTCAGACGGACAACTGTTAACATGAATTTAACTGGGAAAATATCAAAATCCTGACTAGAAAGAGGTCAGTCAGTCAGTCAGCAATCAACAAACATATTGACATTGACCCAATCTACCAATCAATAAGAAACAGCAAGAAGGTCAAATCTCAGGTCATCAGTACAACCAATTGAAGAAAATATGGAGACAACGATAAGACTTTGGCAGAAACAGCCAATCACACACAAAGTCAACTGGACAAGCTACTAAATAAATTGTGAACAAAACCTCACAGTTCACTTCCCTAAATTTGGCCTCAAGACGTTGTCTGGAATGACAATGAAATCTCTACGATTAAACAATACACCTCTGAAAACACAACAATATCAAAACTGTTGTGGTTTTTTTCTCAGTAAAATAGCTGCTACCTTGACGTGGTGGTCGGGCTTGCATATCACAATGACCCAACGAGCTATGCTGGTGGAACGCTTGTTCCCTCGAGGTCCTACCATACCAGAAAGGTCTGTTGGGTAGTGGTTAGACGAAAAGCAGTTACCGTTATAGTGTAAATTGCTACACTATGATGGGGGTCTGAGGGCGAAGTCGTACTGCTGCTAGCTGGATGGGGTGTGACAGCAGTAAGGTGTTTCCCTTGGATGACCAGCAGTGCCAAGCTGATGCTGCCTTCTCAGTGGAAGGGGGGGTTAGAAAAGGTCGGCCCCAAAAATAACACACTCCACCACGCCCCACGGTCTGCCGGGCCGGCGGTGTTGGTTCACTTGTCGTTTCCTTTCGACCATCCGGCCCCAAAAATACAAAAATTCAAAATAATCATACTCAAAAGGCTGGGTGTGACAGGCCTCAAGCAGATGTCCGATGGGCTCTGCGGTCACACAAATCTCTTTCAGGTACCTTAAGAAGAAATAGCCTTCCACGGTGTGGGCAGCCGGGAAGTGTCAACCGCCCTCACAACTCTGTCAGCACCCAAGTTTCTTCTGACTGCTATCCTCCTCCTCCATCATTACCTTCTAATCTTCCTTCACGTCTCTTAATTAATGATGCTGCATCATCTTCAATTTCTCCTACCTCTGCAGCCTTCGACAACGATCTGAGTCCACAGAACAGTGTCCCTGGTCTCCTTAAACCACGCTCCAAATTACATATTGGAGCCTTCAATGTCCGCACCCTCCGTCAAATTGGCCAACAGGCTTCGTTGGCAAAGACTCTAGCAACTCGAGGCATGGATGTGTGCTGTGTTTGTGAGACACGCATACAGGACCCAAGTGTGGTTATTCACCTGACCTCTCCTGACCAATCTGGTGAATCTGCAAAATTCACCCTTCGAGTTTCTGGAGATTCGATAGCTAGCTCTCGTGGTCTTGCAGGTGTAGGTATAGCATTAAGCACCAGGGCAGAAAACTCACTACTAGACTGGATCCCAGTTGATAGTCGCCTCTGCGCTATGAGGCTGAACGGCACAGTGAGAACTAAAAGGAATAGTGAGACTCGCCGTTGTCTCTTTGTAATCTCTGCTTACGCACCCACTGACTGTAGTTCGGATGAAGTGAAGGACGAGTTCTACCATAAACTGTCTAACCTCCTCTCGAAAGCCAAACGTTCGGACGTAGTGGTTGTTGCAGGTGACCTCAACGCACAGGTGGGTAGACTGAGTGAGGCAGAAAGGCACTTAGGTGGCACTTTCGGAATCCCAGCTGAACGTACAGATAACGGTGATCGCCTATTACAACTATGCTCAGATAACCGCCTATTTTTAGCCAGCACAAATTTCAGACATAAAGAAAGGCACTGTCTGACCTGGCGTCCACCGAGCTCGACTCAGCGATGGACACAGATAGACCACATTGCTATTAGTCATCGCTGGAGAGGATCGGTGGAAGACTGCCGCTCCTTCTGGAGTACGTGTTTGGACAGCGATCATGCGTTGGTCCGAGCACGTATATGCCTGCGTCTCAATGGACGTAGAAAAAATTTGGCAACAAAACCACTACGAGTTCTGCTGGACAACGAAAACACCAAAGCCGTGTTCAGTGAGAAGTTGGCTAGGCAGTTATCGGAACAAAAGACTGTCACTCATCCAGAAGAAGCTTGGTGCCATCTTCAGTCTACTGTAAAAGCAGCACTGGAGACTGTAGCCGACTCCAAGATAATGGCTAAAAAGAGCCAGTGGATATCAGCAGCTTCTTCCAAACTAATGGATGCACGTGAATGCATCCCTGCAGGCTCTGAGTACAATGAAGAGCGAGCGCAACTTAAAAATAAACTGACGAAAAGTCTGCGCAACGATCGTGAACAGTGGTGGGCAGCAAAGGCTAAAGAGATGGAAAAGGCAGCGGCGATCGGTAACAGTAGACAGTTATTTAGACTTATTAAGGAGACTGGGGGGAAATGGTCAACAACAGTTAGTGAGGTTATAGCGGAGAAGGACGGATCGGCGATTCACTCGCAGGGAAGGCGACTGGGACGATGGGCAGAACACTTTGAGGAACAGTTTAACTGGCCTCCAGCCACCATTGCGCTGCCCGCTATCCAGTCGGACCCTGAATGGGACATAGAGACAGGTCCCCCAACACTAGAAGAAGTTGAGAAAGCGGTAGGTAGCCTGAAACGGGGAAGGGCAGCAGGACCAGACGGACTACCTGCTGAGGTATACAAGAATGGTGGTAGAGTTCTCTTAGTCAGGCTAACGGAAGTGTTAGCCAGTATATGGGAATCAAATACGATCCCCTCCGACTGGTCTAAGTCACTCATCATCCCAGTCTTCAAGAAAGGCGAGAAGTCCTCTTGTGATAACCACAGAGGAATCAGCCTGACAAACATAGTGTCTAAGATCCTAAGTTCTATAATTCTCCGACGCCTGAGTGGAGCTCGGGAACAGCAAGCCCGAGAAAACCAGGCAGGCTTTAGACCTGGCCGTGGATGTATCGACCAAATATTCACACTGCGCCAGGTCCTGGAACATAGGCATGCTTACAGACGCCCGACAATAGCTGTATTTCTCGACCTGAAGGCGGCATTTGACTCCGTTGATCGAGAAGTCTTATGGCAGTGTCTGTCACTGAAAGGCGTGCCTAGTAAGTACATCACCTTATTGAAAGCTCTCTACTCGAACACTTGTGGGCATGTTAGAGCCTATGGTGAGTTGTCCAGGGAGCTATACTCATCAAGTGGTGTCCGTCAAGGATGCCCACTATCCCCATTCTTATTTAATTTTATCATAGATATTCTTATGGAGGTTTCCCTCTCGTCACCTAATTACAAAGACGTTGACCGGATCACAGGTGAATTTTCCTTAGATCTAGAATATGCAGATGACATAGTCCTGTTAGGTGAAGACGCTGACAAGATGCAGAGTCTTCTGAACACTTTGAGTGGGAATTTGAGAATGTTTGGGATGCGATTTTCACCACCCAAATGCAAATTTTTGCTCCAGGACTGGTCTTCAGCGGTACCGCGGTTAACAATAGAGAGTGAAGTGGTTGAGTGTGTTGACCACTTCACTTACCTGGGAAGTAGGATCAACCCGGTGGGTTAGTTGCCGATGAGATTTCTGCACGGATACAAAAGGCTCGATTGGCTTTTGCCAATTTGCGCCACCTATGGCGCCGCCGTGATATTCGTTTGTCTATTAAGGGTCGCGTGTACTGCACAGCAGTCCGCTCTGTTCTACTGTATGGCTGTGAAACATGGCCATTGAAAGTGGAAGACATGAGAAGGTTACAGGTATTTGACCACCGTTGCCTTCGTAGTATAGGACGTATTCCGTGGTGTCACCATGTGAGTAATGCAGAAGTTAGGTGTAGAGTTTTAGGGAGAAGAGGTAAGTCAGTCGACGAGGTTGTGAACCTTCATCGACTGAGATGGTTGGGACACGTACTACGTATGCCTAGTCACCGATTGCCTCGTCACACAATGTTGGCTGAGGTGGGTTCAGGCTGGAAAAAGGCCCGAGGTGGCCAGACTAAAACATGGCACCAATGTATGAAGTCTCTGACTGTTGGTTTAAGCCATGTAGGACGATGCAGACTAGGTGGTTGGGGTCCGTGGGACAAGAGGAACCAGTGGTTGGAGACCCTAGGTGATATGGCTCAGAACCGAAGTCAGTGGCGCAGATGTATACACACATTATCCTCATCTTAACAACGCTATACCGAATCTCACTATTTTGTCACTCCTCTTTCCTTTTTTCTCGTACTTTATATTTCTTTTGACTGCATTCACTTATCTTCATCCTTCACCTCACTACCTTTTTACTTGATGTGCTGATATGAGGTGTGGTGGCAACTCGCACCGTTACGCGGTAATGACTGGTCCTATGTTGATAATGATGATGATGATGACAGTATAACATAATACGAAGGAGAAGAGAGACAATCATCACCACATTCCATCACTACACTATCACTATTATCATTATTATTTTTACCTTACGTTCCTACTCGAACACACAGCTTCAGTAGCACACATCCATCACACTCTATTCTCTACACGCTTTTCAACCTGCCTCCACAAATACCCACAATCTCTCATTTCTTCCTCACACACTACCTCCTCAATATCACCACCACCCCCACCCCCATCTCCAACGCCCAACTCCTCATTTCCCAGAACCATTCCACTCAACGGCCTGGTCTCGGCCTCACCTGGTGCGTGATATCCACAATCCACCTTCTCAGTCTATACTCAATACAATCCATCTCCACTTTCTTCTCCTGCATATATGTCAGCTCATAGGTTCTTGCTTCCTTGCTTCCTTCCAACAGTCAGTCACTTGTTACTTCTTGCTCATTCTTATTATTCTCGTCATCTAATCTCCAGTATCGAGTGAGCGTAGAAGGCAGCTCTTCATGAATGTCGACACTATACACACAACCGTAATTACATTACACAACTCATAATCACTGTCATTTGTGCCTTCCTTCACTCCCCAACTCACAACTTCACATATCACGACTAATATACAACACATACCATTCCCATCACCATTAACAAATCTTCAACACTCAATTCATAATACAAATCTGTACACACTCTCTCTCTCTCACACACACACACCACAACAACAACACCAAGAAGAACAACAACAGAAACCAGATCAAACTACTTCACTCAAACACACAAACATTATCCATACATTTCATCAAACAACAAACAAACAACAAACCACATCCATTCATAATCCCCTTCTCGAAATTACTCTCACTTATGTAGGTATCACTCAACAACCGTCGACAAATTATAAACAAAACAAAAACGCTTTCGCTAAAACAACCATTCACAACACACACACACACTCAATTATATACTAATACATATATCCATATCAAGGCAACTATAATCTCTCGATTATATAACAAGCAATTCTGGGATTCTCACTCACATGGTCAGACACCACACACCCCCACCCACACACACACACATGTAAATCCATACACATTTGTATCACCACTCAATTAGCTCACTCAATCCTCTAATCTCCTCTACCTAATGAATCAACAAACCACAGGATACATTTCCTCCCTCCCCCCCCCCCACCTCCCCACTTCATTTCTCTTCCCGAGCATAAAAACACAAAATTCCGTTAAATATTAATTCGAAAATGCATAACCACTTTAATCCTTGAAAATCTCCACTGGAAATTCCTTCGTATACCCAACTCAAAACGCATATGCATCACCTAACAACCTGATAGGCGGTTGCACACGAAATTTATAACACAACGAAATATTCCACACCACCACCCACCCTGTTCTGCATCATCAACCATAATCTCCATACACTCATCAGAATCAACCACAAAAGTACTTCTGATCTTCACACGGAATTACAACAAATTGAAATGTTATAATGCACATCAAACTGGTACATACCTACACACACATCATGACAATATTCTAAACTTCACTGACTGACTCTTTATGATACCAACCGCTCGTCTAGATCGAAGTAACTCCAACAGGATTTAATGTGTGGACTGTCTTACCGTAAGCTATAGAGTATGAGGCATATTCTCACTTATAATGTTTTCAATATCAGACTACACACCATTTTACATCAAATCTGAAAACTTACTTCTCGGTGACTTCAAGGATGAATCATCATCATCATCATCATTATCAACATAGCACCAGGCATTACTGCGTAACCCTCCGAGTTGCCACACCTCATATCACCACATCAAGTAAAAAGGTAGTGAGGCGAAGGATGAAGATAAGTGAATGCAGTCAAAAGAAATATAAAGCACGAGAAGAAAAGAAAGAGGAGTGACAAAATGATGGGATTCGGTATAACGTTGTTAAGATGAGGATAATGTGTGTGAGGATACATCTCCGCCACTGACATCGGTTCTCAGCCATATCACCAACAGTCGGTCTCCAACCACTGGTTTCTCTTGTCCCACAGACCCCAACCACCTAGTCTCCATCGCCCCCCATACACGGCTTAAACCAACAGTCAGACACTTCATACATTGGTGCCATGTTTTAGTCTGGCCACCTCGGGCCTTTTTCCAGCCTGAACCCACCTCAGCCAACATTGTGTGACAAGGCAATCGGTGACTAGGCATACGTAGTACGTGTACTAACCATCTCAGTCGATGAAGGTTCACAACCTCGTCAACTGACTTACCTCTTCTCCCCAAAACTCTACACCTGACGTCTGCATTACTCAGGTGGTGTGGTGACACCACGGAATACAGCCTATACTACGAAGGCAACGGTGGTCAAACACCTGAAGCTTTTTTTTATCCTCCACTTTCAATGGCCATGTTTCACAGCCATACAGTAGAATAGAGCGGACTGCTGTGCAGTACAGGCGACCCTTAATAGACAAACGAATATCACGGCGGCGCCATAGGTGGCGCAAATTGGCAAAAGGCAATCAAGCCTTTTGTATCCGTGCAGAAATCTCATCGGCAACTAACCCACCAGGGTTGATCCTACTTCCCAGGTAAGGATGAATGATAACTATTCATACTGGGTATTACAGTCAGTTGTATGTTACTAAAGAACGACTCATTAATTTAGGTGATTCCACAGAGGTTAATCGACTGTTATCTCGACAGTGCGAAAACAGACATCAGAATGTTCATAAACGAGACTTTCAATCATCATTAATAAAAATATAGAAATATTCATTTAACTTTGTGACCTAAACAACGCCAACTGTGTTACATCACTTGCATGTTTGCAATAATATACGAGATCTCATGTAGTCATTGTTTTTTTTTGTAACACATGTGTTAGACAATACAACTACATATGAACAAAGAAAACATATTGGGTTGCAAGAGCATCCAACTGACCAGTCAGTCAGACACGAATCGTATGAAAAGCTCATCTTCAATTCCACTACAGACCCATCAATTAAACTACAACACAATGTATATTAAAACAGGTTACTATTCTCGTATCCATTGATGAAAGGTAACTTTCAATCCCAATAGCTTTCTAAGGCTGAACATGATTACGTAGCGAGTTTACAGCCGTATGATTCGATCATAGCATACTCACCGAAAATGATCCTCTCTGATAAGTAATATCAGAAAGACGTTAGATTACAATCGGATAAGAGAATGTTTCACTACAAGTTCTCAGAGTAAATACGTCGTACGAAAAGCTAGTCGATTGAAAAAGAATAAAATTGAACGATGCAATAGAGTTGAAGAGGGATAGGAAGTAAATTGATGATCTCTGAAGTCTTAATAATTCTCATAATGTAGGGTGGTTGAATCTACACCAAATAGATTTGTTCCCGAACTTAGTGAATACAAACATCGAGAAACACACAGATTGACCTGGTTACTAGTAAATAAACTGACTAATTTGCACAGTAAAGAAGTTGATCGCTCACTCTACCAGCTGTACAGTATTATTCACGAACCAAGTATAACCACAACAATGGATGACTCAAAAATAGGGGTCTAGTGGTAAGTAGAACTCATTAAATTACATAAAACTAGATTTATATAGTAATTTAGTTGGTTGTGGCTAGCTGACGAATCCAGGACGCGTGTTTCGTCCTATTTGGTACTCATCAGCCAGCTGGATGTACCTGCATCCCAGTGCGCAGTGATGGTGCTCCCACTGAGACTCGAACCTCGTATCCTTATGTGCTTATGAGACTTTGTTAATAAACTGTAGAGAATAACTATGTATTTCAGTTCCTTGTTTAAGTCGTTGCACTGACTAGTCAGTTTTCTAGCTCTATCATTTAGACATTTGATTAAACCCACCTTGGCGGGAAAGGGTGCAGGTGTATCCAGCTGACGGGTCCCAAATAGAAAGAAACGCGTGCCAAACTGGATTCCTCTGCTAGCCACAACTAACTAAATTACCATAATTGACATTCAGGCAATATCGAGGCATCCGCATAGGAGCCCATATGCCAACAAAGGTCAAACAATTCGATCCAATGAAACAACGGAAAATTACAAGTAAATCAATAAATAGATTTATATAACCTAGAAAAGTCTGGAGGAGATTACAAACTTTTAGGAGACTGGATATGTAGACTATTACTTAACGCTTAATCAACCCTACTCAAATCGATGTACTCTAGGACCTGCCTAATCAGTGTACCTTACCTAACGTGTAAGTACTGATAACAAAATACAAATCAGAAGGGCTGGTATTCAAGGATCTATTCAAAGGAGCAATATATTTAATTAGAATAAATGTGATAGTAATCTATTAGGGTGTAAAGTTTATCCAACTTATCTGGCTAGTTAGTATGAATGAACTAGGGACTCTGAAGATCTGTGTGTTAACCAGAACAAAGGGAGCGTCGAAACCTGCTCTTACACTTGTTCGTTAAAACAAAAATTCGAACATCTTAAATATCTGGAGGGAAGCTAAAAGTTTATTTAGTTAATTCAATTTATTTCGGATCTAGTTACATTTTGGTGCCAAGAAGGTGTACCACAAAGTTGAAGTTGCATGCATACTCACTTCCTCTATTCCCTTAGGAATGGAACGTTCTCTCTAGTATAATAACAACGTGTATTCTGGAGTCATTTTCCAACTCTGTTCTGTTCATCTCATCTAAGCTGTTTTACTAAATGTAATAGTGATCACGTGCAAGTACGAATTCGTGCATGTCTATGACTTATTGGCCACAGGAAATATGAAGCAGTACGGACCATGTGTGCCCGCTTCGTAGATGAGAACATCAGGTAGGCATTTAGATGGGACTTAGCAAACGGTTTGTATGAACGCGGCAGCAACGCTCATCCTCAATAAAACTGGTATGACATTAGGTCAGCTGTGGAAATAAAGGAAAAGACGACTGGTTACCTACACCCAAAGGTCCGCCTGATATTCTTTCTTTCTATCGACAGTAAAATTTCGCATACCTCTGATCAACGTGTTGCACCATTACTACTATACATGTGTAGGGTATTGACTAATTCGATGAACAAAACATTCAATAATCAATCCCCCCCCATCTCCACCTAATCATCTTATTCAACTCAAGTACACTAACTTTATCCCATCCTAATGTCTATGCTTGTGTGTGTGTGTGTGTGTGTTTGTGTGTTTTGTTAATGCTTTCATTGCAACAGCTCACTTACTTTCTACATTATTCATCTCATTCACATCTGTCATTCTATATTCAGCTAAATTCCTATCCTCCCCTATTCTAACTCACCCCAACTGCCCAGTTTCACCTTTCTACTTCACCTCACTCACAGTCATCACATGCAATTTGATAGATTACATTACATTAGATTAGATTATTTTGTTGAATTACTTCTCCCAGATGCTTAAACCAGTCGACAAAGCTTATCTCTCAGTCAGTTTGTAGGTTCAAATGCCATCCCATTTAATTCCAGCTTTCTTCAAACATCCTACATAAACTTTCTCATGTTCCTTCCTCAGAGGGTAACACTATCGAGGCTGTCAACTCCTTTCTACTCGTCTTATCACCTATTATTCCTACTCGTCTTACTCTTATTCTTTCCTTTCCTCTTTCTATGTTTGCATGACATTTTTAATAAAATGTGCAGAATAACTATGTGTTTTAGTTCCTTGTTGTACTGACTAGTCAGTTTTCTACCTACATCATTTACACATTTGACTAAACCTGCCTTCACTCACTCACATTCGATCAGATGACTTAAAGTCGATTAAACTGCCTGTTAGAAAGTGTCAGTCTCCTCTAGACGGTAGTATTCAAACCATCGTCTGTCCTCCATTTCATCCTGGAATCCAACATGAGTAATTCTCCTTGTTCATTATGTACCTCCTTGTAGGTGAACTGAATTGCATCCTCTACTGAATTTCTGTATGTGAGGAAAGTGTAGATATGTTCCCATTTCAACACAGTAGTAAATGTTTCATCCACATATCGCCACTATATCTTAGCGACAGAGATATGGGAAATGTTACTACCAATGAAAGCAAGGAATATAAGATGGATGATGGGACTGAAGAAATCAGATGTAGATAGTAGTGTGATTACACTGATATGATTATCAGCAATGATAATTTATGCTTGAAATGTCTTCATCAAGTACATAATATTGTATCACTGTGGGCTATATAGCAGATAAACGAGTCTAATATGGTATTATTGCTTGTATTATCCCATTTTCGATTGAACCGAATTGATCGGTCTCTAATTGTATATAGGATCCTGCGCGGATACCTCGATATTGTTTTAATTATATATATATTATTGATGGATACTGGGTAGCAGTGGAATCCGGGATATGCATTTCGTCCAATTTGACACTCGTCATCTGGATATGTCTGCCTCCTAGTGAGTGGTTGTTCCCATCGGGATTCGAACTCAGCACCCATCGCTTCAAACGTCAGAGCGTTAACCAATCAACGACGGTATAGTACAAACAATAATACTAAAGTTATACCCGTCGCACAAAGAAGTGGCTATCGTGACTCGATGGTCGATTGGATAAAGCTCTGGCGTTTGAAGCGATCGGTACCGAGTTCGAATCCCGATGGGAATAATATCACTCACTGGGAAGCAGATACATCCAGCTGACCAATCCCAAATAGAACTAAATGCGAATCCTGGATTCCCCTGCCAACCACTATCCATCATTACTAAATCTAATATGGAATTATACTCCACCACAATGCCCAAGATTTAAGTGTTCAACGATGATCGAAGACCGTCGATTAAGTTGGCAATTACCTGACATAATACAAAAACGTTTGAAAATGCTCACACTTCAGTTTGTCTCATTAATCCCATCTTGTAAATGAGTATGTCTATCGTGGTTTGAATATGTAGTGGTAAATATTTATACTTTAGTTTCTAAATACTCGGAGAGAATCATTTTCTCTTACAAAATGACAGTCTCAGTGTCGACTTAGTGCGGCATTTACAAAGGAATAAATGAAAAGTATTCCTAATAAATACTTATCAAAATAAAACTGCATTCATTTATCGGACAAACCACTAACTGTAGCTTCTATGCTGCCAGACTGAGATTGATATTCTCCAGACGCCATCTGATTCGTCACTGAGTAAACGATAGACTTCCACTTATGTCCACATCTATGTATATCTACAAGTTCATATGCTCTTGTGGAGCTGATCATATTGGACGTTGTAAGCGGGCCCTCCAAAAGCGTGTTGCTGAACACTACCCAGTTTGGCTTACCAGAGGCGAACAAAGGAAAATGACTTCATCCACATGTGAACACCAAGTAGAATTAGGTTGTTCAGCACCTCGAGATTCATCCTTTAAAGTAGTTTAAAGCGTTGAACTACTCCAAAGGTTTACGTTCCCACCGCTTATGCATAGCTGAAGCATTAGCCGTACACGAACAAAAGCCGAAACTTTGCACTCAAAAACCTTTTTGTGAAACCACTTTTTCTACCTCGCTCTTAACAATTCCTTATTGATTACTTTTGTCGATTTCGGTTCACTTTGATATACTTCTCTTTTACGATCATCATTATCACCAATTTTCACTTCATTGACAACACTTGAACCATATTTCACTCTTAAATATCAATTCATTCCTTAATCATTGACTTATTGTACATGTTTCAGCTTAATTATCACCGTTTTACATTTCTTTGACAACACTTGTCTCTTATCTCATCACTTGTTATCAATCTGTCCGTCCTTATTCAATCACCCCTTGTCTATCTCTCCCACTTGAACAAATACTATCACCTATATCTACTGTATGTTTTGCATATTGACTGAGCGACCTTTTAGTGCAACTATCTGTCATTTATTACTATTATTTTCCCTTGGGTTCCTAGTGGAACATAGGGCTTCAGTAGGACGTCTGCAGTGCACTCTTCTGTCTACCATCTTTTGAATCAAGCTGCATAACGGTCTAGAATCTCTCATTTCTTCCTCACACACTAACTCTTCCATGTCACCCTCACCTTGGACGCTCAACTCGTCGTTTCCCATTTAGATTCCACTTGAGGGCCTGGCCTGATGCGTGATGTCCCCGAATGGTCTTCTCAGTGTATGGCCAATTCAATGCATCTCCACTTTCTTCCAGTGGATATTTGTTGAGCGATAGGTTCTTGCTTCGTTGGTTGGTTCGCAGAGTAAGTCACTTGTTTCTTATTCTTGTTATTGTGGCCATCTGATCTGGTCCTGAGTATCGAGCGTAGACAGCAGCTGTTGATGACTGTCTGTAGTTTGTTGAAAATCCCTTTCGTAACGCATCAAGTTTCTAAACCATATAGAAGCAATGACATGACTGAATTACTGTTGAAAACCCACATCTTCTTCACGCTTTATGCTGAGTACAGTGCAGTGCAGTGCAGTGCAGTGCAGTGCAGTGCAGTAGATCTCCACACTGATTTCAGATTAGTGAAAGTCTGTCTTGCTTTTCCGATCCTGGCTGGTTTTCACGTCCTCATCTGTGCCACCTGTAGTTGAAACGATGCTGCCTGCCGAGATAGGTAGGTGAAAAAGAGTACTTTCTTTAGGTTTCTCCCGTTAATAGTGATTGGTGCTTCGTGTTGTTGTTGATTGGGTATCTTCATCACCTCCGTCTTCTCTGAATTCACTTGAAGTCCCGTCTTCCCTCTCTGCCCTGCCCTTTCTGTCAACTTGTTAGTTTTCGGCTGTAGATCTTCAAGTTTGTGTGACATTAGACACAAGTCATCGGTGAAATCCAAATCTTCCAGGATCTTTAACCTGGTCCAGCCTATCCCCCTCTTCTCGCTGCTCACAGTTTTTTGCACGGTCGAGTCCACTACAATCAGTAAGATCATGGGTGATAGTAGACAGCCTTGTTTCACTGCTGTCTTCAATTTGAAAGCATCACTGAGCTTCCCAGTGTGAATTACTTTGCATGTGACGTCTTTATATAGTTGTTGAATGAGGTTGATCAAGGTTTGTGGTATTGCGTGGCGTTGAAGTAGTTGTCAACTAATATCTCACGAAATATACCCATTTATTTATGAATAAGAACAAGATATGTACCAGCTAAGAAGAAGCATTTATTTTCAACGACTACATCATCAAACTGTATAGTCGTATTTATACTTGGTAAAGTGACCGGAACAGGTTGGCTTCGGGATGAACAAATCATGTGTGGATCAAATTGGAACACTAAGCACCATCACTGAACAGAGCATAGAATGGCGGTCAACACTCTACCTCAACTTTATCGACTTTGAAAAGGCCTTCGACAGCATCCATCGTGAAGTAATTAGTCAGACAGCTGCTTCAAGACTACGGAATACCACAAAACTTTATCAACCTCATTCAACAGTTACATGACGACGTCACATGCCAAGTGATCTATAATGGAAAGCCCAGTGATGCCTTTGAAGTGAAGACAGAGGATAGGAGTAAGACAAGGCTGCTTACTATCACGGATGATCTTACTGATTGTAGTGGAGTGGATCATGCAGCAAACCGTGAGGACTTATCGCTATTTTACCGATGAAAAGATCCTGGAAGATTTGGATTTCACCGATGACTTGTGTCTAATGTCACACAAACTTGAAGATCTACAGCCGAAAACTAACAAGTTGACAGAAAGGGCAGGGCAGAGAGGGAAGACGGGACTTCAAGTGAATTCAGAGAAGACGGAGGTGATGAAGATACCCAATCAACAACAACACGAAGCACCAATCACTATTAACGGGAGAAACCTAAAGAAAGTACTCTTTTTCACCTACCTATCTCGGCAGGCAGCATCGTTTCAACTACAGGTGGCACAGATGAGGACGTGAAAACCAGCCAGGATCGGAAAAGCAAGACAGACTTTCACTAATCTGAAATCAGTGTGGAGATCTACTGCACTGCACTGCACTGCACTGCACTGCACTGCACTGTACTCAGCATAAAGCGTGAAGAAGATGTGGGTTTTCAACAGTAATTCAGTCATGTCATTGCTTCTATATGGTTTAGAAACTTGATGCGTTACGAAAGGGATTTCCAACAAACTAGAGACGTTCAACAACAACTGTTTACGCTGGCTTGTTACTCAAGACATAACGCGTCAGGCCAGGCCCTCAAGTGGAATCCAAATAGGAAACGACGAGTTGAGCGTGTAAGGTGAAGGTGACATGGAAGAGTTAGTGTGTGAGGAAGAAATGAGAGATTCTAGACTATCGTGCAGCTTGGTTCAAAAGATTGTCATATATTCCACTAGGAATCCACTCAAGAGATAAATAAATCATAATAAATAATGTGATACCACAATGGATCATATTTCATATTGAAACCACCATCCAATGGAACAATAACACACACACACACACAAAAAAAAAGTCATGATATACAAAAGTAGAAATTATCCCATTTTATTGAAGATATTAGTTTTACACAAGATAAATGATAATAAGAAGTAAACAAAGGTAAACACATTTCATTTCATTGGCTATAATATCTTTATATAGGCGGTTGAATATCTTTAACTAATTTCATAAGATATTCTATTGGTATAGTGTCTGGTCGTAGATGATGTATAACAGTATAAATTTTTACTGCTTCCAACCACATATCCTCATCACATAATAATATACAAAGTATATATCCTAGTTTTAAACTAAAAACTGATTTATTATACTGTAGAAAATGTATTAAACTATTGAATATTTTATTAAATACTTTACTATACATAATTATACTTGTATTATTTACTAAAGATAACCATAACTTTGGATTATTTAATGCAAAATAACAACATACATTTGTATCTAAACACTGGATGATTGATTCCATGTTAGACAATAAAGATAATACAGTATGAAGTATGCGTATATCATATTGTAGTAAACCAACACTGAGGATACCACTTACATAAGTAGATGGATATAAATTATCCTTGATTGAATCATTATCTATTGAAAAATATTTAGATAATAATTTTAATCCAGCTTTTGTATATTCTATAGGTGGAATACACCATTTTGTCCATTCATATATAAGTAATTGAGTATTATGTATACCATTATCAATAAAAATTATACCAGATTGTTGACAATATTCATACCAAAATATCCATAAATTCTCAAGAAAATCATCTTTATCTGGAAATATATCTAAAGAATAATGGAAAAAAAAAGGAAGTCAATACAAATAGAGACTAATGCCAGAATTCCTAGGAACAGAGTCAAAGGCTGATGAGTAATCCAGAAAGGCATAGCGGACATACTTAACACCCTTGTCGAGACTAGAAACAATATTATGATGCTGTATCTAAAGTACTCCTCCAGGGTTTGTAAGCAAAAACTGTTTTAGATCTCTGAAGACCATCAATGAAGGCTCAATCATCACAGGCAGAAGTAATTTCTCCATTGTCTTCAAAAAAGGCGAAGTTATAGCGATGGGTCAAAAAGTAACATCTGATCCAGAAGATGGCTTAGGCACAGGTACAATTTTTATCTGCTTCCAAGCAGTGGTTATTATGTTTTTAGAGAATGATACATTGAAGATATCTGTAAGTGGATGACACAAAATATCTACACATTTTCTAAATATGATACCAGAAACACCATCAGGACCTATGCTTTGGAAGGGATTCTAAGACTTTAGACATTTAAATACATCATTTGTATTGAAAGGGTGAAATCAGCTTGCCGACGTATAAATGACTTGTTTAACACGCAGACATCCGAACGAGTTTGTGTTGTCATCTGTTTTTTACCAGTAAGCTCTTTAAATAATTTTCATATATTGAAAGAGTTCTTACACGATAACAACTTCTCGTTATACATAGTATTCAGACTTAATTAGGCAGTTAAGCCTTTTAACGCCAGGGTGATCTCTTGCCTTACACAACCTTTCTTTTCTCTCCGAAGCCTCTTGAGATGAGAAGAGGAAAGTCTGTCAAATCTCATGTAAACTGTTTCAGTAGGGCAGCAAATATCAAGACAGAATGGTGTTGTCTAAAACTTCATCAGCAAATATATCCCAGTCCACTTCTATAAGCATGCTTCTCAAACGTAATATATTTTCTTGTGAATAGCATCTGTATTGAACTTTCCTTGAAAGGTATGCAAAAGCTTTCTTGTATAACTTTCCGTACACTTAAGGCAAAACACGAACGATACAGTGGTCGGAATTAAGAAGTGGAGCCCGTTTACGGGCTTCACATATGCCAGGTTCATTTGTAAATGCAGTCTAAGGTGTTGTTAAGACCAGTGGAAAAAAAGTTAACCATACTTTTATGAAAATTCCCATTTAGATATTCAGTAAAACAAACAATGTGAGCGAAGAAATATTTCTTTTCAATTAGTTCCTCATCAATCGCTCTACACCTATATATGTAGCATTTTCGAAACGTAAAATTACACACCAATCTACTGGTAAGAGTTGTTCAATGAAAGAGGCAATTATCCGAATCCTTAAAAAAGCTGAAACAGCAAGGCTTCATTTCACAAAATGAGTATGAAACACTCAGACCTACTGGCACAGTAACACCGAGGTTGTATGGTTTACCAAAGGTGCATAAGAATGGATTACCACTCCGACCGATTCTTGACATGTCAAACTCTCCATACCATGCGACGGCGAAATGGCTAGTACAACTCTTGAAACCATTGCATAAGGAGGTTGTAAAGCATAGCGTCAAAGATACTTTTCACTTTATCGATAAAATAAGAGATTTGAATGTGAATAATAAGTCTATGATATCCTTAGACGTATCATCCCTATTCACAAATGTCCCTCTGATGGAAACAGTGGACTTCATATGTAGCGAACTGGAAAAGAGAAACATAGAAATTGGAATTACGGCATCCACCTTGAAAGAGCTTCTCTTACGATGTACAATGAATGTACACTTTCTCTTCAATAAGGAATTCTATAGACAGTCAGACGGTGTCGCTATGGGGTCACCACTAGGCCCAATCTTAGCGGACTTCTTCTTAGCAAAATTAGAAAATGGCCCTCTGGAAAGCATCATAAGCGGGTTAGAATTTTATTGCCGTTATGTAGATGATACATTCTTGATTGTGAATAACGAGGACGATGCAAGGATCATACTGGATGAATTCAATGGCGTCCATCCAGCAATAACCTTCACTATTGAAACAGAAAGTGACGACAGCATCACCTTCTTAGATGTCCGATTGACAAGGAAGGTGGATGGAACTATAAAAAGAAGTGTGTATCGGAAACCAACGTCAACAGGTCAATACACCCACTTCTTGAGTTTCGTCCCCTTGCAATATAAACGAAATCTCGTTAAATGTTTGGTCCATCGGGCGAGACTCATCTGTTCAGATGATACTTTTGACGAAGAGCTTCAAATTATCCACGATCTACTCAGTAGTAATGGATATCCAGAAACGTTCCTGGCTAAAAATATGAACACATCCAATATGAAAACCAGAATGCCTACAGTCTCCAAGAAACCATTGTTTCTAAGACTACAATTTCGAGGTGACATCATCAGCGAAATTGTGACACAACGCTTAAGAAATGCCATAAGAAGATCATTTAATGCCGCCAAGTTATGTTGTGTTTTCTACAGCCGGCCGATGATGACCACACGAACTAAAGACAGACTCCCTGACTTCTCCTCTTCTATGTGCATTTACCAGTTCAACTGCTCCTGTGGAGCTAGTTACATTGGACGTACAGTTAGGCAAGTCCGTCGTCGAATCGCCGAGCATCATCCTTCATGGCTAAGTAAGGGGGAAACCAGACTGACACGAAGCTCAATACTCTCTCATCTGATTGACACCGGCCACCGAGTTAACATTCATAATGCCTTTAAAGTTATTTATCACATTCCTTCTCACCTCACCCATCCTCTACGAGTTCGTCTTTTACATACAGCAGAAGCCATAGGAATCCACCTACACAAGCCAAGTCTGTGTGTTCAGAAGAGATTCGTACAGCCTCTTTCTTTGCCTTGGCCATCTGTATAGCTCATTTATTACAACAAGACTCTTCATTTCATCCACCACACAATTCACTATAACTAATATTTCAATAGCTCCATTATTATTATTATTATTATTATTATTATTACAGACTTAACCATCTTTCTCTCCCCTACTGTCTCTAATTACCGTCAACAATTTACCATTTTACGTAACAGTTCATTTTTGCTCTTTAGTTATCATTATACAAAATATCAATATGTAAGAACCTGTTCACAAAATCTTTCTACGATAATTAATCTTTGCTTTAGTTAACTGTCTTAATTACCTGATCAATTATCACCTTCTTGATACTTTGAGATTGATAACCTTTCATTGAACAACTCTCACCACTAGATTGGTATGTAATTTTACGTTTGAAAATGCTATATTAGTGTAGAGCCATTGATGAGGAACTAATTGAAAAGAAATATTTCTTCGCTCACATTGTTTGTTTTACTAAATAGAGACTACTTGAATGAGTTTGGCAATAGTAAAACTATCATTATTATTACTATTTAGAAGTAGTATTCATAATGGAGTGACGTCAGTTGGGGGACCATTGAAAATCTGGGAGTACTGGACAGCTTTTTCGTCCGACTACTATGGGACTCCTCAGCAGTACGCACCCACGACCCCGTTAGCGGTCGGACTCAGGACCTTCAGGTTTTACGGCGAACGCGTTCACCATTCAGCCACTCGGTCGGTTTCCAGTGGGATCAACCAGTCGGAAGTGAAGTGGATGCTAACTGAAGAACTTGGGTGATAGTAGCGCTATGTCGTGAATTGACAGAAGTTGGAAATTGTCAACCACTGGAAACCGACCAAGTGGCTGAATAGTGAACGCGTTCACCGTAAAACCTGAAGGTCCTGAGTCCGACCGCTAACCGGGTCGTGGGTGCGTACTGCTGAGGAGTCCCATAGTAGTCGGACGAAAAAGCTGTCCAGTACTCCCAGATTTTCAATGGTTCCCCAACTGACGTCACTCCATGATGAATACTACTTCTAAGTAAAAAAATCCCCACTCACCTCAAAAATGCATTATTATTATTATTATTATTATTATTATTATTATTATTATTATTATTATTATTATTATTATTAGTCCCTTGGGTTCCTAGTAGAACATAGGGACTCAGTAGCACGTCTCCATTCCACTCTGCAGTTCTCTGCAAACTTTTGAACCTGCCTCCACGACAGCCCAGAAGCTCTCTTTTCTTCCTCGCACAATCTCCTCCATGTCATCCTCGACTAAGACATCCAACTCGTCGCTTCCCATTTAGGTTCCATTCGATGACCCGGCCTGGTGCGTGATGTCCCTGAATGGTCTTCTCAGTGTATGCCCAATTCAATCCATCTCCACTTCCTTCCAGTGCATATTTGTTGAGTCCTATTTGAGATCGGTCAGCTGGATGTACCTGCTTCCCAGTGAGTGATGTTGTCCGCATCGAGATTCAAACTCAGCACCGATCGCTTCAAACGTCAGAGGTTTATCAAATAGACTACCTAGTCACGATAGGCACTTCTTTGCGCGACGGGCAAAGTTTCGGTATTAGTCATTATATTATACTGTCGTTGATTGGATCCAGGCATCCGTGCAGGAGCCCATATGCCAATAGAGACCAATCAATTCGGTCCAATCCACGACGGTATAATATAATGACTAATACCGAAACTTTGCCCGTCGAGCAAAGAAGTGCCTATCGTGACTAGGTAGTCTATTTGATAAGGCTCTGACGTTTGAAGCGATCGGTGCTGAGTTCGAATCCCGATGCGGACAACATCACTCACTGGGAAGCAGGTACATCCAGCTGACCAGTCCCAAATAGGTCGAAATGTGCATCCTAGATCCCACCGCTAGCCACTATCCATTATTAGTACCATTATTATCATTACTGTCATCTTCATATAGTGTTTAGTTTTCCTCATGGGATATAATTTTTTAACTATTATGTATCTAAGAATGTATAGCTTGAAAATAAATTCGTTGAAAAGAGTTTCTTCGCTGAATATCTTGTTCTTGACGTCACAGTGGGAATTATTAAACTACATACTATTTATTAAAAAACACTATCAACACCCTAGGCGTTAAATCGTGTTGCAGGCTGGATGAGGTGCGATAGGAGTAAGTTGCTTCCCTTGGACGACCAGCAGTGCCAGGTTGATGCTGCCTTCTCAACAGGATGGGGCCGGTTAGAAAAGCTTACCTCCAAAAATAAGAAACTCCCCATGCCCCACGGTCTTCCGGTACCGCCAGTATGAGTTCTCCCTATCCGGCGTTGTAACAATCAAACCTCAGAACATTATTCCATAAAAGGCCATGTGTGACAGGCCCTCCTGCAGATGTCCCTTGGGCTCACATCTCTTTCAGGTACCTTAGGAAGAATTAGCCTTCCACAGTGTGGGCAGCCGGGAGGTGTCAACCATCCACACGCTTCCAGTAGTACACAAGACCCGATCAAACATAACTTATCTCCTCAACTTTGTCTCTTCCTGATAATAACAGTTAGCCTCCTACGCCTTCCTCAACCTCTCATTCTGCGACCATTGTCAACGATCAAAGTCATCGAAACCTCATGCGTAGTCTCCTAGGTCTGTGTCATCGATTTCATGTACCAGCTTTCAACATCGGAACTCTATGCCAAATCGGAAACCAAACATCGCTCGCCGAAACTCTGCAAACTCTAGCCATGGATCCAGAGACGCAATGGCGAGCTCTCATGAACTCGATGGTGTAGGAAAACGATGATGCAAATGATGAATTCTATGTGAAGCTGACAATTTTTCTACAGAAAGCGAAACGTTCAGATATAGTCATAATGGCGAGTGACTTTAACGCTCAAATAGGAAAGGTGAGATAGTCGGAAAGACATCTTGGAGGTATCTATGGAATACCATGCCAACAAACCGACAACGGTGATTGTCTTCTGCAATTCTGTCCCGACAATCACTCGTTTCTGACCAGCACTAGCTTTAGGCTTATGGCAAAACACTGTCATACATAGTGTCAGCTAACACTAAACCAACGATAGACACAAATAGATCACATTGTTTAAGTCATGGTTGGATAGGATCGGTGGAAGATTGCTGTCCTCTCTTGAGTACAAATATGGACTGTGATCACGTGCAAGTACGAGTTCGTGCATGTCTATGACTTACTGGCCACAGGAAATATGAAGCAGTACGGACCATGTGTGCCCGCTTCGTAGATGAGAACATCAGGTAGGCATTTAGATGGGACTTAGCACAGGATTTGTATGAACGCGGCAGCAACGCTCATCCTCAAAAAAACTGGTATGACAATAGGTCAGCTGTGGAAATAAAGGAAAAGACGACTGGTTACCTACACCCGAAGGTCCGCCTGATATTCTTTCTTTCTATCGACAGTAAAATTTCGCATACCTATGCTCAACGCGTTGCACCATTACTACTATACACGTGTAGGGTATTGACTAATTCGATGAACAAAACATTCAATAATCAATCCCCCCCCCATCTCCACCTAATCATCTTATTCAACTTAAGTACACTAACTTCATTCCATCCTAATGTCTATGCTTGTGTGTGTGTGTGTGTGTGTGTGTTGTTAATGCTTTCATTGCAACAGCTCACTTACTTTCTACATTATTCATCTCATTCACATCTGTCATTCTATATTTAGCTAAATTCCTATCCTCCCCTATTCTAACTCACCCCAACTGCCCAGTTTCACCTTTCTACTTCACCTCACTCACAGTCATCACATGCAATTTGATAGATTAGATTAGATTAGATTATTTTGTTGAATTACTTCTCTCAGATGCTTAAGACAGTCGACAAAGCTTATCTCTCAGTCAGTTTGTAGGTTCAAATGTCATCCCAATTAATTCCAGCTTTCTTCAAACATCCTACATAAACTTTCTCATGTTCCTTCCTCAGAGGGTAACACTATCGAGGCTGTCAACTCCTTTCTACTCGTCTTATCACTATTATTCCTACTCGTCTTACTCTTATTCTTTCCTTTCCTCTTTCTATGTTTCTATGACATTTTTAATAAAATGTGCAGAATAACTATGTGTTTTAGTTCCTTGTTGTACTGACTAGTCAGTTTTTGAGCTATATCATTTACACATTTGATAAACCTGCCTTCACTGACTCACATGGGATGAGATGACTTAAAGTCGATTAAACTGCCTGTTGGAAAGTGTCAGTCTCCTCTAGACGGTAGTATTCAAACCATCGTCCGTCCTCCATTTCATCCTGGAATCTAACATGTGTAATTCTCCTTGTTCATTATCTACCTCCTCGTACGTGAATTGGATTGCATCCTCTACTGAATTTCTGTATGTGAGGAAAGTGTAGATCTGTTCCGATTTCAACACAGTAGTAAATGTGTCATCCACATATTGCCACCATATATTAGGTGCAGGACTAGACGTTTGAAAAGCCATGTTTTCTCAACTATTCATAAATATATCTGCCATGATCCGGGATATTGGTGATCCTATTGCTGCTCCTTCTGTTTGTCTGTACATTTTGTCCTGAAACTTGAAGACTGTGAAGGTCATGCCCAACAGTCCGTCTAATATGATCTTATCAAGCGATATCTTAGTTCTGTGAATAAGTTGTGAGTCAATATTTAGTTGACTTCTGACTGCTTCCAATGGCATATTGATTGGTATTTTAATATAAAGACTTGTTACATGGAGGCCTTAGTTTTAACTGGTAGAAGTCTACTATTGCCAGATTTCAATGGTTCCTAATAGGACACAATATGGATGCTAATTACTTCGCTAGTTAATTTGTTGGGGGTATTTTTGCAGTGAAGTATGGGTCTATTACGATAACTTGGTTTATGAACCTTAATGGTACCATAAATCCTGCTAAGATTATTAGTTTTAGGCATTACATTGAACCATTTAGACTCACCTAGAGATCCCTTCAGTCGGCTTATCAGATCGGCTGTAGACTTCTTAATTTTATCCACAGCCGTGTCTAAAGGTTTCTTGATTTTCTCATATGGTGTTACCCTATAAGGAAGGAACATCAGAAACTTTACGTATGATCCTGAACAAAGCTGGAATTAGTTGAAGTGGCATTTAAACCTACAGACTCACTTAGGAATAAGCTTTGTTGACTGGCTTAAGCATCCGATGGAACCAATCCAATTCACGTACGAGGAGGTAGATAATGAACAAAGAGAATTACTCATGTTGGATTCCAGGATGAAATGGAGGACAGACGATGGTTTGAATACTACCGTCTAGAGGAGACTGACACTTTCCAACAGGCAGTTTAATCGACTTTAAGTCATCTCATCCCATGTGAGTCAGTGAAGGCAGGTTTAATCAAATGTGTAAATGATATAGCTAGAAAACTGACTAGTCAGTACAACAAGGAACTAAAACACATAGTTATTCTCCACATTTTATTAAAAATGTCATAGAAACATAGAAAGAGGAAAGGAAAGAATAAGAGTAAGACGAGTAGGAATAATAGTGATAAGACGAGTAGAAAGGAGTTGACAGCCTCGATAGTGTTACCCTCTGAGGAAGGAACATGAGAAAGTTTATGTAGGATGTTTGAAGAAAGCTGGGATTAATTGGGATGACATTTAAATCTACAAACTGACTGAGAGATAAGCTTTGTCGAATGTCTTAAGCATCTGAGAGAAGTAATTCAACAAAATAATCTGATCTAATCTAATCTATCAAATTGCATGTGATGACTGTGAGTGAGGTGAAGTAGAAAGGTGAAAGTAGGCATTCGGGGTGAGTTAGAATAGGGGAGGATAGGAATTTAGCTGAATATAGAATGACAGATGTGAATGAGATGAATGATGTAGAAAGTGACTGAGCTGTTGCAATGAAAGCATTAACAACACACACACACACAAGCATGGACATTAGGATGGAATGAAGTTAGTGTACTTAAGTTGAATAAGATGATTAGGTGGAGATAGGGGGGGATTGATTATTGAATGTTTTGTTCATCGAATCAGTCAGTACCCTACACATGTATAGTAGTAATGACCCAACACGTTGAAGAACATGAAGTGACATGACTATAAAAACTGGAAACGTCGTCACCAAGTAAATAAATAAAGTAAACAAATCTAATACAGGCCTTCATTAGCCTGAAACCAGTGTGGAGATCTTCTGCACTCAGCATGTGGAACAAGATCCAGATTTTCAACACCAACCTAGTCAAGTCAGTGCTTCTGTATGGTTCAGAGACTTGGCGCGTCACGAAAGGGATTTCCAATAAACTACAGACATTCATCAACAACTGCTTACGCTCACTCGCTACTGAAGATCAGATGGATCGCCAGAAAGAATAAGCAACAAGGAACTCTGGCTGGCTGGCAACGAACCAACCAAGAACCTATCACGCAACAAATATGCACTGGACGGAAGTGGAGATGAATTGGGCATACACTGAGAAGGCCGACTGAGGATATCACGCGTCAGGCCCTCGAGTGGAATCCCCATGGGAAGCGACGAGTTGGACGTCCAAGGGTGACATGGAGGAGGTCGTGCCAAGAAGAAAAGAGAGCTTCTGGGCTGTCGTGGAGCCAGGTTCAAAAGATCTCAGAGAACAGAGGTCACTGGAGATGTGCTACTGAAGCCTTATGTTCCACTAGGAACCCAAGGGACTAATAATAATAAAAAAATACAGAATTATATTGTACCACAGTGCCCAAGTTTGACACCTTTATTAACTGTTTCACTAGTTAAAATAATATCTGCTGCTATATGGTTCAGAAACTTGGCGCATTACGATAAGCATTTTCAACAAACTACAGACATCATACATTAACAGCAGCCTATGCTGGTTCGATACTGAGGATTAGATGGCTAGAATAATAAGCATAAGCAACAAGGAACTCTGCAAACGAGCGAACCAACCAACCAATCAGAAGCTATCGTCCAATCAATATACCATGGAAGAACATGAAGATGGACTGTATTAGCGATACACTGAGAAGGTCAATTAGGGAACATCATGCACCAGGGCACAAAGAGGAAACGACAAGTTGGGTGGTGGAGTCATGTTTTTAAAGACTGCAGAGAACAGAGTGGAATGGAGATGTACGAGTGAAGCCGTATGTTCCACGACGAACAATAAAAATAATAATAATAATAATAATAATAATAATGAAAAGACAAAAGTAGACACTTACCATCCATTACAATTAAAGTGGTAATTTCAATCACTGATCTGAATATTTCAATCTCTTCCTTTATCATATGAAATTCTTTTTCATGATTAGATAATGTTAAAGTTTGATTACAGAATTTTATGATACATTTTTGAAATTTATGAAGATCATCATCAGGATCATTATGATTATTGAATAAAAATTGATTAAATTCGTCTAAGTAATTACATAATATATTAGAATAGATACATGATTTTTTTAAATAATTTATCATTTTATAAAAAATTGAAAGTTTATTTGTTATTTTCAATATTTGCCAATTATTATCAATAGTATTGATGTATGATTTCAATAAATCAATACCGAATAATCGACGTATATCAGGTTTGATAAGAAAATAGGCTAAAAATTCTTCTAAATCAATAAAATAATAAGGATTATTAGTTATCATCATCATCATCATCTCTGATTGTTCTTTATCATTATCATTTATGAATAGATCAAGAAATTTTTTAAGGTATGGATAAATTGTTTGTGTTTGTATATTGATAAAACTTGATGTTTCCCTTTGATAATCTAATAGCATATTTTGTGTAAACATTTCAAAGTGTACTTGAAATACTGATGAAAGTATTGAGAAACAGGATGATAAACCATCTCCTATAATATTAATCCATACCTGTATCAGGGGTGGGGAAAGGAAAAAAAACAGTATAAGCTACTGTAACATACTCATCATCATCATCATGAATATCAACACAGGACCAGGCATTACTGTGTAACGGTCCGACTTCCCACTATACTTCATACCACTACATCAAGTAAAAAGGCAGTCAGCTGCAACATGAACATAAGAAAATTCAGTCACAAAAGAAATATAAAGTACCGTCAACGGAAGAAACTTAAAGGAAGTAACCTCCTTCACTTATCTAGGAAGCATTGTTTCAACTACAGGCGGGACGGACGAGGACGTCAAAGTCAGAATCGGAAAAGCAAGACAGGCGTTCATTAGCCTGAAACCAGTGTGGAGATCTTCTGCACTCAGCATGTGGAACAAGATCCAGATTTTCAACACCAACGTCAAGTCAGTGCTCTTGTATGGTTCAGAGACTTGGCGCGTTACGAAAGGCATTTCCAATAAACTACAGACATTCATCAACAACTGCTTACGCTCGCTGCTGAAGATCAGATGGCCAGAAAAAATAAGCAACAAGGAGCTCTGGGAACGAACCAACGAAGCAAGAACCTATCACCCAACAAATATGCACTGGAAGAAGTGGAGATGGATTGGCCATGCACTGAGAAGGCCGACGGAGGACATCACGCGTCAGGCCACACCCTTGAGTGGAATCCCCATGGGAAGCGACGAGTTGGACGTCCGAGGGTGACATGGAGGAGGTCGTGCGCGGGGAGAAATGAGAGCTTTTGGGCTGTCGTGGAACCAGGTTCAAAAGATCTCAGAGAACAGAGGTCACTGGAGATGTGCTACTGAAGCCCTATGTTCCACTAGGAACCCAAGGGACTAATAATAATAATAAAAGAGAGAAAAGAAGAATGACAAAATGGTGAGATGCCGTACAGCGTCGTTAACATGAGGATAATGTGTGTGGAGACACATCTACGCCATACCATCACCTACAGTCAGTCTCCAACCACCACTCGTTCCTCTTGTCCCACAGACCCCAACCACCTAGTCTCCATCGCCACCCATACACGCCTCAAACCAACAGTCACACACTTCATCCATTGGTGCCACCATGTTTTAGTCTGGCCACCTCCAACCTTTTCCCAGCCTAAACCTACTTCCGACAACATTGTGTGATGAGGCACACGCTGACTAGGCATACGTAACACGTGTCTCAACCAGGCATTTCAGTCGATCAAGGTTCACAATCGTGTCAACAACAACATACACGGTCTATACTATAAAGGCAACGGTGGTCAAACACGTGAAGCCATCTCATGTCTTCCACTTTCAATGGCCATGTTTCATAGGCATACACAGTAGAACAGAGCAGACTGCTTTGCAGTATACGCGACTTTTAATAGACAAACGGATATCACAGTGGCGTCACAGGTGATGTAAGTTGGCAAAAGTCAATCGAGCCTTTTGTATACGTGCAGAGATCTCATCGGCAACTGACCCACTAGGGTAGTGCTGATCCTACTTCTCAGGTAAGTGAAGTGGTCAACACACTCAACCACTTCACTCTCTATTGTTATCCGTGGCATTGTTGAAGATCAATCCTGGGGCAACAATTGGCATTTGGGTGGTGAGAAACGCATCCTAAATATTTTTAAATTCCCACTCAGTGTTCAAAAGACTCTGCATCTTGTCAGCATCTTCACCTAACAGGACAATGTCATCTGCATATTCTAGGTCTAATGAGAATTCTCCTGTGATTAGGTCAACATTTGTGTAACCTGGTGACAAGAGGGAGACCTTCATAAGAATATCTATGATGAAATTGAATAAGAATGGAGACAGTGGGCATCCTTGACGGACACCACTCGATGAGCATAGCTCATCTACTGTAAGATATTATGACTGACATCTCTACTTCCTTATAGGCATTCAAAATATATTTGAAGATGTTAAGATTCTATGTATGGCTTGCTAGAATGCTGTAAATGAAATTACTATGACAAGCATTCAAGTTACCCAGTTAGTACTACGATGTCTGTTGAGCGCAAATAGATGACAAAGTCAGTCAATTGTTGATAGAATTCATTCTTGATTGTATCCGGGCTTCAATCCATCGAAGTATAGGCAGAGATGACAAAGAGACATTCATTTTAGTCTATTAATTAGAAATATCACACACACTGAATGGACCGTATCATTTACTGGACGATCACGTTTCGGACATAATTTATTGTCCATATTCATCTCAACTGTTAATTGTACAACTTTGAGTCAGACTTTATATAGTCCTAAATTTCTCGCCCCCTTTGTGATATGGGCAGTAAGATTTCCCATATATCTAAGACAGGTGTAGAATCATTTCTATTACTGCATGTATTTGATGTTGATTCGATAAACGAAGATTCATTCATCAATCTCTTCCTCTACGCAACTAAGTTGGTCTTCAATACTGTAACAGAGCGATAGGTGAGCTTTTCTCTAAATTTCTTATCTTATTACGATTTGATAACTTAAAATTATATTGCCTCATTAGATCATCAGAAACGTTTAACCTACAAAGCTTGTTTGTTGGTTTAAATGCCAACTTGAATCCCAGTCAGCCTTAATAAGAATTCTTCACAATGCTTCTGAGGTCCCTTCCTTCTGTGGTAATACATTGAAGGCTTTGAATTCTCTCTCAACCCTGTTACCATTATTACTATTAGTAGTAGAATTGTTATTAATAACACCTGTATTACTATTACTACTACTACTGGTAATACTTTTCTTTCGATTTCCTATGAATTTATTTATAAGCTTAGGTGGGTAGTTAATCAGACCGCAAGGTATTCTTAATATATCTAATTTCTTGTTGTAGATTCTCTGGTCTACTAGTAAGCTTTTGCACCCTATCGCTTATGCATTTAACATCAGTTAATTCACAGGTAAATTGGATTGGATTCACCATTAGTTATTATTTGTCCCTTGGGTTCCTAGTGGAACATACGGCTTCACTCGCATATCTTCATTCCACTCTCTTCTCTGTAGTCTTCAAAACGTGGCTCCACAACTGCCCACAAGCTTTCATTTCTTACTTACATGATCTCCTCTATGTCAACCTCAGACGTTCAACTCGTCGTTTCCCCCTTCGGGCTCCCCTCTATGGTCTGGCCTGACGCGTGATGTCCCCGAATGGTCTACTCAGTGTATGTTCAATGCATTCCATATAGATTTTCTTCTGCATATTCGTTGGGTGATGGGTTATTGGTTGATTTGTTGCCAGACCAGAGTTTCTTGTTGCTTATTTTTTTCTGGTCATGTGATCTTCAGTATCGAGAGAACGTAAACGGCAGTTGTTGGAAACGCTTTTTGTAACGCGCCAAGTTGGATTGGATTCACTAGTGAATTAATATGTGTCAGAGATTGATAACCGAATCTTTGCTTATTGAATCGTCACCAACTACATGCAGTAATAGAAATGATTCTACACCTGTCACAGATATATGGGAAATTCTACTACCCTTGTTATCACAAAGAAGAAGAGAAAATTAGGACTACATAAGTTGTGTCTCAAAGTTATGGAGATGAATATGGACAACAAATGATGTCTGGAACATCACCTAGTAAATGATACTGTCCTTTCAATGTGACATTTGTAATAAACAGACTAAAATGGAATTTCAATCTCCCGTATTTCCCAAGTTTTACTCCTATATTAACAAAGACATTGTTTCTCCTGCCAATTACTTCTTACTCGAGTTGAAACTTCTAGCCTAACAGCACACAGATGACTGTTGATGTGGATTTAATCGAGTAGCGCAACTTCGGTTTGAGTGCTAAGTGATACACCGATGCCACAGAGTCCCTGGATAAGCCTACATGAAACATACTTTCCAGGCTAATAGATCAGGAAGTAATTCAAAGCACTCCAGAATTCTAATTAAACCTGACTGTTACTTCCATCTGCATCAAGGTATGAACGTTGAAGGTGGCGAGGTTGAACGGTATGCGTCGTTTCAGGATAGCTGTATTAGATGGCACACTGGAAAATATCTTTATAGGAGCAACTATTAATCGACTTAAAACGGTACAGACAGACCAGAAGTCTAAGCAATGGAGAGCAACCGAGTAAAGTGAAGAAGAAGACAAAAGGGAAAATGGTAATGATAGAAAAAATACAGTAATCGGTTAAAAAGTTAGCCGTGCGGAGAGCTTCACTATTGGTAGGAAAGTTTATTAATAGCTTCCAAATCTTTCTTTTATATTGTAAGTTCATAGTTCATATCTTTTGTAAGGACTGGGATACTACCCAAGCAACCAGACCGAAGCAGATGGTTGTGTTAAGTGACCCCTCCTCGAACCTTTAACTTAAATTCTAATCCACAAGGCAATGGAGCGACATCAAGAGCTGCATTCCCATGATTCTCGGTGACCAAAATAGGTTTATATGCTATTCGTTTCACCTGAAACCTGGAAATCCATAAATATTATTGGTTTGGAATCAAGGTTTTCCAACTTCTTCGGTAAAAAGTGTCAGACATTCACCTCCGCCTTTTCATATATAGGAAAACACTCCCATCACGTGAAAGCACTGAATATGGTTTCTCTGAGATAGGCTGTGAAGGCATACCAGAGCGCACTTATTAAGTGACAATCTCCATCATGCCCAAACGCATGCTGTCGTACTTTAGAATTACTTACATAGTGTTGCAACCGGATACGAGCAATCCTACGGAGACAACGATAATTGAACACACACACACACACACAGAGTCGTCTCATATCCTCAGATCAAAGAGACCAAGTTTCACAGGTGTAGAGCAGAACTGCTCACATCAAAACGTTATAAATCCAACCTTTCACAATCAAACGACTAATATCATGACGTTATCAAAGGTAGCTCAGATTAACGTAAACTCTCCTCTGGTTTTTGATATGCGATTAGAAAGTTTATCACTTATACACGAAATTTTCAACTATACATCGTCCAATAGCTCATCACTAAGGAGAAGGTGAAGGCATAGGCAATCTCAATAGTCCATAGAACATGCCATACTTTCGGACATAATAATAATAACTTTTTTTAAACCTTCAATTATCAAAAAAAAAAACAGATAAAAACATACATACCTCTTTTTCAATTTTTAATGTTTTCACACAAGGTGGTAACAGATGACCGAGTATTTCTAAATTTTTTGAAACTATTGAGCAAATAGACATAGTATCATTATTGTTAAGCATATTATTATTATTAATTACAGCAGTAATAAGATCTTTAAGGAATTCACAAGCACTGGATTGATCATTTGGTTTCATAGTGATTAATCGATTATAAAACTCTTTAGGTAAAGAGTATTTATTCTTATCAAAATGTATTTCATTACCATGTTTTTCATCTGTTTTATCATTCCCTTGAGGAAATAAAATTTTATTTATTAAATATAAAACTTGTTCAAAATTTGATGTATAGAGTTTAAGGTTTTCTTCAACATTATTCCATGCTGAATTAACAGAATTTTTCTTCATTCTGTAAAAAAGGGGAGGCGGGGAGGGTGAGAGGAGGGTTAAAATAGTGACTTGTAAAATCAATAATATTTTGTACAATCAAGAAACCAGATATATATATAATATGAACCAAGAAAGCTACTTCCTTTCTTTCTTTTAAACAAATAATTCTTATATAACCCTATAATTAAGTCTTAGAAGAACGTGAATAACCGTATAGGCTGATAACTGATATTTCGCTAAATTATGCCATCTAAGAGGCTACCGAGATATCTGACTATCTATTAAGGATCGAGTGTACTGTGTTGTAGTTTGTTCTGTTCTGTTACGTGGACGTAAAACATAATCATTAATGGTAGAGGATATGAGAAGGCTTCAAGTGTTTGACAACTGTGGTGTCATGGTGTCACCACGTCAGAGTGGAGAGGGAAGTCACTTGATGCAGTTGCGAAATTTCATCGACCGAGATGGCTGAGACATGTATTACAAGAGCCTAGTCGCCGTCTACCTCATTGTACAATTCTCACATGCAGGCTGGAAAAAGGTTCAAGGTGGCAATGAAGTACTCGACTGTTAGGTTGAGCCACATAAGGAGTCGCAAACAAACCCGTTGGGGTCTATGACACAAAATACACCAATGGTTTAGAAATCTAGGTGAGACGCATCAGAATCGATGTCGGTGATACAGATGGATCCATACTTCAGCATTTTCTCACTCATTAGTCCTCTCTTCTACCGCTTTCGACCGATAAACCTACATCTATTCATCTTCCATTTTATTGCCTTGTTCCTTTGTTGATCCAGATGATGACACACGATTCAACAAAGATTCGCATTACTATTCATGATCTATCTCATTAAAATATATTTAAACACTTTCAAAAATCAAGAACAAAGCAAAACATCGCACAAAAATGATGAGACGATGATGTGAAGATCGTCGTCGTCATCGATAAACATACAACTAGGCATTACTGCGTAACCCTCCGAGTTGTCATACCTCATATCACTACATCAAGTAAAAAGCCAGTCAGCTGCAACATGAACATAAGAAAATTCACTCAAAAGAAATATAAAGTACTAAAAGAGAGAAACGAAGAATGACAAAATAGTGAGATTCAGTATGGCGTCGTTAACATGACGATAATGTGTGTGGAGACACATCTACGCCATATCATCACCTACAGTCAGTCTCCAACCACTCCTTCCTCTTGTCCCACAGACCCAAACCACCTAGTCTCCATCGCCACCCATACACGCCTCAAACCAACAGTCACACACTTCATCCATTGGTGCCGCCATGTTTTAGTCTGGCCACCTCCAACCTTTTCCCAGCCTAAACCTACTTCGGACAACATTGTGTGATGAGGCACACGCTGACTAGGCGTACCTAACACGTGTCCCGACCACCCATCTCAGTCGATCAAGGTTCATAACCTCATCAAATGATTCACCTCTACTCCCTAAAACTCTACACCTGACTTCTGCATTACTCACGTAGTGTGGTGACATCACGGAATACAGCCTATACTATACTTACTATACTATACTATACTATACTATGAAGGCAACAGTGGTCAAACACGTGAAGCCTTCTCATGTCTTCCACCTTCGATGGACATGTTTCACAGCCATAGAGTAGAACAGAGAGGACTGTTGTGCAGTACACGCCACCCTTGATAGACATGATGTGAAGACATCGAAAACAAAAAGGAGTTCGATGACAACAGCAAAGGAAAAGAGTTAAGTTAAGAGTGTCATAGATGATAATTGGTGTGTGTTTACTACCTAGAATTTCAGTTCACTATTTATTCAGAAGAAAAGAAAGTCGAAAATCGAAATCCACTCAATATTCGTGCAGTAGGCAATGAGGTGCACCTATTACATATAACGGCTAATCATACTACTACCTGTCTGACTGGCGCTGGCTGACTGACTGGCTGAGTCAACTTGAGACGATAGCGATTATAACAGCAACAGCAACATCTAGCAGAAATCAACATCCTTCTTAATCAATTAACATATGATGTATATGATTTGAGATTTGAGTGATAGAGGAAGGATGTTAAACAGCATAAATGCAGTGGCAATGATGGGAGTGTTCAGATTGACTAGAAGCAATTCGTGGTTTGCATAACCGTGGCGCCAACCGATCCCTCATTGGTTACCCAAACGACTCTACTCTAAGTCTAGGCGTTTGACATACATATCCTAGTACTCACTCAACAAGCACTACCTGATTTTTAAAGTATACTTGATAGAGGTCACTCAAATGATCGTATACTTCATGTTTAGCTGCATCTGGACTGATTGACTGATAAAAACATCGTGGAAGCTTGCACACAGGAGTGTATCAACTCCATCTGCCACACTTCATATAAATACACAAAGAACAGGTGAACAGAAGAAGAAGAAGAAGAGTAACATCAGAGTAGATAAAGTAGTTTGAGAGAGTAAACAATTTGAAGATGGAAGTTGATGTGTGTGTATGAGTGTGTGTGGAAAGACGTCAAGGAGTGAGTGTGAGTATGCATCTGTACCATTGTGACTGATTTTCAGTCATGTCATCAAGGCTCATCAACCATTGATTCCTTTTGTCTCAGGGACCCCAACCGGGCAGTTAACATTCCCCCCCCCACACACACACACACGACTCAGACGAACAGTAAGAAACTTCATCAACTGGTGTCACATCTTGATCTGATCTCCCTGAACCCTCTTCCAACCTAATCCAACTTCTTCTAGCATGGTATGTTGAGACAGGTGGGGGCTTGGCATGCACTATACTTGTTCAAGCCATCTCAGTCAACTAAAGTTTACAACCTCGTCAATCGACTTGCCTATCTTGCCTAGTACTCTTAGCTTGACTTCTTTATTGCTCACAAGATGATTCCACCAAAGGTGAGCAGTTCTACGATAGCTTCATGTCCCCTACTTTTAGCGGTCATGTCCAGCCGTATATCAGGACGAAGTTAACTGAAGCGAAGCATACCCATCGTTCAATGAATAGTCGGATATCTTGCCGGCGCTACAGATAACACAATTTGGCAAATGACAAACAGGACTTCTGTATCAGAGCTGACATTTCGTCATTAACCAGTCCATTCAGGCTAATTCAACTCGCCAAGTAAGTTAAGTGGTCGACACATTTCACCACTTCACTCTCTATCTTGCGATACATTTAGGCAGCGAAGCTTTAGTTGAATAAAAATCTGATACGGATGTCAGGTATTTTCGGATACGAGTAGATGCACCATGCTTCACAATATATACACATAACGTCTCGATAATACTTCATTAGAGTCTTGCTTAAATTTCTAAGCAACATAACACACGTCAACCATAATGCTTTTTTTCACTAATGTAGTTCAAATTTGTCTGTTTCATCGGCTGTATTCAGATTTGAACACTGAAGGCAGAAAAATTAAACAGTACAAGGGATTCGACACTGGAAGAAAGACTTAGAAAAGCCAACATCTAACAACATCTGACCATCAAGACAAGTTGAAATAAGCAGTGATGAAGGGTGGCTAATTAAAGTATAGATAAATATAGATAAAAATACGATATCAATACCGCTATATAGTGATAATCTTTCTACCTTTTTCATGGTTATGATTGTGAGAGTTGTGTATAGTGCCCATGTGGTTAATCGAAACGTTTGTCTCTGACTATTTCGATATAAAACTTTGAAAGCTGTTTGGATATTAATTTCTAAGAACCCCATCACCCAACTGCGCATATCAAACTTTCATACTCCATTTGTTTTGGAAGGTATTTAGGTACATGTTCTCCCACCCACAACAGCAGGGCTAAATTCCTCCTTCCTATGCATATGTGACCACACATGTGACGTAATCACTGATCGACTCTTTAGATTAGTGGTGAAGATTGTGCTTCGCTTTTTTCCACAAAAACAAGCCTACCCATATAACATGTTTTCCTAATAGCTGATGTTAGCCTACGTATCAAAAGTATACTATTCAACTCCCCTTTGTATGGTAAAGTGATATGGACGCTTTTCTAAGGAACCGTGAGTCGAGTTGGCTTCAGTGATACCTAACTTCTACAACAGTTTATAAACGTCAATAAACATCCATTTTTCATAAGCGGTCTCATCACTAATTTGGTATCTCCATCTATCGTATCTGATGTACACATACGACAGATCCTATTAAACAACCAACTAACCATCTTCGTGTCGACCCAAGAGTACATTTAAGAATAACAGATGTTTCTTATTCTCTTACTTATAAGTCAGGCTCATATCAGTTTGCACGGCGTAAAACCTTTGGGATTTATGGTTTCATAGGAATTGGCCTACTTCTTCGAGGTTATCTAGTTGAGTTGGAGTATGCATACGATATTGTCGAGTCAGGTGAAGATGCTGACAAAATCCAGGGTCGACTGAACACCTGAAGCAAAAATCTGAGTAGGTTTGGCATGCGTTTTGCACCTGTTAGATGTAAGATGATGCTTCCAGTTTAAAAATGAGAGAAGTGGTCGAATGGGTCGACCACTTACTCAAAACGTTCCATCAGATTGAACGGCCTGGTTGCTGACGCAATCTAGAGTCGGATACAGAAGGCCTTTTCGATATTTGCCAACTTGCGCCATCGCTGGCACCAAGTGGCAAGATATCCAACTATTTATCCTTTCTGTCCTGTCATCCACTGTAAGACATGGCTGTTAAAAATTAACACATACGTCTTCGCAGTATTGTTCGCGTATGGTAGAATTACCATTTAGGAATGTAGAGGACAGGGAAAAAGGTACTAGGCAAGAAAAGCAAGTCAGTTGATGAGGTCGCCAATGTTCATCGACTGAGATGCCTCGGATGTGTACCGCATGCCAAACCACCGCCAACTTCAACCTTCTATGCTAGGTTAAGCTAAATTAGGTTGGATGAGGTTCACGGTGGCCAGATCAAGATCTGGCAACAGTCGTGTAGGAGTCTCCGAGACGATGGGAATCAGTGATTGAGAACTTTTGGTGATATGACTGAAAATCGGTTAAAAGTGGCGCAAATGTACTAACTCTTCGGAGTCTCCTAAAGCTTCAACATATTCGTTAACCTTTTCAAATTCTTTCTTCTCCCATATAGCTTTGTATACTTTGATTTCAGTTTATTTTTATCCACTTATTCTTTTCATGATGCTGTGAAGTGTCGTGAATTGAATGGATGCTCTTCTCTGAAAGGTAATTATTTATTATTTGCATACACCACATAGTGTCCAAATACTGGTGAGAAAATTCATCAAAATTATCTTCATCACATCTATCTTGGCGCCATCTACTGGATTTGAGTGATTACTACTCAGTAAAAGCTTCTATATGATACAGTTACAAAGAAATAAAACATTATAACGCATTATCGAATACATAACTTTCAAAAACGTGTGACATTGTAACTGTCACGTAGCGACAAAAGGCAGCCAATAGGGGAGTTGTTTTCAAGTCATGATTGATGCTCGCGCTGACATAAGAACCTGATTGGAGAAATTCAACCTTATACGACGAATCTGATTGGTTCATTTATGACTTCACTTTCTGAGAGGTTTGTAAATACATACATATCATGTATTTGCCAAATAAAAGTTGTCGTTGTTCTTGTAGACACAGGCCGTCTTTGTCTTCTAATTTTTCGCGACTCAATGAAGCAGAAGGTACTGAGGGAGGTCAATTGTAAAAGTATTCGTTTGAGGTGTCTATTGAGTTTCGGTATCATTATACCCATGCAGTCACAACACTAACAACGTAGATTTTTAGATGAAAAGAGACTGTACTTCAACTAGACTTCCAAAATTTTTGATGATGTTATATTCTCTTAGCTGGATTGTTTAATCGTAAACCTTTCATTGTCATTCTAGACACAACATCATTGTCCTGATGGCTTTGTGGGTAACTGGTTGTTTCTGCCTAGATCTAATCGATGTTGTTGAAGGTCAAATGTCTAGGCAACAGGACAACCAATCAAAATGAACATGGAGACAATAACAAAACCTTGACAGAAATAACCAACCAAAGACAAGGCCATCAAGATAAACTACTAAATAAATTGCAGAGAGAACCTTATCGCCCACTTCTTCCTAAAGTTTGTGCTGATGATGTTGCCTAGAATGACAATGAAACCTCCGCGAATAGACGTACCACTACTAAAAGTATTCTCCTAAGCTATAAATATTCTCTATCATTTCACTTTCGATAGGGTAAATTAAACCTATATTCCATTATTATTATTATTTGTCCCATGGGTTCCTAGTGGAACATAGGGATTGAGTAGCACATCTCCAGTGCACTCTCTTCTCTGTAAACTTTTGAACCTGGCTCCACGACTCCCCACAAGCTCTCATTTCTTCCTCACACGATCTGCCTCATCCTTGCCTTCGACACCCAATTCGTCGTTTCCTATCTGGGTTCCACTTGAGCAACTGGCATGGTACGCGATGTCCCTGAATAGTCTTCTCAATGCATGTCGAATCCATCTGCACTTCCTTTCACTGCATATTTGTTGACCGATAGGTTCCTTCTTCGTTGGTTCATTGCCAGAGTTCCTTGTTACTGATTCTTGTTATTCTGGCCATCCATCTGATCTTGAGTAACGAGTGAGCGAATGCGGTAGTTGTTGATGAATATCTGTAGTTTGTTGAAAATCCTTTTCGTAACGCGCCAAGTCTTACAACCATTGGTTCCAGGTTAATGAAAGCTTATCTTGCTTTTCTGATTCTGATTTTGACATCTTCGTCTATGCCTCCGCCGCTGCCGCCTGTAGTTGAAACAGTGTTGCCTCTGTCTTCTCTACGTTCATTTGAAGGAAGTCACCTCTTCGTTACGCTGTTTCTTCTATTAACTTGTTAGTCTTTGCCTATTGCATAATCCAGTCCACTATAATGAAGATATATTCAATTAGTATTAATAAATAAAAATTCAATTGAATAACACATACCTTGAAATAAATATCTCAGATTTTTCCAATATAAAACGTCGTTGATTAATAGATAAACGATTTGAATATGTACTATATAATAATTCATCTAACCAATTCATAAATCGACAAATATCATTGACACTACCTTCTGAAATAATCTGTTGAAATAAATCTTCTATATCAGTAGTATTTATATAATTTTCATAAATTGATAAATTATAAAATATTCGTAAACCATATATTGCATAAATATCACCAATTTGTAATGGAGTAAAATTATTATTATTATTATTATTATTGTTAAGGTGTATTTGTTCTACTATTTTCACCACAATATTAGTATCATATTCATTTTGAAGATAATTAAATAATGGATGTTCATGATGTAACTTTGATAAAAAGATTCATGGAGTAATTTAAGCAATTCTGAATAATTAATATGATTAAAAAAAATATCGATTTTTTTCATTTTTAATAAATTTTTTAATATTTTTCTATGTAATTGTATTTCAATTCCATCAAATAAATATAATTCACAATCATTAGGTAATATATTAAATAATAAGTTGATAGATGATAATTTCAATAAAAATGGATAAATATTTTCTTCACTATATTGAAGTAATTTTTTTAATCTATCCAATGATTTATTAATCCATTTAATAAGATAATCTATTTCTAATTGTATCTTTTCATTTATACAATCTTCATTATCCAATAAATATTTAAGTCGATAGAATACACCATGTAATTCAGGTATATTATAATATAAACATAATTGTAAACCAAATACTAAATGATTACAACATAATTTATAAATAACATCTTCACGATATTTATCATCATTATAAAAATATACTAAATCAATTATCATTGGAAATTTTATTGATAAATATTTAATTAAACTATTTTTTAATCCAATTATAAGTAGATGTGTTAATTGTTGTTTTAATTGATTAAATTTTCCATCATATTCCTTAGAAATAATAAATGAATATAATTTTAAACAGATTACTTTCCCTAAAGGATAACAACCACATGAATAAGTTGATTCATTCAAGTTTGTCTTATATATTGATATAATATAATAGTATATAATTAATAATATAATACGATATGTAATTATATCAAATTCTTCATAATTATTCAATATTTCTATATATGGTATTAACATACTACTTATTTGATGAATGTAATTTGATTGGTTGAAAGATAATAATTGACAAAATTTTGAACCAATCACTGCATAGCTAATTGATAAACGTGTATCTCTGCAAAGTGTCTCCATAACCATGTTAGACCATAGATTACTGCATAAATCATTACTATTACATAATATATCAGTATTATTATTATTATTATTGTTATAATTAGATGATTTAGACCAATTTGATAAGAATATAAACCATAGATAATATTCTTCATTATTATAGCCTGGATGGTGAATTAATCCAAAAGAATCCGATTTATTCAACTCAAATTCAGTAAATAAATTATCATTGAATATTGAATAAAATGGAGGTTGAAGTAATTGAAACTTCTTCATTTTCTTCTCTTTTATCTCTTTATCTTTATTAGAAAATAATAATTTTTCAACTTGTTTCAATATACTACTTATATTGAAATCTCCTTTATCAGTAGTATCATTGTTATTCGATAATTTAATTGACAATGTAATCCATTCAACACGTAGCATGCACACACCTAATAATTCATTTAAATCATATAGATATTCATGATTAGAACAATAAGCTAAAGCATATCTAGCTAAACGTAGACGATAATATTCAATATTCAATAATTTCATTGGATCCATATTCATATTTGTATTATACTTTATATGATATAAACAATGTAAATATGTCCATGTATATAATTGATCCTGATGATAACCAGCCCAATAAGCACATTGAAGCCAACATAAATTAGATGAAATACTCATTAAATCATTCATATAATTCAATGTTATATTCATTAAATATTCAATAGGATATAATTCAGTATTATGGTTGTCTTTTATATAATTGAACATTGAATGAATAAAACAAACTTTCAATTGTTCAATAGATATTAAAAAATTCATAGCTAATTGCTTGATATGATTTATTTCAAATAAATTTTCTAAATCCTTTAAATAATATAAAGATTTATTATCTTTAGTGAATAATTCAATTAATTTGTAAAAAATATTCATTAATAAACTAATTCGTTTATTGGATAATTCATTTATTAAATATTATTATTATTATTATTATTATTACTCCATAAATATCTTAATTTGTATGGTGATATATTGGATAAACGTTTATTCAATGGTAGTAGTGAATTCAATGTATTAATAAATACACAAGAATTGAGTAGATATTCTTCTAATTGAAATTTTAATTGTAATGATTCACTCCAATATTGATGAATATATGAAGAAGTATGAATAATATTTAGACAATAACGTGCCATATATTCATTAGAATCTTCTATCTCATTAGATAATGAATATGAGAATATGAATTGTAGATTTATTCTTCTTGGCATTGATGTATTGACATAACTTCGAGTAGCATTCAATAGACAAATTCCCCATTTCTCTAGTCTATCACTACTATCACATAAATTTGAAGTTATTGCCTCCAAATTAACAACATCATATTCATTGAAATTAAGACAAAAATCTCTTGATAATTCTAAAAAATATTCATTTCCTGATGCAAATAATGCATATTGTAAACCAGTATTCAACCATACTTCTGATGGATAACCTTTAAATCCTTTTGATAGACTACTGTGCAATTGATGAAGCCAATCACTGCAAAACAATTACAATTTAGAACATAAGTAACAATTAACATGTATATATATATAGCCATTAGTGCAAAAAATTACATACTTCACCATCCTCTACACACCATACAATAACAGTGTACTCCACCTGTAGCTCAACTTCATCCATTTTCAAAAGACCTTCAACAGCGTCGACTAACAAGTAGTCTCGAAACTGCTGCTTCAACAACACGCTTATACTCCCACAAACCTTGATCAACCTCATTCTACAACTATATATCACCACCAAACATACCAACTGATTCACAATACAAAACTCACTCATCCCTTCGAAGTGAACACAGGAGATACCAGTAAGACAAGGTTGACACCACCTATCACCAATCATCCCTCCTCACTATCTATCATCAACAAACTGTGACGACCGAAAAAAAACCGGCATACGCTGGCTCTTTCACACATGAAAACACCCTACACCATTCCCATGGATTTCAACCACGATGATTTACATCAAATGTCTTCTCGAACAAACTCAAACATCTACACGCGAAAACTAACAAGTTGACAGAACAGGCAGGGCAGCGAGGAAGTCGTCTCCTTCCCCTACCCATCTATCTACACATCATCCTTTCAACTACACGTCGCACACATCACTATATCAAAGCCACGATACAATAGACAGCAAGACACCCCTTCATTTCTAGATTTTAACTTCTTCGCATTCATCTATTCACATAACTTCACTTCGAGTAGCATTCAATAGACAAATTCCCCATTTCTCTAGTCTATCACTACTATCACATAAATTTGAAGTTATTGCCTCCAAATTAACAACATCATATTCATTGAAATTAAGACAAAAATCTCTTGATAATTCTAAAAAATATTCATTTCCTGATGCAAATAATGCATATTGTAAACCAGTATTCAACCATACTTCTGATGGATAACCTTTAAATCCTTTTGATAGACTACTGTGCAATTGATGAAGCCAATCACTGCAAAACAATTACAATTTAGAACATAAGTAACAATTAACATGTATATATATATATAGCCATTAGTGCAAAAAATTACATACTTCACCCTCCTCTTCAAATCTCTACGAACAAACAGCGAAGACCTAAAGCTTTGCAACAACTAACCGTGAAATCATCCTGCTGACCACATCAAGCAAAATATTAAGCCACATCCTCTTGGAATCACGACGTACAAATCATATAGGGGTCATATTACAACGCGAAACTACGCATCATCATAGAACACAGCGTACAATGGACATATGCTGGCTGTTTGACAAAAGAAAATAGCCTAGAACATTTAGATTACGCCCACGATGTCTAATGTCACACAAACTAGAAGGTCTACGGGTAAAAACCAACAAGTTGACAGAAGACCAAGCGAACACCAGACTTCCTTCAGGTGAACACAGAGAAGACACACGTGATGAAGATACTCAACCGAAAATAAACAAGCACCATCAACGGGAGGAACTTAAAGGAAGTGGTCTCTTTCACCTACCTAGGCAGTATCATTTCAACTACAGGCTGCAAAGGTACAGATGAGGATGTCGAAACCAGCATACCAAAGACACTAACACAGGCCTTCGTCAACCTGAAACCAGTGTGGAGATCTACTGCACTCAGCACAAAGCGTGAACAACATCCAGATTTTCAACACCAACGTCAAGTCGGTGATTCTATATGGTTCAGAAACGTGACGCATCACGGAAAGCATTTCCAACAAACCACAGACATCATATATCAACACCTATCTACGCTCGATACTGAAGATCAGATGGATGGTCAGAAAAAATAAGCAAGCAGGAACTCTAGCTGGCTGGCAACGAACCGACCAACAACCCATCACCCAACAAATATGCAGAAGAAAGCCGGGATGGATTACTTTGGGCATACACTCAGAAGACCAGGGCCCCCGAGTCGAACCCAAAGGGGAAACGACGAGTTGGGCGTTCGACGATGACATGGAGGAAATGGTATGTGAGGAACAAATGAAAGCTTGTGAGCAGTCGTAATGCCAGGTTGAAAAGACTACAGAGAATAGAGCGAAATGGAGATGTGCTACTGAGACCCTGTGTTACACTAGGAACCCAAGGGACAAATGATATAATCAAATCTATTAAAGGATGAGTATACAAGGACAGTGCAGTTCGTTCTGTTCTGAAATATGATTGTGAGACATAGCCGTTAAAAGTAGAAGACATGAAGCTATCATAGAACTGCTGGTGTTTGCCAGAATCACTGTGACGAGGTTGTAAACTTTAGTTGACTGAAATGGCTTGAACAAGTATAGTACATGTCAATCCCCCACCTATCTCGACACACCATGCTAGGAGAAGATGGATTAGGTTGGAAGAGGGTTCAGGGAGATCAGATCAAGATGTGACACCAGTTGATGAAGTTTCTTACTGTTCGTCTGAGTCGTGTGTGTGTGGGGGGGGAATGTTAACTGCCCGGTTGGGGTCCCTGAGACAAAAGGAATCAGTGGTTGATGAGCCTTGATGACATGACTGAAAATCAGTAACAATGGTACAGATGTATACTCACACTCACTCCTTGACGTCTTTTCACACACACTCATACACACACATCAACCTTCACCTTCAAATTGTTTACTCTCTCAAACTACTTTATCTACTCTGATGTTACTCTTCTTCTTCTTCTTCTGTTCACCTGTTCTTTGTGTATTTATATGAAGTGTGGCAGATGGAGTTGATACACTCCTGTGTGCAAGCTTCCACGATGTTTTTATCAGTCAATCAGTCCAGATGCAGCTAAACATGAAGTATACGATCATTTGAGTGACCTCTATCAAGTATACTTTAAAAATCAGGTAGTGCTTGTTGAGTGAGTACTAGGATATGTATGTCAAACGCCTAGACTTAGAGTAGAGTCGTTTGGGTAACCAATGAGGGATCGGTTGGCGGCACGGTTATGCAAACCACGAATTGCTTCTAGTCAATCTGAACACTCCCATCATTGCCACTGCATTTATGCTGTTTAACATCCTTCCTCTATCACTCAAATCTCAAATCATATACATCATATGTTAATTGATTAAGAAGGATGTTGATTTCTGCTAGATGTTGCTGTTGCTCTTGTGATCGCTATCGTCTCAAGTTGACTCAGCCAGTCAGTCAGCCAGCCAGCCAGTCAGACAGGTAGTAGTATGATTAGCCGTTATATGTGTAATAGGTGCACCTCATTGCCTACTGCACGAATATTGAGTGGATTTCGATTTTCGACTTTCTTTTCTTCTGAATAAATAGTGAACTGAAATTCTAGGTAGTAAACACACACCAATTATCATCTATGACACTCTTAACTTAACTCTTTTCCTTTGCTGTTGTCATCGAACTGCTTTTTGTTTTCGATGTCTTCACATCATGTCTATCAAGGGTGGCGTGTACTGCACAACAGTCCTCTCTGTTCTACTTTATGGCTGTGAAACATGTCCATCGAAGGTGGAAGACATGAGAAGGCTTCACGTGTTTGACCACTGTTGCCTTCATAGTATAGTATAGGCTGTATTCCGTGATGTCACCACACCACGTGAGTAATGCAGAAGTCAGGTGTAGAGTTTTAGGGAGTAGAGGTGAATCATTTGATGAGGTTATGAACCTTGATCGACTGAGATGGGTGGTCGGGACACGTGTTAGGTACGCCTAGCCACCGTGTGCCTCATCACACAATGTTGTCCGAAGTAGGTTTAGGCTGGGAAAAGGTTCGAGGTGGCCAGACTAAAACATGGCGGCACCAGTGGATGAAGTGTGTGACTGTTGGTTTGGGGCGTGTATGGGTGGCGATGGAGACTAGGTGGTTTGGGTCTGTGGGACAAGAGGAACGAGTGGTGGTTGGAGACTGACTGTAGGTGATGATATGGCGTAGATGTGTCTCCACACACATTATCGTCATGTTAACGACGCCATACTGAATCTCACCATTTTGTCATTCTTCGTTTCTCTCTTTTAGTACTTTGTATTTCTCTTGACTGAATTTCCTTATGTTCATCTTGCAGCTGACTGCCTTTTTACTTGATGTAGTGATATGAGGTATGACAACTGGGAGGGTTACGCAGTAATGCCTGGTCTTATATTGATCAATGATCCATCCAAATTACAAGTTTATGTATGTAATATCCCTGTGAGATTGTGACACATAGCAGTGATAACTGAATATATGAGATCACAACAGGTTTTTGAAGGAGAATGATGAACCCAGCATCAAGTAAACAATATTGCAGTTAGGCATAAATGCGCACGTTGACCCACACACACACACACACACCTTCTACATCAAAAATGCTATATTGCTTGAAGTACAACTGGTCGGAATAAAACTTGATCGACATAAGGTAATAACTAATACATGAAGCCTCTGAGTCATGTGTTCTCAGCTGTGGCTAAAGACCGTAGCCTCTCTCTCTCTCTCTCCCCTCTCTCTCTCTCTAAACTATCATGAAAGGAGAAGTATTAAACATTACCTACTATGTCAATCATAAACTTTAGAGAGAAAAAAAAACACAATAAATCAATACAATAATCGAGTGAGATAAAATACCTTAATTCCTTTACAAATGTTTCTGGTATTCGTTTTCGTCGTATAGTATTATCGATAATTTCATCAGTAAGTTCATATTCATAGACAATAGTTAGACGAGTAAAAATTTGTATCCAACTATTCAGCATATTACAAAAATATCCAGTATCATAACTACATCGATAGAAATAACCAATAGAATTATAAGGTAGATTAATAATAGATGAACCAACACGTTTTCAATCGACTTGACTAAAGATTGAAGTTCAGTTAAGACTGAAGTAAAACGAGATACTAATTGTATATCCTTTATTAATTTCTTATACTCTTCAATATTATTAGTATTTTGTAAAGTGATAGAATCTTGAGCATAAATAAGCATTGCATTAATAAGACAAGTTGCATCATTCAAGTATGTAGTAAATGAAATAGTCGATTCATGTTGAAGAAATGAATCAGATTTGTAATTCGGTTTGTATTCAATTAAAACATACAACAATCCTGATAAAAGACGATATGCTATATGGACAGAAAAGAAGGAAAAAAAAAGAAGATAGAAACAATATTAAAACAGTTGGGAGCACTGGACAATTGTTTCGTTCAACTATTATGAGACTCTTCAGCAGCGCGCACCCATACTCAACGCTGACACTGAGTGGCAGTCACACTATGTTGTTAATTGATAGAAGTTGGAAATATCTCGACCAGTGGATTCTGATTCACTGGCTCAATGGTAACGTGCTGGCCATGGAACCGGAAGGTCCTTGGTTCGAGCCCTGGCGGGGTAGTGGGTGAGCACTTCTGAAGAGCCCTATACAGTTGGGATGAGACAGATGTCCAATGCTCCTAGGTTTCCAATATTCCTCAAACTGATTTTAAGTTCATGATGAATACCAACATGGAAAACCTTTAAATTTCCATAAACATCGCATGACCGTTCTTAGTTGCTGAAGCGATTTGTCTGATTACTTCCGATGTATGGGGCTGTTTTCGATGGGTACAGTGCTGGATTTTACTTCTTCGAGAGACAAGCGATATATTTAAGTTGCACGAAATTGACACCCTTAGATATCCACATATGTGCTACAATGACGGTGTCACTAAGTCTAGAAACCTGGCCTGAAGAGGTTGGTCAGCTTGTTTTATCACCGTCATGAAATTATTCCCTACTAACAACGAATTCCTGCCAAGTGCAAGTCATACAAGGGTAAGCTGATTATGTCCCTGCCGTTTGTATACACCACCAGTCGCTACTATCGATTGAATTGGTTTAGTGGTGCCGTTGGATTGGTGCCGAGAAGACGAGCTAATTTGAGTGTTTAGAGGAAGTAAAAGTTTTAACAAGGTTTCTGTAGGTGAACCTGAGGAAGGATCATTACCAGACATATATATATATATATATATATATATGTTTTGAAGAGCAATACGGACCCACAACATGTATACAGAATTAGACAACTAAAAACTACGTGAAATTTAGCTAACAATGCAAAAGGATCAAGACAGGGCTATAATTGTCACTGACGACAGAGAAATCCAAATTCATCACTACTCATCATCATCAATATCAACATAGGACGAGGCACTACTGAGTAACGGTCCGACCTCCCACCACACCTCATATCACTACATCAAGTACAAAGGTAGTGAGGTGAAGGATGAAGATAAGAGAGTGAAATCAAAAGAAATATAAAGTATAAGAAATAAAGGAGGAATGAGAAAATGGTGGGATTCAGTATGGCGTCGTTAACATGAGGATAATGTGTGTAGGGATACATCTGCGCCACTGACATCGGTTCTGAGCCATATCCCCTAGAGTCTTCAGCCATTCATCACTACTGCAGAAATATAAAGAACAACTGTAAAATCAGTAATAGTTTTCAGATTTCATTCATATCTAACAGTCAATCACTAAAAATATTACGAGAATTCTTAGCTAGATAGAGTAAGGATGTGATGGTTGAGTATTTTCATGGTACAACAGACAAACAAAATCATCCTAGAACCTTAGATAGAAGAGCATCGGAAACTTCTTCCAACCCAACTTTCCTTCAACTAGAATTTTACATCAGGGCAGATGATAGCTCAGCGTGCGCAACATGCCCAAATGAATCTAGCCCACAAATGTTCACAATCTCATCAACTGATTTGCCAAATACCCATCGCTGCATTTCAACACTTCTAACACAGATTTCACCATAAGTAAACAAAGTAACGAATACACCTATGTTCGAGAACTTGCAACCTCTTTATAGGTTTACCTTGTGCGAATTCCAAGTTAACCAAATGCTCACCAGGTAGCAGATCTTGTGATGTCAGAGGTAGCATACAGCATGTCCATTAGTATATACATCCATGAAGAAGTTAGACAGAAACAGTAACAGAAGGCATCCCTAATGGATACTACTAGTTTTTGTCAATTCCTATGACCACTCCTCAGGACCCCTTATGCAACTGTGTAAGTTCGAGTAGAGAGCTTTGATAAGCATTATATACTTATTCAATGCCTCCTTTACAGTCAGGTACTGTCATAGCACCTCGCGGTTGACAGAGTCAAATGCACCTTCAGGTCGAGAAATATAACGTGTTGGCCGTCGATACTTATGCTTGTGTTCTAGAATCTGTCAGAGAGTGAAAATTCGGTCAATACAACCTCAATCACGTCTGAAACCTGTCTGATTTGTTTGAGTTTCAGTTAGGCGTTAGATTACTATGAATCCTAGGATCTTCGATACAATATTAGTAAGACTAATTCCCCTATGGTTGTCACAGGAAGACTTTTCTTCTTTCTTATAAGCTGAGATGATTAGTGAAGTATATCAGTCTGACGGCACTACCTCTGATTTTCATACACTACCTAGTACCTCCATCACTCTAATCACTAATTTCTTATCTCCATCCTTGAAAACTTCAGGTGTCAAACTGTCAGGTCCTGCTGCTTTTCATCGTTTCAGGTTCGATAAAGCTTTCTCAACTTCAATGAGAGTTGGAGGACCGACATCCACATCCCATTCAGGTTCAAGCTGGATGCTGGGCAACTGAAGCGTTGCTGAGAACTAGTTGAAGTGTTTCAAAGTGGTCTGTTCAACGTTTAAGTTGTCTGTCCAGGGAGATTATTAGTGTTCCATCGTTTTCGGTGATGGATTCATTCACCATCGTCTTTTTCTTCTCAGTGTTCTTAATATACATGAGTGGTTGTCGAGTGTTTCCCAACGCTGATGCCTTCTCCACCTCTCTTGCTTTCATCGTCCACCACCACTACTAGCGATCGATGCGAATAGTCTTAGTCAACTTACGTTTGAGTTGATTTCGCTCTTCTTTGTGGTCAGAGACGGACATCTGGAATCAGTATTCTCGCTCGCATGAGCCAGTTCGGATGACGTGGTGGAAATCTAATGATATTTGTTAACCTTCAGGTGTAGGTTCACAATTATTTTTACCTCTGTTTCCACAGATGATCTGATATAACCCCAGGTTTTCTCAGGATGAGCGTTGCGGTCGCGTTCATACAAATACTTGGCTAAGTCCTCCATAAATGCGTACTTGGCATCCTCATCCACCAACCAGGCACAAATGGGCCGCACTGCCTCATATTTCCTGTGGCCAATAAGTCATAGACATGCACGAACTCGCAATAGCTCGTAGTCAGAGACCAAACTGGCACTCTACCGATCCTATCCAACCATGACTTTAAGCAATGTGATCTACTTGTGTCTATCGTTGGTTTAGTGTTAGCTGACACTATGTATGACAGTGTTTCGCCATATGCCTAAAGCTAGTGTTGGTCAGAAACGAGTGATTGTCGGGACAAAATCGCAGAAGACAATCACCGTTGTCGGTTTGTTGGCACGGTATTCCATAGATACCTCCAAGATGCCTTTCCGATTGTCTCAGCTTCACTATATTTGAGCGTTAAAGTCACTCGCCATTATGACTATATCTGAACGCGTTGCTTTCCGCAGAAAAATTGTCAGCTTCACATAGAATTCATCGTTTGCATCATCTGAACTACAGTCGGTGGATACGTAGGTGAAGATTATGAATTGGCATCACCTGGTTTCATGATCCTTCCTAGTCCTTATAGATCCATTCAGTCAAACAGTATATAGACGGTTGTTTACTGGAAACCAGGTGAGGAGAGCACTTTCTGTTCTACAACTCAATGCTATGCCTACACCATCGAGTCCATGAGAACTAGCCATTGCGCCTCTGGATCCTCTTGGAGTGAATTTTGAAGATTCACTACTATGCTCAGGTGAGGTCAACTTAATAACCACACTCGGGTCTTGTATACGTGTCTCAGAGACACAGCATACGTGCATGGCTACAGATTGCAGAGTTTCGGCGAGCGATGCTTGGTTTCCGATTTGGCATAGAGTTCCGATGTTGAAAGCTGGTACATGAAATCGATGACACAGTCCTAGGAGACTACGAATGAGGTTTCGATGACTTTGATCGTTGACAATGGTCGCAGAAGGAGAGGTTGAGGAAGGCGTAGGAGGCTTACTATTATTATCAGGAAGAGACAAAGTTGAGGAAGATAAGTTATGTTTGATCGGGTCTTGTGTACTACTGGAAGCGTGAGGATGGTTGACACCTCCCGGCTGCCCACACTGTGGAAGGCTAATTCTTCCTAAGGTACCTGAAAGAGATCTGAGCCCAAGGAACATCTGCAGGAGGGCCTGTCACACATGGCCTTTTATGGAATAATGTTCTGAGGTTTGGTTGTTACAACGCCGGATAGGGAGAACTCATACTGGCGGTACCGGAAGACCGTGGGGCACAGGGAGTCGCTTATTTTCGGAGGTTGGTCACGACAAATGGCATGTAGTATGCGAGATGTAGTTGGACATAGGTCCTACTGTTTCGGATCACAACTAACCACTTATGACTGATCTGAGCCATCATAATGCATCACCTCACTGTTTAAGAATATGTTAGGAGTAACTGCTTTTGTATGATGACTATCCAACAAACCTTTCTGGTATGGTAGAGCCTCAAGCGAACAAGAGTTCCACCAGCATAGCTCATTAGGTCATCGTGATATGTAAGCCCAACCACAGCGTCAAGGTAGCAGCTAGATAACTTTCGACTGATATTAAGTGTGAACCAATTATTAACTATGATTTTAAAATAGGTACCCCTATCTGAAAAAAAATGGTTATTACAAAATTGATACATGTTAAGTGTCAGCAGTCTACAGCAACATTCAATACTGAATTTTATTTCACACTACTCATAAGTAGTAAAAAAAACTATTTCATGAAATTCTAAAACATTTCTGAGGCAGTTGTTGTTTTGATAAGACTGACATGACCTTTATGTGTCAAAATCCAATAACTTGAGGAGTAATTTACATCACGAGATCTGTAGACTTTTACAAATGAATAACCAAGTTCATAATTGTTTGAAGTTCCTTCGAAAAATGAATCACTATGCCATAATCTAAGGGAACTTGATACCTGATAGATTTATGACGGTGATTAACTATCCAGTTGAATGTATCTGATCAAAACTGATTACTATAATCAGTGGAATACATACCAACTTATAAAAATAATGCGGCTGGTTAGTTGTTTGAACTTTTCGGATGAATGCAAGTTATCAATAAGTAGTAACAAGAAATTTACAATAATTTTTCCAATGAAATGAAAAGAGTTCTTAAAAGTTGTTCATCAAAAGAGTATGGACGCAAAAATCATCAATTAGGGTAGTTAGTACCTCCATAAGACATAGTATTGGGTCACGGGTCCGAATACCGACCCACTTATTGAGGTTTTGGTAGTCAGGTAGTTTCACCAGCCCTTACACACTGTATGTAGCTCATTGTCTACTGAACGAATGTACACAACGTAGCTCAGTTGATTTCGATTTCTTTGATATTATCGTGTAAAGAATAAACCAATCAAAACTAGTAGAAACCTGCGCAAAGAGTGTATAGTGGGCGTTGCTGATAACAATGGATATAAGTAGTATATGTTGAGAGGGCGGTATAAATCATAGGGAATTACCAGCAATAAGTAAGGACTGTGCCAAGAGAAACGGAACACACAACCCAAGGGTATGAAGAGCAAACCAAGAGAGAAGTAGAAGAGGAAATGAAGCACATTTTGCAAATGAAGGTTTTAGTGCAAGATGTACCATATTTAACGACTATTGTTCCCCCTTCTCAGTCATCTTGTTACCTTTCAAGTGGACGAAGAGACAAAACAATAACTAATCGGTTCTCGAACATATCGTATTGTCTCTAATCCCCGATTTTGACTACCACGCAAACCCCAACTCGCAAGTCGACATTTTCCTATACAATTAAAATCAACAGTCAGTCATTGTCCAACACTATACCGTATTCTGGCTCTTCATAGTGCTTGGAGCTAACAGGAAGGCGTTCATATGCATCCATTAGTTCACAAGAAGCTATTGAGATCCACTAGCCTTTTCTAACCTATTCCACAGAGTCAGTTACGGTATTCAACACTATTTTTACAGCGGATTGAAGACAGCACCGAACTTCGTCGCATTTCGATAAGTGTTTATAAAATTCCTCGATGAATCCAGGCTTATTATTCTCATCATCAAGCTAAGATTGAGTTGGTTTTAAAATCGTAGTTCTTTTGCGAGTTGGTTCGATAACGCGTAGGAGACAGGAGAAGAGACCATCTTCCATCGATCCTCTCCAACAATAACTCATATCAATATGGTCTATCTGCTACTACTGTTGAGTTGAGCTCGGTGGACGCCGTGTTAGATAGTCTCTCTCCTTATATCTGCAGTTTATGTCAGCTAGTAATAGTTACCTGAGCGTAGTTGTAATACGCGGTCGCCACTATCGGTTTGTTCCGAAAGTTCTACTGAAATGCCTTTCTGTCGGACTTAGTGTACCCATTTGGACATTGAACTGACATGTTAGAACAATCACATGTAAGCGTTTGGCTTTCAGTAGTAGGCTAGACAGATTTCGGTAGAACTATTCCTACACTTTATCTGAACTGTATTTAGTTGGTGTGTAAACAAAGGTTACAAAAAGACAACAGTGAGTGTCCCTATTCTTCTTAGTGCTCGTTGCATCGTTCAGCCGAACAGCGCGCAGGTGACCCTTAACTGAGATCCAGTGGAGCGGAGCACCTTCTGCTTTATTATTTAGTGCTATATCTACACCTGTAAGACCTCAAGGACTAGCCGTCAAATTTGAAAAACTCAATTTCCCAGGTGAGGTTCACACTTAAAAGTCATAATTTAGTCTCTCACAAACATATAACACTATTATGCCTAGTGGGCCGTTGAAAGTGGAAGATATAAGAAGTCTTGAGGTGTTTGACCACCGTTGCCTTCATAGTATAGTGTAGACTGTATTCCGTGGTGTCACCACACCACGTGAGTAATGCAGAAGTTAGGAGCAGAGGTAAATCGGTTGAGGAGGTTATGAACGTTCATTGATTGGATTGGTTGGGACACGTGTTAGGTATGCCCAGTCACCATCTGCCTCATCACACAATGTTGTCGGAAGTAGGTTTAGGCTTGAAGTAGGCCCGAGGTGACCAGACTAAAACATGGCGGCACCAATGGATGAAGTGTGTGACTGTTGGTTTGAGCCATGTAGGATGGGGGCGATGGAGACTAGGTGGTTTGGGTCGGTGGGACAGGAGGAACCAGTGAGTGGTTGGAGACTCTGGGGGATATGGTTCAGAACCGATGTCAGTGGAGCTGACGTATCCTCACACACATTATCCTCATGTTAACGACGCCACACCGAATCCCTCCATTTTCTCATTCTTCCTTCCTTTCTTCTCCTACTTTATATTTCTTTTGACTTCATTCTCTTATCTTCATCCTTCACCTCATTACCTTTGTACTTGATGTAGTGATATGAGGTGTGGTGGGAGCTCGTAGGGTTACGCAGTAATGCCTGGTCCTATGTTGATATTGATTGATTGATTATGGCTAGTGAGGCCTGTTGGCTAATTTGACGGAGGGTTTGGACATTGAAAGCTCCGATAGGTAGTTTAAAGTCTGATTGTACGAGACCAGGGATGTCATTCTGTGAGACTGAATCGTTGTCAATACCTTCAGAGCTGAAACAAAATGCATAAGACATAGGAATAATGACAAAGAGGTGTGAGGAAAGGTTTCGAAGGTAATGATGTTGAAGGTTGATAATGCTTCAAAGGAATTAGAGTGCTGAGGACTTGTGGGGGCGCTTGACATTTACTGACTCTCCACAATATATAAGGTTATTCCTTCTTCAGGTAAGTGAAAAAAACGTTTGCTAGTAATGGTGGTAAGTGACTGCAGAGCCGTAAAGACATAGCATTCAGGCCGGTCACACATAGCCTTTACTAGTGTCTGAATATTACTTTCGGTTGCCTTGAAACTAAGTAGAACACCCATCTCGCCAGCATCGCTATACCGCAGGGTAGGAAAGAGTGTTCTATTTTCAGGTAAGATGTTTTCTAACCTTCTTTTCACATGGAGAAGGCTTCATCAGCATCGCACTACTAATCATCTAATGGAAATTATTTTACTGGTATGACTTCACATTTAGCCAGTAGTATATCTCCCCCCTTGTACTCTCAATTATAGCGCAGCGATTTACACTATGACGGTAACTAACACTATCTAACAAACCTTTCGGATATGATAAGACCTCAAGGAGAAAGTGTTCCCATCAGCATAACTCTTGGAGGGGGAGGGAAGTCATTTACGTATACAACTCCGATCATCACATCACCGCTATTAAGGATTAGATACACACAATTAAGCGAACAGAAATCCAAACAATCAATCAATCAATTTCAACATAGGACCAGGTATTACTGCGTAACCCTACGAGCTCCCACCACACCTCATATCACTACATCAAGTACAAAGGTAGTGAGGTGAAGGATGAAGATAAGAGAATGAAGTCAAAAGAAACATGAAGTACGAAAAGAGAAAAAGGAAGAATGAGAAAGTGGTGAGATGCGGTATAGCATCGTTGAGATGAGGATGTGTGTGGGGATATATCTCCGCCACTCACATCGGTTCTGAACCATATCCCATAGAGTCTCCAACCACCACTGGTTCCTCCTGTCCCACCGACCCAAACCACCTAGTCTCCATCGCCCCCATCCTACATGGCTCAAACCAACAGTCACACACTTCATACATTGGTGCCGCCATGTTTTAGTCTGGTCACCTCGGGCCTACTTCAAGCCTAAACCTACTTCCGACAACATTGTGTGATGAGGCAGATGGTGACTGGGCATACCTAACACGTGTCCCAACCAATCCAATCAATGAACGTTCATAACCTCCTCAACCGATTTACCTCTGCTCCTAACTTCTGCATTACTCACGTGGTGTGGTGACACCACGGAATACAGTCTACACTATACTATGAAGGCAACGGTGGTCAAACACCTCAAGACTTCTCATATCTTTCACTTTCAATGGCCATGTTTCACAGCCATACAGTAGAACAGATCGGACCGATGCGCAGTACACCCTTAATAGACAAACGGATATCACAGCGGCGCCATAGATGACGTAAATTAACAAAAGTCAATCGAGCCTTTTGTATCCGTGCAGAGATCTCATCGGCAACTGACCCACCAGGGCAGTGCTGATCCTACTTCTCAGGTAAGTGAAGTGGTCAACACACTTCACTCTCTATTGTTAGCCACGGCACTGTTGAAGACCAGTCCTGGAGCAACAATAAGCATTTAAGAACAAAAATTAATCAGGATATATCACAGACTTACGGTTTAAAATGTTTATATAATCATTGTTGTCTAGATTAGTAGCCCCAGAGATTAATTCATTTATATTTACTGGTAAATTATCACAAAGATTACTAAATGATCTCAATTTTATTGTCTCTAAAAGTTTAATATGACCAGTTAAACCAATGTAATTTGCTGAACACAATAGACAATATTTAATCAATTCATCATAATCAGTTGGTATACATTTCTCCGCCAAATGTGGTAGCAATTGATATATAACATAGGCAACTAAATGATGATCTGAACTAACTGATGATAATGTATCATATGAAGTGTTAGAATTAATCAAATTTAGATGAAGTTGAAGGAGATAATTTAAAATAGACTTGGAATTAAAATGTTGAAAATGTTTCATATTTAACTGAAATGTTTGTATCCCATCATTGAATTGTTGAACTATCAAATTGGGGATATTGTTAGAAATATTTAAAATTGTACTTGGAGATATATGTTCACTGTAGATAATCTGAAATTTTAATCACATAATAAAACAGATAAAATGATGTGATGTGTAGAAAACTATCGATTGATACATGTAATTCCCCTTTGTTATACTTGGTCGGATTGCTCAACCACTGTTGGTAGATGTGTCTTATTGCCTACTTTACAAATGTGCACGTTTCATTTATGATTTGTCAGCTGGATGCATCTGGCTTCCTCCCCCCCCCTCTTCCCAGCGACTGATGTTGTTCCAACCGATACTCGAACCAAGTACCCATCGATTCAAACGCCAAAGCATTATCCACCAGGTTGCCATTTTTCCTCTCACTTATCAATCGTCAGATTAAGCACTATTTCATAGTACTGGAATGATGACTGAAGGTAAAATGGAAATCTAGGTTGCAGTGGAACTCGAACCAGTGACTACAAGGTTTTCGGTCCAGTGGTCTATCAACTGAGCTACGAGACTTCACTGCTGACCGGACCCTTTATGTCATTTCAATCACTAAGGGTTTTACCCAACTGCCATGTGAATTGTGACGCGTTACTGTCGCTTGACAGAACATACACGGTTGCCCAGTCAGGACTATTCTGATTCAAATCCACTAGAATTAGAGAAGAGAAGCATCATACTGATTATCGATTCGGGTATCCGAGATACCTGTGGTTTGGCAGATTCGTACTCATAATAATTTCAGATGAAATGAAAATTTGGACCATGGCAGGATTTAAACCAGAGACATTCCGGTTAATGGCCCAGTGTTCTACCAACGAAGCTATTTCATAAGTTGGGTGGACTTCCTTTCAACTACATTCTTTTGGTAAGTAATAGCGAATGCTCATCAAGCTATACAATAACAGGATTCTCGAATGCTAATTATTTCAAGGAAGGATGTGTACAGGTTACAATTATTCGACTATGTTCATGTTTCGACGCGATACGTTTAACGATAGAACAATGATTCCACGACAGGATATTCATCTGACACCAGAAAAAGAAAACGATGGAATTGAGAGTAAATTTACTTCAGCCGAATGCTGGTAGTAGCTGAAAACTCAGTAGGTTTATATACCCTTAGGTGACCTTGACCAGCAAAAAACGAGATGGCGTAATAAAACTGTAAAATGAACCAATCAGCGTTTATCATCCTAAACCGTGGTGGAAATAAGTAACACTGCATGCAACGAAAAGGAAGCGAAAGTAAGGCTTTAATTACACAATGATAATACATAAATATTATAGCTTAGTTTTTCTAAGGGATTAGCCCTCCCTAACAAGCACATATAATTGTGCCAAATTGATGAAGGCGTCATCAACCTCCTCCAGTATCAGGATCATGACAGCAAGATTCAAATCCAAGGGAAGGGAAGTCACAATCATACAATGCTACGCTACGCCACGCCACGCACCTAAAAATAATCCAGACGCAGATCAAGAGAAGGAGGAGGAATTATACAGACAACTGCAATCAGCACTCGACAAGACCCTAACCCACATAGCCACATCAAACTTCTAATGGGTGGGGTGACATGAATGTCAAACTCACAGCGGACAACACAAGAAGAGAACTCATCATGGGTCAAGAGACACTCGGTGAAAAGATGAACGAGAATCGAGAACTGTTTACAGACTTCTGTGCATTCAACGATTTGGTGGTTTGAGGTAGTGTGTACAAACACGAGGATATTCACAGTGACATGGATTGCATCAGACACCAGGACACACTAAAAATCACATCGACTTCATCTCAATCTGAAGTAAGTGTAAGCCCAGCCTACTGAACACAAAATCAAGATGGAGAGCAGATGTGGGTTCACACCACTCATTATCTAGTGCAAGGAACCTAACTTCAAAGTCACGCTCAAAGCCTTCAAAGCAGTTGGTGATGATAGACCACAGCTCGAATTCAACACTCAGGACACAAAGTGGACTGAAGGACGAAACTGCAGAGGACATCTTCACGTCAGCCAGTCATCAGGACAAAATGGGAGATATTAAACAATATCTCTGAAAAAAACCTACATGGAAAGACACTAGAACTCTGTGAATGCGACGTAGGAGAAAACCTGTATAACCGTGTTAGGAAGGAAGAAGAAGGGGCAAGACAAGGAATGGATCTCCACGGACACATGGAAGCTGATAGAGGAGGAGAGGAAGATGGTGATGGTGAAGGAGAAGATGAACCAGTGCAATGCATTGCAAGGATGAACAACCAAAAGAGGAATTGAACACAACATATAAAACACTACACTGGAAAAAGAAGTGAAGAGTGCACGCAAAGACAAAAGACACTTCTATGACACAGTGGCAAGTGAAGCAGAACACGCCGAAGGTAAGAGAGATCTGACAAGATTGTATCAAATAACCAGGTTACTACTATCTGGGAAGAGATCAACACAGATGAGACCAATGAAAGATAATGAAGGAAACCTAGTTACCACCAAAGAGGAGGAACGAAGGAAACAACAGGCCGAACACTTCAAAAAACTCTTGAATCGACCACCACCACCTGCAACTAGATCAGAAAGACCACCGACAACCCAACCGCAAAACTATCAGTGAACACAAGCCCTCCAACAAAAGCAGAAGTTCTGAACGCAACAAAGCTGCTGAAATCCGGGAAAGCAGCAGGACCAGGTGGAATTCCGCCAGAAACGCTGGAAACAGACGCTGAGACAACAGCAGACACACTTACACCACACCAGTTGCAAAAGGTTTGGCAGGAAGGAAAGGAACCTTCCAAGTGGAAGAAGGGCTACCTGGTCAAACTTCCAAAGAAGGGAGACCTAAGGCTTTTCAAGAACTGGCACGAAATCATGATGCTGTTCACCACAATCAAAATATTAGGCCACACCATCCTCGGGAGACTAAAAGATGCCCGGAGTCAAACTTAAGACCTGAACAGGCTGGCTGGCTTCAAGAAGAACAAACCATGTGCGGACCAAATTGCAACGCGACGCTAAGCATCATCATAGAACACAGCACAGAATGACAGTCCACTGCACCTATACCTCAACTTCATCGATTTTGAAAAGACCTTCAACAGCGTCGACTAACAAGCAATTTCGAAACTGCTGCTTCAACACTACGGTTATACTCCCACCAAACTTGATCAACCTCATTCAACAACCATATCACCACCCAACATACCAACTGATTCACAATACAAAACTCAGTCATCCCTTCGAAGTGAAGACAGGGGACAGCAGTACGACGAGGTTGCCACCTACTATCACCAATCATCCTCCTGATTGTCGTCAACAAACTGTGACGAGCAACAAAAGGGGCATACGCTGGCTGTTTCACAGATGAAAACACCCTACACCATTCCGATGGATTTCGACGACGGTGATTTACATCCAATGTGTTGTTGCACAAAGTCGTAGATTTACAGGCGAAAACCAACAAGTTGATAGAAGAAGCAGGGCAGCAAAAATGGGACTTCAAGTGAGTGTGGAGAAGACAGAGGCGATGAAGATACCCAACCAACAAGCACCAATCACCATGATCTGGGGAAACCTAAACCAAGTGGTCTCTTTCACCTACCTAGGCAGTATCATTTCAACTACAGGTGGCACAGGAACAAATGAAGATGTCAAAGCCAGCCAGGATAGAAAGACAGCAAGACAGGCGTTCATTGACCTGAAACCAGGGTGGAGATCTTCTGCACTCAGCACAAAGCGTGGACAACATTCAAATTTCCAACACCAACGTCAAGTCAGTGTTTCTGTATGGTTCAGAAACTTGGCGCATCACGGAAAGCATTTCCAACAAACTACAGACATCATACATCAACACCTATCTACGCTCGATACTGAAGATCAGATAGATGGTCAGAAAGAACAAGCAAGCAGGAACTCTGGCTGGCTGGCAACGAACCAACCAACAACCCATCGCCCAACAAATATGTAGGAGAAAGCCGAGATGGATTGCATTGGGCATACACTGAGAAGGCAGATTGGGGACATCACGCGTCAGACCAGGCCCTCGAATCGAACCCAAAGGGGAAACGACGAGTTGGGCGTCCGAGGGTGACATGGAGGAGATGGTGTGTGAGGAAGAAATGAAAGCTTCTGGGCAGTTTTAGAGCCAGATTGAAAAGACTACAGAGAAGGGAGTGAAATGGAGACGTGCTACTGAAGCCCTATGTTCCACTAGGAACCCAAGGAACAAATGATAATAATAGTAAAACCACATTTCCACTTAAGTTCAACAATATAATTAGATAGAAACAAGGAGATTGATTGTTGAATCTTTGTCCATCGAATCAGTCACATCCAATACATGTAATGGGAATGATGAAACATCCATGCATACAAGAGATATGGAAAATGTTACTACCAATAAAAACAAAGAAAATGAGGTGGATCATTGGAGCATAGAAATCAAATGTCGAAAGTAGTGTGATCCCATTGAGGTATAATTATGAGCAGTGATAATTTATGCTTGAAACGACGTTATCAAGTAAATAATCCTATATCACTGTGTGTTATAAATCAAATACACAAATCTAATATAGGATTGCATTCCACCACACTGCCAAAGTTTTACACTTATATGAATGAAAAGAGATTAATCTGGCTAGTAAGATTCTTCTTGATTTGCTTAAACCACTAAATTCTTTTATTTGCTTTCAATATTGAAGGAAAAGATAATAGTCTACAGATAATAATTAGGATCGCCTTAAAGTATCGGTAACTGACAGTAAATATTGCCTAATTAACCGTCCTCATATATCAGTAATAGAGAGTTTTAAAGAATGAAATGAATTTAAGATACTTAACAGTCTATTCTTTCAACTATTTACAGGCAGAAAAACTATAGAAAACCAGACACCATGAACTCAACGCATCTTTTTTCTTACACTTAGCTCCCTTTATAAATTTAAAGAGAGGCGGGAAGAACAAGGTTTGGACAATAAATATGTACGTTTCATTTGACGATTTCTGTTCAGCTGCAGGCAACTTAAAGCTATAATAAACATTAGGATTAACTGCTATGACCGGTAAATGCGATCAAGCCGTTTATGAGCAATACGAACCTAACGCATAAACGAATATACTCTAATCACTAATCCAAACGTTAACCACTACAACCGGTAGGGCGAAGACAAGAAGAGAAGGTGGACCATTAGCAGAAAGCTTTTACAGTCTTAACAATAGTTAAAACTGTTTACAGTGATGCCGAATGCATACATTCTGATTATTTAAAAGAGTTAACAACCAATCAGAGTTCAGTTTTCAAAAGCAGTGGGGAAAATAAAAAGGGGGGTGTGAAAGAGGGTGTGAAAACAGCAATAATAAAGTTATTTTAAGGTTACAGGAAAACATTAGCTAAAAGTGAGGCGAATAACATTCGAAACTGATGCTTATTTACCATGCGATAGGATGAAGAAGAAGAAGAAAAGAGAACAAGGTAAGTGAACAAATTGAAATCAATAGTACATCAATGAAAAAGGTGTGCTGCTCTTGATTATCGGGTAGTATCTATGCCAACAACTAACTTGTACATCAAATACCATCGACTTAAGAAACCTTACGTGAAAACAGAGGAGAAAAATTACATTAATTGGTCAGTAGAGAAAAGACCCATTTCATCCAGTCTAGTCCTAAGTCCTGATTGAATTCGATCGATCGGTCATTTTTGCAGTGCGGCCACCAAGCCAGAAGACTAATCATCCCCGTAAACTTTGATGAATGTTAGGTGATTGGAGGCAATCGATATTATTATTACTATTACCATTATTATTATTATTATTATTTGTCCCTTGGGTTCCTAATGGAACATAAGGCTTCACTAGGACGTCTCCATTCCACTCTCTTCTCTGCAATCTTTTCAACCTGGTTCCACGACAGCCCAGAAGCTCTCATTTCTTCCTCACAAGATCTCCTCCATGTCACCCTTGCCTCAGACGCCCAACTTGTCGTTTCCCATCTGGGTCCCACTTGAGGGCCTAGTGCATGATGGTCCCCAGTCGGCCTTCTCAGTGTATGCCCAATCCAATTCATCTCCACTTCCTTCCAATGCATATTTGTTGAGCGATAGGTTTTTGATTAGTTCGTTTCCAGAGTTCCTTGTTGCCTATTCTTATTATTCTGGCCATCCATCTGATCTTCAGTAACGAGCCAGCGTAGGCAGTTGTTGATGAATATATGTAGTTTGTTGGAAATCCCTTTCGTAACGCGCCAAGTCTCTCAACCACCACACAGAAGCACTGATTTGACGTTGGTGTTGAAAATCCGAATCTTGTTCCACATGCTGAGTGCAGTGCAGTGCAGTAGATCTCCACACTGGTTTCAGGCTAATGAACGCCTGTCCTACTTTTCCTATCCTGGCTTTGACGTCCTCGTCTGTGCCGCCACCTGTAGCTGAAACGGTGCCGCCTAGATAGGTGAAAGAGGCTAATTCCTTTTTCTCCCGTTGATGGTGATTGGAGCTTGTTGTTGTTGGTGTTGGTTGGGTATCATCATCACCTCTGTCTTCTCTACGTTCACTTTGAAGTCCTGTCTTCGCTGCCTCGTCTCTTCTGTCAACTTGTTAGTTTTTACGCCTGTACATCTTCAAGTCTGTGTGACATCAGATACAAGTCATCGGCGAAATCCAAATCTTCTAGGTTCTTTTCTGCGGTCCAGCCAGCGTATCCCCCCTCTTCTCGCTCCCCACTGTTTGTTGCATAATCCAATCGACCACAATCAGGAATATCATGGGCGGTAGTAGACAGCCTTGTTTTACTCCTGCCTTCACTTCAAAAGCATCACTGAGCTTCCCATTGTGAATTACTTGGCATGTGGGGTCTTCATATAGTTGCTGAATGAGATTGATAAAGGTTTGTGTCAGTAAAACCGTAGTGTTGAAGCAACTGCCAAATAAACCTACCGGTCGACACTGTCAAAGGCCTTTTCAAAGTGGATGAAGTTGAGGTAGAGGGTTGACTGTCATTCTATACTCTGTTCCATGATGATGCGAAGTGTTGCAATTCGGTCCGCATATGATTTATTCTTCCCGAACCTACGATTTTGTCCTTGTTAGCTAATTTGCATGCAAAACTTTACTACCTCAGAAAATACTTGTAATCACCCGAAAATATTATCTATACATATAAATGATAATGTAGCCTTTCCCAGAATTAGGAAACAATAATATATTAAAATTCAGCATCAACCAGTCAGCGATTTGCCTTAGTAAAAAGGACGAATAAATAAATTATCATTGTGTAGACAACAACAATAAGGTACAGCAGAAAAAAGTGAGAAAAGTTTTTGATTACTAGAGTATCGAAAGGTTGGATATGCTTTCCTTTTCAATATAAAGTACACCTCGAAAAAGTTTGATAATAATGGTGACTTCAAACGAACGAAGATTTAATTATCCCCCAAGTCGTGATCATTGGCAAAGCTTTCCTGATGTTCATATCATGTGCTGTATATACCTGATACTCGGTAATAGCCCTTATGAATGCTTATCTTCCTTTCAGTCGTTGATTCCTAAGAATCCATACAAGAAACTTCGTAGAAACCTATTTAGTCTTTCTGTTAAACTGCCTGTCGTAAGTACATTCCAAATTTGTATACACAATTTGAGATGAGACTGCAGGAGTACCGATCTACTTTAGATCAGTGATTGCAAGCTGCTAATAGATGCCGTGTTCATAGACTTCAGTAAGGCATTCGACAAAGTGTCACATGTGAAATTACTAGGAAAGCTCTCCTACTTCGGCTTCGGTGCTTCATTGCAAGCTTGGATTAAGGACTTTTTATACGATACAAGGCAAAGAGTAAGGGTAAATGGGACACTATCCAGGTGGAAACCTGTGATGAGTGGAGTTTCTCAAGGAACAATCCTAGGTCCACTACTTTTCTTGTCATATATCAACGAATTGCCAAATATGCTCAACTCTTCGGTACCCTTATTTGCCGATGACACAAAGATTTGGAGAGCCATACGCAGTCATGCAGATAGGTATGCACTTCAGGCGGATTTAGATGAACTAGTAGGTTGGTCCAAACGTTGGTGTTTGGAAATCAATTCTAACAAAAGTGCAATAATGCACAATGGTCATAGCAATTGTTTCCAGTATTCCGTTGATGGTACACCACTACTTCCAGTCCTTGAACTAAAAGGCTTCGGTGTCATCATCAGTCATGATTCGAAAACCTCAGCAAGCTGTAATGCAGCTGCAGCAAACGGCTTCCCTATATTATGGTCCCTCCGCAGAGCTTTCAAATGTTTCGATCAGGACATGTTTAGAATACTCTACTCTACTTACGTTAGGCCTCACTTAGAATACTGCATTCAGGTGGCCAGCCCGTGCCTAAAAAAGGATGCTGACACACTCAAGCGTGTTCTAAGGGTAGGTACTAAGCTTGTGGCAGGCCTTTCGAATATGTCCTATGAGGAGCGACTACACCAACTAAACTTATTCCCACTGTCTTACCGTAGAAGACGGGGTGATCTCATACTGGCATTTCGTATTCTTAATAATGACTTCGGTACTCATATGTCCTACCTTTTCTCCCTTGCTAGGACTGACCATCTTCGAGGGCATCACAAGAAAATTCTAAAACCGCGATCGAATCAACTCAGCGTGAATCTGCCTTTCTCCCATCGTGTTGCCAACGACTGGAACTCCTAACCTCAGCAAGTAGTATCAGCACCTTCTATAAACGCGTTCAAGGAGAGACTAGATCTTCACAGAGATATCTTCTGCAAGGATTAACACAGGCCAACTGGCCTACTATCCTTATAACTGAAAACTGAAAACAAACTGAGTTAAGCATGTAGGCAATGCAGGATACTGGGACTAGTTTGCTACAGGAAAGTGAAGTTTAACAGCTACCGAATTCTTGTTTCAATACATTATAAATTCTTGGCCTCCTTTAAACATAAGTGAGATGAAAATTGGTCTATTTTAATCACATTGTGAAAAACTTTTTTTTTAAACAGAAATTGAAATTCACGGAAAAAACCAATTTTATGAAATCTTCACATCAACCAATCAAATAAACGCAACTCAACCCACTACTAGGCTTTGAACCACGTGTTGTGTAAAGGCTCCTAATACCAGCCAGTCGCTTAGCTTGAAGTACGTGATGGAACCAATTACTGGAAAGTCAAATCCTTAAATGAATGGGTCACACTCTTCCAGAAATACAAACACTAAATTTATCATCAATTCACCATTACTCTTTGATACTACAAAGAAATATGGTGGATAAAACCACGTGGCAATATGGAATGTATTATACAGAGAAATAATCAAGTTAATAAGATTCTCAAATAAAGTTTAGATATGTATGAAAGTTAAAATAGGTTATGTTTCACTGGGTCTTGTGTACTACTGGAACGGTACAAGCGGTTGACACTTCCTAGGTAAAAGGTTAGTTATTCTTAGGGTGCCTAAAAAGAAGGAATAATGTGTGACCGACGAGCCCAAGGGATAATTACCTAAGCCCGGTTACACGTAGCCTTTTGACAATTTTGAGATTTTGCTTTCGAATCCTACTATGAATCCGTTTTAGGCATCGGCATGCCACGAACAGGTGGGAGTATGCTACACTTGGGGCCGACCTTTTCTAACCACTGCCCTCTTTCCCATAGGGGAGACAGCATCAGCGTAGCATTGCTGGTCATCCAAAAGAAATACCACAGTGCTGTCACATTCCATCCAACTAACAGCGGTTCGACTTCGCTCTTAGACCCCATCATAGTGTAGCAGTTTACACTGTAACGCCAACTTTTTTTTTGTCTTAGCACCATCCAATATATCTTTCTGGCACAGTAGGATCTCAAGGGAACAAGCCTTTCACTAGCATAGCTCATCGGGTCATTGTGATATGCAAACCCGACCACCAGGTCAAGGTAGCATCTATCGGTCGGGATTAGATATGTATTGTTTACGGAACCGAACCCCAAACGTGTTCCTACAGACATATGGTAAGTAGTCACAAGCAAATATGAGTATATATATGGAGAGAAAGATAAAGTTCACTTTATTGGCTTATTAAAACCACCATGAAAATAAAATGAAACTAACCTGCACAAGTTCTATAAAATCCCGACGAACTTTTCTCAAAGACTTTAAACACTTTTCCACTTCCTCATTCACCTTCTTTTCTCTAATTAGTTCTTCACAGATAGTTGAACCCAAAGATAGTAAATTCAGTGCATAATTAGTTAGACCAGAACGACAATCAATCTGCATAGAACGTTCTACTAACCATCTAGATATGATTTGAACTAATTCCAATGGATTGTTTAAACTCTCCCAACTTAGACGCAATGGAACAGAGAAATTACATTGAATCCGGTTCACATTTTGATCATCACAATTTTGAATGTCATCAACAGAATCCAATTGATTGAATGAATTTAATGGTAAACTGAAAATTTCTTTGAAGTACAAATTAGGATCAATTGTTTCAGATAAGTTGGATGCAATCACTAATCGATATAAACCAACAGATCTTGGAAAATGTTCAAATAATATACGTAAAGCAATGAATTGCTGACAATAAGCATAATTAAAGCCAATATCCAGCAATGAATGAGTACGAAATTTGTATAACATCTCTAGAATATTATCAATACATGGTCGAGAGGTTTGTTGACAAACTAGAGATAAATTGATTGATTCATTAGATGAAAGAAGTAACAACTCAGCTTGTACTATAGATTCAACACAATTGATATGAGTTGAATAAATTAAGAGACGATTTTGTACTGTCTCATACCAAAGGTCATCTTTACTGTGAAGAACATTACTACTCTGTAGCATATTCAAACCATAAGTTAAGACTAATCGCATACATGATAATAACAAACTGTAGTCTATATTGGATGGTACACATTTAGGTAAGTAATCTATGCATTGTTTTATAACCCATAATGGATGAATTTTAATTTGATCCAATGTCGAGTGAATAAATTCCTTGAAATTGTTTAACTTCCAGAATTCAATGCTTAATTTTGTCCACATTTGCTTGTAGACAACTTCTCTATTTTCTTGACTTGATGTGCATAGTTGTAAAGCTTTTGAAATTTTCCCATACGTAGAAAATGTTCAAATAAGCCATTATATGTTGTCGACTTAAGTCGAGTACACCTTACACAATGATTGAAGATTTGATTCTTAGATGAAGAATCCTGTGAAGTAACTCCATTCCCTGGGCTCGGTTTCAAACATGAAGATAATAGTACAACTTCAGATGGACAGTTTGCATGAGGACTACACAGAAGTAAAGAATGTGCAGCAAACACAGGAAAAGTAGACAGTTTTAAACCTTCAAGTTTTCTTGTAACTTTGGGATAAAACTCAGTGCCACATTTCGTTATGTCTAGCAAATCAATCGACCCATTCTCATGAAGAATAGATAACTGAACATCTTGATTTACTGATTCATTTGATTCTAACGGTCTGCTCCACCATGCAATCCGAAAAGCTTTAGTATGTGTACCAGAAATCTGATCAGATGGGACCATCGAAAGACTGGAACTTCTCTCAGGATTAGCGATTAAAAATAGTAGCTCAAAAGACGGGACCAACCAAACTGAGTATGAGCCTGAGGAATGAAGACTACCGAGTAGTAATTGTTTACATGAATCTGAAGATGCTAAGGTTGGAAGTGAAGTCCCATTGAAATTTGCTAAAACCATAGACATGATTGCATCATGATTTTCAATGGGTAAATATCGATTGCGACGAAAAAGAGTACATAACAGTTGAATTGATAGATCTTTACATACTCCGTAAAAAGTGTTCATTCCACGCGGTACTGTATCAGACATTAAAGAGCTTGAAGTAGGGATTAAATAAGGTGCCTTTTTAGATACATAGAAGCATGTTATTCCAAGCTTTCGATGCATTAACTTTGATGCCTTGGATACACCTATATCAGGTAGACTTGATAAAACAAGCAAATTAGAAGACAAATCGAATACACCCGATAAAAGTGGAGAAGATAGAGAAGACTTGCAATAGTCGACTGGATAAATCCTCATCATCATACGACCTGGGAAACTTTTTGCCTTCCAATCTAAATGCCATAAATCCACATGACCTCTGAAATGACCCACCAAAATGTGTGAAACATCAATAAATGTTAGTAAGACAATTGGAAAGAGAGGTTTCTTGGAACTAGGAGAACAGTTTGATTGTGTGAATGGAGGTGGAATGAAAATACGACTACGTTGAATATTTTGACCTAAATCCGGTTTCTCACTTTCATCAACTGATAGGTCGATTATATCGATAGAACCATTACTATAACCTATAGCAGTTAGATAATAAAGATTATCAAAAGGTGGCAATGAGTTTCCAGTTGATGAATCTAGTCCGAGTAATTCACAGGGTTTATATGAAACAAAGCTAACCATGCGCCATTGAGGATATGGATCTACATAACTTAAATACCATTTTCTTGTTATTTTAGAAGAATGATTGATAACAATTTGATTGACATCTGATTCATGATGTGCAGTGATCACACTAGACGATTGTAATAGTTCAAATGGTGTTATATCACTAGATTGCCTAAATTCTTTTATTGATGAAGAATTGAGACTTTGAAGTCGGTTTGGAAGTTCCATTAACTCTAACCAATGAGTGGCAACAAGACATAACGCCTGTCCTTGAATTGATTCAGACGAAAGATAACCTAATAGCCAAGGGCAGTTATTTTCACGTGAATGAGCATAGCTAACTAATAGTGGTGATAGTGGAAACCATTTGTTCATTACTTCTGAAATTTTTCTCCAACTAATAGAAAATAAGTTGTTTACTCGCGAAAATGACGCCAAAGAATTTTCTTTACAAACTGACGACTTATTATCGTCTAGCGGAATGGATAGTGATGAAGGATGTACGCTGGATAATGATATATTTCGACAACGTAACAAATTCGTAGCTACACAGTAACTATTGTCTACTGATAGGCTGGAATCCAAGTATATCGACCACTCGGCTAACTCGTCCACAATGTGAGGGTAATCCATCTGAATATGTTCAGCTAATTTCACATTTTCACTGACTGGATCTGAATTTCTAGAAAAGAAATTTTAAAAAAATCAACTATATTTCACAGTACACAGTGGACAATTTTAACCAATGATCTATATAAGTTGCTTTTTATGCTATCATGCACTCAATAGAAATATCCTGACCAAATAGACAGCTATATCATATAATCCAATTAGCAGTTCTAAAAATGTTTTTTTCTAATGGAGTATTCAATTATTGCAACTTCGTCATTGATGTACTAATGGATATAACCTTAGGTACGTCTGACCACAGAGATTGATCAACTCGCTGGAAGGCATCTGGCTGGCTTGGAGTATGCGGGCGATATTGTCCTCCCAGGTGAAGACAATGAAAAGAAGAAATGTAGTACGTTTGGAATACGTTTCACTGGCACCTGTCAAACGCAAGATGGCGCTTCAGGACCGGTATGCTGCATGTACTCCCAATTTAATGATAGGCAGTGAAGTGGAGGAATGTGTAGACCACTGCACTTACTCGCGGAGTTGCATCAGCTCAAATAGGGTGGCCGGCGACAAATGCTCAACTCCGATACACAAGGTCTGTTTAGCATCTATGGCCAACACTCACGAGATATCCCACTACCTATCAAAGTACGAGTATACTACGCCACTCCAGTCTATTCTGTCTTATCATATCACTGAATAACATGGCCGCTAAAAGTAGAACATATGAAGTGGTCACAAGAAATTTTATCAGACATATCTTCGCATTTAGCGGAATACCCATGTGACCAATGCCGAGGTAAGACTATTACTAGGCAAGAAAGGCAAGTCGATTGATGCGGCTGTCAACCTTCATCGGCTGAAACGGATTCAACATGTAACACGCATATCAAGTTACCACCTAACTCGACAAGCCATGCTACGGGAAGTTGGATTACGTTGGCGGAAGGCTTCAGGATGGTCAAACTAGTAAGTGGCACCAGTCGATAAAGCCTCTGGCTTTTGGTATGAGCCGTGTAGTAGGGAGATGTTGACTTCCTAGTTGGGGTCTCAAAGACGATTGGAATTAGTGAGGAAGATGTTTTCACTCTGTGACGTCTTCTAAACCTTAAATATTTGCACTTACCTTCACTTTCAAATTGTTTGTTCTCTCATGCAACTTTGTCTTTTTTGATACTACTCTTTTTCTATCCACTCCCTCTTCTTCTTCTTCTTCGTATACCGCTGTGAAGTGAGGCACCTTGAACTGATGCAGTTGTGTGCTAGGTTCCACCTTGATTCTGTTTCTCTGTCTGGTCTACTAAACAGTCTCTTGTGGCAAAGTCAATTTTTGTTCAATCATAAAGAGAACACGTTGATGACAAAACTAAACATGAATACAAAGAGTAGACATACTTGGTGTAAATCATTCAGTGTGCACAACCAAAGTGATACTTCACCACTGACTCCAAAATACCGCCAAGTATCCAGATACAGAGCCTAACAATTTGTTACTGTATGGGAATGACCGATGAAGCACCAGGTGTCTGTGACAACTTCTAAAAACAGTAGTCTACAGAGGATTAGGAGTTGTAGCACAGTGACTTAAGGAGATGACTACCAACCATTGTGATACGACTTACAGCCCCGTTCCACCTATCAAGGTTTGGGTAGCCTGGTATCACTAACCCTCACACAATAGGTGTGGTTCATTGACTATTAGATGAATGTGCACAAGGTGGCTGAGTGCATTACGTACAGCAGACTACTACATGAAAAATTTTATTGTTGGTCATATAGTGATGGGTATGATAACCGACAACAATGGTTGGAAACTCGACGTAACACACCTCAAGATCGGTATCAGTGGTGCAGCGGTATTCACAAACCATCCTCATCTTAATAGTTCTATTGAATTCAACATCTTATTCTTTCTCCCTCTGTTTTACTGCTTTCTGATGCCTCTGGCAGGTTCTTTTCTATCTCTTATCTTATTGCTTTTTGCTTGATGTGCTGATATGAGGTGTGACAACTTGGACCGTTATGACGTAATTCCTGGTCTTATATTGATGTAGGTGATGAGGACGTGACAAAAGCTGAAGGAGAATTCACCGGTGATAGATTAACCCACGGATTACGCATTTAATTGTGTAGGTATGTATACAAGTCCAAATAATAATTCATATTCAACATAGTGTATATTGCAAAATTATCTATGAAATTTAGAAATTCCTATAGTGACAAACAAAACACCCGAAATCCAGTATACTAACCTTTCCATTCCAACACCCAACATCAATAGTGAGAGTAGAGGGAACTTGTAGTTTTTGAGCTCTCGCTTCTACGTCTTGATGCTCGGCTTTGTTCGGTTGTATTCCGATGGTCGCAGAAGTCTTTGCGTCTTTCTGCCTATTGCTTTAGAGGCAGCGATTGTCTTTTTAAAGGTAATTTATTTGCAAATCGTAGCTTGGTTTGTTTTGGAGAGGCAACGGAGTTGCTGATAAGACCAATCAACTGTTTGCAATTCCAGTTGTTGTAAGCACCTACAGGTAGGTATAAAGTGTCACTAAAAAAGTGATAGAAACAGGGTGAGCGGAGAATGAGAAAAATAGAAGTGAAAAGTACTTAGGAGAAGATAAATTTAACCGGTAATAATATGAAGTCTACACGTTGCGTTACAGTCACAAACAGCAGATAAATCCAACATTCAATATCTTTTTAAACAGCTTGTGTAAACCAGTTGATTTCTTCTTGCTCGCTTCTTGGTCTTGCGGAACGGTTCCAGATCTTTGGCGGATTCCGATGCAGTAGATCCAGCCACTCGTCTGCTATAGCTGTGATTTACAGAACAGGAAGTGAAGTGTTGGTTTGTTTGCCTTGGACTGTGGTGCAGTTGGCTTCTTCAGACGTCGAGTTGCTAGACAGTTGTTAGGACTGGTCGCTAGAGAAGGTTAGGGATAGTGAATAGAAAACCTAGAAAGTGTTTGTGTGTGAGCGAAAGAAGAGAGGGAAAGTGAACTAACAAAATAATCTACTTACACACAAGTAAAGTGAGTAGGGGTGCAAAAGTATGAAGAACTTAGGTAAGTGAGGCTAACTTACGGCAAGTGGAAGGGGTGAAAAAGGCTTGAATGGTTACTATGGAAAGAAAGCTGGTCGGAGTGGCTTGACATCACTTCGTGTTCCAGCTATGTGTGGGTAGACCGTGAATCTCTGCATGACTGTCTAGCCTCTTCTTGAGGCTTTCAACAGTTGGGGCGGAGATCACCTCTGCTAGCAGTGCGTTCCAGTGCCCACAGACTCGGAAGGAGAAGAACTGTGAACGCACATACGTTTTTCAGTCTATCCCTACATGGTTTTCGTCGCATTCCAACAACTTTTGTGGCTCGCCTCTCCACTTTCTCCAGTAGGTTCGTGCCTCCTTTCAGCTGTGGTGGAGCGAAGACGTTATAGGCCTCCAAGCGGGGCCGTACGTAGGTCTTGTAGAGCTTCAGGAAGAGTTCTGGGGTGAGGGCACCCAGATGTCCACGCACTAAGTGTAGTACTCCATATGCTTTTGAGACATCACCTGTGTAATCGGAACTGGTGTCCAGTTTCTCCATCCCCGTTAAACCCAGGTCCTTTCCTACTGTGGTATAGGATAGACGTGAACCACAGAGATAGTAGGATGTTCTCTGGGATCAGGAGTGTGGGAAACATGGACCGGCACTTGTCCAGATTAAATGCCAGTTCGTTATTAGTTTCCCATTCCTCTAGTGTTCTGAGGTCCTTCTGTAATGCCATAGATTCTGCCTCAAGTTGTTGCCCTCCATAACTTGACATCATCAGCGTATAGGAGAATCGGGAGCTGATATGTTGCGGCAGGTCATTCACAAACAGTAAGAACAACAGTGGACCCAGGATTGCTCTTTGTGAGACACCGGATGAGGATGTTCTCCAAGTTGAGTAGACCCTATTGACTTTCGTGCAGAACTCCCTGTTGTCTAGGTAGTTCTGCAGCCACGATAGCACCTGGCTGCGAATACCTAACCCAGCTATCTTATGTATTAGGGTCGTGTGTGAGATGGCGTCAAAGGCTTTGGTGAAGTCCAGAAAAATTGCGTGGACCGGACTTTGAGATCCCAGCATGCTGTCCAGTGATCACGGGCCGTCAGAAGGTTAGGGCACGGGACCTGCCCTTCCGGAAGCCATGTTGAGCGTCACTGAGTGCACATTTTTGTCCAGACATTCCCTGATACGGTCGTCCATCACACTTTCCATAACTTTTGATATTACTGGTAGAAGCGCCATGGGTCTGTAACAGTTGGGATTCTGTTTGTCTCCTCCTTAGATAGGGGAAAGGATAGCCCGTTTCCACCCTCGTGGGAGCTTTCGTTCACCCAAGGAGTGCTGGAAGAGGTCGCAGAGCGGGCCACTTAGGGTGCTTGCACATTCTTTCAACACAGATGGGCGGATGTCGTCGCACCCTGGGGATTTTCCCGCGCTTAGCTTTAACAGCTTGTCGAGAACAACGGCGCGAGTTGTCTGTATTTAGTGTAACTCAGCAGCATCGGGTAACGTTAGGGGCTGTTCGTGCAATTGGTATGCGCACTTTCTTGATGGAATGTTGAGCTGTGTGCCAAATGTGGTGCTCAGCATTTCAGCAATCTCCTGTCCAGAGAGGTTTTCTCCGTTCTGACCTTTTATGGTATATGCTCCTTGGCTTGCCGATCTTCTTTTTGCATGAATCGGTAAAGGTTTTTGAGGTTTACCTCAACCCTTTGACGAGGTTGAATTGGAACGACCTTCTGCTTCCCCGTTTCCGATTTTCAATTTAGCGTGCAACAACGTAGAATTCCAGAATCACGCTTTGCTTTAGAAATTAAACATTTTTAACCTATTTTGACCCCTTTTAGTAAATCTCTGCCTTTTAAGCCTCCTCTTAAACGTATCAGTTGGCGATCTAACGATGAACTGAGGCATTACCTTCAGTATCCAATATCCAATAGCTTTTTGCGAGCTAGTGTAAACCACTTGATTTCTTCACGCTTGCTCCCAGGTCCTGCACAACGGTCCTAGGTTTTTGGTAGATTCCGATGCAGTAGGTCTACCCAATTGACTGCTGTAGCTGGTTAGACCGAGGGACGGTTGGGTGTTGATTAAATTTACAGGAAGTGTTGTTGTTTGTTTTCCCTTCCAAGAACTGTGGCGCAGATGGATTCCCTAAGTGTCGTACCAGCATAAATCGGTCGGACTGGTTGTAAAAAGTAGATGGAAAATACGTCCAGAGAGAAAGAGTGCAGAGAAAGACAAACAGAAAAAGAAAAGAAAAAAGAAAAAGACGATTAGGAAAAAGGAGACATAGAGTCGGTAGGAAGAAGAGCAAATAATGCTGTGGGAAGGATTGGAACAGAGGTGGTAACTCTACTAGTCGGAGGCGGTACCTGAGGGGACGTCCACAGGGAAGTATGAGGTTGAGCCAGGTTCCCGGTAATAGCAGTGTTACAAAGTATTCGATAACGGGTCGGCCACACTGAGTCAGTAGGTCGTGTCAACCCAGTCCATATCCCAGCTGGATGAGCGCAAACCGCGCATCACTGTGTGACTGTCCAACCCCTTCTCAAAGCTGTTAAAGCCTTCGGGAAGCCAACTGGCCAATGTGTCTTCCCTTCTCTCTATGAAAGCCAAGGTAAGCATAGGGACATGGAATGTCCGAACAATGTTTGAACCTAGCAAGGTTGCCCAGATTCTCAAAGTGATGAGAAGATATGGCATAGAAGTGATAGGCTAGGAATCTGTGAAAACAGATGGAGTGGAAGTGGACTCACCAAACTGTCAACTGCACAGTCAATAATCTGCTCCGATATTGTCATCCAGATGACAACCACCAGCACACTGAGTTTTCGAGTTGCTATCATGTTGTCCCCCTCCAGAGCATCAAAGGCTCACATGCAGTGAGAACCGATCCACTCCACCATCACGATCATGACACCAAGATTCAAATCCAAGGGAAGGGAAGTCACAATCACACAATGCTACGCTACGCCGCGCCACGCCACGCCACGCCACGCACCTAAAAATAATGCAGACGCAGATCAAGAGAAGGAGGAGGAATTATACAGACAACTGCAATCAGCACTCGTCAAGACCCTAACCCACATAGCCACATCAAACTTCTAATGGGTTGGGTGACATGAATGTCAAACTCACAGCGGACAACACAAGAAGAGAACTCATCATGGGTCAAGAGACACTCGGTGAAACGATGAACAAGAATGGAGAACTGTTTACAGACTTCTGTGCATTCAACGATTTGGTGATTTGAGGTAGTGTGTACAAACACAAGGATATTCACAGTGACATGGATTGCATCAGACACCAGGACACACTAAAAATCACATCGACTTCATCTCAATCTGAAGTAAGTGTAAGCCCAGCCTACTGAACACAAAATCAAGATGGAGAGCAGATGTGGGTTCACACCACTAACTATCTAGTGCAATGAACCTAACTTCAAAGTCACGCTCAAAGCCTTCAAAGCAGTTGGTGATGATAGACCACAGCTCGAATTCAACACTCAGGACACAAAGTGGACTGAAGGACGAAACTGCAGAGGACATCTTCACGTCAGCCAGTCATCAGGACAAAATGGGAGATATTAAACAATATCTCTGAAAAAACCTACATGGAAAGACACTAGAACTTTGTGAATGCGACGTAGGAGAAAACCTGTATAACCGTGTTAGGAAGGAAGAAGAAGGGGCAAGACAAGGAATGGATCTCCACGGACACATGGAAGCTGATAGAGGAGGGAGAGGAAGATGGTGATGGTGAAGGAGAAGAGAAGATGAACCAGTGCAATGCATTGCAAGGATGAACAACGAAAAGAGGAACTGGATGCAACCTAACCCTAACACTACACCGGACAAAGAAGTGAAGAAGGGTGCGCGAAGTGACAAAACACTTCTACGACACATTTGCGGCTGAAGCGGAGCAGGCTGTTGGTGAGAGGGACAGAGACCGGACAACATTATATCAAATAGCCAGGCTATTATTCGGGAGAGGAGAGATCAACAGAGGTGAAACCAACGGACTATAGTGAATGAAAACCTAGTTACCACCAAAGAGGAGAAACAAAGAAAACGATGAGTTGGCCACTTCAAAAAACTCTTGAATCAGCCGCCACCACCTGCAACCAGGTCAGAAAGACCACCAGCGACCCAACCGCAAAACTATCAGTCAACACAAGCCCTCCAACAAAAGCAGAAGCTCTGAACACAATAAAGCTGATGAAATCCGGGAAAGCAGCAGGACCAAGTGGAATTCCGCCAGAAGCTGTGGATACGCTCACACCTCACTACTATCACAGAAGGCTTGCGAGAAAGGATGGAGAGTTACCTGCCGATTGAAAGAAGGGCAGGAACTGGAGCGGAATCATGCTGCTGCCCACCCCAAGCAAAGTGTTAAGCCGCATCGTCCCGGAAAGACTAAAAAATGCTCTCCATTCAAAATTACGACCGCAACTGGATGGCTGGCTGGCCTCAGAAAAATCAACTCATGTACGAATCAAATTACAACGCTACGCTACGCATCATCATAAAACAGAGCATAGAATGGCAGTCCTCTATACCTGCGCCTCAACTTCATCGATTCTGAAAACGTCCTCGACAGCGTCGACCTATAAGTAATTTGGAGACTGCTGCTTCAACACTATGGTTATGGTCCGACAAACCTTTATCAATCTCATTCAACAACCATATCAAGACCCCACAAACCAAATGGTCCACAGTGGAAAACTCAGTGACGCTTTTGAAGCGAAGACGGGGGACAGGAGAAAGGCAAGGTTGCCGCCTACTAATTGCGATAACCCTCCTGATTGTGGTCAACTGGATTATGCAACAAACGGTGAGCAGCAAGAAGGCGGGCATACGCTGGCTCTATCGACGAAAAGATTCTAGAAGGCCTGGATTTCGCCTGTGATGACTTATGTTTAATGTCGCACAAACTCGAAGATCTACAGGCGAAAACCAACAAGCTGACAGAAGAGGCAGGGCAGCGGAGAATGGGCTTCAAGATAACATGGAGAAGACGGATGTGATGAGGATACTCAACCAACAACAACAACAGGCACCAATCACCATCAACGAGAGGAACCTAAGGGAAGTAGTCTCTTCCACCTAACTGGGTAGCATCGTTCTAACTACAGGTGGCTTAGATAAGGGTGTCAAAGCCAGGATCGGAGAAGCAAGACCGGTTTTCAATAATCTGAAATCAGTATGAAGATCTAATACACAACATTCAGCACGAAGAACAAGATCAGGATTTTCAACACCAGTGTGAAGTCAGTACTGCTACATGGTTCGGAAACTTGGCGCGTCATGAAAACCACTCCCAACAAACTGCGGATATTCATCAACAAATGCTTACGCTCGACACCGGAGATCAGAATGGGCGACGAGGAACTCTGGGAAGGAACCAACCAAGAACCCATTACCCAACAAACATGCAAAGAAGGTGGAGATGGATTGGGCATACATGAGAAGGCCGGCTGAGGACATCACACGCCAGACTAGGCCCCGAGTGGAATCCAAAGTGGGGAAGATGAGTTGGGCGTACGAGGGTGACATGGAGGAGATTATATGAGGAAGAAGTGAAAACTTTCGGGCAGCCGTGGAGCAAGATTGAAAAGATTTCAGAGAACACGGTGCAATGGAAGCGTGCGACTAAATCCCTGTGTTCCAACAGGAACTCAAGGGACAACTAATGTTAATCATACTGAGCTCTGTTAGAATGGCCCATCAGGAGCTCAACAACAGTGCTGTATACAACTTCTTTGTATCTGAGTATTAATTGTGGGGAATGCACTGTGGAGAGAAATTGTAGCGTCCGTTTCGGTTGTCTTTCGAAGGAATGCTTTAAAATTATGTTAGTAAGTGTGCTAAAAAGGGTCAAAAGGCACCGCCATAACTTTGATGCACTTTCTACATACTTTGTGTATTTTACACATTCTTACTTTATATGCCATCTCTACTTCGTTAAAACGCATGCTGCCTATCTTTAGGCACTAGTGGAGGCATGGCCTGGTCCTACCGCCGAATCTACAGCTCATCCGCATTCCCGAACTTTTGGACAGGATGTAAAAGCCCCACAGGAAGAAACATTTTACCAGAGTTAAAAATAAGAGAGTAGAAAGTACATCTGCAGACGGAGCATAAGCTAACAAAAAGAACCAAACCTCAATAATCAAAAGCAAGGGTCCAAAAACTGCCCAATTCCTTTAGGTGCATGACCGCCGTTGGGGTTCAGTAGCTCGGATAATCCCAGGGGATTTCGTGACAGCTGCAGTTTTGCAACGTACATCGGGAATGGTATAGGGTGCGAGACTACTTTTTGCCGTGCCTTACTCTGTGGTAAGATCTAGGACATGGGTTGGAAACTAGCTCCTGTCCCCAGTCTCTCGTGAATAAGGAACTACTTGATCCATTCAGGTGAATTGTTGTTGGTCTCTAAGTTTCTCGGGTTCAGTGTTCAATGTGGGAAAGGGGCCAAAAAAGCCCATGAGACTAAGGTTAAAAGGCTTCCGGTAACCACTGTGTAATAACTTCTCGGATAAAAGTGAGAGGAAAAACAGCTTATCTTGCTCCAATGAGTTAAAATGAAGTCCACAGGGAGGAAGCATACTGATAGTCACACCTGATGGTTGCCTTCGTTTACCGTACTAGGGCCAAAGGGATGAGTTTGCAAAGGTTTTTAGACAAGCTGTCCAGCCGACTACCTCGCCACTAGGCTGCCCCAGTTAACTGAGGGTGCTTCAAAGTTTTGTATATGAGACTAAATTTACTTCTCGACCTGGAAGTGCAACTTGTTCACAATGAAATCAACTAATTTACGTTTGCTTTTACCGTACATCACGGCCGATCCAGCCCATTCCTTAAATTTCATTTCATGACGCATAAATTCGTAGGATACACATTGATGTAGAGATGTCTTCATTCATGACACATATAATATCCTCAAGTTTGGTGAGGAGGATGCGAAATAGTGCGTTTCCGTTTTGTGGAAGAAAGCTATGCAGATGTACTTCATTGATAATAATATGCCAAAGGAATCATTTTTTGGTGACGACGATATTGAACTTGTTAGGCACTATTTCCAACCTTTCCCAGCTGTTCATTAAACTGAAAGCGTCTCTTTGGTCATTCACAGTGACCCTATGATCATTTGGCTGACTAACTTCATGACTCAAAAACCCATTCAGTATTTCCCCATATGTAAGCTTGTGCTCACCCAGTTTTAATTGTATTTTCGGTTCCAAGTGGGATCGCACTGTTTCGGCACCTAAGAAAAACAATGTTGATCAACCAGTCCTTAATTATACTCATACATATGTTCTTGAATATACAGGTACGCACCACTTTTTGCAGGTTTGAGTAAATTCATACATAAACTACATGTTGCTCTAAAGTAAGTAACTTGAATTACTGAAATGTTAGTGCCGCACATCATTAAAATGTAGGACGCATGCACAAATTGACACGACTGAAAATTGGAAGTATTGTCTTCTCAATAACGAAAAACTGGGGTTTGCATGAAATTATTGCGAGGGTTGCCTAGAGAGAAGACAAAGCTTGAAGCTAAGAAAACCATCGTTTTGTTTTTCATATTTTGCTTATTATTAACGATGAAAAGCTCGTGAGTGAATAAATGCACACGGTTTGTTTGCCGCTCCCTCACAGCTGCAGAACTATGGATTTCGTCCATTCTTGTATCAGCTATCGTCAGAGATTAACAGTCTTACTGGTTATCGTCGGTGAATCCCAATTACGTACCCTTTTTTCATTTCCGGATGCCTATATGCTGAAACGAAACTCAAAAAGGTAAACGCACTCACAGACGCCGTAGAATTCATAATGCTGCCCAAGTGACCAGTTCTTCATTTATGTGGAATTCTGGTAACTGCATATGCTAGCGTATACAACACACGCGATTCAAGGTCACGTCTGCAATACCTCCCTACCTTCAGGAATACTCGATGGTTTAAACAATGGCTGAATACTTCCCGATCTCGGAATGAACTTGCTGCAATCTGCAGAAAAAATATGCTATTGCCCATCCGTTTTATTCTTTATTGCCTGCGAAAAGTTGACGTTATTCCTCTAAACTTATCTCTTAGGCTCCTCGAATAAGGTTGTCTGATGCATTGCTTACTGTTGTACACAGCAATGAGTTCTTGCTACCGGTGGCCGAACCTGTAAACTGGTCTTTTTTCATGCAGCTTATGTTGCATGAAACATATTGCATCGTTAGAATGTTAGTTTGCTAGAAAAATGTTCATTCATTTACTTTAAAACTAGTGGCGTCAGGTGTCAGGAAGGCGTACCAGAAGTTTCGCCCCTCCTAAAAGTTTGTTGCGATACCGGCGATCTCCGACCCTAGGAGGCTGCTACGAAGCGGTCAAACAACAACTATAAATGCCGGGGATGGCAACAGCGACATCCGAGTCCTTGGGGCACGCCTACAAATAGCTAAAACTTTGCGCATGGAAAAAATACCCATTGTAGTTATGATGAATGATATGAAGCCTTCATCTGTATCACCTCAGAGGAATTATGTAACAAGGCGGGCCGGTACAAAAAAGGAGGACGATAAAATTAGTTTCTCCCATCTTTGGCCTGCATCTTATGGTTCGCATTTCAACATGTCCATAATGGTGAAAGCACAGTTCTGGTGCAACAAAATTCCACAGGTTAGTCAATCCCCTAAGGCTCAAGGATAGGTGTGTTCGCAACCGGTGAGGACAGACTGGGGTCAGAACTCGGGGTTCAGAAATAGACCCTTTATACAAGCCAGGTTTCCAGAACAGCGGATGCAAAGAGGTACATCACAACAGACAAAGCTTTATCTGTAATCGTCAACGACCAGTCGCCGCATTTGTTGCTCTGCTTCTACCGGATTCTCTGACGTAGCATATCCCAAAAGGGAGGGGATACAAACGTGGGTGGTACTATCAGTGGTCGCGGGTGGCTTTGACAGTAAAGTTTGACGTCGAAATTGCCATGCGTGCACAAATGCGAAATGGTTATGTAAATAAGCAGAACGTAAGAAGCCAAGTAGCTTTCGTCATTTGTTCACTCCTTTTTAGAGGTCACTCGTTGACTTCCAAAACATTTACTTAAAAACCAACCGTTATTCTATCGTGTTCAAACGTGAATTCAAGCGGAAAGACCGCCAGGCTGCTAGGTCCCCAGAGAACTTAATGGGAAAGTCTGTCAAGTGTTTTAGCCGACACACCAGTCGTTACGTGCAGAATGCATTCTGTCATCACTACCAGCGATCTAATGTCTGGGAGAGTCGTAACCTTTCTAAGTTGTGGAATCCTCCTTTTTTCCTGAAGCAGTGGCTGTGCCGGTGTTACCGACAGACGGGGTTTAGTCGTCCTCAGTATAAGCTCCCTTCAGACGGTTGACACGCACGGCGCCTTGCTGTCGTGATCACTCAATAATGAAGACTTTCTCTTCTCATTCGAAAGCCCTGAAGAGTCCACCATAAGGCGCTTTGAGGGTCACCGTGCAGCGTCATAACTAAAGAAAGGTTTGCACAGTCTAAAATGCCTTAGTTTAACTGCATTAGTTTTTTGTCAAAATAATATTGATGTCAGTTCCCGAATTCGCAGCCCCATTCCAACTTTGCGAATATGATCATTGCACTTGGCGGTGGTGAAAATCTTTGGTGGTGTTGTCTGATATCCTTTATTCACCCCAGTTAGTGGCATCTGTAGGCTGAAGGGAGGGAGATTTTACGCCTCTTACCGATAACACGCTGAATTACACGTTGAAACTTTACTTCCGTTCATAAGATGACATATTACGACGGGAATGCAAGCAAAAATCATGCAGAACGGATATGTAGGGGCGTCATCCAGAGAAGAAAGGGAAGCAGTCCAACAAATTCACTTCCGAGGTGGTGTTGGTTTGATTACTTAAGCGTTTTATCTGAAAATTCATCAGCATAGACGGACGCACCGCAGCAGAATCTCCTCACTTTCAAAGTGACCTACATCTTCGGGATCGTCGAAACGAACTGGTATGTTAAGTAGACACTACTGTAACTTTCGTGCTGGAAGGTTCTATTTTCACTTGTTTACGCTAGATTGATAACCCGTCCGTCATAATCACCTCAAAGCTTTGTGATGTGCCTGATTACCCGGTGAGCAGTAATGAACTTCAGGTTCACGTTCGTGGTCGATTCAAAGGTTCAGCGCCTATGGATGAGATTAGAGGAGTTGTTCTGCATTTTCGCATGCTGTATACCAGACGTAATGGACAAAGTGGCACCAGTGAGCCACCGAGGAGTGAAGTGCATGACTTTAAGTTACACAGGGCAAGTAAGCAGAATCTCAACCATTTGTGTTTCCCCTTCAGAGACAAATAGCTTCGTGATGAGATCGCCATAAAATGCTTCTAGAATATTTATGCGGGTAGGACCTAGCTGATACACAAGGGCGCTTGTTACGGGTTGAATGCTTGGGAGGGGGCTGTTTGAAGACAGCGGCAGCGACACTTAGGAAAGGCACTAATGACGTATGTAATTCCAATGTAATCGCAAGTTTCCTAGATTCTATCTACGACAAAAAAGAGAGACCAGAGGGTGAGAAACCAAAGAACAAGGAAGTCATCTGCACATACACGTACGTGCATCTATACATTCGTATGTACTTAGGATATCGTAACCACCATCATCTTGTACAGCCTTTGGTTTTATGCGCAAACTTTCAGCAGACGTGCAGTGTTCGTTTCACCTTTGTGATACAGCCGTGAGGAGCAAACCTGAAGGTGCCACCAATGGTGATTACCGTAATTGCAGTGTACAACAGTGCTGTTTAATTGTCAAAGTAGTCCTGACTGCTTTGCTCTTATAATCAGGTTGTAATATGAACAGTGTATCCGCCTGCCCGGCGAGGCGCAAAATTTGACTCGTTTAGGGGACCTGATGCACCGTGCGTTGTATGACATGGTTATGTTTCACTGAACAAGTTAGGGAGTTGCCAGCGAACAAGGGTCGTTCTAGTGAATAACTGAGTTGAACAGTTGGTGTGACAACTCTATTATCGCTGGGAAGATGATTTCAAAACAACTGACCTACAGTAGACAGCAAGCGTAACTTGATACGGTTCGAAGCACTTAACTGAGTAGCTTCCCTGTTGTAACCTCCACTTCTTCGTAACCTAACCAATCTCTCGATGTAGCACCTAAGCATTTTGAACTATGAAAAATAAATCTTTTACCCCTCACTCCAAGTAAACAAATTCAGTCTATCAAAACTGGGTCTCAGATCATTGACTTTTATTCCACTCTAGGCATATCTTGTAAGCCAACTACCCGCATGCCTCCACTCTGTAATGCTAAAGCGAACGTGCGGTGCCGTAGGCCTCTGCAAGAAACATTACGATTAGAAAAAGGCAGAGAGGTTCTTTTAAAAGAAGTTTTAGGATAGTATATGTTACTGGAGTATTAAATAAATAAATAAATAAATGTTTTATTCTCACGTTAAAAAAAGTTTAGCCTGAGAGAAGCCAGTTTACAGGCTTCATCACGTTGATGCATCACAAAATATCTACAAGACTTGAGCCCTGAGTGGTACTGACGGAATGTCATTAAACTCAATTAAAAACTACCGATGGCCCTGCTAGTTACGAAACGAACAAGGAAATACTACTTCACAGAGTACATACCGTGTCAAAGCCCAGATAATAACTAATATTGTCTTCATTTAACGGGTTCAATTTGAGGGATACGAGTTCACAAGCACTGTCAAATTCATAATTTTTGAAAGTTTACAAACTGGTATCTAGTATTAAATAATTTACATATCAAGTCATTAATGTGCGTAATCTCAATAAAATTTGCTGAAGTTCATGAGACGGATATGGATTTTCATCTCCCATCTCACGGACAGGTTCCACTATCAATATGAAAAGCGGGCAGTGTTCAAAGTTTGCGCTGCAACCACACGACCTTGTTAGTCCATTCGCATAGTTTGCTAATTAGTAATATTTTACTGCCCAGTCAACTTACTTTTAGTTTCTATCCGTTGTAAACTTTATGTTTACCATTGACTGCAATCGAATGATGAATAATGTACTCGTTTGATTTTGCCCACTCAACTCGTCCACCAGAGCATTTGGAATAAACGCGTTCTACCTCTTCTACTGCCTTTTTATTTGCTACGTTGTGGTTGTCTTAAGCAAATCGTTCACAGCGTTAGCCATAAGCCTCTGGGTCCAACACTGGTAAGCCTGATAACGTGTACTGTTGCATTTTTAATTTTAATCGTTTGTCTACTAATTTGATTTTTGCTTTTAAAAGTATGCCCAACCCCATTGATTTTGATTCCGATATTGTCGATGAATCCGTTTCACTGGAGGTTGACACTTAAGTTGCGACTAAGAATCGATTGCCGGCCTTCGATTAGCAAGACCCAGAACTATGGTTCGCCCAGCTGGAGCATTTCCTTGACCGACATAGCATAAAGTCAGAGAAACTGAGATATAGAGACCCGTGCTCCATTCTTCCTCTCTCAATCAGTAAAGAGGTCCGTGATCTCATAATCAATGCCCCGAAGAATACCCTTATTCCACGCTCAAGCACGCCATAATAAGCCGTCTACCTATGTCAGACAGTCGACGCATCCAACGTCTGCTACAAGGGGAGATGTTGGGAGATAGATCTCCATAGCAGTTTTTGAGACACTTACAAAAGATAGTGCGAGAAAATGCGGTTGGAGAAGCCATCCTCAAGGGAGGTTGGATGCAGGCACTGCCGCATCATGTCCAGTGTGCACTTGACGCACAGGGCCCAAAAGTCCCGCTTCCCAGAATTGGCTCAAGTTGCCGGTCGCATTATGGAGAGAGGAACAACCAGGGACAACCACTTATCACTGCATACTAGTCCTAGCCCGTCTAAAGACGCTATCATCACTGAATTAGTAGCAAACGTGAAGTCGCTATCGTAAGCTGTGGCTCAAATCCAACTGAATCATAGTCAAAGAGACAAGTCATCACTCAGACATAGATCCAGAAGTAGACCCATACACTCGAGGCCACCGGACAATTCTGTTGGTATCACTGGAAATACGGCACACAATCCAAACGATGTATAAGACCATGCGACTGGCCTAAGGAATGCCCTGGCAAGACCCCTTCTCAGGTAGCGACTGCTGAGGAGGGATGCCCGAACAGTCACCCATTCTACGTCACCGACAGAAATTCCGGCATAGAATTCCTGGTAGACTCGGGAGCCGCTTTCAGTATTCTCCCTCGAAACAAAGCCGAGCTAGGACACTAAATGTCCACAGTCACGCTTCAGGCCGCCAATAAAACACAAATAGCTACGTTCGGACAAAAGGCCATCACCATGATCTTGGATTCTAACGCCACTTCCCTTGGGTGTTCACCATAGCAGATCTAGATCTCGCAATAGTGGGTATAGATTTTTTGGAGGGGTACGAATCCTCGGTAGACACAAAAAAGAGAAGGTTTACGTTGGAGGAGACTTCTGAATACACAGTAGGCAGGGCCAGCGCAATTACATCCTCAAGCCTGGTACGATCTCCTCCAATATCAACCGAAAGGTTCGGAAATATATTGGTGGATTTTCCAAACCTGACGTCATCCAACGCCCAGACCTTTCACGTAAGCCCTAAGGTGACGCATAACACAAAAACATATGGCCCTCCTGTATTCGCAAAACCCAGGAGACTAGCGCCAGATAAACCGAAAATCGCCAGGGCTGAATTTGACTATATGCTTCGGCTAGGCATTATTTGCCCTTCCAAGAGTCAATGGGCTTCCCCGTTACATATGGTGCCCAAGAAAAATCAACAGACTGGCGACCATGTGGTGATTATAGAGCGTTAAACGAACAAACCATTCCTGATAGGTACCCAGTTCCTTATATTCAAGACTTCACTGTCTTGCGGTGCCACTATATTCACTAAAATAGACCTAGTCCGGCATATCACAATATTCCGGTGGCCAAAGAAGACGTTCCAAAAACAGCCATCACCACCCATTCGGCTTATACGAATTTGTGCGGATGCCTTTTGGCCTTCGGAATGCTGCACAAACCTTTCAGCGGCATATGGACGATCTTCTGCGAGACTTACCATTTGCCAAAGCATATATTGATGACCTACTGATTGCCAGCCCGGACATAGACTCACACGAGAGTCACGTACTGGCGGTCTTAAAAAATTAAACGACAATGGCGTGGCGGTAAATCGAAGTAAGTGTGTTTTCGGAGTTGAGAACATCCAATTCTTAGGACACATAATTAATATGGATGGAATATCACCACCGCCAAAAGAGGTGGAGGCTATCACCCAGTACCCACCTCTATAACGCAACTAAGAAGTTTTCTTGGTCTAATTAATTTTTATCGTCGATTCATACCACATTGTGCGCAGCACATGCAACCCCTAACCGATGCCTCAAGAGGAAATCCTAAGGACTTTAAGCTCTCTACAGAAGCTATTGAGGCTGTCGACAGATTGAAAATGGCTTTGACAAAGGCTACAACCCTAAAATACCCTGATGTGAGTATACCATTAGCACTGATGGTCGATGCTTCCGACAAGGCTGTGGGAGCAGCACTCAACCAGTTTGTAGACAATCAATGGCAGCCAGTGGCATTCTTTTCAAAACGCCTTTCCCCACCTGAAACTCGGTATTCAACGTTTGGCCGAGAACTGCTAGCGATCTTTCTAGCAATTAAGCATTTCCGTCACATGGCGGGAGGTAGGACATTTACGGATCATAAGCCTTTAACTTATGCGCTAAATGCAAAATCTGACAAGTACTCACCACGCGAAATTCGTCACCTTGATTTTATATCTCAACTTGCTAACGATAAAAGGCATGTTAAAGGTGCAAGGTGACTGACGCTGTGTCTCGAATTAGCGTGAGCACTATTCGCCAATCTACTATAGATCTCAAGGCTTCAGCAGCAGATCAAGAAACAGATGAGGAACTGAAAAATTTACTTTTCAGTAGTAGTTGTAGCCTAAAACCTAAGTAGCTACCTTCACCCATAAATAATAGACTGATTTACTGTGATACGACGAGAGATTCACCTAGACCTTATGTGCCTAAAAACATGAGGAAGTTAGTATTCAACAACTTTCACTAGCTGTCACACCTTGGAGCAAAGGTCTCTACTAAACTTATTGCTGACAGATATATTTGGCCCAACTTACGGCGCGACGTACGAAATCGGGCTAAGGAGTGTGTGGCATGTCAGCATTCCAAGGTGAACCAACACACAGTTTCACCTTTGGGAACATTTTTGCAACCGAATGTGCGTTTCGTACATGTACACGTGGACTTGGTAGGTCCTTTATCTCATTCTCGTGGTTTCACGTACCTTTTCACATGTGTCGATCGATACACAAGGTTTCCAATGGCCGTTCCACTTGTGGACATTACCGCAGAAACAGCGGCAAAGGCGTTTCTGCAGAATTGGGTGTCAATTGGTGTCCTTGTGATGATAACCACCGACAGAGGGGTTTAGTTTGAATCAAAACTTTTTAATAACTTACCTAAATTCCTTGGTTCTCAAAGAACACGTTGCACGGCGTACCACCCACAATCAAGCGGTGTGATAGAAAGATTTCATCGACAACTTAAAACCGCCTTGATATCACACTGTGATCCCTATCGCTGGACAGAATATCTCCCCATGGTAATGTTAGGTATTCGCTCAGCGATCAAGGCCAACCCTCAATGCTCAGCGGCAGGATTAGTTTTCGGTGGCACCCTAAGACTTCCTGGCGATTTTATCAACCCCAAGGTTGAAAGAGACCAAACCGACCAGTCGGCCTGTGTCGATCGACTTGGACAATAAATGGCTAGCTTAAAACCGGTTGCAACCCGTGAGCAGGCCAGTGCAGTCTGTATCCCCAAAGATATAGACACTTGCACACACGTATGAGTTCGTTGTGACAGAATTCAGCCACCTTTTAGCCCTCCATATGAAGGATCCTTTAAAGTTCTTCCACGACATCCAAAACATTTCGTCATACAACGCTGTGACTCTCAAGACAGCGTTAGTTAGAGGGACTTAAACCGGCATACTTAGACAACGATCCACCGTATGCAACTTTAGAGAAACTCCCACAACATATCGTGGACGGTGTAACGAACAATACTCAGGTTCGTTAAGCAGTTAAAACAGTTAGGTGGGCACAACTTCTGATACAGAATTGACCGCTAAGAAAGGAAAAGGGTAGTAAAACGGTGGCACTTTTGAATGTGCGGTTTTCGTTTTCATATTTTATTTGAGGTAAATGTATGTTGTCTATAATATGTATCTTACAAAAAAACCGTTTTGAGCGCTAAAATAACATCAGCTATTTAGGCTACTTTACTTTTGTCTGAGTATCTATATTATTTTAACCTGGACTTGAAACATCGCGACTGGGTACCAGTCGACCCGCAAACGCTCAAACTTCAAACAGCGAAACTATCGACGTCAGAGGATATCCATCATAGCAACGTTCTGGTGGGTAAGTCATTCCCAGGTACGGACGTCAGAAACCTACTATGAGTGCTTTTTAAAATACCTGTTTTAGAGTTTGCCTAAGATTACCGTTAAGGAACCTTCAGAGATCTGTAGAAACAGAAGTACTTCGGTATCCACTATCACTACTGAACTAGAAACATGAATGCTCTATAGAACACAAGTAGCAGATATTCCAGGCGAGTTTCCATTTCTCTCTCCTAGTTGTTTTCTATACCATGCGAAATAGACTCTCTTTCTTAGAGCAGGCTGTAGGCTTGTAGTTTTTGAAATGTAATGTTGCAACTTAATTGTCCCTTCAGTGTCTTGTTTATCATTCCACAATGTATAGCATTAGCAACAATGTTAAGGAGTCGCATTCTTGAAAGACTATTGTGACTTATTATGCTACTTACAAGTAGTGAGTTACTCGACTAAGATGGTAAATTTACCTAGGATACAGCCTTTTTTCAAGCATACGATATTTCTTGTACTTACCATGTATTATTTCCTTTTTTATGTGGTTTAATGTATTGCAAAGCTAAACCTATTCAATGTATACATGTGCATGTGATTGCCAGGACTCAACATTATGAGGCAATGACGGTCACTGGGATTATACGGACATCGGCCAAAAGCTTGCTCAGTCAAGCCTGAAGGTGACCTTACCACAGTTACCTTTAAACTTCATTGCTTCTCTGTTTTAGTTTCCGATCATGCCAATAGTCATCGAATGTGACACCAAAAATGGGAACTTCTGTTTGTCGAGAAACGACTCGAACCATAGACAGGACCTTGGCGGCAACCGCCTCATTTAGCAACAGTGCTACATGAACTTGGGGGGACCAACTGTAGACCTTTCTCCCAGCGGAACTGGCATACCGCTCCAAACTATCACACGGCGTCACTGTAAAGGAAAAATGATCTGAAAATCCCTCCCGATCACCCTTATTTGATTGTATTGACATTTATTTTAACATTTTTACCCTCGTTATGGATGGTGTACCTTTGACCCTCGCCGGTGTAATGTTATTTGCTTGTTTAACTGTCTTATTTGACTTTACACTCGGTATTTGCCTTTGTGTGTTTGAGACTGATTATGAGTGTTTCACTTTCCTATTATGTGACGCTGGACTGTTGATAAGGTGATGTTGTTTTACTGCGCACGACATTTTGTTTTGGTTCAACTTACGGTTGTGCAGTGATTTGACTGTTTGTCTTTTGACTGTCTACTGGGAACGTTTGTTTGTTGATTTGATTCCTGTAGGCAGAGTTTTGATCCCTTTTGCCGGGAATATTCCTATTGACCGACAGGTATTTAACAGTTGTATTTTTTAACCAGTTTTTACCGTGTAGTACGTATTTGTACCCGAGAACGTTTTGGACTTTATAGTTACCCAACGGCACTGTTGAGGTAGTTTTGTAATTTGACATAACTTATTGTTGCTTTGATAGTACCACAGATTTTGTTACGAATCTACTATTGAATTACTACAAACCGTGTTTTGATATTTCGATCCAACCTTTGACTGTGCGTCACTCGCGGAAGTTAGGAAGCTATACAGTAGAACGCAGGAACTAGTCAGATTCACGTCAGTTGGCACCGCCTAGTTATTTCCCGCGTTCAGGCCAAGATTATTGGATTCTGGCCGCTACAGTCACTGGTAGTAACAATAATAGTATTCACAACAGCGTTTTTTAATTGGTCGAATTCATATATTGCTACAACAAACACCTTAATGTTTCGAACTCTAGAGCTACTGATTTTCCTTCACTTATATACTTCTAAGGTATTTTCCAAAACACGGAATATCGCGAATGACAGTTTTCTCTGTCGAGTCTTACAAGCGTATACTCCGTTAACTAACCAACACAGACGATCACCAGATGATTCCCACAGCTAGAAGCATAGAGGCGGCTCATCTAGGACCACTCCTAGTCACGTAATCAACTAGTTTTTATCAATTAACTTGTACTTCTAGCGTCTCATCAGCAAATACTTGATGTTCTATGCACATAAATAGCTAGACCCAGTAAGCAAAAGGTAACGCCCAGAATAGCACCCAGATACAAAATTAAGAGGGATATACATTAGGTTTATAGCCGTTGTTTTTACAAATAGAAGTAATTTCATTAACTCGTACTTCGCACACAGTTTCTGCACTTGATTTATTTTTCTTTTTAGGTCAAAAGAAGATTCAAGAAATACTTATTATACCTATATTGTCATGAAGACAATATTGTTCAGTAAACTAATGCTACAATAACATTCCGTACGATATTTCTCCATTCACCACTGTTGCGTTTGATCAGTGGAACACTTTTCATGCACAATTATTAGAGTTTTCTGTATGTCCCCCCTTTTTTCTCTTCACCTTGTCACTTCATTCAGGATTGCATCGAAACGAGTCTCCCTGACGTCGTTTCTAAGGGGAGGCTGATGTAGTGCCCAGTAAACTTGGTTATAATTTCTATCTGTTGTAAACTTTATGTTTACCATTGACTGCAATCGAATGATGAATAATGTACTCGTTTGATTTTGCCCACTCAACTCGTCCACCAGAGCATTTGGAATAAACGCGTTCTACCTCTTCTACTGCCTTTTTATTTGCTACGTTGTGGTTGTCTTAAGCAAATCGTTCACAGCGTTAGCCATAAGCCTCTGGGTCCAATAATATAACGGTTTATTACTCAGAATATTCTCCCTTTTCCAGCTTTGCCAGCCACAAAGGACCCATTTATACAATATGGAGTATCAATAAAGTATCCGCAGTCAAATAACCAACGTGTATGGCCACATCAATGCATTTCCCGGCCACTACTTTACGTTTAAAGGTAATACAGATTATTTCTGCTGGGAATGCTTGTTGTACTGGATGAAAATAGATGTTGAAACAGTCAATAGTCCAAGTGGCGGTATTTATACATAGACTTCGGGTATCTTTTGCATTAGCGTAGGCGGCACCCTTCGAAAAGTGCATTTAATGCATGGTAAGTTTCATATGAAAAGGTGCTAAAAAGTACTAAAAAATGTATAGTGCGGAGCCACTGCAGGTAAGTGACGCCCTGAGCCAATATGTAAATTGGTCTCTGGCTTAATCATCTGTTCCGAATGTCCCTGCTACTAGTGCTGTTGGGAATGGTCAGACGGTTCGTCGCAAGAAGATTCATGACCAGTAGGTGAGTTATCTTGAAGATGGTTCAGAATTTGCTAAAGAGTGGGAGTAGTCCAATAATTATCGGCGTTAATAAGCAAGTGTTATTCCCATAAAGTAATCATGTTCGGACTGAATTTGAACATCAAATGTCGACTTGCAGCTGCTTCTGCAAATGGGAAAAGAAAAGAAACACAGGTAGATATGGAAGGAGAAATTACTAAGCCATCCAATTTGGAGAAGCGAGAAGTCCCCATCCTTTTTTAATTACTCGGACTTCATGTACATTTTCCTGCATATATATGAAGTCAACTGCAAAGTTCTTCCATTATAAGGTTCTTAAATTTTTTTGGATGTACCGTAGCGGCTTTGAGAGAAAAACAGTATTCTTTACGTTCATTATGCGGAGAAGAGCCAGTATTCACACTCTTGTACGCAGTCGTAAAGCCATCTCTATTAAGGGAACTGGAGGGCATTAATTAAACCGATTCTCACATTTAGAGGTCTGAGTACGTTCACAGTTGTTGCAATGGCTTGTCCATTGTTATATGCCGATCGCTCCATTAAGCTTCATATTTGTGGATAAAATATGAATGTCTAGAAATTTATAGATATCCGTGAAAAGAAAGAATTCGTTGAGTAGACGTCAAAACTGAAATGGTGACAGGTCGTAAGGTAATTCGAGATATAAAACAGCTTGATAGCACGAGGTGGAGGATCTGACTGTGGGGACTTACGGAAACCACCCTGTCTGTGAGATACCCAAGAGTGGTTGAGGCCTCTCGATGCGCGAAGACAGAACGAGAAACACTACGAATGACGCGGGGTATCTGACGAATGGTGCAACAACCTTGACCTCCTTGCCAGCAGCACCACTACGGTTATCAAAGAGCGTAGAGGCTAAGGGGGGAATGACGGCACTTGGCATAGGTAAGTGGTAACGGACTGAGATAATGCAGAAACGCTTAGCATAAGATAGCAGATCTGACGGTGGGGACTTATGCAAACCGCCGTTACTGAGGTCATTAGGCCCAACATGTGCCTTACACCACCCCATCCCCTAAGACTGTAGTAGCTATCTCCCCCCAACCCCGTACGTGCATATCAAAGCTCCAACTGGCATTCAGACGCAAAACAAAGCCACCACCTTTCAGCATTTGTAATATAGCTCAAACTAGGATGTGAGAAATGTACTACATAAAACTTCAAAGGTATTTAGTAAGTAGAATATAGAACTATACAGCCCCTTATTCCTGTTGTCTTTTTTGGACGCTCTAGTCTTCAATACTGCTTCCCCAAATTCTAAGACAACTACCTCACTTCCCATGCCTCTATATTTCTGTTTTCACCCGATATGTAGATTATGGTGGCCGATCATACCAAGGCACAATGAGCATCCAGATACACTTTGAACTTCCATTCAACATGCGAGAACTATCATCTTTTACCACCTATAGATGCAAAGTCACCATGAGCCAGACAATTCATCCCAGACAACAACCTCTCCCAAATTTATGGCCCAATTGAGATTGCAACTAGAAACGATGGTAATAGATGCCGTTTGCGTCCGAACATGAAACTTCCTCCACCCTGACAACCACTCGTCTAAAAAAGAAGCTAACCGGGAGTGACCTCATATGACTCACCGACCTTGGCTTTAGTTTCAGTCTCAGCTATAAGGATAGTAGGCCAGTTGGCCTGTGTTAATCCTTGCAGAAGATATCTCTGTGAAGATCTAGTCTCTCCTTGAACGCGTTTATAGAAGGTGCTGATACTACTTGCTGAGGTAAGGAGTTCCAGTCGTTGGCAACACGATGGGAGAAAGGCAGATTCACGCTAAGTTGATTCGATCGCGGTTTTAGAATTTTCTTGTGATGCCCTCGAAGATGGTCAGTCCTAGCAAGAGAGAAAAGATAGGACATATCAGTACCGAAATCATTATTAAGAATACGAAATGCCAGTATGAGATCACCCCGTCTTCTACGGTAAGACAGTGGGAATAAGTTTAGTTGATGTAGTCGCTCCTCATAGGACAGATTCGAAAGGCCTGCCACGAGCTTAGTACCTACCCTTAGAACATGCTTGAGTGTATCAGCATCCTTTTTTAGGCACGGGCTGGCCACCTGAATGCAGTATTCTAAGTGAGGTCTAACGTAAGTAGAGTAGAGTATTCTAAACATGTCCTGATCGAAACATTTGAAAGCTCTACGGAGAGACCATAATATAGGGAAGCCGTTTGCTGCAGCTGCATTACAGCTTGCTGAGGTTTTCGAATCATGACTGATGATGACACCGAAGTCGTTTAGTTCAAGGACTGGAAGTAGTGGTGTACCATCAGCGGAATTCTGGAAACAATTGCTATGACCAATGTGCATTATTGCACTTTTGTTAGAACTGGTTTCCAAGCACCAACGTTTGGACCAACCTACTAGTTCATCTAAATCCGCCTGAAGTGCATACCTATCTGCATGACTGCGTATGGCTCTCCAAATCTTTATGTCATCGGCAAATAAGGGTACCGAAGAGTTGAGCATATTTGGCAATTCGTTGATATATGACAAGAAAAGTAGTGGACCTAGGATTGTTTCTTGAGAAACTCCACTCATCACAGGTTTCCACCCGGATAGTGTCACATTTACCCTTACTCTTTGCCTTGTATTGTATAAAAAGTCCTTAATCCAAGCTTGCAATGAAGCACCGAAGCCGAAGTAGGAGAGCTTTCCTAGTAATTTCACATGTGACACTTTGTCGAATGCTTTACTGAAGTCTGCAAACACGGCATCTATTGGTAGCTTGCAGTCACGGGCTGCAACCCATTCCTCTCTTCCGATGAGGAGGTTAGTTAGACATGAGTGCCCAGTACGAAGACCACGTTGCTGTGAGGCCAAAAGATTGCTTGATTCCACATGTTTAAGTACCTGTCAAGAATTATTTTTTCTAAAATCTTAACAACTATGATAGTTAGACTCACAGGACGATAGTTAGATACCAAATGGCAACTGCCAGTCTTAAAGACTGCGCTGATTATGGCATCTTTCCAGCCTCTAGGGAGGCGAGTCTGAGTTGGGGACATGTTGAAAAGATCCGCGACTGGCTCAGCGATGATGTCTGCTAGGGAGGATAGATGTCTGGGATGCAACTCATAGGGACCTAGGGATTTTCCAGGTTTGAGGTTAATGAGCGACTGTGAGACTCTTTCCTTTGTTGTGAACACTGTATCTATTAGTGAAACAGTGCTGACACCACTGTTTAGCACTTCATCGTCATGATCTACAGAGAAGACTTCACCAAAGTAACCAGAGACACTCAGCTTTGGACGGATTAGATTCCACCAGACTATCGGACTTTTCATCCGTCGCAGGGAGGGGATTTCGCCTTTTCTTTTGGTCCTCCTTCTGACGAATGAAAGCAGTCTTTCAGAACAATTTTGGCAATCCCTCACAAGCTGCTTCTCTTAGGACATTCGAGACCGTGTAATCAAAGTCCAGCAGAAATTACGGACTTTACAGTACTCAGTCTTAAACGTCTCCAGTCTAGTTTCTAGAAACAAGTCCCATAAACGTTTGACGGTTTGATGGTGAAACCTCATTTATTCTCTACCGTATTATGACATAGCAACTGGGTATAATCGCATCCCTGGCCTAATTTATTCGAATGACCCTGTTTACAAAATTACGGACCTAAAGAATAGCTACGCTCTGCACGACACCACACAATACCAGAAGCAAATTCCCCCCCGCCGTCCGTACCCGTATTAAACTCTAGTTTCACATATCATCCGCAGATAATACAAATTTATGAATGCTTACACACCTTCAGATTCATCTGCTCTCAACATTAATATGCAACATAATCTTATAGATTACACGACTCACTATTACCAGGACACCTCCCACACTGAGAGATTACACCCTCACTGCTGTTTAACAATACCGCTTTTAACAAATGTTTGTGACCAGCAATGTCTGAACAACTGCTTGCCCCGGGAGACTTTGTATGGTATGATGAGGCAGCGTCACATACTTCCCCAAAATCAATGGCCTAAGGTTTGACGACTTTCGACATCGATGCTGACCTTGATAGTTTGACTGGAATCACTAAGCTGAAAACACCCGGTCAGGCATCCTAGCCATTTGGCACGCTGTCGTGTTACGTTGTACTGCTCGTATTCGACTCTCTAGCCAGTTGGTTGGAACGCATCGGTATCTTGGCATAACAATCCAAACACACTATTCCATCCGACTACGCTATCGTGTTCTTCCTTGTCTTGTATTTGTGGGTATATAACAAGTCCGAATAATTAGTGATTGGTCTTTGCGTGTGTCAAGTTCGCACCAGGACAAATCCTTTTACAGCTTCAATAAGGGAATAACACTTAGATATTGCCTGTAAAATGTCATGTGTTTGTATGAATCACTATTTCAAACATCATAATTATCACCATAGTTGCTCTTATGATACCTTCGTTGATCGAACCACATTCATCGGCCCAATTGGTGTGTGGGCTCCTGTGTTGATGCCTCGATATTACCTGCACTCCAATTACAGTAGTGGTGAACAGTGGCTAGCGATGGAATTCAGCGTATGAATTTCGTTCAGTTATTATCATTATTATTATCACAATGGCCATGCTAGATATATAGGCAACGGTGGTGGGAGGAAGGCTCACGTATTAATAAAACGACATTCTGACCCCGAATATGCCATTTTCTTTCTTGTTTAACTCTTCAACGCCTAGGGAATAACGGTTAAGTTTTGCGCTTGGAAATGAGCAAGTCGGTTGATGCCTTTTAAATGTTCACATACTAGGAAACAAGGCAAGATAATAACTCGCCATCTCAGGGGATAAAGACGGTGTTTTGTTAGATACAGTTGCCGGAGAATCTTCAGTCGCCCGCACCTTCCCGGCCAATAGGCAAATACCATGTTTTCCAATAACCTGACCAAGGAAAGTCAGAGTAATGGCACGAACCTGGAGCTTGTCCAGATTGATAACCAGGGAACGTTTGAAAAGCCTTGCAGAAGCTTGCCACAAGTTAATTCTGCAAGCGTCCCTTCAGTACTAGAGGTGGGGAAATCACTTAGGGAGGCACAGACAAACTTTGGTCACAGCAGGACATCTCGGATGAAACGCTGATGGGTCCGTGGTGCTTTCTATAGACAAAATGGCATACAGGGGGATCCAAATGGGCTGATTGGCGTGATGACCACCTCATTCGAAACGTCTTCTGAATGAACTGTTGCTCGATCGATGGGCGCGTGTCAAGCCTAGTTTGTGGACGACGGTTAAGCCTGAAATAGTGGAGAATATTTGTAGCTCAGGCGGATGGTCTTCGTTGTATGGCGCCAAACGCCAAACGTCACTCCAAGTGCCGCAAATGCCGGCTTGAAAATGCCGGGAATGGCCGGATCGCGAGTATAAGAATGTGGATTGTCAGGGCGAGAATAAATGGGATAACAGCAGAAGCTAAGAGTGACAAAACCTGAGGCAGAATATGTTGTCGTAGAATCAGCAGGGACGTGTTCGGTTGCATCTGCCACTAAATGATAGTGGCTTAAGAAATCCGTGCCGATAATGCTTCTGGTCACATCGGCAGTCCAATGAACGAACGGCGTAGTTCGAGGTTAAGCTCGAGTAATTTGCAACGATGAATCGCGGTCGGCGAACTGTGGCGGCACAAAATTGTAGAGAAGTCGTCTATGGTTGCTCCCCAGCTTTTTGTGAATTACGCCAGCCTCTCCCTCTTATTCCTTCGAGGGGGCGTGATCAGAACAAAGACCAAATACTTGGAAGAGGCCACGAGTTAAGTGTTCATCGGTGGTGCTGGTCACCACCACCTGCTGGCTTACACGCTTCCTCGCCGCCTGGAGCCAGAAATGCACGGTTTGGTGCATTTTTACACTGATACCACATCTTCTACGGCACCAAAATGTTCCTGGTTGCCAGTTACCTGAGTTCCATCTGGAGTAGCGGCTTTATGCGGCAGATGTGGAGCGTGAGGGGAAAGAGTGAACGCATGACAATCCACTTTCTTTCATCTCTTTCTGGATGCTGCAGGGTTCTTCGTACGATTTAGCAATATGGGTAACTGGGTCAAAATTTCTTGAGCTACTAGGCGGCATGCATCTGTAAAGAAGCTTGAAGTTGTACCAGCGTCCACTGCCAGCTCGGACGTCTGTCACTTTACTCCCACCTGTTTTTATCCTCGGATAATTTCACCAGTGGAGGTTCACTGACAGGTGCAAGAATGTCTTGAAATGACTGGGGAAAGCGCTGTGGTCACAGTTGTTTGACGAAGGCACCATGTGTCTTCCAGTCCGAAACAAGCGGTCGCATCTGTCGCGGCATTTACGCAGGCGTGCGATCACCCAGGTGGTCACTGGCCGGTAGTTCCTGCACTGTTCCTTGGTCAGACATGGCAGCGCCATCAGCGAGGACCTGTTCAGGGAGACCATAAGGATTTGAAGTGGGGTCATCAAACGCATCTCAAACCCCTCCAGTGATGTTCTCATGAAAACTGGTAATGTAGAACTTAAACTTGGTTGTCTGTGAGTTAATTCTCCTCAGGTCGATATGACCTTTGGAACGGCAGTGCCCTCAGAAAGAAGGAAGCTACATGGAGACGGTCGTCTGCACTGAAGATCTTTGATTCTCAGTCATCTTTAAATGCGGGACAACCAGCGAACTGGTGTGATAAAAAGCAATAAAATGCGTGAAAACATGGGGGTATACGAGGAAACCAAGACAATCTTGCCTGATAACGGAGCTGAAAAGAAAAATCAGGGCAACAATGGCACTAGGTGCCTGAAAATAGAGCGATGCTTGAAATTACTCAGATGAGCTGGTTTTGTTGTTATTGCCTAGGACATGATCGTTCCTGCGTGAATTAGTGTGCGCCAGTACAAAACTGATCAGTGGCCCACCCGCGTATAAGTCCTGCCATATAAAGACAAGTGAGAAAGCATATTAGATAGTAAAGTGTGCTCAGAGGAGCAGTTTGTTTATTACTCCGCAGTAAAAATGTCAAAGCATATTCCATGAATATCTGACTTGAGGGCACTGAGTGTGCAGCTGTTGATCAGCTTAAGGAATATACTATAACTGAGAATGTCAACGGGTGAATGCCCATATGCTGAAACGAAACCCAAAAAGTTAAACCATTCACAGACGTCTTAGGAGATTACTTAGCTAGAACATAGATATCTTGAATGTTTATTTATTTCCAACTTAGTAGTATTTAGTGTCACTGTGTGCACCACACACCGTCAAACATCTCATGTGCCCGACTGAAACTCAGAAAGCAGCAATCCTAGTGAGGAATCAAAACTTATACCAGTGAAGGCATTTTCGTGGGTCGAATAGGTTGTTTGTCCTGTCACATCAGCTACAAGGGCAACTTCATTCTGCTGCGGGTAGTGTTTTGTTCTGTATTCCTCCCTTTTACATCTCAGTGTGAATCGTAGGACTCGATAGCATAAACATTCTTCAAACAAACGCAACAGTCGCTAAGTCGTTTGGCCACTGGTCAGGTTTTAATAGTAGGCACATCTGATAGTTTTAAACATTCAGATAGGCTACAACGGCAACTGCACAAAGTATAGCCTTATGATCTATGCGGATTTTTAATAGATGTCAGGCGCTTAAAATCCATCGGATAGTAGTATGGAGTCCTGGTAAATTCAACTTAATGGGCCCCTTGACTTTTCCCGATAGTACATCTCACCAATATGCAACAAGTTATCGAAGCTACTCCAGCCGCCTCTCCAAAGAAACAAGTAAAGTCCTGAAGCCGGATTCTATTTCTGTGACTAAAATCACGTTATTCCATTTCAGTCCGTTCATCAGAAGTGCCACACAGAGAAACAATACTATTTACTGGACAAGGTTTCAGACATAATTTATTGTCCGCCTTCATGTTGTGTGATTATTATATTTAAGGCACGTAAGAAAAGAGTTTAAAGAAAGAACAGAGCTGTCCCGCGGACAACAAAGAATAAAGTGGATAACCACCAACACAATCATTCGGCAGATCAAAGCAAGGTCAGTCCGAAATCAGGAATTATTCAGCCATTTCTTGAATCATCGAATATTCTTGAAGGCAGGGCGGGTGGTACAGCCGTGACCTTGAATCTTATGCATTCCTCATGAAGTTGTGATGACACGGTGTACGCTGAGAACTGAGGTTGCTGAGATTCCGAGCAAATGAGGGACCGGTAAGTCAGACCTGAGAAATGGACAATGAAGGTGAACAGAAGGCCAAACTCAGAACAGAAGCAGAGCGTCTACCCACCATGCAACAAGTTCCGCCATCACCGACGGGTATTGGTTGCCTCTAGGTGTCTGCGGAAATGGTCTCGTTGCGTCCATAGACCACAGGTCACCAACTACTGCTGCGCGAATCGACTGGCACGGCGGTTGTGTGCCACCTTTTATCATCTACAACAGCCCAGAACGTGTATAGCAACGCCTCCTCCCAGTATGCAGTCTGTTTGAGAAGGTCGGCTGTCCGTGCGACGCCTGTGTGAGCCAACTGGCTGCATTCTTGTATTACTTTGTAGCATAGGCATTTCGGAATCACTGCCAACCAGCTCCCGTCATTTTCTCGCCGTCGGCATTCCATAAGTACTCACCTGTAGGCGTTCTCTCCGCCTCAACAACGTTTTCAACTCTTCATTACTCATATACTTGTTTGTCCCCGTTCCTCAGGTCGTGGCTTTTATCACTCCCTTCGGCGTAGGGTCCGACTTCTGAAGGCGAACAAGTCCTAATGGTCCCAGTCCTACTGTATGTACACCGTATGCGGTCTCAGGTAGTTAATTTTCTCCGTCCGATGTTGATAAGACGTCTGCCAATCAGTTTTATCCCCTCGCAATGTGACTGATTGCGAAATTGGACTCTTGCAGTCGTAACATCTAAGTGACAATTTTCCTCCAGGGTCCTCCACTGTCTTTAGCCTCTCCAGGCAGTCTCTTCGCCAGCGTTCTGGTCTTCGTATGCAAAGCATTTACTGTATCAGTTGATACTCATTCGAAGTGCAGCCACTCCCTCCCAAATGTTATGGACTTTTCTCCCCAGTTATTTACCTCTGGTGATCCCACTGCAGTTGCTGCCATACCCACCAGCCGTTTGTTCACCCTCACTGGTCCACCAATATCGGTTCGTTGGGCTACGTTCACTAGTCGTAGCTGGTGGGTGATGGCATTCAGGACACCTTCAGGGGGCCGTGCAGCCAGCAACTGCCCCTGGGAGTCCTCACCCAAAGCGGGAAGCGCTCGTCGGAGCAGTTTTTTCAACTTCACAGCCGACACCGGTGGGTCTTCATATACTCTAAGTTTCTTGCTCCGGAACTGCTGCATCACTGGCTCCCTAGCCCCTGGGCCGTCAAACTTCACCTTCGGTCGCTCATCCTTCCTCTTTCAAATCTTTCCATCCACGCGTTCTACACCTTTACACGCGCTTTCACGCTGCTCCTCAGCAATGGGCCAAGCGCCACGACCCTTGCTCCTGGTTTCCTGGACACCCATCAGCTCCGCGACTGACTTGAAACCTTTAGGTAAGACCTTGATGTCTCTACTGTCGAACACTGTGGTCACGGAATCTTCACCACGTTCAGAAGCATGGGCACTAATTGTAAGAAGTGATGAGACTGAGACGCAGAACAGTACGTTCATAATGACATCCTGCGCAGTGGTGATGAAACATTGCATTTTCCACCAAAACAGTCGTTTGCACAATGTGCTTCATTTCCTCCCCTGCTTCCAGCCCTACTTGCCCTTAACACGCTCCCGCTGTCTCTTGCATTTCCCTGGGCAGAATATCTACCGGTAATTGCTATGATTTCTTCAGCCCCTTCAGTATATACCGCTTATATCTATTCTTATCAGCAGCGCCCACTCTAAAAACATACTACCTACTTTTACCTCTGGGGTAAATCCCACGTGACGTTTCCCACTATCTTGCTAATCGTGTTCGAAGATCCGTGCAGAAAAAATACACAAAATGTACTTAATCTTCCCAACGGTCCACAGCCGCTTAACCATCTCAATCTACAAATTAAAATCATCAACCGGTTATTGCGAATCCACTAAGTGGCACGTAACGAAGGTACTAATCCACAGAGTTCTTAAACCCAAAGCTAAGCCAACAAAATCCAGAACAGTTGGTTGCTAAATGGTGATGTACGCTCAAACTCTAAGTGAACCCTGCAGAAATTCTTCTTTGCAACAAAATGTATGAACAAAACTTAGCCACAAGCCTTCAGTTTTGACAGCTACCGCAGTTCAGCCAGAATAAAATATAATGGTGGCACTAATCGAAACAAAGGGTTCAGTATGGTTGTACGAGCAAATTGAATGAAGTGAAACAAGATGAATAGCCAAGGTTTTCGAATACATTACAAGAGCAGAATCAAAACACATGCAACATAACCCACAAAATCATTCATCTGACCGGAGCTATAAGCAGGAAAGTGAGACAGACTTCCTCGGCCACCCGAGGAACAGACCAGACAACAAGAACGAAACCCTAAAAGCCGGACGCGGGAGGTAAAGAACAATCAGTTACCTGCGTTCACACTATTGATGTCGGATGTTATTGGATCTCAAGCGAACACAGTGAGACAGCAGACATCCTCCTGATTAGGCTGACCCTCTGGATAGATGAATGCCGATGCCCGGTTATGGGAGACTTCAACCACCAGCTGGCCGGGATACACCAACAACAGAGGCATCACGTAACTCGCTTGACCACAGGTTAGTGGAACCATCAATTTTCTTGGACTTTATGCAGCACATTAGGACGGCAACTAGATATGATCATCAGCATGCTCCATCAGTTCTAGACTTCATCCGACACCTTGCACCATTCGGTAAGAGTGATCACGCTGTGATCATCTCCAGATCCACAGCAGACGCACTGTACCAGGTCGACGTCCCAGCTAAACCCAATATATGGAAAGTGAATATGAAAGCTACTGCCTGGCAGCCTCTTCAGGGGACTGGACAGTCAATCCAGAAGCCTTAGTTGAAACTGCATGGTGCTCCTTCAAACAGCTACACGCAAGGGTGACTCAACCGCTCATTTCACGGACTGTTTCGAGGGGGCGGAAACACTCTCCTCCGTGGGGAAACCATGAAATCCGAACCTTGCTACTGCTTGAGAAAAGGTGCTGGAGTATTGCCACCCACCTCAGTACTTCTGAAGCCGTGAAGCATTCCAGAGAAGCCCGAAGTAAATGTACCACTGTAATCTACCGGTCTCGAATAGGCCTTGAAATACGTCCTACTCAGGCTGCACTGTAACATCCAAAGAGGTTATTTTCTCACACGAACTATAAAAATAGCATCTATCGGGGCGTACCAGCCTTAATTAAAGAGACGGAAACTGACGAGTTGATTGAAGACGATAGGGAAAAAGTAGAGTCTATGGCTGGATATTTCGTTGAAGCTTTATATAGGAATTCTCTCCAGCAGAGTGAACCCTCTGGATATCGACCACAAGGATATATTTCGGATATTAAGTACTCTCGATGCGGAAAAACCAATGGGACCGGGTGAGCTGCACTCAAGGCTGCTCAGAGAGCTTGCCCTATGTGTAGCCGGCCCATGAACTGCCATATTTAGACTGTCCCTCAGTGAGGGCGTACTCTTTTATGACTGGACGGATGCCTTAACTACACCTATCCACAAAGAAGGTTCTGTGCAGCATCCATCAAGTACCAGGCCGATAAGTTTGACCAGTACTGTCATAAAAAATCCTGGAAAGAGTAATCAAGAAGGCTATCGCATTCCACTTAGAGAGCAACATCGTATTGTTTCGTCCGCAGTATGGCTTTCTCAGAAATTTCTCTCGCCTGAAAAACCTACCTACGGTCAAAGAAAGTTGGGTTCGGTCTAAGGTTGACGGGGTACTTTTAGATGTCTTTTCGTAGACTTTAATAAGGCGTTCGACAAGTTACCTCATTCCAGGTTGCTCGGAACACCGGAAAATTTTGGAATCTCTGGAGTCTGCTTGCACGGATAAAGGACTTAGTTAGCAGGAGACAAAGAGTAAGGATCAGTTCCAACTCCCTTCCGGAAGTTAGTAAAGAGTGGAGTGCCACAAGACACAGTCATAGGTCTCCCGCCGTTTCTCCTATACGCAAATCCACCATGGTTCCCTACGCTGATGATGTAAAAATCCGGCGGAAAATTAGGAGTGTCGAGGATGTACATGCACTTCAGACTGACCTAAGCAGCTCGCTTACCTGGTCAGAGAAATGGCTGATGTCTGTCAACGCAGGTAAATGTGGGCATGTACTTGGGTCACACACACGGCAACACCTACAATACTGACTGAACTCCTCTGCCTTCAGTACTGACCTACGGTGACCTAGGAGTCATGGCGAGTTATGATTTGAAAACCATGGCACACTGTCGACTGGTAGCGGCTGGGAGCTTTAGGACTCCTTGGGCACTATGTAGGACGTTTACGAAAATAAGTGGTGGCACATCCGCCATCTTACACACGTCCCTAGTCAGGTCCAGATTAGAGAACTGTACACAGGAGACAAATCCTTGTATGAAAGGTGATGCAGACCTTAAGAAAGAGTTCAGTGCGATCCCTACGATGGCTGGCCTCGCCTATGAAGATCGACTTTAAGAGCTGAACTTACCCGCCTGATCCTATTGCAGACAGAGTGGATATTTAATCATGCTATACAGGATTCTAAGAAGTGACTTCGGGCATGATCTGTCTTCTTTTTTCCTTCCCAATAGGTCGGAACACCTCAGATGACATAGTAGGAGGCTACATACGCAAAGAACAAACATAGTCTCCGCAGAGTACCGGTTCTCGCGTCGAGTAATCAACTCTTGGAACCGACTCCCACAAAAAGTGGTGTCCATAACATCTGGTGACTGGTTCAAAAGGGGACTGAAAAGCACAGAGGTCTACTGAATTGATATAGACTCCTAGCCTCTTACCCTCAAACAACAAATCTGAATCCAATATGTGACCAACAGTGTTTTGAAATAACGCAGGCACACAATCCAATAAAAATCTGATCTACATTCCTGGAAGCATAGAATTTATGGCCGGAATTTGTATTCGGAATTTCCGAGACAACTTAAGTTGGATTACGCAGTGGCTTGACGATGGCTTACAAAATGCTAAGTAACCCAATTCATTCGAGCAGTGGGATCCTACCAAGCGTCCACTGTGGCGATCCTCGTGTTAACCCAAGGAGAATCTCCAATCAAAGGGCGAAAACCCGTGTGCGTTCACACTTCTCTCTGCGAGTTCGCAGTCATTGGGACGCATTACCTGCTGAGATTGCTACCGCTCCGTATGTTGACAACTTCAAGTAGAGGTTGGACAGTTACTCAGTGACGCACGGCTTGCGCTCGTCTAGCTGGGGTGTGGACTGTGCTGACACGACCTACTAACCCAGTATGGCCAACCCATTATCGAATACTTTGTAACACCACTGTCACTGCGAGCTTCGCTCAACCTTATACTTCCTTTTAGATGTCCCCTCCAGTTACCGTCCCCTGCTAATAGAATTACCATCTCTATTCCCATAAGCCGCCCTATAATGTTATTTTCTCCCTCTCTTCCTACTGGCTTTACGTTCTCACACTTGAATAAAAGCTCTTCCTATCACCCGTCCCCCACGAATCTTCCAATGTTTCTTCTTCCGTACCGTTTCCTTTTTCTTCGTACTTTCTCTCTCTTCATTTCTCTGAACATATTTTCCGTCTCCTTTTTACAACCAGTCCGACCAATTGTCTGCTAGTACGACACTTGAGGAACTCATATGCACCGCAGTCCTTGGAAAAAGAAAACAACACGCTCCCTACAAATTTCACCCAAACGCCAGTCGGGCTAACCGGCTACAGCAGTCGAGTGGGTAGACCTACTGCATCGGAATCCACCAAAGACTTGGAACCGTTCCACAAGACCTAGAAGCGAACGCAAAGAAACTAATTGGTTTACACTGGTTCATAAAAAGATATTGGACATTGGAAGCAATTGGCTTGATCACCGTCCTTGAGATACCTATGAAGTGACCTAGAGCCCGTCATAGCGGTGTGCTGTAAGAGTACGCGGCAGTACTGTAAGAACTTTTGGCGATTGTGATGTTTTCCTGCAGGTGACCTGCATCGTGCATGAAAACTAGGCAAAACTGCCATGGTTGTTATCCTGAAATACTTCTGCTAACAGGATAAGCTTTCACTGCTAGCTTTCGGCGTGCCTCATTAGCTGGACTCACTAACTACTATATAATTTTGTTTGCAGCATTTGAGCCTCTTGTAAACATTTTACTTGTATTAGCCAAGGTTGAATCTTATAAACGACTCACAGAGCAGGAACTTACAAGAACTCTTTTTGAATTAAAAAAACCGGAAATCTGAAACCAACTTACAGTCTTCAGAAATATGGATGGTTAACTAGTTTACCTGTGCACAGACCAATGCAGATATAAATTACTGTTCTAATATGATCTTGGCTTCACTCGTGGATCTCTCCAGAGATGTATAATCATGCACTATGGTCGTAAATTCTAAAGTATCATTAGTAGCAGAAAGCAGGTTATCGTGATGACCAAGCACATCCATGACACTGCCGACTTATGTTTTATTATCCGGTGATTATTAATGGCAGTGAGTTTGTTGAATGGCTTGGCACTAATTGACAGGCCTCGGTTGATGATACTTTGCTGCTACCCACTCCATGAAACGTCACTTATTAAGGTAGTACAGGACAGTGTAGTTCTTCATGATATGTGTGGTCTTATAAATTTGTAACCTGTTAGCTGAAGCTGAAACAACGATTGCTTCAGGCCAATCTAAGCCATTGGAGTATGACTAGACACCACAGAAAACGACTCACTGGTGGTAAGTGTGTGGTATACTTATGATTTCTTTCGGTGACTATTCCAATGTTGTGATGACTGTCTATAAATACTTACTGTTAGTTGGTAATGTTACAAACAGAAAGACTTGACCCTTCGAGCCAACTATCCTATACTACCTTGATAATAGAAATTACCTTCGTTTGATCTCCGATTGACATTCCAGTGTTATAAAAAACTGTAGTTCCAACAATAGGGAGTGAAATGAGCTTATAAATCGAACAATCAAGAATTTTTAAACGCTTTATTTTTAATGGCAATGTGTCACTGAAAGGCGTGCCTAGTAAGTACATCACCTTATTGAAAGCTCTCTACTCGAACACTTGTGGGCATGTTAGAGCCTATGGCGAGTTGTCCAGGGAGCTATACTCATCAAGTGGTGTCCGTCAAGTATGCCCACTATCCCCATTCTTATTTAATTTTATCATAGATATTCTTATGGAGGTTTCTCTCTCGTCACCTAATTACACAGACGTTGACCCGATCACAGGTGAATTTTCTTTAGATCTAGAATATGCAGATGACATAGTCCTGTTAATCCTGTTAGGTGAAGACGCTGACAAGATGCAGAGTCTTCTGAACACTTTGAGTGGGAATTTGAGAATGTTTGGGATGCGATTTTCACCACCCAAATGCAAATTTTTGCTCCAGGACTGGTCTTCAGCGGTACCGCGGCTAACAATAGAGAGTGTTGTGGTTGAGTGTGTTGACCACTTCACTTACCTGGGAAGTAGGATCAGCACTGTCCTGGTGGGTTAGTTGCCGATGAGATTTCTGCACGGATACAAAAGGCTCGATTGGCTTTTGCCAATTTGCGCCACCTATGGCGCGGCCGTGATATTCGTTTGTCTATTAAGGGTCGCGTGTAGTGCACAGCAGTCCTCTCTGTTCTACTGTATGGCTGTGAAACATGGCCACTGAAAGTGGAGGATAGAAAAAGGCTTCAGGTGTTTGAGCACCATTGTCTTCGTAGTATAGGACGTATTCCGTGGTGTCACCACACCATGTGAGTAATGCAGAAGTTAGGTGTAGAGTTTTAGGGAGGGAGAAGAGGTAAGTCAGTTGACGAGGTTGTGAACCTTCATCGACTGAGTTGGTTGGGACACGTACTACGTATATCTGGTCACCGATTGCCTCGTCACACAATGTTGGCTGAGGTGGGTCCAGGCTGGGAAAAGGCTCGAGGTGGGCAGACTAAAACATGGCACCAATGTATGAAGTCTCTGACTGTTGGTTTAAGCCGTGTATGGGGGGCGATGGAGACTAGGTGGTTGGGGTCGACGGGACAAGAGGAACCAGTGGTGGTTGGAGACTGACTGTAGGTGATATGGCTCAGAACCGATGTGAGTGGCGCAGATGTATACACACATTATCCTCATCTTAACAACGCTATACCGAATCTCACCATTTTGTCACTCCTCTTTCCTTTCTTCTCGTACTTTATATTTCTTTTGACTGCATTCACTTATCTTCATCCTTCACCTCACTACCTTTCTACTTGATGAACTGACTTGAGGTGTGGGAAGTCGGACCGTTACGCAGTAATGCCTGGTCCTATGTTGGTAATGATGATGATGATGATGACTCAAACAAAACTATCATTGTAAGGATAAGTACTTTCAGATGTGGGAGTATGGTTTTACACTTAAGTTTTTCTCTCCTTTCTCTAGTAGAATTTAGCAAATGCTTGGTAATACATCCAGATTAATACGTCTGGCATGCATTGTGGGAATTTCAATATGTATTTATGCATTACACGTTGAATATTCAAAAGAGTCAGATAAGAATTATCGTGCTGTTTGTGATATCTCTGAAAGTATTAGCTGCTCTAAGGTATTAACATCAAAGTAAGAGAATATATATATACATATATAAATGTATAATGTTTATTTTATTTTGGTATGGACGTGGACTTGGATTACCAATAAATTCTAAAGGGAATATCATCTTCAATCAAAGAAACCCAGTATATGGTATAATTTATTATTGTTTATTGATTTTTCTGAGTAAGTTATTTTGTCAATATTAGCTTTATATATATTTTCACTTTTATAGGCTACTTCAGATCAAAAGTGATAATTAGAATATCTCTACTATTATCATGCCTTTCTGTTATGGGTTCGATTTACTTATGTTACATTTTAATTTTTGTCCTAAAAGATATTTGTCTAGTATGCTTATCAACATATACTGTAAACATTTTTATATGTTTTTTGTCATTTAAAAACTGTAAAGATAATTATCTTGTCAAGAAAACGTTATAAATAGCCTTACTTTTTCTTCTCTCCGTTTATCACTTTTATCATACTATAGTTATATCTACCTTTTTTCTTTTCTTCTTCAGAGAATACAAAATGCTTTGGTATTTTGTTTCAGCATTCTTATTCAGTGAAGGATTTGCTGTTGTCTTAATGATCCTGCCTCTCTTTTCATCACGAACGTAAGAGTATTCTGAAAGTGAAAATTAATTTTTCTTTGTTTTCTAAATAGATGGAGTAGACTTTTCAAAATTGGTTTAATACAAAAAATCGCTACAAATGCATCATTCTACTTCAACTTATTTCTAATAATGTTGGGATGTGCATTAGCTGGTAAGTGAAAAATTTCATTTGATTTTAACGGATCATAAATAGTGTTTTACATCATTATCACTATCCTCCTAGTCTATGTAACCTATAGGTTAGAGATTGAGAATTATTAGGTGATATTGGTAAGGCTTGTTCCTCTGTTCAACAATCTTTTTGATGAATTCTCTTCGCATTTATTCACAGATTGCCATGGTTTTGACAGACTAGTGAGATTCGGCACAGCGTTGTTAAGATGAGGATAATGTGTGTATACATCTGCGCCACTGACTTCGGTTCTGAGCCATATCACCTAGGGTCTCCAACCACCACTGGTTCCTCTTGTCCCGTAGGTGGTTGGGGTCCACGGGACAAGAGGAACCAGTGGTTGGAGACCCTAGGTGATATGGCTCAGAACCGAAGTCAGTGGCGCAGATGTATACACACATTATCCTCATCTTAACAACGCTGTGCCGAATCTCACTATTTTGTCACTCCTCTTTCCTTTCTTCTCATACTTTATATTTCTTTTGACTGCATTCACTTATCTTCATCCTTCACCTCACTAACTTTTTACTTGATGTGGTGATATGAGGTGTGGTGCGAGGTCGGACCGTTACGCAGTAATGCCTGGTCCTATGTTGATAATGATGATGATGACTAGTATTTATACTGGGTGATGATTGAAAGTGAAATGAAAGTTTGGACCGCGGCCGGTTACCGGTTTGGTGCTCTACCAATTGAGCTACGATGTCCGACTGCTGCTGACCTGATTTTTATTTCACTTCAATCACCAAGGGTTTTCCTCGATTACCATATGAATTCGTGATGCGTTACTACCGCTTGATGCTATTCATACCGGCTACCTAGTTAGGACTTCTCACCTCAATCCTAATCTAACTGAATCAGAGAGCAGAAGCATCATATTGATTAGTATAAATAATAGTCTCCCAAAACCACAGCTATCTCTGATAGTCAGATGATAATCAGTATGATGCTCCCCCTCTCTGTATCAGTTAGATTAGGATTGAGGTGAGAAGTCCTGACTAGGTAGCCAGTGTAAGTACGACCAAGTGGTAGTAACGCACCACGAATTCACATGGTAGTCAAGGAAAACCTTTGGTGATTGAAATGAAATAAAAATCTGGTCAACAGCAATCGGACATCGTAGCTTAATTGGTAGAGCACCGGGCCGGTGGTCGCTGGTTCGAATCCAGCCACTATCCAAATTTTCATTTCAATTTCAGTCATGACCCAGTATATTTATATAGTCAACGGTTATATCTATTAGTGGTGTATCTAGAAATCAATCACAGTGACTCAGATATGTATGCACTTTATCATGAGAATTACTCACAAGTTTCCCAACTTTCATATGTTGATACCCTTACTACTCATAGTTTTCTGTAATCAACTATCTTTCTGTTTTACCCACTTCTTTGTATTCTATTATAAGGTGTAGCACCTCAAACTGACGCACTTTTCTTGCCAGTTTCTATGCTGATTTGTCATTTATTTTGTAGAGATTTAGGTTGTCGAGTTGACCACTAAAATTTCGGTTAGAGTAAACTTGAGTGACAGGAAACCTTGAGGATAACCAATCAAGTTGAAGGCGATTTACTCTAGCTACTAATTATGTCCGTTTACCTTATTGTTGAAAGTGCATAAGCTTTTGGTGAATTATGTCGGAGATTATGTTGTAGGTGAGATTCAGTGGAGTAGGTAATGTGTTTGAAATAGATGAATGCTTTGTTCGGAAACTTTAATATAGTCTAGGACGGTGACTCAATCAGGATTGGGTAAGTTATAACTTATCCAATGTATTTATACATACATTTGCCTTGGCAAACCACAAATTCTTGGTATATACGACTGAAATACGAAGGAGGGACATTTTTCGTGGATAAAGGATAGATCAAAACAATCTATCCTAGCAGTTATGCAAAAATCCGTGACATTGGGCACCATAATATACACAGATGCTTGGAAATCATATATGCCTTTATCTGAAATAGGTTACCCCCATCAAGCTCTTGTTCATAAGAAGTACATAAGAAGAGTACAATGAAGAGCGAGCGCAACTTAAAAATAAACTGACGAAAAGTCTGCGCAACGATCGTGAACAGTGGTGGGCAGCAAAGGCTAAAGAGATGGAAAAGGCAGCGGCGATCGGTAACAGTAGACAGTTATTTAGACTTATTAAGGAGACTGGGGGGAAATGGTCAACAACAGTTAGTGAGGTTATAGCGGAGAAGGACGGATCGGCGATTCACTCGCAGGGAAGGCGACTGGGACGATGGGCACAGTTTAACTGGCCTCCAGCCACCATTGCGCTGCCCGCTATCCAGTCGGACCCTGAATGGGACATAGAGACAGGTCCCCCAACACTAGAAGAAGTTGAGAAAGCGGTAGGTAGCCTGAAACGGGGAAGGGCAGCAGGACCAGACGGACTACCTGCTGAGGTATACAAGAATGGTGGTAGAGTTCTCTTAGTCAGGCTAACGGAAGTGTTAGCCAGTATATGGGAATCAAATACGATCCCCTCCGACTGGTCTAAGTCACTGATCATCCCAGTCTTCAAGAAAGGCGAGAAGTCCTCTTGTGATAACCACAGAGGAATCAGCCTGACAAACATAGTGTCTAAGATCCTAAGTTCTATAATTCTCCGACGCCTGAGTGGAGCTCGGGAACAGCAAGCCCGAGAAAACCAGGCAGGCTTTAGACCTGGCCGTGGATGTATCGACCAAATATTCACACTGCGCCAGGTCCTGGAACATAGGCATGCTTACAGACGCCCGACAATAGCTGTATTTCTCGACCTGAAGGCGGCATTTGACTCCGTTGATCGAGAAGTCTTATGGCAGTGTCTGTCACTGAAAGGCGTGCCTAGTAAGTACATCACCTTATTGAAAGCTCTCTACTCGAACACTTGTGGGCATGTTAGAGCCTATGGTGAGTTGTCCAGGGAGCTATACTCATCAAGTGGTGTCCGTCAAGGATGCCCACTATCCCCATTCTTATTTAATTTTATCATAGATATTCTTATGGAGGTTTCCCTCTCGTCACCTAATTACAAAGACGTTGACCGAATCACAGGTGAATTTTCCTTAGATCTAGAATATGCAGATGACATAGTCCTGTTAGGTGAAGACGCTGACAAGATGCAGAGTCTTCTGAACACTTTGAGTGGGAATTTGAGAATGTTTGGGATGTGTTTCTCAACACCCAGATGTAAATTGTTGCTCCAGGACTGGTCTTCAGTGGTGCCACGGCTAACAATAGATAGAGTGAGTGAAGTAGTTGAGTATGTCAACCACTTCACTTACCTGGTTAGTAGGATCAGCCCTGATGGCTCAGTGGCCGGTGAAATCTGTGCACAGATACAAAAGGCTTGATTGGCTTTTGCCAACTTACGCCACCTGTAACGCCACTGTGATATCCGATTGTCTACTAAGGGTCGCGTGTAGTGCACAGCAGTCCAGTCTGTTCTACTGTATGGCTGTGAGAGATGGCCATTGAAAGTGGAAGACATGAGAAGTTTTGAGGTGTTTGATCACCATGACCTTCGTAGTATAGGCCGTATTACGTGATGTCCCCACACCATGTGAGTAACGCAGAAGTCAGGAGTAGAGTTTTGGGGAGAAGAGGTAAGTTGGTTGACGAAGTTGTGAACCTTCATCGATTGTGATGGTTAGCTGTGACACTTTTTACGTATGCCTAGTCACCGATTGCCTCGTCACACAATGTTGGCCGAAGTAGGTTCAGGCTGGAAACGGGCCTGAGGTGACCAGACTAAAACATGACACCAATGGATGAAGTCTCTGACTGTTGGTTTGAGGCGTGTATGGGGGGCGATGCAGACTAGGTGGTTGGGGTCGGTGGGACAAGAGGAACCACTGGTGGTTGGAGACTCTAGGGGATATGGGTGAGAACCGATGTCAGTGACTCAGATGTATCCCTACACACACATCCTCATCTTAATGACGCCATACCGAATCTCACCACTTTCTCTTTTCGTACTTCATATTTCTTTTGACTGCTTTCTCGTATCTTCATCTTGCGCCTCATTGCCATTTTACTTCATGTACTAATATGAGGTGTGAGAGCTTGTAGGGTTACCCAGTAATGCCTGGTCCTAGGTTGATCTGGATGGATGGATCTACCGTGACCTACTGAGGTGATAGAAGTTACAGATGATTTATAATTCTTAACTGAGAAATGTCAAGAAAATTTATAAGGCAATTAAATTAAACGTGAAGGATGGTGCTTAGAAAGGAATTGGATCGTGACGGAAGTATAGAGGTGGTTAACACTTCCTAGCTGTCACTGTTGAGGCTTATTTCTTGAGTTAACTGAAAAAATTCTGTTGTCCAGGGTGTTTTTTTTTATCTGTTTCAACGCATGACCATAAAGCTCAACAGATTTCTTGACTCTGGTTACACGAATTTTAGGATATGTTTATTAATACCTTTACCATCGACACGAGAAGCTCATGGGACAAGGGAGAACTATGCATTTTTTTTAGAACCGATACATCCTAATCTCTCCTATAAAGGTACATCAAAACAATCAGTCCTTTTAATAAATTTAGATATTAGAATTAGGAGTCTTTATCTGAGTAGTGTAATGTATTTGCACAATACATTTAGAACAATCTAATCACAAATTTACTCATCAATTTATATGAAACTGAGAATTCGGTGTACAGGTGAAACAGTTGTGATAAGTGATGTAAATTAGGAAAAATTATATACAAAGAATGACATTTTGATTTTAATCTCGATAATAAAAGCATTAATTTTACCAAAGTATATCTAATAACAGGAAAAAACTGTCTCTGTCCACAAAAAGGTAAATATATACACTTGACCTTTTCTATACCAAGGTATGTAGTGTCAAATTACAATGCTAATTATCCTCGGAAAACACTTTACTGCTGTCATATATCGTACAAAAAGAATGAATGCAACCGACTCATCAACCTAGTTCACATTTGTGCAGAAGGTAATGACTCCACACCTAATGTGTGAGGGCTACCTGGTTACCAAAATCAATTGATAGATGGAGTTGTGTTCAAAGTGATGACCAATCGGTTGGAAACCGAGGGCGCAAATCAATTAGCAACAGCTCCAATCATCCTGTACACCCAGTAGTAACACAATTTCACACTTGAGTTTTAAATGTTAAAGTTCTCTCTACATATTCTAATTAACTGTTAAAAATTATGTGGCTTTTATGACTTCATTTGTTTATAGGCATTGTTCGTAGACAGTATAAACTGTAACCAGGCAGCAGCTATGAAGTAGCTCAAAGCACCTAAAAAAAACTAGTTTCCATATCATACAATACTTCTACCTTATTGTTTATAGATCACTGCATTCATCATCATCAATATCAACATTGCTGCATTACTGCGTAACGGTCCGACCTCCCACTACACCTCATATCACTACATCAAGTCCAAAGGTATTGAGGTGAAGGATGAAGATAAGAAAATGCAGTCAAAAAAATATGAAGTACGAGAAGAGAAAAAGGAAGAATGAGAAAGTGGTGAGATTCGGTATGGCGTCATTAAGATGAGGATAATGTGTGTAGGGATACATCTGAGCCACTGACATCGGTTCTCACCCATATCCCCTAGAGTCTCCAACCACCAGTGATTCCTCTGTCCCGTGGACCCCAACCACCTAGTCTGCATCGCCCCCCATACACGGCTCAAACCAACAGTTAGAGACTTCATACATTGGTGTTATGTTTTAGTCTGGTCACCTCGGTCCCGTTTCCAGCCTGAACCTACTTCGGCCAACATTGTGTGACGAGGCAATCGGTGACTAGGCATACGTGATACGTGTCCAAATAGGTAGTGTATTTATTTGATAATTTTATTGTTTTACTCTTTCAGAGGCAGTTCGTAATTCTTGGACCCAGAAGCAAGCATATAATTCACTAAAAGCCCATCCTTATGAAATGCGTCCAGAAACTGAGTCTCTTTACCTTATGCGTATGTTTCGAGCTCAAAGAAATTTGTATATCGCTGGGTTCTCATTGTTCACATGGTTGTAAGTTACCAATATTTTAGATGTTTCATCTTTTTATCTACTGTTAGTCGTATTTTTTTCAGTGAGGAAGATATTTTAATGGGAGATATTTCTTTTATACCCTTTCATTTCAAGTGTTTTACGTCGTCTTATCTGCCTACTTTCTGAGCATGCACAAATGACAGCTAGCCTGGAAGCTAGCATTAAACAAGCACAAAGTGCATCAGCAGCGGCCCAACGTATGTTAAACCAATCAAAGCTAACTGATAGTGATACAGAGGATGTATATGTGAGTGCCATAAATTCAAAAATAAACTTTTTATGCTATTCTTGGTGAACTAATCCCGTGTCATTTGGTAAACTGACCAACTTTTAGTAAAGGTTTGAATTTATAATAAGGTTAAGTCTTCTGTTGCTTAGCCTGTTCGATTACATTTATTTAACAGTGAAAAGATTACTGCTCAGCTGATTCGGTCAAAACAACTTTCAGTCACTTAAAATACACTTAAGTTATTACATGTGAGACTATCGTTAGCGAACCAATAGTCTTGGGTGGGGACGATGTTCTTCATGAATATGGAGATAACAGTCTCACTGCCATATTAGTTTCGGATCCTATCAATAAATGTATTCCCGGTGAAAGCTTCCCATCTTAATTCATGGTTACTGAAGGTAAGCACTAGGTGGATAGTCCACGCATTTAGACAAGGTATATTTCACCTATCTAAATCTATGTAATGTATATTTTGCTTAGGGTCCTTACTATCCCCCTTTTTTTCAAGAATTGTGTATTAAAAGTTGTCACTTTTGTTGCATTAGTTATACTAGGTACACAAGACACTAGAGACTTACGTCTATAAGCTGACTTGTGATTTACAGAGGTGTGTGTGTGTGTGTGTGTGAAGGGTAAGGAGCACGTGCCTGTAGGATAAACACTCAGGTTGGTGGGGAGAGAACAAGTTCAAGATCAGAAGAAAATAAAAAAAGTAGGTTTTTACGGAATACGAACTTAAGTAGTTTCAAGATAGTATTAATCATGGATTGATATCAGTAAGGTGGTCATCATGAGGCCTGATAGTCCCAGATTAGATCCATGGTGGGATCGTGCGTGCATATTAGGATGGAATAGCTGTTCAGTGGTTCTCCAACTTGACATCTGTTCGTACTGAATACTACCTTGGTATCAACTAATTCCCACAAACCTCCAGTTTGACTTCCATAGTTGTCTATTTTAAAGCAACCTTTTATTCTGTTACGAAATTATTGTTTGTAGTTCAACAGGCACCAGGCAGTGCTCCATATCTAGGAACATTACTTACGATCGATTTCAGTGGCGTAGATCCACCGTACTTGATCTTTTCAACCTTTGTAGTACATGTTTTACTCATTTTATCCTCTCTCCTCTTCTTCTGGTGTTCTACAACTTTTGTCTTCAATGTTTTCGTCTCTGTTTCGTTTGTGTGCTTTTGATCTTGATGTTCTAGCTTTAAGTATGGTGAGCTGGACCATTATACAGTAATGCCAAGTCCTTTGTTGATACTGACTGCCTGTCTGACATCTGTTGCCTACCTGTGGAGTTGTAGTTCACTGGTTTCACCCAGTGGGTGACAGATTCCACCACCGAGATTTAGGCAGCCAATTAGTATCATTATCCCTCACATACAATAGGTGTGGCTGATTGCCTACTGCACAAATGTGCACAAGGCTGTTGAGTGGATTTTAATAATACCACTTAACGGCTCAAACCACGATAGGTGGAGTGGGATTTAATCTTCTAACCCCTGTGTTTAAAAATAAACTACATAAAACAAATGAGTTACAGTTCCACTAGCATTCATAGAGTCTATATCTTCAGCGAATAAGTTCTTGAATCTCAACAGTCTTAATATTAAGGGTAGAGACAAAAAGCCTTATGCTTTGAGTTAATGATAATAAGTGTGTATTTAAGCACTTGAAATTAATCTTCTGTACTTAAATTTCCTCTTTATGTCTGTTCTTGAGATGTGAACATGAAATTGGTACTTTTTTCTACAAGTGAGGTTAATTTTCAGTGTTCTCTATGCCTTTCGTTTAGAATGGAAATATCAATGAGTACAGCCGTTTGATTTACATCTATACAAATGTAATAATACAGTTTTAATGTATACCTTCACATCATACAACAAAAAAGTAAGATGAAAGATAAAAAGATAGAGGGGGAATTGTTTAAAAGCAGTAGAAGAGAGGAAGGAGGAATAAGATGATACCGAATTCAATAGATGTGTGAATACAGCTCCACTGATACCGATCTTGAGGTGTGTTATATAGAGTTCCCAACCATTGTTGCCTGTTGTTACACCGATCTCAGCCGAAAAGTTTGCACTTCACTATATGGCCAACAATAAAACTTTTCATGCACTAGTCTGCTGTACGTAATGCACTCAGCCACCTTGTACACATTCGTCTAATAGTCAGTGAACCACACCTATTGTGTGAGGGTTAGTGATACCAGACTACCCAAACCTTGATAGGTGGAACGGAGTTGTAAGTCGTATCACAATGGTTGGTAGTCATCTCCTTATGTCACTGTGCTACAACTCCTAATCCTCTGTAGATTACTGTTTTTTAGAAGTTGTCACAGACACCTGGTGCTTCATCGGTCATTACAATATTATTATTATTTGTGTCCCTTGGGTTTCTAATGGAACATAGGGCTTCACTAGCACGTCTCCATTCCACTCTCTTCTCTCCACTCTTTTGAACCTGCCTCCACGACAGTCCACAAGCTCTCATCTCTTCCTCACACCATCCATCTCCTCCATGTCACCCTCACCTCGGACGCCCAACTCGTCGCTTTCCATCTGGGTTCCACTCGAGCAACTGACCCGGCGCGTGATGTCCCCAGTCGGCCTTCTCAGTGTATGCCCAATCCAATTCATCACCACTTCCTTCCAATGCATATTTGTTGCGCGATGAGTTCTTGCTTCGTTGGTTCGTTCCCAGAGTTCCTTGTTGCTGATTCTTGTTATTCTGGCCATCCATCTGATCTTCAGTAACGAGCCAGCGTAGGCAGTTGTTGATGAATGAATATATGTAGTTTGTTGGAAATCCCTTTCGTAACGCGCCAAGTCTCTCAACCACCACACAGAAGCACTGATTTGATGTTGGTGTTGAAAATCCGGATCTTGTTCCACATGCTGAGTGCAGTGCAGTGCCGTGCAGTAGATCTCCACACTGGTTTCAGGTTAATCAACTCCTGTCGTGCTGTCTTTCCGATCCTGACCGACTTTGACGTCCTCGTCTGTGCCTGTGTCGGCTGTAGTTGTAACAGTGCTTCCTAGGAGGGTGAGTGAAAGAGGCTACTTCCTTTAAGTTTCTCCCGTTCATGGTGATTGGAGCTTGTTGTTGTTGGTGGTGGTGGTGGTGTTAGTTGGGTATCTTCATCACCTCTACCTCTGTCGTCTTCTCTACGTTCACTTGAAGGAAGTCCCGTCTTCGCTGCCTTGCCTTGTCTCGCTTCGCCTCTTCTGTCAACTTGTTAGTTTTCGCCTGTAGATCTTCAAGTTTGTGTGACATTGGGCATAAGTCATCGGCGAAATCCAAGTCTTCTAGGTCCTTTGCCGCGGTCCAGCGTATCCCTCTCTTCTCGCTCCCCACTGTTTGTTGCATGATTGTAAATTACTTGGCATTTGGGGTCTTCATATAGTTGGTGAATGAGATTGATAAAGATTTGTGTCAGTAAAACCGTAGTGTTGAAGCAACTGCCAAATTACCTCCCGGTCGACGCTGTCAAAGGCCTTTTCAAAGTGGATGAAGTTGAGGTAGAGGGTTGACTGCCATTCCATACTCTGTTCTATGATGATGCGTAGAGTGGCGTTGCAATTTGGTTGGCACATGATTTGTACTTCCTGAATCCAGTGTATCCTTTAGTCTCTCCAGGATGATGCGGCCTAATATTTTGCTTGGGGTGGACAGGATCGTGATTCCGCGGTAGTTCTTGCAAACACTGAGGTCTCCCTTCTTCAGAAGTTTGACAAGGTAACCCTTCTTCCAATCGCCAGGTACCTTTCCTTCCTTCCAGACCTTCTGCAATAGTGATGTGGGTCATTCCCATACAGTAACAAATTGTCAGGCTCTGTATCTGGATACCTGGGGGTATTTTGGAGTCAGTGGTGAAGTATCACTTTGGTTGTGCACACTGAATGATTTACACCAAGTATGTCTACTCTTTGTATTCGTGTTTGGTTTTGTCATCAACGTGTTCTCTTTATGATTGAACAAAAATTGACTTTGCCACAAGAGACTGTTTAGTAGACCAGACAGAGAAACAGAATCAAGGTGGAACCTAGCACACAACTGCATCAGTTCAAGGTGCCTCACTTCACAGCGGTATACGAAGAAGAAGAAGAAGAGGGAGTGGATAGAAAAAGAGTAGTATCAAAAAAGACAAAGTTGCATGAGAGAACAAACAATTTGAAAGTGAAGGTAAGTGCAAATATTTAAGGTTTAGAAGACGTCACAGAGTGAAAACATCTTCCTCACTAATTCCAATCGTCTTTGAGACCCCAACTAGGAAGTCAACATCTCCCTACTACACGGCTCATACCAAAAGCCAGAGGCTTTATCGACTGATGCCGCTTACTAGTTTGACCATCCTGAAGCCTTCCGCCAACGTAATCGAACTTCCCGTAGCATGGCTTGTCGATGTAGGTGGTGACTTGGTATGCGTGTAACATGTTGAATCCGTTTCAGCCGATGAAGGTTGACAGCCGCATCAATCGACTTGCCTTTCTTGCCTAGTAATAGTCTTACCTCAGCATTGGTCACATGGGTATTCCGCTAAATGCGAAGATATGTCTGATAAAATTTCTTGTGACCACTTCATATGTTCTACTTTTAGCGGCCATGTTATTCAGCGATATGATAAGACAGAATAGACTGGAGTGGCGTAGTATACTCTTACTTTGATAGGTAGTGGGATATCTCGTGAGTGTTGGCCATAGATGCTAAACAGACCTTGTGTATCCGAGTTGAGCATTTGTCACTAGCCACCCTATTTGAGCTGATGCAACTCCGCAAACAAGTGAAGTGGTCAATGCATTCCGTGACACACGGTCTGTGCTCCGAAGTTAACGGTGGTTGAATACCTGCAGCTTTTTCATGTCATCTACCTTTAATGACCATGTATCTCAACCATAAATTATAACGGAACGAACTAACTGCAAGGCAGTGCTCTCTACCCTTTATAGACAATTAAACAGCGTGGTGGTGCCACGAATAGCTTAAGTTGATGAAAGCCAAGCGGGCCTTTTGTATCCATGCAGACATTCGTCGGCCACTAAGCCACCAGGACTAATCCGTCTTTCCAGGTAATTGGAGTGTTCAACACAACCATTTCACTCCTTATTGCTAGATAGGTCGCTGCCGAAGACCACTCGCTGAGCAACAAATCTTTTTCGGGTGACAAGAAACGTATCCCAAACATTCCTAAATTGCCACTTAAGGTGTCCAGAAGACTCCGCCTCTTGTCAGCATCTTCATCTAACAGAAATGTCATCTGGGTATTCTAGATCTAACAAGGATTCTCCGGTGATTAGATCAATCTCTGTGACGTCAGACAACAAGAGAGAGGTCTTTATAATAACGTCTATGCTATAACTGAATAAGAATGGCGAAAATTAATTTTTTTTTTGGTGGACACAATACGACGTGTACACTTCACTTACTGTCCTGCTAAATGAAGGTGGAGACAAAATGCCTGGATGTTATGCTCACGGGCAAAAGTTTAACAATGTTTACCATGAGTTACGTTGGTACCTGTCAAATGTCCGATGATACTGCGTAACCTACTGGTCTGCAACTACTCCTGGTATAATAATAGGGAGTGAAGTGGTGAAATGTGTCGACCACTTCACTTAATTTCGGAGTTCCATCTGCACGCCGAACACTCTGGTTGCTGACAACACTTCAGCCGGATACAGAAGGGCCGTTTGGCATTTGCCAACTTGCGTCATTTGAGGTACTGACTGTTTAGATATTTGTCTATCTATCAAACGACGAGTATACTACGCCACTACAGTTCGTCCTCTTGTTATACGGCTGTGGCACATGGCAATTCAAACAGAAGACATGAAGTGGTTACAAGAGTCTCGATCACAAGTGTCTTCGAAACATTGCTCACCATTGGCGGAATCACCATATGAGCAATGCTGAGGTCAGGCAAAGGAAACTAGGCAAGTAAGATAAGTCGGTTCATGAGATTGTGAACCTTCTTCGGCTGAAATGGCCTGGAACATGTACTGTGCACTCCAAAGTACCACCTACCTCGATGCGCTATGCTAGAAGATGCTGGATTAGGTTGTAAAAGGATTGAGGGTGGCCAGTCAATTACCTAGTACCAGTACATGAAGTTCCTTATTGTTGGGGTGATCCGTGGGGAGAGATGTAGACAGTGTGATTAGGGTCCTCGAGACGATGAGAATCAGTAGTTGAGGACTCTTCATGACATGGGTGAAAATCAGTCACCATGGCGCACATGTATATTCACTCGCTGACGTCCTCTAAAGCTTGAATATTCACACTAACCTTCTCTCACACAACTTTATATAGTTGGATGTCACTCCTTTTGCTATCCATCTGTTCTTTATATACTACTGTGAAGTGTGACAAGTTGATTCAATGCACCTACCTGTGTGTGTGAAGTTCCACGTTGATTGTTTCATTTATTCGTCAGTTAGTAAGTACACAACCCACCCATTTAAATCGATTAGAGTCGACAATCTCATCGAGTGATTTACCTCCTTTACTCATAGCCAGCCCTACGCCGCCTAACCTTGAGATTTCTACACTATACAAGTGTAGTACTCTATAAACGAAAAACTTTAACACACTTGAATAGTCTTCTCTCACAATAAGACATAGCCAATCACTGTATATCATACTTATTCTGAAAACCTCAACAGTAAAATCATTAAAATGATGGGCAGTGGCTAGCAGTGGAATCCAGGCTGCACATTTCATCCTATTTGGGACTCATCAGCTGGATGAAATGCACATCGTGGATTCCACTGCTAGCCATGATCCATCATTAACATAATTAGAACGCAGACAATATCGAGGCATCGACACAGGAGCAGCCTATATGCCAATAGAGACTGATCAATTCGGTCAAATCAACGACGGTATGATATAAAAACAAGTAAAGTAAAACCTAAATTCAACATCATACGGTCAATTCAGCACAACACAGCACAGCACACACACACACACAATCATTATTAAGATATTCAAAAACCTACTTTGTCTGATGAGTTTGTGAATGGTTGAATTCCACCTTAGTTTAGTAAACTATGCAACAGACTTTATAAACTATGTGCTATATTGCAAGTCAGTAATTTAATTAATCTCTATACTAAACATTTGATTAGTAATTAGTTTTACATTGGTATTTCATCATGGAGTGACATTAGTTGGTTGAACATTGGAAGCATGTGGGAGCAGTGGACAGGTATTTCATCCAACTAGTATGCGACTCCTCCGCAATACTCTTCTACGACGTAATGATAAATAGCATCTACAGGTTGACGTAGAACCTTGACACTGAAATGCATCAACTTAGGTTGTTTCACTTTACAGGAGGGTGGAGAGAAGAAGTGAGTGGGCCAGAAAGTGACGCAATAGTAGACTGAAGTGTAAAGGAGAGGAAGGGATATATAAACGAAGATTAAGGAAGTTGGTGAAGGATGCTGAGATGTCAAAGTGCGTATACACTTGCGTCTTTGTGAATGATTTTTGATGCATATCACCATGTGAGAAATGTTAAGGTCAGGCAAAGGATACTAAACAAGGCAGGTAAGTCGACTGATGAGATTGTGAACCTTCATTAGCTGAAATGGCTTGGAACCTGTACTGTGCTCTCCGAAGTACCGCCTACCTCGATGCGGTATGCTAGGAGATGCTGGATTAGGTTGTGAAAGGGTTGAGGGTGACCAGAGAAGTCTCTTATTGTTGGAGTGATCCGTGTGGAGAGATGTAGACAGTGTGATTAGGGTCCCCGAGACGATGGGAATCAGTAGTTGAGGGCTCTTAATGACACTGTTTGAAAATCAGTCACAATGGCGCACATGTATATTCACTCCTTGACGTCTTCTAAAGCTTGAATATTTGGACTAACCTTTACCCACACTCCCTTTTTATCCACTCATTTGTTGTGTACTACTGCGAAGTGTGGCAACTGGAACCGAGGTATCTATGTGCAAGGTTCTATATTGGATTTTGTTAGTCAGACTGTCTTTTTTTCTTCGCATGAAATGATATCGACATTCAGTTTATTCGTTTAGAAGATTGTCTCAATATTGTATATAGTGGTTCTCTTCATAGTTTACATTATCTTCTATTCTTCAGCCTGATACCGTAGAAGCACTAAAAGATGAATTATCAAAATTGACCAAGAAATTTGAATCTGAAGAGCAAGGTTAGTTCTAGTATTGTTCTGTTTATATTATTGCATAATTCTTTCTCTATCTACTTAACCTGGAAATATTCTGGTTAACTAGTTCACTAGTTACTAGCCGGTCCTAAGCTTTGGGTAAAGAGGGAAGGTTGGGCGAAAGGCTAGTAACCCTACCCCGGAAAACCAATCCAAACGCTGAAGAAACTCCAAAGCACAAACAAAATATAAAAAATAAAAAAAATTATTTCTCGCTAGAATCGGAGAGGCGAAATGACGCCGGTTGATGAAAGCTTTCAGGAAGCCAATTGGCCGATGTGTCTTCTCTCGATGAAAGCGAAAGTAAACGTGAGGACATGGAATATCCACACCATGTTTGAAGCCAGCAAGGCAGTGAATACCCATAATATTCCTGTTTGTATTCGATTGGATCATGCAACAAACAGTGGGGAGCGAGAAGAGAGGGATGGATACGCTGGACCGCGGCAAAGAGCCGATGACTTATGTCCAATGTCACACAAACTTGAAGATCTACAGGCGAAAACTAACAAGTTGACAGAAGAGGCGAGGCGAGACAAGGCAAGGCAGCGAAGACGGGACTTCCTTCAAGTGAACGTAGAGAAGACGACAGAGGTAGAGGTGATGAAGATACCCAACTAACACCACCACCACCACCAACAACAACAAGCTCCAATCACCATGAACGGGAGAAACTTAAAGGAAGTAGCCTCTTTCACTCACCCTCCTAGGAAGCACTGTTACAACTACAGCCGACACAGGCACAGACGAGGACGTCAAAGTCGGTCAGGATCGGAAAGACAGCACGACAGGAGTTGATTAACCTGAAACCAGTGTGGAGATCTACTGCACGGCACTGCACTGCACTCAGCATGTGGAACAAGATCCGGATTTTCAACACCAACATCAAATCAGTGCTTCTGTGTGGTGGTTGAGAGACTTGGCGCGTTACGAAAGGGATTTCCAACAAACTACATATATTCATTCATCAACAACTGCCTACGCTGGCTCGTTACTGAAGATCAGATGGATGGCCAGAATAACAAGAATCAGCAACAAGGAACTCTGGGAACGAACCAACGAAGCAAGAACTCATCGCGCAACAAATATGCATTGGAAGGAAGTGGTGATGAATTGGATTGGGCATACACTGAGAAGGCCGACTGGGGACATCACGCGCCGGGTCAGTTGCTCGAGTGGAACCCAGATGGAAAGCGACGAGTTGGGCGTCCGAGGTGAGGGTGACATGGAGGAGATGGATGGTGTGAGGAAGAGATGAGAGCTTGTGGACTGTCGTGGAGGCAGGTTCAAAAGAGTGGAGAGAAGAGAGTGGAATGGAGACGTGCTAGTGAAGCCCTATGTTCCATAGGAACTCAAGGATCAAATAATATAAATAATGAATGTGAATAAATATTCTTAATAAAGAGCTGGTAGAGTGGCAAAAGTTATTGATCAACGAATTCAGTGGACATATTTCAAAAGTAATACTGACAGTATATCTGCGTTGACGTTTCGTATTGGTCAAAATGTAAACCTAAGGTTCTTGCCTATGCTATTTCATACAGTCATTCATTCACTTGAAAATAAATACAGTTTGGAATTAACAGTGATCGTGCACTGTATGGTTGAGATGTACACTGGGTTTTTTTTATTATAGCTGGCTACAATAGTAAATTTATCACCCATGATATTTCTGATTGTAATAGACTGGATCATGCAACAAACAATGGGGAGCGAGTAGAGGAGGATACGCTGTACCGGGAAGATTTGGATTTGCCGATGACTTGTGTCAAATGTCACACAAACTTGAAGATCTACAGGAGAAAACTAACAAGTTGACAGAAGAAGTAGAGCAGCGAAGAGGGGACTTCAAGTGAATGCAGAGAAGACTGAAGTGATGAAGATACCCAACCACCAACAACAACAAGCAGCGATTAGATTCAACGGGAGAAACTTAAAGGAAGTAGCCTCGTTCACCTACACCTATCTAGGCAGCACTGTTTCAACTACAGCCGACACAGGCACAGACGAGGACGTCAAAGCCAGCCAGGATCGGAAAAGCAAGACAGGCGTTGATTAACCTGAAACCAATGTAGAGATTTTCTTCACTCAACATAAGGCGTGAACAAGATCCGGATTTTGAACATCAATTCAATCATGTTAGTGCTTCCATATAGTTCAGAAACTTGGCGCGTTACAAGACGAATTTCTAAGAAACTACACACAGTAATCAACAACTGCCTACGCTCGTTACTGGATTGCCAGAAAGAATAAACAACAAGGAACTATGACCTGGCAACGAACCAACCAAGAACCTATCGTTCAACAAATATGCAGAAGGAAGTGGAGATGGATTGGGCATGCACTGAGGAACATTCGGGGACATCATGCACGAGGCCAGACCCTCGAGTGTAACCCAGATGGGAAGCGACGAGTTGGGCGTCCGAGGGTGACATGGAGGAGATCGTGTGAGGAAGAAATGAGAGCTTTTGGTCGGTCGTTGAGCGAGGTTCAAAAGAGTGGAGAGAAGAGAGTGGAATGGAGACGTGCTTTGTGCTCCATTAGGAACCCAAGGGACAAATAATAATAATAATAATCGAACAGCAAACTAGTTCTGAAGAATAAACAAATCGTCATAGTGATCCACTTCTAATAGCTTGTACTGTATCAACTTTGTATTAGGAATGAATTAAATTCTATTATCAAGTGTGGAAAATTATACAGAAGTGTCGGTTTTCTCATTTGTATCTATGACACACCTGAGGTCAACATTAGATGATTAGATGAAATGCTTCCATGCCGTCCCTTCATACAAGTCCATGTTGGTTTCATTTCTAACCATTCCTTCTTGTGTTATGTCTGTGTCTCATGTATTGTTGTTTGTCTTGGGATGTGAAACATAAACTCCATTGGTCTAGGGAGATGATTAACTATCGACCAGCGGGTCACGGGTTCCAATTGCGCTCCACCTACTGAGGTTTGACCAGCAGCTAGGCAGTAAGTATCATTTGCCCTGACACAATAGGTGTATGTGGCTTATCGTCTACGTTTCGTTAATTATGGCAAATTGATGTCATGCATTCTCTAGGACATAATTTAATAGTGTTATATTGTTTTCTTTCAGTGATCTGAAATGTTTTAGGAACAACGTTGTGAGATGCATTGAATTATTATTCTTTGTCCCTTGGGTTCCTAGTGGAACATAAGGCTTCAGTTGCACGTCTCCATTGCACTCCCTTCTCTGAAGTCTTTCTAACCTCGCTCCACGACTGCCTGGAAGCCTCCATTTCTTCCTCACACACCATCTCCTCCATGTCACCGTCGGACGCCCAACTCGTCGTTTCCCCTTTGGGTTCGATTCGAGGGCCTGGTCTGACGCGTGATGTCCCCAATCTGCCTTCTCAGTGTATGCCCAATGCAATCCATCTCGGCTTTCTCCTACATATTTGTTGGGCGATGGGTTGTTGGTTGGTTCGTTGCCAGCCAGCCAGAGTTCCTGCTTGCTTGTTCTTTCTGACCACCTATCTGATCTTCAGTATCGAGCGTAGATAGGTGTTGATGTCTGTAGTTTGTTGGAAATGCTTTTCGTGATGCACCAAGTTTCTGAACCATACAGAAACACTGACTTGACGTTGGTGTTGAAAATTTGGATGTTGTTCACGCTTTGTACTGAGTGCAGAAGATCTCCACCCTGGTTTCAGGTTAATGAACGCCTGTCTTGCTGTCTTTCTATCCTGGCTGGCTTTGACGTCTTCATTTATTCCTATGCCGCCTGTAGTTGAAATGATACTGCCTAGGTAGGTGAAAGAGACCACTTGGTTTAGGTTTTTCCAGATCATGGTGATTGGTGCTTGTTGTTGTTTGTTGGGTATCTTCATCACCTCCGTCTTCTCTACATTCACTTGAAATCCCATTTTCGCTGCCCTGCCTCTCCTGTCAACTTGTTAGTTTTCACCTGTAGATCTTCTAGTTTGTGCGACATTAAACGTAAATCATCGTTGGCGAAATCCAAATCGTGTAGGGTCTTTTCATCGGTCGAGCCAGCGTATGCCCGTCTTCTCGCTCCTCACAGTCTGTTCCTCAATCCAGTTGACCACAACCAGGAGGATGATCGGTGTTAGTAGGCGATAACCTTGTCCTACTCCTGTCCCCCCTGTCTTCACTTCAAATGCGTCACTGAGCTTTCCTTTGTGGATCACTTGACATGTGGCGTTTTCATATACCTGTTGAATGAGATTGATAAAGGTTTGTGTCAGTAAAACCGTAGTGTTGAAGCAACTGCCAAATTACTTGTTGGTCGACGCTGTCGAAGGTCTTTTCAAAGTGGATGAAGTTGAGGTAGAGAGTTGACTGCTATTCTATACTCTGTTCTATGATGATGGGTAGAGTGGCGTTGCAATTTGATCCGCACATGAGTTGCTTTTACTGAAGCGAATCCATCCAGTCGGTTCCGGTCGTAATTTTGAATCCAGTGCATTTTTTATTCTCTCCAGGATGATGTAGCATAATATTTTACTTGGGGTGGACAGGTTACTATAGCCTGTCTTTAATAACGATATTCTTCTATTGTTTTTTTACCGTCGGATAATAAAGTTCGTTATAACTACTTAGAAAAATGAATTTTTATAAGTTAGTTCAACCCATGTATGTTAAAGAATATCCACAGATCAGGAGGATGATTTTGATGGTGTTATGTTTTCTGAGCGCTGAGTGGTTTAATCATGAAAGCTTCATTTTCATTGTAGGCAACATTATTAACACAAACTTTAAGAAGAATAGGGAACACAACACCATTATAATCATTATCCTTTACCTGCAGATATTCTCCATCAGCTTGAAGCCAAATATGCTGTATTTCACCGAAACAACCCTCATTGAATCTATCCACTCATGAAATCAGGGGGCAACATGAGATCTGGTGTCACTATCTAACGGTGTAAGTTACCACACGTGACTTGAGCGAAACGATGTGAAATTCGAGTATCTGTTCAAATGTATGGGCTCCCTATAAACACTGGCATCTAAGGAAAGTCAGTTTATAAGGTCGTAAACTTCATTGACTAATATAGTTGGGATATGCGTTACCGATGCCTAGTCACCATCTGCCTCGCCGCACAACGTCGGCTGAAGGTTTTCAGGCTTGAAGAATGCTCAGGGTGGCCAGACTATAACATGTATAACTGCATGAAATCCTTGACTGTTGGTTTGAGCCATGTCAGGCGATGTAGACTAACCGGTTGAGATCCATCTGTCTAGGTGATATGCCTCAGAATCGATGTCAGCGACACAAATGGGTCCAAACCTTATCTTCCACTGATTCAGCATACCTTCTTCTTCTTCTTCTCTTTTACTGAATTGTGTTGTTAATTGTTTCGTGAAAGGAATTAAAGTATTTCTACTAACTATCTTTGTCTTTTTTTTCCCTTTCTTCAACACATAACCAAGCTCATAAACAAACTAAACGAGATTTAGAGACTTTAAAGAAGCAAAGTCTTCAAACCAACGCGGAATATGATCGAGTCACTCAAGAATGTCAGAAACTCCAGGTGAGTTGGTAATAATGAATGTACGGTTTGGTATTCGCTGTATGCTGGTTATATTTCTTGTCAGTTTTGTTATGTATACTACTTGATTAACTATCTGGTATGTTGAAGTCTTTATATACCTGAAGGTGAATGTGTCCTTGGGTTCCAGTTTATAAACAGAGTTAGACTTATGACTGTGAACTGTGGTCAGTTAAATAAGTTGATGAAGTTGTAGTGAGCACACTATTGTCATCTACTTCATTGCTTTCATAACGTCAAATGAAGTTCTTAGGCATCCTCTTAAGGAACCTATATATACCAAGAGAGACCGATTGGTTTGTTGCAGTGATTCGTGACTCAGTATTGTAGTAGATAACTTCTGCTGGGTTAAAAGTCACTGAGAATACCATCACTCACTGGAATCCGGATTATAACCTATCAATGATTCCAAATAACACGTAACACATATGATGGATTTCTCTGCTAGCCAGTATCGAACCAGTAACGGTTGTTTTATGTATCACAGTGTAATGAAGATGTTTTCCAACGAATATGAAGGTTTGAAACAAACCTTAATACTCTAATACACTTCTATTCAGGAATGTATGGTTATATAGTACCTTCGGAATTGATTGTTCATTGTGAATGTCCGGTTAGTAAGTGTAGAAGAGTAAAATAGAAGGATCTCCTCCATGTCATCCTCGAACGCCCAACCCGTCATTTCCCATTTGAGTTCCACTCGAGGGTCTGGCCTGGTGCATGATGTCCCCAAACCGTGTTCTTAGTGTATTTTCAATGCAATCCATCTTCACTTTCTTCCGCATACTTGTTGGGTGATGGGTTGTTGGTTGGTTCGTTGTCAGGCCAGAGTTCCTTATTGTTTATTCTTTCTGGACATCTATCTGATGTTCAGTATGGAGTGAGTGTAGGCAACAGCTGTTGATGTATGATGTCTGTAGTTTGTTGGAAGTTTTCATGTTACAATATGTTATAATCTAGTTTTATTCAGGTTTGTAGTGATGACATCAATTGGAGGAACATTGGAAACCTGGGAGCACTGGATAGCTGTTTCGTCCGACTAGTATGGGAGTGCTCAGCAGTGCGCACCCATAACCTCGCTGCACCAGGAGGTCGAACCGAGGGTCTTAAGGTTCCACCGCTAGCATGCGACTATTGAACCAATCGTTCATATTTCCTTCTTTTGTCAGTTCACGATATAGCGTGACCTACCTCCAATGTTGTCGTTGAGTAACTGTCCTCATGTTCGACTTGGATGACTGCGGTGGCCACGGCTTCCTGTTGGAACTTCGAGAATCAGTCCATGATGAATTCCGACCTAAAACCAATTAATAAATCTTCACAAACCTCCAGATAGAATTAACCTAGGGCCTATTGATGACTACCTTCGAGAGGTGATTTTTTGAAGTTCCAGTAAAAAGTTGTGACCACTGAGGTCACCCAAGGTGAACATGAAGACAGTTACTCAATGATAACATTGGATGTAGGTCGCATTATATCGTGACCTGATAGAAGTAGAAAATATGAACCATTCTACTTCAACCCACTGGCTCAATGGTAACGTACTGGCCTCGGAACTTTAAGGTCCTCAGTCCGATCCCTCGGGGTGCGAGATCAACAGTGCGTACTGCTGAGGAGTCGCATACTAGTTGGATGAAATACCTGTCCACTGCTCCCCCATGCTTCCAATGTTCAACCAACTAATGTCACTCCATGATGAAATACCAATGTAAAACTAATTACTAATCAAATGTTTAGTATAGAGATTAATTAAATTACTGACTTGCAATATAGCACATAGTTTATAAAGTCTGTTGCATAGTTTACTAAACTAAGGTGGAATTCAACCATTCACAAACTCATCAGACAAAGTAGGTTTTTGAATATCTTAATAATGATTGTGTGTGTGTGTGTGTGCTGTGCTGTGTTGTGCTGAATTGACCGTAAGATGTTGAATTTAGGTTTTAAACGATCTTACTTTGCTTGTTTTTTATATCATACCGTTGTTGATTTGACCGAATTGATCAGTCTCTATTGGCATATAGGCTGCTCCTGTGTGGATGCCTCGATATTGTCTGCGTTCTAATTATGTTAATGATGGATCATGGCTAGCAGTGGAATCCACGATGTGCATTTCATCCAGCTGACGAGTCCCAAATAGGATGAAATGTGCAGCCACTGCCCATCATTTTAATGATTTTACTGTTGAGGTTTTCAGAATAAGTATGATATACAGTGATTGGCTATGTCTTATTGTGAGAGAAGACTATTCAAGTGTGTTAAAGTTTTTCGTTTATAGAGTACTACACTTGTATAGTGTAGAAATCTCAAGGTTAGGCGGCGTAGGGCTGGCTATGAGTAAAGGAGGTAAATCACTCGATGAGATTGTCGACTCTAATCGATTTAAATGGGTGGGTTGTGTACTTACTAACTGACGAATAAATGAAACAATCAACGTGGAACTTCACACACATACACACACAGGTAGGTGCATTGAATCAACTTGTCACACTTCACAGTAGTATATAAAGAATAGATGGATAGCAAAAGGAGTGATATTAAAGTATATAAAGTTGTGTGAGAGAATAAACCATCTGAAGATGATGGTTAGTGTGAATATTCAAGCTTTAGAGGACGTCAGTGAGTGAATACACATGTGAGCCATTGTGACTGATTTTCACCCATGTCATCAATAGTCTCAACTACTGATTCTCATCGTCTCGGGGACTCTGATCACATTATTATTTATTTGTCCCTCGGGTTCCTAATGGAACAGTAGCACGTCTCCATTCCATTCTGTTCTCTACAATCTTTTGAACCTGGCTCAACGACTGCCCAGAGGCTCTCATTTCTTCCTCGCACGATCTCCTCCATGTCACCCTCGCCTCGGACGCCCAACTCGTCGCCTCCCATCTGGGTTACACTCGAGGGTCTGACCTCGTGCATGATGTCCTCCCGAATGGTCCTCAGTGCATGCCCAATCCATCTCCACTTCCTTCTGCATCTTTGTTGAGTGATAGGTTCTTGGTTGGTTCGTTACCAGGCCAGAGTTCCTTGTTGTTTATTCTTACTGGCAATCCATCTGGTCTTCAGTAGCGAGCCAGCGTGGGCAGTTGTTGATTACTGTGTGTAGCTTGTTCGAAATGCTTTTCATGACGCGCCAAGTTTCTGACCCATATAGAAGCACTGACTTGACTGACATTAGTAGTGTTAAAAATCCGGATCTTGTTCACGCTTTATGCTGAGTGCTGAAGATCTCCACACTGATTTCTGGTTAGTGAACGCCTGTCTTGCTTTTCCGATCTTGGCTTTGACGTCACACTGTGTACACCTCCCGATATATCTCAGATCAAGAAGAAGGGACTTCATATAGGTTTTTGTATAGCCACCCTAAACACTTTTACAACCTAATCCAGCATCTCCTAGCATAGTGCTTCTAGGTAGGCGGTACTTCGGAGAGCACAGCACATATCCAAGCCACTTCAGCCGATGAAGGTTCACAATCTCATCAATCGACTTGGCTGCCTGACCTCAGCATTTGCTCACATGGATATTCCGCCAGTGGTGAGCAATGTTTCGAAGACACTTGTGATCGAAACTCTTGTAACCACTTCATGTCTTCTACTCCCAACGGCGATGTGTCACAGTCGTATAACAAGAGAATGAACTGGATTGGCGCAGTATACTCGTCCTTTGATAGATAATCGGAGATCTCTCCGGCGTGTACTATGCATACGGAGTTACTCTGTAGATACGCTGAAGACTAGCTGAATTAGATGGAAGTTAGAAAAAACAAAGAGTAACCAGTCGAATATATAACACTGACTTTACGCTTTCACTTCACAGGTAAGTGTTGATAGCTTGAACAGAGCTATCAGAAAACGTCGATGACATAGCTAAAAGTTGATCACATTGCCGCCGATGTATTCACATCTTATCGCAGGCGTGCATACTAACGAATGTTGAATGATATGCTGATCTATATGTTTCGTTCTACTTGAGAGATATCAGCTGAATTTACGTACACCTTGATGAATGATCCTGATCCCTTCAAGTGCTAAAGTGTTTTCTACTGAGGCACAATAACCAACTACTTGTGCAACGAGTATTATCTATTTTTGTTTGATACTTGTGATGTTTCATCGCTATACTGAGTTGAATTGCTTGATTTTCATAAGTTTTAATCAGTCACTCCTCTTCCTCGTCAAAATCCTATTTGTAACTCATTGGTGATAATCTTTATCTCCAGCTACTGATTTCTTATGAATACAGTCAGTAATAGTAAATCTTTGGCCAATTGTTACAGATGATAGTTTTCGTCGTAAAATCTACATCTCGTTGAAATTTCACATCACTTTATGTAGATAAGTAGATAAGTAACACAGTAACACTGACAAAAGTCAGTAAAGGGAAGTCGCTTACTTCTAATCGGTCATACCAATGATGGCATGTGTGTGTGTGTGTTTGTGTGTTTGTGCTGTGTAACATACTAGTGTAATAGACGGCATCTACAGGTTGATAGGTCGACAGATATATCGACAAATTGACATGGAGACTTGGTACAGAAGTGTATCAACTTAGGTTGTCTCACTTAACAGGAGGGTGGAAAAAAGAAATGAGTGAGCCAAAAAGCGACGCATTAGTAGGCTGAAGAAGGAATATCCAAACGAAGGTTAATGAAGGTGGTGAAGGATGCTGAGATGTCAAAGAGTGTATACACCTGAATCTTTGTGAATGATTTTTGAAGCATATCACCATGTGCGCTATGCTAGAAGATGCTGGATTAGGTTGTAAAAGGGTTGAGGGTGACCAGAGAAATACCTAGTACCAGTACATGAAGTCTCTTATTGTTGGTCTGAGACACATCGGGTCCCTGAGATGACGGCGATCAGTAGCTGAGGTCTCTTGATGACATTGCTGGAACATTGGTCAAAATGGCGCAGATGTATATTCACTCCTTGACGTCTTCTAAAGCTTGAATATTCACAGTAATCTTTGTCTTCCGATTGTTTATTCTCTTAGATTACCTTATCTTCTTTGGTACCACTCTTTTTCTATCCACCTGTTCTTTGTATACTACTGTGAAGTGTGGTGAGTTGAACCTATGCAGCTGTGTGTGCGAGGCTCTAATTTGATTTTGTTGGTCAGTCACATCCATCAAATGTGTCGAACCACTTATTCTATCGTCTCGAGATGCTCAACATTGATGGTTTACATCTGTGTACATGTATCAGACCAGCAGTGTGAAACTTCATGAACTTGGTTGTATTATGTTCTCCGAGCTGAGTTGTTTAGTCGTGGAGCTTCCATCGTCTTTCTAGACAGTGACATCATCAGCACTAACTTCAGTATGAAGTGACCGGTCAATATCTCTCCTTGAGTGATTTAGTAGCTTGCCCTGACCAACTGCTTTGTGATTGGTTATTTCCTTTGATTGTTGTGTCATTGACTGACCGCATAGATTTTCCTGTTGGCTATTCTTTAGCTTCACCTCTCACCTTTCTCTTGTTTTATCACTTCTCTCATCGGTTGGTAGATTGAGTCTGTGTCTACACGTCTATTGATTACCGACTGACTTGAATGCCAAGCTCCTACGAACTCCCTGATATTCTTTGTATTTCCTCTCTCCATCCAACATTTCTACATTGTCAAAATTCAATTCATCTCCATGTTATCCATGTGTATTGAAATGAGCGATGAGAGGTCATGTGTGACATTTAATAGCCAATTGGTGTTCATGTAGACGAAGGCGAAGAGGGCGGCCACTTTGTCCAATGTGTAGTGTTGACTACAGTTATTGTAGTTGATTTTGTAAATGATGTTCGGTTTGTCTTCTTTGGTTGTTGCATCCTTTGATCTTCGGGATAGACATCAAGTCATAGCATTTCATCATTCATTTCAATGCATGTGGATAATTATGAACATGAATTGAATTTTGACAATGTCGAAATGTTGGATGGAGAGAGGAAACACACAGAATATCATCAGAGAATTCCTAGAAGCTTGGCATTCAGGTCAGTCCATCAGCAATCAATGGATGTATAGACATAGACCCAATCTATCAATCAATGAGAGAAGTGATAAACCATAGAAAGGTGAGAGATGAAGCTGAGGAACAGCCAACAGGAAAATCTACGCGGTCACTCAATGACACAACAATCGAAGGAAACAACCAATCACAGACCACATCGTCAGAGTAAGCCACTAAATCCACTCACGGAGAGATATTGACAGCTCACTTCATATTGAAGTAAGTGGTGATGATGTAGCTGTCAAGAAAGACGATGGAAGCTTCACGACTAAACAACTCAGCTCAGAGAACATAATACAACGAGGATTAATGCCCAGTGTTCGCAGTAAACTTTTTATCACACAATTTAGTAGCTTGCCCTGACCAACTGCTTTGTGATTGGTTGTTTCCTTTGATTGTCGTGTGGTCGACTGACTGCATAGAGTTTCCTGTTGTCTGTTCCTCTGCTTCACCTATCTGTCTCTTATCACTTTTCGCATCGATTGATAGATGGGATCTATATCTATACATCTATTGATTACTGACTGACTGAAGTGAATGCCAAGCTTCTAGAAATTCTCTGATGATATTCTTTGTGTTTCCTCTCTCCATCCAACATTTCTACATTGTCAAAATTCAATTCATCTCCGTAGTTGTTATCCACGTGCATTGAAATGAGTGATGAAATGTCGTGGCGTTTAATAGCCAATTGGTGTTCGTGTAGAGGAAGGCGAAGATGGGTGACCACTTTGTCCAATGTGTAGTGTTGACTAGAGTTATTGGAGTTGATTTTGTAAGTGATATTCGGTTTGTCTTCTCTGGATGTGCATCCTTTGGTGTGCATAGTGTGCATAGTGTTTTGAGGGGACTTTGTGGTTTATGAGTGGCCACACCAATTCCACTTAGTGGTCTCAGTAATCTTGTCGTGATTTCTGATATATTCTGTATGTATTGTAGGATGAACGTTTGTTGATTTCTGTTGATGACTTTGTAGTTGATGATGATGCGTGGGATAGGCATGTTGAGATAAAGTTTTGTGGGTAGGCGTTCTTCTTTAGGGTGGACATCAAGATAATTTTCTTCGTTTCGGTGTGAAGTTGTTGTGCTGCAATGTGTTCTCGCTCTAGAGTCTGCACGCAACTGATTTTGTGTGTTGTTGGGTTGTTGCTATTGTAGTTGAGGATTTGATGAGTCAGTGTGTGTATTGGCTTTTTCTACACTTGGGTTTCCAGCTTTCCGACATTTGTCCTACTGACTAAACATCTAGGAATGGTAGTCGATTGTTCGATTGCTTCTTCATTGTGAATTTGATGTCATTAAAAACGATTAAACAACCCAGCTCAAGATCATTCACCTGAGCTACAAATATTCTCAACTTGGTGAACTGTTCACCTTCTGCTCTCTTCCAAGGTAGTCGTACGTCAACTAAGTTTTTGTGTTGAGGTAGGTGATTGTTTTGAATACGCAAAATATATTCAAGCTACTTCAGTCATTGCATGTTTCTAATCCTGCGGACAGATTTATCTTCGTTTATTAATACTGTACACTTACCCTTCATATTTCTTACTTGGTAGTTCGACCGCAATGACTTGTATCGCTTTCTCATAGCTTCTACTTACAAAAACAGTGTCTTACGATCCTACGAGAGAATAGAATGGACTGGTGTACAGTATACTCAGCCCTTAGTGTGAGCAGTTGGATGTTTTTTTGACATTATCTCTACACACTTACCTCCTCAAGCTAGCAGTCGATTCTCACCAGTTTTGCAGCATCCTTCTACTGGTAAACAGACATAATAAGATTTCAACAATCACTCACGTCTTCTTCCAACATATTGTCTGGTGGTGTTGTAACTCACTGATATTCGACTTTCCATGAGTGAAGCTATAGGTTAAAACTCCGTTCCAGCTAAATAAAATCTGATCAATCATATGCTTTTTTTATGGAGTCGCGATTCCATTGTTGAGAGTTTGCAGATACTTGGGGTTACAATCTATCCTCTTATCCTCGACGAACACAACTGTCTGTAAGCTGAGTTTTGACAAGTTGACAATCCAGGTTGCTATCCATGGTCAGTCAGTTCTGTTACAATCAACTATTATTATCATAGAGTAAGCTCTCTACTCGAACACTTGTGGGCATGTTAGAGCCTACGGCAAGTTGTCCAGGGAGCTATACTCATCGAGTGGTGTCCGTCAAGGATGCCCACTATCCCCATTCTTATTTAATTTTATCATAGATATTCTTATAGAGGTTTCCCTCTCGTCACCTAATTACACAGACGTTGACCCAATCACAGGTGAATTTTCTTTAGATCTAGAATATGCAGATGACATAGTCAATCCTGTTAGGTGAAGACGCTGACAAGATGCAGGGTCTTGTGAACACTTTGAGTGGGAATTTGAGAATGTTTGGGATGCGATTTTCACCACCCAAATGCAAATTTTTGCTCCAGGACTGACTGGTCTTCAGCGGTACCGCGGTTAACAATAGAGAGTGAAGTGGTTGAGTGTGTTGACCACTTCACCTACCTGGGAAGTAGGATCAGCACTGTCCTGGTGGGTTAGTTGCCGATGAGATTTCTGCACGGATACAAAAGGCTCGATTGGCTTTTGCCAATTTGCGCCACCTATGGTGCCGCCGTGATATTCGTTTGTCTACTAAGGGTCGCGTGTACTGCACAGCAGTCCGCTCTGTTCTACTGTATGGCTGTGAAACATGGCCATTGAAAGTGGAGGATACAAAAAGGCTTGAGGTGGTTGACCACCATTGCCTTCGCAGTATAGGCTGTATTCCGTGGTGTCACCACACCATGTGAGTAATGCAGAAGTTAGGTGTAGAGTTTTGGGAAGAAGAGGTAAGTCAGTTGAGGAGGTTGTGAACCTTCATCGATTGAGATGGTTAGGACACGTACTACGTATGCCCAGTCACCGATTGCCTTGTCACACAATGTTGGCTGAGGTGGGTGCAGGCTGGAAAAAGGCCAGAGGTGGCCAGACTAAAACATGACACCAATGTATGAAGTCTCTGACTGTTGGTTTAAGCCATGTAGGACGATGCAGACTAGGTGGTTGGGGTCGGTGGGACAAGAGGAACCACTGGTGGTTGGAGACCCTAGGTGATATGGCTGAGAACCGATGTCAGTGGCGAAGATGTATACACACATTATCCTCATCTTAACCACGCTATACCGAATCTCACCATTTTGTCACTTCTTTTTCCTTTCTTCTCGTACTTTATATTTCTTTTGACTGAATTCACTTATCTTCATCCTTCACCTCACTACCTTTCTACTTGATGAAGTGACTTGAGGTGTGGTGGCAAGTGGGACCGTTACGCAGTAATGCCTGGTCCTATGTTGATAATGATGATGATTATCATAGAGTAAGTTAAGTGTAGTTGAGATAATTATTTCATTAGTAAATTCATTTCATGAAGTAATCGCTTCCTTCTTATTTCAGTATCGTCTACAAATGTTAGAAGGTGGTGGTTCAACAAATAAAAAGTCTGATTAATTCATATTTTCAATTATTGTCATCAGTATACACGATCCATACTTCTGTTGTAATATTTTTTTGTGTGTGTATTTCCTGTGTCATTTAAGTTTTTCCGATAAACACTGTACTGTGACTTTGTTAGTTCTTTTCCGTCATTGTCATCCTCCTCCTCACACACACACACACACACACACACACACACACACACACACAGAGTCTATACCTAATATATAGATGCAGTAATTATTCAGTAAACTATTCTTTATAAAGCCAGTTTTCCTATCCCTTTTTTTTTTTACTAAAAGTGTATATAGATAAGTGAAGTAAAGTAGTTGGAGGTGATAAGTCAGCCGTTCGGTTCTGTGTTCATCTCCTCTATGTCTTACCTACCATAAGACTCATCTTAGAATGTGCTGACGATAACCTGAGCCATAGAACTAAAAATGTTGACTACCAATCCTTGGGTTCCTAGTGGAACATAAGGCTTTAGTGGCATGCCTACCTTCACGACTGCTCATAAGCATTCATTTCTTCTTGTTCAATGAGGTTGATAAACGTTTGTGGCACTAAAACCGTAGAGTTGAAGCAGCTGCCAAATTACTTTGAATCCAGAGCATTTTTTTTAGTCTCTCTAGGATGATGCAGCTTAATATTTTGCGTGGTGTGGACAGGAGCATGATTCCGCGCCATTTCTTTTAAAGACTTAGGTCTTCCTTGTTTGCGAGTTTGACAAGGTAGTCCTTCTTCCAATTGGCAGGTACCTTTCCTTCCTTCCTTGCAAACTTTCTGCAATAATGGTGTAGTGTGAGCATAAACGCTGATATCCCTACGTCTGTTTTCAGCGCTTCTGGCAGGATTCCATCTAGTCCTGCTACTTTCCCAGATTTCAGCAACTTTATAGCATTCAAGAGTTCACTTTTGCTTTTGTCAGAGGGTTTGTGTTCAGTGGTGGTTGTGTGACTGGGCTGCTGGTGGTATTTCTGGATGAGTTGCAGGTGGTGGTGGTAGTGTTGGTCGATCCAAGAGTTTTTTAAAGTGGTTAGCACATTGTCTCGTTTGTTTCTCCTCTTTAGTAACTAGGCTTCCTTCATTATCTTTCATTGTTTTCATCTCTTCACAGATAGTAACCTGGTTGTTTGATATCATGTTGTAAGGTCTCTGTCTCTTCTACCTGCAACCTGTTCTGCTTCACTTACCAGTATGTCGTAGAAGTGTCTTTTGTCTTTGCGTGCACTCTTCTTCACTTCTTTGACCAGTGTAGTGTTTTTTATGTTGTATTCAGTTCCTTTTTTCGTTGTTCATCCCTGCATTGTACTGCACTGGTTCATCTTCTCCTTCACCATCTTCCTCTTCAGTCTCTATCAGCTTCCATGTGTCCGTGGAGATCCATTCCTTGTCTTGCCCATTCTTCTTCCTTCCAAACACGGGTATGTAGGTTTTCTTCTACATCGCATTCGCAAAGTCCTAGTGTCTTTCCATGCAGGTTTCTTCAGAGATGTTTTTAATGTCTCCCATTTTGTCCTGATGACCGGCCGACGTGAAGATGTCCTTTGTAATTTTGTCCTTCAGTTCAGTTTGTGTTCTGAGTGTTGAACTCGAACTGTGGTCGTCTATCATTAATTTCTGTGAAGGCTTTCAACTTGATTTTGAAGTTAGGTTCCTTGCACTAGATAGTGATTGGTGCGAACCTGTATCTTCTCCCCTTCCTGATCTGATCTTTTGACCAGTAAGCTGGCTGCGTCTCCACTTTCTTTGCATTGAGATGAAGTCGATCTGATTTTTAGTGTAGTGTATCCCGGTGTCTGGTGAAATCAAATCCATATGGCTTTGTGAATATCCTTGTGTTTTTACACACTGCATCGCCTCCAATCACCAGACCATTAAACACGCAGAAGTCTGCAAACAGTTCTCCATTCTCATTCATCATTTCACCGAGTGCCTCTCGACCCATTGTTGGTTCTCTTCCTGTGTTATCCGCTCCCAGTTTGGCATCATGTCACCCCACCCATTAGGATTTTGATGTTGCCGACTGGGTTGGGGTCTTGTCCATTACTGATTGCAGTTGTCTGTAGAATTCCTCCTCCTTCTCTTGATCTATGTCTGCATTATTTGTAGGCGTGTAGCCGGCATTGTATGATTGTGACTTCCCTTCCTTTTCATTTGAATCTTGTTGTCATGATCCTGATGGTGGAGGAGATTGGTTCTCACTGCATGTGAGCCTTCCATGCTCTAGAAGGGGACAACATGTTAGCAACTCCAAAACTCAGTGCACTTGTGGTTGTCGTTCGGGTGACAATATCGGAGTATATCATTGACTCTTCAGTTGACAGTTTGGTGAGTCCACTTCGATTCCATCTGCTTCACAGATTCTTAGCCTGGCACTTTCATGCTATATCTTCTCATGTCTTTGGGAATCTGGGCAGCCTTGCTAGGTTCATGCATGGTGAGGACATTCCATGTCGTCATGTTTACTTTCGCTTTTATAGAGAGAAGAGAAGACACATCGGTCAATTGGCTTCCCGAAAGCTTTCACCAACCGGTGTGATTCCATCCCTCCGATTCCTGTGAAGAATAAGTTTGCTTTTTATATTTCCTCTGTGCTTTGAAGTTTCCTTAGCGATTGGATTGACTGTCTGGGGTAGGTTAGCTAGCCCCTTCGCCCAACCTTCTCTCTTTTACGGGCTTAGATATGAGTAGTGAGTGTTCATCAAAATACGTTTGGACAAGAAAACGTTTTGTAACATGATGACATAATTGGAAAGTGAATTGTGATTAGGCAGAGTATAATAACAAGAATTAGTAGTAAATTACTTAAGAAGTGAATAGCTGGAAAACAGAAAAGAGAGGGCGAAGGGGGTGTGTAGAGGAGATTTCAAAGACTGAAAGTTAAGACCATGAAAGGCGAAGGGTTTGAACAGTCTTCTTTCGCGTACACAGTTCAGATTTTTCCATATGGACGGCAAGAGCTTCGGTGATGCGGAGAATACGAAGATATATAGCCTTTGGAAGATTTCTTCCCAATTTATCGATGACTTTGAACGTTAGAGAGTTTTTGAGGTAATATGATTTGTGTTTACGAAGTGTTGAATTATAGCACTACTTATCGTTTCATAATTACCTCTTTGTAACCACGCAGGATAGTGTTCTTGAAACCTTTTGAATAACAGTCTCATCGAACAATCTATATACTTGGTTCCCCAAAGCAGGTGAATTGATATATGGGCATAGAAGTAGTCAGATGCGAAAGTTTTTGCTTCGAGTTATTGGGATTCATTGGGCGATAAAAGAATACTAGTCTCTGTTGATGGGTGGAATGTTCTCCTTAGAGCGTTTGATATCCTCCTTTTTATAGTGTCAGCAGCAGAATCACCTTTAAAGTTTAAATTCATATAGGATGTTATTTTTGGTACGGTGTTAAGGTTTGATGTGTTTACCTATGAAGCGTGATGGGAATCCGATTTCAACAAGAATGTTCCTTAGAACAGAAATTTCCTCTTTTGACTCATCAGAACTGCAGATTCGTCTAATGCGAGTTGGCAAGAGATATGATCGGATTTCGCTTATGACTTATAGGGACGTAGCTATTAAAGTTCGCCAGTTGACTATTCCACGTTGGTTTTCTGTCGATTGATCTGCTTAGCGTTTCATCAATCGTTCTTGTCAGCTCTACATGAAGAAAGTGAGTTTGCTGTCGATTTTCGACTTCAAGGATTAATCTAATTCCTGAATGGCAGTTGATTACTTGTAGAACGTGATTCAAATCATATTAGTGATCATAGGTAATAAAAGTATCGTCAATGTTCCTTTTGTACAGTTGAAAACCTTCAGTCGTTGATTTCAAGCATCCGTTCTCTAAACTGGCCATAAAGTAGTCTGCCAGTAGGTGGTGACGTAGTAGGGATCCCAATGGCAGTTCCGTCTATAAATCACATAGATAATGCGTGGAATTGTTAAACCTGTTGGTCTGATGCATTCGTAGAGATCATTATTAGCTGATCATTTTTAAGCCTTTTCAAAACATAAGTTGATGTTCAATTAGTCACGTCTTATTTTTCGCTTTTACACGTTCGCAGAATTTACTTTCGTCCGTGATCTCAGTCACCATTTTGTCTATTTAGACGCTTCTATTCAAGATGATAACTCCCCCCCCCCCCCACCTTTGTCCAGATGTGTTATCTATCAAATCGTTGTTGCATTTCAGTTGTTCTCTGTGCTCTTGTGTTAAGAAGCTGTGATCGTTTGATTTTGTGCTGAAGTATTCATGGCAACAGTCTGTAATGGTTAGTTTTAACGTTGAAACTCATGGTCGGTAGAAGATCGCTAGTTTAGCTAATTAAATCTTCAAACTGCACATCTGTATGAAGTTTGTTGATATGTTGGTTAACATCAGAAAATTTCTGCCGTAACGACAAGGCCTTGAACTGTTACTTGGATTGTGATACTGAACAATGATTGTCCAGTAAGACGTCATATTAACAGATCTAGAAAAGATAAGAGAGCCTGCCAGAATACCGTGATTATCAATATCAACATAGGACCAGACATTACTGCGTAACGGTCCCACTTCCCACCACACTTCATATCACTACATCAAGTAAAAAGTCAATGAGGTGCAAGATGAAGATAAGAAAATTCAGCCGAAAGAAACATAAAGTACGAGAAGAAAGGAAGGAAGAATGAGAAGGCGGTGAGAATTGGTATAGTGTTAAGATGAGGATAATGTGTGTGGGGATACATCTGCGCCACTGACATCAGGTCTCAGCCATATCACCTAGAGTCAGTCTCCAACCACCAGTGGTTCCTCTTGTCCCACCGACCCCAACCACCTAGTCTGCATCGCCCCCCATACACGCTCAAACCAACAGTTAGAGACTTCATACATTGGTGTCATGTTTTAGTCTGGCCACCTCGGGCCTTTTCTAGCCTGGACCTACTTCTGCCAACATTGTGTGACGAGGCAATCGGTGACTGGACATACGTAGTACGTGTCCTAACCAACCATCATCTCAATCGATGAAGGTTCATAACCTCGTCAACTGATTTACCTCTACTCCTTGAAACTCTACTCCTGACTTCTACATTACTCACGTGGTGTGGTGACACCACGGAATACGGTGTCCTATAATACGAAGGCAACGGTGGTCAAACGCCTCAAGACTTCTCATGTCTTCCACATTCAATCGCCATGTTTCACAGCCATGGAGTAGAACAGAAGAGAATGCTGTGCACTACATGCCACCCTTAATAGACAATCTAATATCATGGTGGCGCCACAAGTGGCGAAAGCCAGTCGAGCCTTTCGTATCCGTGCACAGATTTCATCGGTCACTGAGCCACCAGGGGTGATCCTACTTCCGAGGTAAGTGAAGTGGTTAACACACTCAACCACTACACTCTCTATTGTTATCCGATCAATCCTGGAGCAACAATTTGCATTTCGGTGGTGAAAGCTGTATCCCAAACATTCTCAAGTTGATTATACCCATAATTTAGCAGCCAGATGTAAGAGACTGAAAATCCAACTGAGGTAATAGATACGCAAGAAAATGTGTAAGATTTGACCAGCTTAAACAGATGTAGAGACATCAGCGTACATGCTGACACACACCACTATTGCAGAAAGTTTGCAAGGAAGGAAAGGTACCTGCCGATTGAAAGACGAGCTGCCTTGTCAAACTTCCAAAGAAAACCCTGAGTCTTTGAAAGAACTGGCAAGGAATCATACTGCTGTTCACTCCAAGCAAAGTGATAAGCTGCATCATCCTGGAGAGACTGAAAAATGTTCTGTATTCAAAATTACGAGCGGAACAGGATGGCTGGCTTCGCTTCAGGAAGAACGAATCATGTGCGAATCAAATTGCGACGCTGCGTATCATCATAGAACAGAGCATAGAATGGCAGTCCACCGTACGTGTGCCTCAAATTCATCGACTTTGAAAAGGCCTTCGGTCGAAGCGTCGATCGAAAGTAATTTGACAGTTGCTTCAACACTACGCTTCTAGTGCCACAAACCCTTATCAGTGTCATTCAACAACTATGTGATGAGGCCACATGACAAATGATTCACAATCGAAAGCTCAGTGACGCCTTTGAAGTGAAGACGGGACAGGAGCAAGACAAGGTTGCCGCCTACGATCATTGACCATCTTCCTGATTGTCGTCACCCGGATCATGCCGCAGACGGTGAGGAGCGAGAAGAGGGGCATACGCTGGCTCGACCGATTGGTCGAATAGCCGAATCCGTACAACCAATCACTTGGGCTGATTTGTCGTGTATTTTGCTTCAACAGCACAAGGAATATGGGAAAAGGGATATGAAATGATACAAAAAACTATTGACCGTCTGATATTGTAGTGGGCGTTGCTGATAACAACGGATATAAGTAGTATATATCGAGAGGGTGGCAGGAATCATCGGGAATTACCAGCAATGGATAAAATTTCTACCAAGAGCAACGCAAGAGATAACGCAGGCGCATTACAGTGGATGCTGCTGATAAGAATGTATGAAGAGCAAATCAAGAGACGAACAGAAGAGGAAACAAAGACATTTGCAAATGACTGGGTTAGCACGAGGTGTACCACAAATAATGACTACCGTTCCAATTTCCCACAATGAATATTCTTCCCGTCGTGTTGGTGTAGCTGCTTCTGGACGTGATGAAGATTCCATGGCCTGCAGAGTTCGAGGATGGAGACATCAAGGTGTTCCTCAGGGATTTTGAGTCGGTCGCGGAGCTGGTGGGGGTTCGAGACCCAGGTCGTGGTGCTGGGCACTTTGCTGAGGCTAGAGCGAAAGCAGCATATGACTGCGTGGGACGTTTGTGATGGGGAGGAGATTTGGCGGAGGATGGTTGAACGCTTGGAGGCGGAGTTCGACAGCTCAGCGGACAGGGAGCTGGCGATGCAGCAGTTCCGCAGCACAAAACTGGGAATAGACGAAGATCCGCTTGTGTTGGGTGTGAAGTCAACCAAACTACTTCGACGAGCACTTCCCACGTTGGATGAGGACGCTCAATAACAGTTGCTGACCGCACAGTTCACTGAAAGTGTCCCGAGTGTTATTGCCCACCAGTTACGACTAGTCAATGCAGCCCAACCCATGGATATTAGTGAAATGGCCAAGGTGACCAGACAGCTAATGGGTACAGGAGTAGTGACAGTCGAGGTAAATAACTGGCAAGAACAAATCGACAACCTTCAGGAGGATGTAGCTGCACTGCGAATGAACATCAACAAACAGGGTAAATGCTTCGCATGTGGGAAACCTGGACACTGGCGTAGAAATTGTCCGGAGAGGTGAAAAAGAAAACGTTTTGAACGATATAATATGAGTTTTGTTTTTCCGACTAGGCTAGATATTATAGGAGCCATAGGTCGAGGCGCGGCGTATGCTAGATTGCGTATAAATGGTTGGGATATCGTATGTCTCATAGATACAGGGGCGGCAGCCTAGCTAATAGATAAGAGGCAGTCTCACAACACAAGACCATGTGCACTAACGGTCCATACGGTTGGGGGACATGCACTGGATATTGCAGGGTTATCAGATTGCGTCGTTGAGATCGGAAGCCGGAAAATTAGATTCCCATTTATTGCGACCGCGTGCCTACAACGCCCAATTCTAGGTGCCGATTTTCTGAGAGAAGTGGGTGCAGTGATTAACACGAGAACAGGAATGGTGGCGATGAAATATGGGTCGTTCAACACTCATGAAAACAGCGAGGTAGCAGAGATTGAAGTAACAAAAGCACCATGCGCAGAAGCGCCAAACATCATGAAGGTAGTTAAGATATACGACAAATTGTTCACGGGAGATGGAGACCCCTATGGTCATTATTACAAGGTTCAGCATGAAATCCCAGTGACCAGTCATGCATTGACAACATTTATCACATGGCGAATACCATGTTACTTGGAACAAGAAGTTGGGCGCCAGATTCAGGAAATGCTAGATGAAGGTATTATTGAAGAGGCTGACAGTCCATTCAGTTCTCCAGTACTTTTAGTAAGAAAGTCAAATGGGAAATATAGATTTTGTGTGGACTTCCGGGAGTTAAATAGCATCACGCAACTGAAGCCATGTGGACGGTAGCGGAGACACTGGATCGTTTGCAGAATGCGAAAGTATTTACAGTTCTGGACCTCCGCTCAGGTTACTGGCCGCTACCAATAAAATACAGCGACCAAGAGAAAGCAGCATTTATTGTAGGCAAGATCCGATACCAACTCAAGCGAATGCCGTTTGGTCTCGCAGGTGCGCCCTTTACATTTAGACGGCTGATGATGTTGCCGAAGAATTTAGAGAACGTCGAGGTGTACGTGATGACCTGGTGGTGTACAATCAGACGGAGGCAGAACATATAGAACACCTTGAAGCTGTTTTGAGACGCATCGATGAGTTTGAACTCCGCATCAATAAAACAAAATCTCAGGTAGCAAAGAAGAGTGTTACGTTGCTATGACACAAAGTTAGAAACGGCGAAATAAAACCACTACCTGAGAAAATCCTAACGGTCAGAAATATTCCAATACCGAATTCCAAGAGGAAACTGTGACACTTCTTGGGTAGAGCAGAATCCACTGTAATACGCCTGCGTTATATCTTGTGTTGCTCTTGGCAGAAACCTTATCCATTGCTGGTAATTCCCGATTATTTCTGCCACCCTCTCAACATGTACTACTTATATCCGTTGTTATCAGCAACACCCACTACAATATGATGGATAGTTGGGGAAGGTGACGTGAGTTCTAGTAATACGCGAACGAGATATTTGGACTGAATACGAGTAGTACAACTTTTCTCCCCCACACCCTGTACTTCACTGAGCCACGAAAATCAGAAGATAAAAGACGGTCTGTGACTGAGGAACAACGACTTTATTGGACAAATACATGGTATATATATATATATATATATATATATATATATATATATATATATATATATATATAGACTGTTATTCGTGAGGAAGATTTGACTTAAGTAATGGGAGGTTGAAATAACAATAATGGTGGTTATAGTAATAATAATGTTGCTAGTTGATGAAGTAGGGGTCGAATAATAACAAAAAAGGGTTACATAGATATTTTTAAATCGTTTATAAGGTGCATATAGATTACAAGGGGGTGGAAACGCGAACCAGTGAATAAATAAGCAAAGGTGATTAGGTGATATGAATGAGGTTAAGTGGAATAAGCTGAAAAGTTGTGATTATTAGGACGATCCAATGAAGTAACAATGGAAACAATAAAATATAAAAACAAAATGATAATAACGATGTAAGAGTACAAAGATTAATCTGACAAAAACGGGAAGGGTGGGTGGTTGAGAAACGAAAAAAGAGAATGAAGCACACCGAGACTAAAATATATTAAGGCCAAGGTAGAGACAAAGAGTGTACATAAGGTCAGACTGGCTTCAGTTCATAGATAGTCAAGGCCTCTGTTGTTTTTAGAAGCTGAACACGGAGGAAACGAGGTGTTTGAGCGAATTCGATAGACAACCTGAAAATCATTGTCAGGGATAGGTTGAATGGATGGAATCGATTAAATGCTCAAGGATAGATCTTCTGATGCATTTCCTTTCACCCTTATAAAACCAAGGAGGAATATATTGTGGTATACATGTTGACACAGTAGCAAGTGAACTAGTAGATGATACATATGGATGTGACCTGTCGAGGGATATTGTCTTTTATACAAACGGGGAACAATTTACGACTGATAAAGATCAAGTGAAGTTTGACTGAGAAAAAAGTCCTACTAACTGGTGTGGAAAGACAATTTGTCAGAATATCTGATGCTGCATCACGTTTGAAGTCTAGCTTCATGAACAAAGTCTTTTTTTAAACTGACCTGGTGATTGGTTTCACATGTGTTTCTCGTATATTCTTATCGATAAATCGGCTAGGATAGCCGTTTTCTGCCGGCGTTCATCTTAGAAAGTCAAGTTCAAGTTGAACATATTCTCTGCTACAAATATTACGTATTCGATGGCACAATGAGTGGACGAGGTTTCTCTTCCTCATGATCGGTACCCAGCTATAGATATTAGTGAGTTGTCCATTCCATGTCGGTTCCTTGTATATGGATCTTCTCAGCGTTCCAATGCTATGTCTCATAATCAATACGTCAAGGAAAGGAATAGCTGATTCTAATTTCTTCTCAATAGTGAATTCCAATGCTGAGTGATAATTGTTAAACTCACGTAGGATGTCATCTAGATCAATAGTTGAGTCCCAAATGACGAATATATCTTCCATATATCGTTTATAGATGTCAAAATGCTTAATACTTTGGCTAAGAATAGAATATTTTAGTTATCACATTGAAACAGTTTGCCAATTAGAGGTCCTAGTGAGGATCCCATTACCACCCCAGCATTTTGCTGGTTTATCTCACCATCGAAGCCACTTACATAAGAGGATATCTTGAGTATCCTAGTGACATATATAACCGTTTTTCTTTACTTATCATATATTTTCACTGTAATAATTAATAACAACGAGTTAAGTAGTTGTTATTATTTTATTATTATTAGTCCCTTGGGTTCCTAGTGGAACATAGGGCTTCAGTAGCACGCCTCCAGTGACCTCTGTTCTCTGAGATCTTTTGAACCTGGCTCCACGACAGCCCAGAAGCTCTCATTTCCTTCTCGCACGACCTCCTCCATGTCACCCTCGGACGTCCAACTCGTCGCTTCCCATGGGGATTCCACTCGAGGGCCTGACGCGTGATGTCCTCAGTCGGCCTTCTCAGTGCATGGCCAATCCATCTCCACTTCTTCCTGCATATTTGTTGCGTGATAGGTTCTTGGTTGGTTCGTTCCCAGAGTTCCTTGTTGCTTATTTTTTCTGGCCATCTGATCTTCAGCAGCGAGCGTAAGCAGTTGTTGATGAATGTCTGTAGTTTATTGGAAATACCTTTCGTGACGCGCCAAGTCTCTGAGCCATACAAGAGCACTGACTTGACGTTGGTGTTGAAAATCCGTATCTTGTTCCGCATGCTGAGTGCAGAAGATCTCCACACTGGTTTCAGGCTAATGAACGCCTGTCTTGCTTTTCCGATTCTGACTTTGACGTCCTCGTCCGTCCCGCCTGTAGTTGAAACAGTGCTTCCTAGATAAGTGAAGGAGGTTACTTCCTTCAAGTTTCTCCCGTTGACGGTGATTGGAGTTTGTTGTTGTTGTTGATGGTGGTGGTGCGGTATCTTCATCACTTCTGTCTTCTCTATATTCACCTGAAGTCCCGTCTTAGCTGCCTCTTCTATCAACTTGTTAGTTTTTGCCTGCAGATCTTCAAGTTTATGTGACATTAGGCATAAGTCATCGGCGAAATCCAAGTCTTCTAGGTTCTTTTCCGTCGTCCAGTGTATCCCCCTCTTCTCGCTGCCTACTGTTTGCTGCATGATCCAGTCCACCACAATCAAGAATATCATGGGGGATAGTAGGCAACCTTGTTTCACTCCTGTCTTCACTTCAAAGGCATCACTGAGCTTCCCATTGTGGATTACTTGGCATGTAGCATCTTCATATAGTTGTTGAATGAGGCGGATAAAGGTTTGCGGTACTCCGTAGTATTGAAGCAGTTTCCAAATTACTTCTCGGTCGACGCTGTCAAAGGCCTTCTCAAAGTCGATGAAGTTGAGGTGGAGAGGTGATTGCCATTCTATGCTCTGTTCTATGATGATACGAAGCGTTGCAATTTGGTCTGCACATGATTTGTACTTCCTGAAGCCTGCCTGTTCCGGTCGTAGTTTTGAATCCAGTGCATCCCTTAGCCTCTCCAGGATGATGCGGCTTAATATTTTACTTGGGGTGGACAGGAGAGTGATTCCGCGCCAGTTCTTGCAAGCACTGAGGTCTCCCTTCTTCGGCAGTTTGACAAGGTAACCCTTCTTCCAATCGTCAGGTACCTTCTCTTCCTTCCACACCTTCTGCAATAGTGGTGTGAGCATGGCCGCTGTTGTCTCTGCATCTGTTCTCAGTGCTTCTGGCGGTATTCCATCTGGTCCTGCTGCTTTCCCGCATTTCAGTAGCTTTATGGCGTTCAGGACTTCCATTTTCGTTGGGGGATTAATGTTCACTTGTAGTTCAGCGGCTGCAGGTGGTATTTCTGGACGAAGTGCAGGTGGTGGTCGATTCAAGAGCTTCTTGAAGTGGTCGGCCCATCGTTTCCTCTGTTTCTCTTCTTTTGTAATTAAATTTCCTTCTTCATCTTTTATTGGTTTCATCTGTGTTGGTCTCTTCCCTGATAGCAACCTGGTTATTTGATACAATGTCGTCAGGTCTCTCTTACCTGCAGCCTGTTCTGCTTCACTTGCCAGTGTTTCGTAGAAGTGTCTTTTGTCTTTGCGTGCACTCTTCTTCACTTCTTTGTCCAGTGTTTTATACATTGTGCTCAGTTCCTCTTGTCGTTGAGCATCCTTGCACTGGTTTATCTTCTGCTTCACCATCCTCCTCTCCTCTATCAGCTTCCAGGTATCCGTCGAGATCCATTCCTTGTCTTCTTTCTTCTTCCTTCCTAATACTGTTGTGCAGGTTTCTTTCCACATAGCTTTCAAAGACTTCCAGTGTTCTTCCACACAGGTTTCTTCAGGGATGTCCCTCGATGTCTCCCATTTTGTCTTGATGGCTGCCTTGAAGATCTCCTTTGTAGTTTCATCCTTCAGTTTCCGAGTGTTGTACTTGGGTTGAGGTCTATCACCAGCTTCCTTGAAGGCTTTTAACTTGATTTGGAAGGTTCCTTGCACTAGGTAGTGGTCTGAACCTACATCTGCTCCTCTTCTTGACCTTGTGTTAAGTAGACTGCGTCTCCATTTTCTTGAGATTGAGATAAAGTCGATTTGATTTTTAGTGTGTCCATCTGGTGAAATCCATGTCGCTTTGTGGATATCTTTGTGCCTGAACACACTGCCTCCAATCACCAAATCGTTGAATGCGCAGAATTCTGCAAACAATTCTCCATTCTCATTCATTTCACCTAGTGCCTCTCGACCCATGGTTAGTTCTCTTCCCGTGTTGTCCCCTCCCAGTTTGGCATTCATGTCGCCCATCAGAATTTTGATATCGCCAACTGACGTCTTGTCCAGTGTTGATTGAAGTTGTCTGTAGAAATCCTCCTTTTTCTCTTGCTCTGCATTATTTGTAGGTGCATAACATTGTATGATTGTGACCTTTCTTCCTTTTGAGTTGAATCTTGCTGTCATGATCCTGGAGGAGATTGGTTCCCACTGCATGAGAGCCTTCGATGCTCTTGAGGACATCATGATAGCCACTCCCTCAGTGTGCTCGTGGTTGGCGTCTGGGTGACCGGAGTAGATTATTGATTCTCCAGTTGACAGTTTGGAGAGTCCACTCCCATTCCATCTGCTTTCGCAAATCCCAAGCACTTCGATGTTATACCTTCTCATCTCCCTTGCAATCTGGGCTGCCTTACTGGGTTCAAACATCGTGCGGACATTCCATGTCCCCACGTTTACTTTCGCTTTCATCGAGAGAAGACACATCGGCCAATTGGCTTCCCGAAGGCTTTCACCAACTGGCGTCATTTCGCCTCTCCGATTCCAGCGGGGAATAAGTTTGTTTTCATTTTTTATATTTTGTTTGTGCTTTGAAGTTTCTTTAGCGGTTAGATTTGTTTTACGGGGTAGGGTTGCTAGCCCTATGCCCAACCTTCCCTCTTTACCCGGGCTTAGGACCGGCTAGTAACTAGTAAACTAGTTAACCAGGCGAGGTTAAGTAGTTGTTACATTTGACAAATTAGTCGTATACTTTACTACAAATATATATTCCCATGAAGTACATATGGTTAACAACTTCAGTTTTGAGTTAATGAAATGGAAAAGGATTAGTAGGATAAAGGAGATTCAAAAAACTGAGTAGAGATGAAAATAGAAGTGACTTAGTCAACTCAAAAGTATAAAACCATCGAAAAAAACAGACGGTTAACTTTGAAGATCTACTACGTACCATTCATACTATGCCTTGTCATGTAATATAATCACACGAAAACATTACTAAATACTCAGTTAACACATTTTTATACAGCGCAACTGTAATTTCATCATCAATATCAACATAGGACCAGACATTACTGCGTAACCGTCCGACTTCCCACCACACCCCATATCACTACATCAAGTAAAAAGGCAGTGAGGTGCAAGATGAAGATAAGAAAATTCAGTCGAAAGAAATATAAAGTCAGTCTCCAACCACCAGTGGTTCCTCTTGTCCCACCGACCTCAACCACCTAGTCTGCATCGCCCTCCATACACGGCTCAAACCAACAGTCACAGACTTCATACATTGGTGTCATGTCTTAGTCTGGTCACCTCGGGCCTTTTTCTAGCCTGAACCTAGTTCGGCCAATATTGTGTGACGAGGCAATCGGTGACTGGACATACGTAGTACGTGTCCTAACCAACCATCATCTCAATCGATGAAGGTTCATAACCTCGTCAACTGATTTACCTCTACTCCCTGAAACTCTACTACTGACTTCTGCATTACTCACGTGGTGTGGTGACACCACGGAATACGGTGTCCTATAATACGAAGGCAACGGTGGTCAAACGCCTCAAGACTTCTCATGTCTTTCACCTTCAATCGCCATCTCTCACAGCCATACAGTAGAACAGACTGGACTGCTGTGCAGTACACCCCACTCTTAATAGACAATCGGATATCACGGTGGCCCCATAGATGGCGGAAATTGGCAAAAGCCAATCGAGAGCTTTGTATTTGTGCTGAGATTTCATCGGTTACTGAGCCACCAGGGGTGAAGTGGTCAACACACTGAACCACTTCACTCTCTATTGTTACCGGCCGCACCGCTGAAGACCAGTCCTGGAGCAACAATTGGCATTTGGTTGGTGAGAAACGCATGCCAAATATTTTCAAATTCCCACTCTGCATCTTGTCAGTGTCTTCACCTAACACGACTACCTTATATGCATGTTCTAGGTCTAACGAGAATTCTCCTGTGATTAGGTCAACTGTGTGTAATCGGGCGACGAGAGGGAAACCTCCATAAGACTATTTATGATGAAATTGAATAAGAATGGAGAGAGTGGGCACCCTTGACGGGCACCACTCGATGAGCATAGCTCCCTGGACATCTCACCATAGTCTCTAACACGCCTAGAAGTGTTCGAGTAGAGAGCCTTCAATAACGTGATGTACTTACTCAGCATGCCTTTCAGTCAGAGACAACTGTAATTTGCGTTAAGCAGAAATTTCTTTCTCAGACCCATACAAGATGAATAGGAATTATGATACTAGGTAGATACAAACAGTTGCCAAATCCAGGTTAATCAATATCACTCACACATCTACATAGTAAAATGATCATGATAGCATTTACATGGATAATCAATAATAATGTAATGTTTGAACAATGCAATAACAAAGAACAATGTGGAATAGAACGGGCCCCATGTTATTTTACTGTCTTTCAATAGCTGCTTGCTGCCAACAATTGAAATGGAGTATTGGTAATAGTACTAGTAGTAGTGTAGTAGGCATTGCTGATAACAACGGATATAAGTAGTATATATCGCGAGGGTGGCAAGAATCACAGGGAATTACCGGCAATGGGTAAGGTTTCTGCCAAGAGCAAAGCAGGCGTCTTACAGGGGATGCTGCTGATAAGAGTGTATGAACAGCCGGTCAAGAGCAAATCAAGACAGGAACAGAGAGGAAACGAAGACAAATCTTAGTCAAAATCAATGATAATTTTATATTTAGTGAAATAGAAAGTTATGGAGTTGGAGTACAAGAACAAGACAAGAGTGTTGAAGAGCTAATAGGTTACGTAATTACATGAAGAAACTGGAAAATCGTTAAGTGATTAACAGTCAACAGCATCAATCATGGATAACCAATGTATATTTTATGAACCATGACTAAAATCACCTTTTGGCAAGCTAAATCTAAACCTTCAGATACACCATTTTCTCCTAATCACAGTCAAATTTGCTCCTGTAAAAAAATAATCTAAGAGAGTTAAATTGAAGTTATCAAAGATATTTGACTTCTATAAAATTCTGTTGTGATGACAAGGGTAGTAGAATGTTCCAAATATCTGGGATTGGTGTAGAATCATTCCTGTTGCCGTGTGTATTTGGTGTTGATTCTATCAAAGAAGATACGATTATCAGTCTCTCCCTCCACCTCCACCCAACTAAGTTAGTTTTCAACACTCCCACCCTATTCCACCCTACTGTATGATTGATTGTGTGTCATGGCATGCAGAACTATAGCCGAGTTTTTCTCTCGATTTCTTATCTTATTAGGATCTACTAATCTTGATTTAGCTAAGTTTTTGTGCTGTGTTATTCTAATCGACCCTGATTGACTGCTTTCACCTATGTACTTGACCTCGCAATCATTGTAAGGGATCTGGTAAACCAGATTATTTTGCTTAATTGCATCGATAGGATCTTTTTAACCTACAAAGCTAGTTTCTAAGTGAGTTTGTTGGCTTGAATGCCACTTTAATCCCAGCCAACATTATTGAGAATTCTTCGTAGTGTTTCTGAGATGCGTTCCTTGTATGGCAACAGAGCGGAGGCTTTGAATTTTCTCTTAACCTTGTCATCATTATTACCATTAGTAGTGGGATTATTATTAATAATACCTGTATTAATACTACTACTATCACTGTCTTACGCAATATTATTCTCGAACATTATTCATGTTGCTCACATTACTCATATATACTCTGCATACCATCTTTGTTGTTCTCCCCCCCCCCCCTCCATTATCATTCCTACCAACTTGAGCTGTAATCATATTCCTGTACTACTATCACGTTGTATTTTGCTTCGTGTTTACTATCAATTTTAAAGTCTGACTTGCTGTGACTTGTTCCGTGTATTATTTGTCATTATTATTATTTCTCCCTTGGGTTCCTAGTGGAATTTAGGGCTTCAGTAGCACGCCACCATTGCACTCTCTTCTCTCCAGTCTTTCCAACCTGGCTCCACGACTGCCTACAAGCTTTCATTTCTTCTTCACATAATCTCCTCCATGCCACACTCAGACGCCTAACTCGTCGTTTCCCATTTGGGTTCCACTCGACAACTGGTCTGGCGCATGATGTTCCTTGTATAGGTTGGTTAAATCGTGTACTTTATTATTCATCTATGTTCCCATACGTTTAAAGGATGTATTTGGTGTTGCTCACTACTGAAATATATCAAATGATCTTTACCACTGGACAGTGATAGCTTACTGTAGAAAATGTTCAGATTTAGTGTATATCTGGAAGATTTAGAGAACATGAAATGTGAATTGGATTCATTCTACAGTATTTATTGTTCTCACTTTACGAAAATTTCTAAAGGGAACTGATTATATCAAACTGTATTTTAATGTTAATTAGCAAAACATGAGAATGAGACATTATATAAAAATACGCTACAATTCAGAGTACAATTTGAAGATAGACTGTAAACAATTAGAGCAGGAAGATGTGAAAGAGAGCAAACTGATTGAATATATTCGTTGGAAACGTTTTGGTCAATTAGATTAAAGCTAGTAACCGTCTTACGAGAAGTCTACCTCAGTATGGATAAACGCAGTCTACAGGACATAAGATCAAGAAGGGGAGTAGATGTAAGTTCACATCTTTCACTGTCTACTGCAAGGAAACTAACTTCAACATCAAGTTGAAAGCCTTCAAAGAAGTTGGTGATAGATGACACAGTTCAAGTTCAACACCCTGAAGGGCGAAACTACGAACGGCATCTTCGTGTCAACCAGTCATGAGGACAAAATGGGAGATATTTAGCAACATCCCTGAAGAAACATGCATGGAAGGACTCTGGAACTGTTTGAAAGGGACATGGAAGGAAACCTGTATAACCGTGTCAAGAAGGATAAAGGAAGAAACAACACAAGGAATGGATCTCGAAGGACACATGGAGAAGGGAGAGGAAGATGGTAATGGGAAAGCAGAAGATGAAGCAGTGCAGTACAGTGCAAGGATGAACAACGAGAAGAGGAACCGAACACAATCTATAGAACGCTACACTGGATAAAGAAGTGAAGAAGAGTTCACTGAAGGACAAAAGACACTCCTACAACACACTTGCAAGCCGAGTTTTTCTCTCGATTTCTTATCTTATTAGGATCTACTAATCTTGATTTAGCTAAGTTTTTGTGCTGTGTTATTCTAATCCACCCTGATTGACTGCTTTCACCTATGTACTTGACTTCGCAATCATCGCGAGAGATTTGGTAAACTAGATTATTTTGTTTAATTACTTGTTTCTAAGCGAGTTTGCTGGTTTAATTGTCACGTTAATCCCAACCAGCGTTATTGAAAATTCTTCGTAGTGTTTGTGAGGTGCCTTCCTTGTATGGTAACACAGCAGAGGCTTTAAATTCTCTTTTAACCCTGTCACCATTATTACCATTAGTAGTGGAATTATTGCCAATAACAGCTGTACTACTACTATTATTATTATTATTATTTCATTATTTATTTGTCCCTTGGATTCCTGATGGAACATAGGACTTCCGTAGGACGTCTCTAGTGCACTCTGTTCTCTGCAAACTTTTGAACCTGGTTCCACGACTGCCCACAAGTTCTCATTTCTTCCTCGCACGATGTCTCCCATGTCACCCTCGGATGCCCAACTCTTCGCTTTCCATCTGGGTTCCACTTGAGTGCCTGGCCTGGCGCGTGATGTCCCCGAATGGTCTTCTCAGTGCATGCCCAATCCATCTACACTTCCTTCCAGTGCATATTTGTTGAGCGATAGTTTCTTGCTTGGTTCGTTGCCAGAGTTCTTTGTTGCTGATCCTTGTTATTCTGGCCATCTGAGCTTCAGTAACGAGACAGCGTAGGCAGTTGTTGATGAATATATGTAGTTTGTTGGAAATCCCTTTCGTAACGCACCAAGTCTCTGAACCATCACATAGAAGCACTGACTTGACTAGGTTGGTGTTGAAAATCCGGATCTTGTTCCACATGCTGAGTGCAGTGTAGTAGATCTCCACACTGGTTTCAGGCTAATGATACTGATATTTTCTTTCGATTTCCTATGAATTTATTTATAAGCTTAAGTGGATAATCATTGAGATGTAGGGTATTCTTCATGTGTCTAGTTTCTTTTCATAGATTTTCCAATCTACTAGTGTAAACTTTTTCGCCCTATCACTTAGGCATTTAACTCAGCCTACTTTAAGTGAGATGATTTGAAGTCTGAGTAACAATTTGAATGAGAAGGTTTTCTACAGACAATGCTAGTCTCTAAACTTTCAACTTATTTTCGTTTAATCTTGCAATTCAACATTACTAGCTCATATTCTAAGTCACAAGTGAATTGGTTTGGATTCATTACTGAATTTATGTCTGTCAGAGATTGATGATCACCGAATCTTTGTGTATCGAATCAATATCAAATACATACAGTAATAGAAATGATTCTACACCTATCCCACATATATGAAACATTCTACTACCTTTTTCATCACAAAGAAGAAGAGAAGATTAGGACTATATAAAGTCTGTCTCGAAGTTGTGGAGTCAGTTACCTGCTGATATGAATATCGATAATAAATTGTGTCCAAAACGTTGTTATCCAGTAAATGATATTGTCCATTCAGTGTGTGTGTGTGTGTGTGTGTGTGTGTGTGACATTTCTAATAAACAGATTAAGATGGAAGGAATTACAATCGACCACAGTGCTGAAGTTTTACTCCTAGATTAACTTGCTGATATCTATCCCAGTAACTGAAGACACATGAACTACGATAAATTGAGTTGAAACCAGGATTTGAACCAACTCACCGGTTAGTTTTTATAGATTCTTCATCTACAATTAACTATATTTTCCCTTTAAGAAAATATTATCAGTTTTATTGGTAAATATTTTCTGATCGCAGGACATTTGGCTTTGCATTTATATATTTCCTCGCCAGTGGAAATAACTTCGCTAGCGTCACCTATGCTGATTCCTGGCGATTCATAATATTAAAATTATCTCACGTTTACAGAGATTCCGTATACTAGTTACCTTAATCCTTATCCTTTTTCCGTCGAATTGATCAGAGGACTTTCGAATTTATTGCCTACCACCTGTTGTTATTCCTCATTAATCCCTTTTTTCTTTCTCCGATCAATGCAGACGTCCGGAACGCCATAAAGCTGTTCAAATCCGGGAAAGCAGTAGGACTAAATGGAATTCTGTCAGAAGCACTGAAAACAGACATAGAGACAACAGCGGACATGCTCACAGCACTATTGTAGAAAATTTTCAGTGGAAGGAATGAAAGGTACCTGCAGATTGAAAGAAAAGCTACCTTGTCAAAATCCCAAACAATGGAGGCTTACGTTTTTGTAAGAACTGACACGGAATCATGCTCCTATCCTTATCCACCCCAAGTAAAATATTATGCTGCATCATCCTAGAAAGATTAAAAGATGCACTGGATTCAAAATTACGACCGGAACCGACTGGATGGATTCGCTTCAGTAAAAGCAATTCATGTGCGGATCAAATTGCAACGCCACTCTACCCATCATCATAGAACAGAGTATAGAATAGCAGTCAACTCTCTACCTCAATTTTATCGACTTTGAAAAGACCTTCGACAGCCTCGACCAACAAGTAATTTGGCAGTTGCTTCAACGCTATGGTTTTACTGACACAAACCTTTATCAATCTCATTCAACAGGTATATGAAAACGCCACATGCCAAGTGATCCACAAAGGAAAGCTCAGTGACGCTTTTGAAGTGAAGACAGGGGACAGGAGTAGGACAAGGTTGTCGCCTACTAACACCGATCATCCTCCTGGTTGTGGTCAACTGGATTATGCAACAAACTGTGAGGAGCGAGAAGACGGGCATACGCTGTCTGTTTCACAGATGAAAACACCCTACACGATTTGGATTTCGACGACGATGATTTACATCCAATGTGTTGTCGCACAAACTCGAAGATCTACAGGCGAAAACTAACAAGTTGACAGAAGAGTCAGGACAGCGAAAACGGGACTTCAAGTGAATGTAGAGAAAACGAAGGTGATGAACATTCCCCAACCAACAACAATAACACGAATCATTATTAACGGGAGAAATCTGAAGAAAGTTGTCTCTTTCACCTACCTATCTAGACAGCATCCTCTCAACTATAGGCAGCAAAGGCACAGACGAGGATGTCAAAGCTAGCATGGTAAACAGAGCAACACGGGCCTTTATTAATTTGAAATCGGTGTGAAGATCTACTACACTCAGAATAAAGAAGAAGATGCGGATTTTCAACACCAACGTCAAGTTGGTGATTCTATATGGTTCAGAAACTTGGCATGTTGTGAGAAGCATTCCCAACAAACTACAGACATCATATATCAACAGCTATCTACTCTCGAGACTTAAGATCACATGGCCAGAATAATAAGAATAAGCGACAAGGAACTCTGGCAACTAAGCAACCAAGAACCCATTGCGCAACAAACATGTAGAAGAAGGTGGAGATGGGTTGGGTGGACACTGAGAAAGTCATTTCGGAGACATCACACATCAGGTCGTCAAGCAGAACCCAAAGGGAGACGACAAGTTGGACGTCTGAGGCGAGGGTAACATGGAGGAGATTATGTAAGGAGGAAATGAAAGCCTGTGGGCAATCATTGAGCGAGGCTCAAAAGACTGTAGAGGACAGAGTGCTACTGAAGCCCTTTTTCTTTCAGATCAATCTTTTCTCTGTCTTACAATTATCCGGAACTACCAGTCGGTATTTATGCTTTTATGTGTATTCAAGAAGCATAGGATGTTTCTATATCAAGTACGTTAGTACCTAAAAGTTACACAAAAGTGTGGTTAGTAACTTGAAATGTAGTGAGTTTCTGCTACAACCCCATGAACTATCCAAGCTGTAAGATTAAGTTACTTTTGACTATATCCAGTTTTGCGTCTTTCTGCTTGTAAAGCACTTCTAATGCTCTTTATGATGTTGAATTTAAATGTGTACCCATTTTACCGTAGAATGTACTTCGTTATACTACTCATTTTATTTTTAAGTAGTTTGACAGATTTTACGCAATTATTACATAAGGCAGATTCAACTTTATGTTTCGTAAAATACCATTAGAAAATAACTACGAGATTCCAATCTAGAATATAAATTTATTCATTTTTGAAGAGGTGAAGCAGGAAAAAAAAAATAAACTGACACACATCCCAATGGACAAAACATTAGAAGGAATGGAAGACAAAAACACATTCAATGTATACACACAATACAGATAATGGAAAAAGGAAGCATACAATAAAGTATATACTGAATGATGAATGAACTGTTCGATTGAAATGCTTTATATTATCATCGACAGTGTATATTGTAGCTGAGCTGTTTGTATAGCTCAAAATCTAATTCAAGTAATGATGGATCACTTGAATAGTATCCATGAATGTAAAGTTCAGTTGTATATGTGTGTGTGTGTTTATGCGCTAACACTTTCCTAGAAAAACATTTCATGCGGTCTATCATACTTTCCAATAGAGAATAAAGATTTCAAGTAAGCAATTAATATTTTAGAATCTGTATGCAATTTAATTGCTTTCTTAACCTCATCATCTATATAAATTTGATCTGATTTCTTTTCATTACTTGGTGTATAGATAGGTGTATGATTTTTATCCCCTTGTTCAAGTATATCTTTAAAGTGTTTTTCCCTATCAAATTTATGTGATTTTATTGATGTAGATCTACGAAAGTAATCTTTTCCATGAATTCGTTTAGGAAGGGATAACTGTACGTACAATGAAATAAAACAAAACAATAATATATATATATTGATATTATATATTATAGAACAGAAAAACCTATTGCTATTGCTTGTATATGATTTCATACTCCTTGCATCTTCATCAACTTTACACTTGTTGTATTGAAGGATTTTATTGTGAAGACAAGGTGATCAGTGTCCGACAATAACAATGATTAAGATGTTACTATTGAAGGGTTATTCTACTCCCTAACAGAATCTGTAGGATGTAGATGAAGTAAACTGTACGATAGAAATCTACAGGGCACTATTCTAAATACATCATCATTCATCTCAACCGATCACATTGTTAATAGATGGAATCTGAACACTACCTAAAGCTGAGTAATACAACAACATGATTTTTTTACGGAGGACTGGATAGAGTCAATCGGATTAGGCAGAAACTACAGAGCCTGAAGTTCACGGTTTCAACCCCTGCCGGGGTCGTGGATGCTCACCGTTGAAGACGATGAAACAGCTGTCCGGTGCTCCCAGGTTTCCAATGTTCTTCCAACTGATGTCACTCCATAATGAATACCAACTAGTAAAAATCTTTAAATCTCCACAAATCCCCAAATTCAATTAACCTAGTACTCATTGGTGACTAGCTTCGAAAGGTAATTCCTGAAGTTCCAATGAAAAGTCGTGACCAATGGGGCAAACCTGGTGGCCATGAAGACAAATACTCAATGATGACATTGCGTGGTGGTCGCGCTATGTCGTGAACCGACAGAAGTGAGAAATATGGGCCAGTTGTTCAATGGTAACGTGCTGGCCACGGAGCCTGAAAGTTGTGAGTCCGAACTCCTGGACGTGGGCGTGAATCCGTACTGCTGAAGAGTTCCACACTGCGACGACACAGCTACCCAGTGCTCCCAGGTTTACAATGTTCCTCTATCTGATGTCAGTCCATGATGAATATCAACTGGAAAAAACTATTTCGCTCACAGTATCAATATCATTGATATAACGATCAACGACTGTGTGAATAGTTTGTGCCTAGGAAAGTTAGTCTGTCCGTAGATAATATCTCCTCTGTTAGTCGTTCTATATAATCGCTGAAAGGTCTCCTCTCAGCTATTTCATTCTCAATGCTGAACAATCTTGTGTTACAATTTAATAGTCAAAAAGTCGTTTCGCAACAGAAATACTGTGAATACACGAGTGTGATGAATAGTTAAGATTAATCAGAGTATGACTTGGGTTGTATAAAGATTACTACGTTTAGACAAAAAGTTTTGTGACATAACAATAGTGGTTGGAGACTGTAGATGATATGACTGAGAACTGATGTCATTGGCGCAGATGTATCCCCACACACATTATCCTCATCTGAATGGCTATACTTAAATCTCATCATCTCATTCCTCCTTCCTTTTTTTTTACTACTTCCTACTTCTTTTGGTCGGTTTATCCTTTCTTCTTACATGTTCGTTGGTTGGAGGCAATCAGTAAGAAGCCCTGGACCTAGGTTTCATGCGTTTTGGTACTCGTTAGCAAGGAGTATCTGAAACCTCGACGGAACTGATGTCCTGCCTGAGATTCTAATCTGCGTCATCCAGTGTTGTAGTCAGCGATCTTACCACTGAGCTATTCGGGCCACAACTGACCTCCTGTAGGACTGGCTTACATGTATTGATTGGTGACGGGAGTACAACCAATTTCATGTTGTCTAGTCCTCAGTGCAGACCAAATTCTATCGATCATATTTGCAATGCGGCAACCAAGCTAGGAAGCTCAGCATCGCAGTGTACATCTTCATCTTCTATTTTATTGCCTTGTTACTTCATGCGCTGATATGAGATGTGCAAGTATGATCATTACACAATAATGTATGCTTCAATGTAGATCTTATCTATCAATACTGAGATCATAAGGCTTTCAATAAGGAAGTTTTTCTCGAAACTGTCGTGATTGAAAGGAGTCTTGCAGAACTAAAGAGATGGAAAGACATTTGGTAGTTAAAGGGTATGGAATCTGTACTTAGTACCACTATTAATTTCTAGCTCAGGAAGATCATTTTGATGAGGTTTATCTTTCTCAGCTGGATTACTTAATGGTGGAGCTTTCATTGTCATTCTAAACACAACATCATCAGCACAAACTTCACAAAGAAGTGACCAATAAGGTTTACTGCACAATTTATTTAGTAGCTTGTCTTGATGGCTTTGTATGTGACTGGTTGTCTCTGCCAAGGTCTTGTCATCATCCCTATGTTTATTTTGATTGGTTATCCTGATAACCTAAAATTTGACCTTGCTGTTTACTATTGGTTGATAGGTTGGGTCAATGTCAATATGTCTCTTGACTGGTGACTAACCTGAATGCTAAGCTTCTAGAAATCCACTGGTATTCTTTGTATTTCGTCTATCTACTCAGGATTTTCACATTTCTCCAGTCAAAATCATGTCCACAGTCGTCCTCGTCAATTAATATGAGCCAAGATATGTCATGACGCTTCACTTCTAGTTGACGTTCATGTAGATGGATAGGAAGTGGGTGACCACTCCTTGTGACGTAGAAACAACTGAAGGTCAAATTTCAGGTGGTCAGGACAACATAAAGACAATGACAAAAGTTTCGCAGAAGCAACCAACCACACGCAAGGTCATCAGAAAACACTACCAAATGAACTGCAAAGAAAACCTTATTGCTCATTTCTTTGAGAAGTTTGCGCAGCTGATGTTGTCTAAAATGACAATGAAAGCTCCACGATTAAATTACTCATCTCAGAGAAGTTCTTCGGGAGTTATAAAAGTGTCTCTCAGCAGGTAATAGCACTGAAATCAAAGGTCTCTAGACTTTCAAACAATAGAGTGTGTCCTTTTTTTCAAGGATAATTAACAAACATTTTGAAATGGAAAAAATTTAAGAAATCTTCATCACACTACTGAAACTAAATGATAGTAGCATAACGGTTTCATAAAACGTTTTTTTCAAAAATACTTATTACGGTCAAGTGAGCGACCACCGATTAAAATTTTGGACGAGAGTTAGACTATATCAACCTCCTGAAGTATTCTTATTCCGACATTCTAAAATGTATTCTGATTATGTTGTATGGAGGTGTTCCTTTTACCAAATAAGCTTACTTTTCTGGCTTACAGACAATTTCTAACTTCATTGGTGACGTCGAAAATAAAGTTTGAACTATTCAAAATAGATCATCAAGGAACAAAGTGATTTCAGTTATGTGACTTCAATCAGTCGATAATTATGCAGCAGTAGTAGGGTGCAGCTTTCAGGAAGTTGTATAAAGTAAAACCAAATATTATATTTGATAATGTACCGGATAGGCATGTTGAGATAAAGTTTTGTGGGTAGGCGTTCTTCTTTAGGATGGACATCAAGTAATTTTCATCGTTTCTCTGTGAAGTCGTTGTACTAGTCTATGCAAGTCACCTAGGAAGATTCAGGTGATCTGAACTAATTCGACTCGATGAGCTGAATTTGTCCAGGTACACCAGTGATGCCCTTCCAACCTAAAGGGGAGAGACAGCCACTCGGTGTTTAGATTATTCTTATTTGGATGGCGAAATCTGGAGATCACCCTGACTGCCTTCTAATTACTCAACTCCTTCAGTAGTATATTATTCCAGTGACCTATCTATTTGATTCACTCATGACCTAATTAACCTAATGATACAATCTGTAACTTCATCGCTGACTATTACAAAGTTTCGAATTCCTACGAGAACATGACTTTAATTATGAAGATGAAGTCACCCGACTGGTGAGTTGTCAATAGTCAATTAAGGTTCACAACTGGATCAGATTACTTGTATTGGGTACCCTCTTCGGGGATCTACGCCTAACCTATCTGTACACTCCTCACATGCTGATTTGTCTAAACACCAGCGATGCTTTGAAGTCACAACTATGGTGAGATAGTCACTAGAAGATTTCTCAGATCCTTTATCTTGAATGATTAGGCTGCGAGGTATTCCTGAGAATCATAACAACCAATCAGAGCTTCAATGGCTCCAATGGCGTTGATAGGTGTTGTTCATCATGGTCTATCAGTCATTTACAAGTTCAGTACTCTCAGTCAACATTATTAGGTAGCGAATGACTGAGGTTACGTACGTTACGTGAATGACTAACTAACTAACCTTTTAGAGTCACATCGAAACTGCCAACTACCTTAATGCAGAGATCATTAACGGCGGTAGGCATAATGATACCTCTGAAATCAATAACTTATCGGTGCATTACTCTTCAGTGAAGAATACTTATTAGGCTGATTGGATAAAACAAATATGCCTGTAAACCGATATTCAGTAAATAATTTTTAATCGTCCAATGTCTAATTTTTATTGACTAAACTGAACCTTCCACATTGTTACGATCGACTTGATTATGGTTAGTATTGGGATTCAAGATGTTGGTTTCATCTTGTTAGGGGACTCATTCGTCGTACCACACACACACACAGACTGATTCTGTCTATTTATTTCTTTGTTATCTAAAGCTGAACGCGACATGTTTCCACATAAAAATGGATGTATCTGCTCTAGTAAACGGATACAAATTGCAAAATAAACGAAACATATTTCTATCGACAAAGGAATAGTTAAACTGTACTCGTTTTTTATGCGGATACAGTTCGCATTTTGTGAAGAATAGAAGATATTAAGATATTAAGAAAAGTTACAATGCTATCTGGAGAGGTTTGTGGAGATTTATTGATCGATTTTTGCCGAAAATTTATCATAGACTAGTAGGGAACTGTTCAGCAGTGCACACCCATGACCCTACCAAGGGTCGATCCCAGGATAGAAGTGAGAGATGTGAACCATTGGATTCTAACCCAGTGTTTCAATAGCAACGTCATGGCCATGGGTTCGATATCCGGCGGGGTCATGGGTGCGCACTGCTGAGGAGTCCCATATTGAGACGAAAGAGCTGTCCAGTGCTACCAGGTTTCCAATGTTCCTCCAACTGATGTCAGTTCATGGTGAATTCCAACCTAAGAAAGTTGCAACAACACAGGGATGAACTCAATATCAGTTATGGAAAAGAAGAGAGAACTGTATAAAATTCTTCCTAGCTACCAAGCAGAATCATAAAGTCCACTAACTGAGTCAATAATACCGCATCACCAGTGATCTGGATGGTATTTCGATGGATGAATTTGATAATCGTTAGTTGAAGGACCATTGAAAACGATCTGAGAGCACTGGACAGCTGTTTCGTCATATTACGAGACTCTTCAGCAGTATGCATTCACGATACTGCCTTTCAGAGGTCAAACTAAGGGTATTCAAGTTTCCCAGCGAACTCGTTGATCATTCAGTCACTTTGTTGGAATTCAGTAGTTTACAGTTCCCTGCTTCTGTGAATTTACGATATAGCCACTCACAGTCTATCCACCAAGGACTTCAGTGGGCATTCACTCCACTTCCAACTGGTTGACTCCACAGGTCACAGCTTTCCATTGAAACTTCGGCAAACTACATGAATATTAGTTTCTTGGGTTAAATTCATAACTGATGAAGCTTAAAACCAGTCACCATTGTACAAATGATTCTTTATCGACAGTAGGTACCTTCGATTTAGTTTTCAGATGTTTGTAAAAACTGTTACCTTTTGTGTTCTATCATGAACAGGATTTATACCATCAATGAAGTGATTTTATTTAGAAAACAAAGTTTCTCTTAAGCGTCATGATTCGACAACCTTTACTGTAAGTTGGAAAGTAAAACATATTTTAAGGCATATTGTAATCAATCTGGTGTTTATATGCTTCACAGAGTTGGAAATAGTGTGCAGAGATAGTTGAATCACTCACTTATGTAATCACAAAAATCATATTCAGTTGGTGAGAAGTTTTATGTTATTTCACTTTTCTTCAATGTGTGGTGTAGCATTTAGTTCCTTGGTCAATTGTCCGTCTTATAATTGTTATATATTATTTGTCCCTCGGGTTCCTAGTGGAACATAGGGCTTCAGTAAGACTTCGCAATCTCATTCTCTTCTCTCCAGTCTTTTCAATCTGGCTCCACAACTACCCACAAGCTCTCATTTCTTCCTCTCACACCATCTCCTCCATGTCACACTCGCCTGTGACGCCCAGCTCATCGTTTCCTATTTTGGTTCCACTCGATAGCCTGACCTGGTACGTGATGTCCCCAGTCCGTCTTCTCAGTGTATGTCCAATCCAGTCCATCTCCACTTCCTTCTGCATATTTGTTGGGCAACAGATTCTTGGTTGCTTCATTGGTTCGTTGCCAGACCAGAGTTCCTCATCACTTATTCTTTCCGGCCATCAATGCGATCTCCATCTTCAATATCGAGCGAGCGTAGGCGACAGCTGTTGATGAATATCTGTAGTTTGTTGGAAATGCTTTCCGTAACGCGACAAGTTTCTGAACCATCACATAGGAAACGGACTGGGGACATCACGCACCAGGCCAGGCTATCGAGTGGAACCAAAATAGGAAACGATGAGCTGGGCATCACAGGCGAGTGTGACATGGAGGAGATGGTGTGAGAGGAAGAAATGAGAGCTTGTGGGTAGTTGTGGAGCCAGATTGAAAAGACTGAAGAGAAGAGAATGAGATTGCGACGTCTTACTGAAGCTTTTATGTTCCACCAGGAACCTAAGGGACACAAAACAATAGTAATATTTGATTGATGATAGTGTATATTATTATGACTAAAAAAATTAACGCCTTCTGACAATAAAATGTTTTTCAGTTCAGGTAATATTATGAGTTAGGAAGGCTGGTAGACTTGTATGTGCATCACTGAACGTATAATCAAAATTCATGTATGACTACTTATCCTCGAGTTCTCTAATGTTCCAACTTTTCTGAGAGAACTATTACTTTTGTGTACCGACAAAGTATATTTCAAATTTGAAGGTGAATACTTTCAACAAGTTGACGTTGTACTCTACCACCTATGGGTAGTGTCCCTTAGGACCATTATTAGCTGATATGCATATGTTATATACAGAGAATCTAGCTGGTGATCTCATCGATAAAGTTCTTCCCTTACAAGAGATATGTCGATATGAGAAGCATGAAGATATGGTTTGTCTACTAAAAAGACTTAACACCGTACAAGCTCATTTCAGCCTGATTTATACGAAAGAGAATAATAATCACCTGCCCTTCTTAGACATATTATTAGTACTATTAGAACACAAATATGGTACGGCAACGGGCGCCAAGAAGTGCACCACACACAACACTATAACAAAATTGTTAAGACATAAAGCGAAGACAAGTAGATACAAATAAAACACATAAGAATAGAATGATTAGAAGAGCAATCAAGTAAGGTACATTCAAAACGAAACACTCATCACTTTTCACCACCAGAAGATAGAAGAAAGCTATAGCATGACCGTCACTGAGTTGCGTGACCTCTCGAAACCCACTCACAGAGTCATACCATATAATAACATTGACCACCCCTTGTCCGTCCTACCACCCAATCCTAGGGTTAACGAACAATGAACGCTGTGGAAGCCGTTGAGATGACATTCGTAACACATATCGAAGCCACCAAAGCCAGTGTTTCCAGACGACTTCATTTATTGATTGACGATCTCCACCATGGCCAAACACAACGCTGCAATACCTCAAGTGGATAGTCTTGGTTGTATTGTGTTCTCTGAGCTGGGTTGTTTAATCGTGAATCTTCCATCGTCTTCCTAGACGACATCATCAGTACTAACTTCAGTATGAAGTGAGCTATCAATATCTCTCCATGAGTTAGGATGATATAGAAAACACCCACAGTTTCACCAACAACGTTTTCAATGACATCAAATTCACAATGAAGAAAGAGTCAAACAACCAACTACCATTCCTAGATGTTTTAGTCAGTAGGATAAATGTCGGAAAGCTGGAAACCCAAGTGTACAAAAAGCCAATACACACACTGACTCATCAAATCCTCAACTACAATAGCAACAACCCAACAACACACAAAATCAGTTGCACGCAGCGAGAACACACTGCAGCACAACAACTTCACACCGAAACGAAGAAAATTATCTTGATGTCCATCCTAAAGAAGAACGCCTACCCACAAAACTTTATCTCAACATGCCTATCCCATGCATCATCATCAACTACAAAGTCATCAACAGAAATCAGTTAACGCATCATCCTACCATACATACAGAATATATCAGAAATCATGACAGGATTACTGAGACCACTAAGTGCAATTGGTGGGGCCACTCATAAACCACAAAGTCCCCTCAAAACACTATGCACACCAAATGATGCCACATCCAGAGAAGACAAACCGAATATCATTTACAAAATCAACTGCAATAACTCTAGTCAACACTACACATTGGACAAAGTGGCCACCATCTTCGCCTTCCTCTACACGAACACCAATTGGCTATTAAACGCCACGACATTTCATCACTCATCACTCAATGCACCTGGATAACAACTATGGACATGAATTGAATTTTGACAATGTAGAAATTTTGGACAGAGGAAACATAAAGAATATCATCAGAGAATTCCTAGAAGCTTGGCATTCACGTCAGTCAGTCAGTCAGCAATCAATAGATGTATAGACATAGACCCGATCTATCAACCAATGAGGAAAATGACAAAGCACAGAAAGGTGACAGATGAAGCAGAGGAACAGCCAACAGCAAAAGTCTATACAATCAATGACACAACAATCGAAGGAAACAACCAATCACAGACCACATCGTCAGAGCAAGCAATTAAATCACTCACTCAAGGAGAGATTGACAGCTCACTTCATACTGAAGTTAGTACTGATGATGTCACTGTCTAGCAAGATGATGAAAGCCTCACGATTAAACAATCCAGCTCAGAGAACACAATACAACCAAGAAGAGCAGAAGTGTTCACACAGAAGCGACCTCTTACTCCTAGACTAACGTTGTGACGGCACCAAATGTGGTACAAATTGACGTATGTTATTCTGGCGTTTCATATGCGGTTGGAAATCTCACCCTAACTACCCGGATACACTTTTCGAATACTTCCAACGGCTTACCACCAAGGGTGCGCTCAGGTATAGGCTACTGACAATCTTACAAGAGTACTTAGCACTTTAATGGTGCAAAGCATATGCCGTACTCACGTATACTAATTCTGAGTCAACGAGAAGATGGTTCAACAAAACGACCAGTCGACAGAATGATTACATGGACAGGACATAAACTGAATTTTCACAGATTTTTCCCGACCCAATACAAACGAGACCTAATAAAATGCCTGTTTAATAGGATCTATTGTATGTGTACACAGGATACAATGGATGGAGATATCAAATTACTGACCAAAACACTGAAAGAAAAAGGATATCCATTGAAGTTTAGAAAAAAGTTGTGAAGTCATGGAACACCAAAGGCAAGTCTATACACGGTTGCTAAGATAAGCGTCTATATCATTCTACTATCACATTAAGGGGAGTTGAATAGTATCATTTTGAGATGTTGGCCAACACCAACTATTAAGAAAAACATATTATCCAGGCAATCTTATCATTCGAGAAAAAACAAAATACACACCTCATAATAAGTCTAAACACTGGCACCAATGATTACGTCATATCCTATTGTGAAACGATGAGGGTGATGGTGGTTTCGTGTTATTTTCTTTTCTTGGAATGTTTCATCATTATTGACTTATTGACATTTTCAACAATATCAGATTCACTTTACTCAAATCAACCTTTGTTTTGGTTGCAATCATATAATCTGGATGAATATGATGTAATGGACAATTATTGTAATAATATGGCCCAGTAACAAGCAGTAGACCAGTAGATTTTTGTCGTCCTAAACACACCACATAGTTGTAGTTGAGGGTAGGAGAACATGTATACGTAATTGGCTTCAAAAACAAGTGGGGTGTGAACATTCGACAGGCGCAGAAGGGAGGTGACCCTCTTCATCTATAGCTAAACATATTATGGAAACAGGTAACACAATGAATGTTTCAAACAGACTTCAAAGTTCTATAGATTTGAGGAAGCGATAACCATACACAAATTGAAACCGCCTTTATGTGTACAAAAACGACGGTCGTATATATAAATCAACTTGACAAGCGAATGTATGATGGGTCTCATAGCCATCGTGACTAGGAGGCAAGTTTACCCAGCTGATGAGTCTCAAGAAGGATGAAACATGTGATCAGATTGTTCAACACTGTTCAATCATCACTCCGTGTCAATACAAGTCTGCCAAACCACGGCCGCTATCTCAGATAGTAGTCGAAAGGATAAGCAATATGATACTCCCCCTCTCATTCTAACTCAGATTTCGATTGGAAGTCCTGACTAGGCAGCCAGTGTGAATATGATCAAGCGGTACTAAAGCGTCATGAACTCAAATGGCTTTCAAGAAAACCCCTTAATGATTGAAGTGAAATAAAAATGTGGTCAGCAGCAATCAGGCCAGATTCCCGATATGTCACTGGTTCGAATCCCTTCGCGTTCCCAATTTTTATTTCACCTTTAATCTTCACCCAGTATCAATACAAGTTTACAAATCACAGCTACTATCTCAGTCAAAGTGACAACATATATAGCATAAATACATCAGATTGTTCAGATAAACTTCCTCTTCGATTAACAGACACTATGAGAAATAATATTATGGTTTTAGAATATCAAGTGAATATCAGACTCACTTCACTCAAATCAATTTTTGTTTTGGTTGCAATCACATAATCTGGATGAACACGACGTAACGGACAACCATTGTAACAATATGGCCCAGTAACAAGTAATAAACCAGATGATTTTTGTCTACCTAAGCATACCACACGTTTACCACGATGTCGTCCAGCTAATAGAATAACAATAACCCCACTATCACTTAAACTTGATCGTATACGCCATCGTTTCAGCATTCGATTATATCTTCGTTTAACAGTTCGCTTTCTCTGTTCTGTTGGTTGTGATGATGATGATTCATTTGTTTTTCATCTGAATTCACTTTTCGTCTTTTAGCAGCTATACGAACAGAACGATTGTACTTTGGATCTACCTGGAAGAGAAGACGAAGATAGTATTCATAGACAATGTCCCTCAGACACTTCAGTATTGTAAATAATTTCATTTTAAATGGTGAGTTTACAACTGAATAGACCACAAAGAAGCATTTCTTTACATTTTTATATTACATTTTTATATTTTTATACTACCACTGGCGGTTTCTTTTGTCCCATGGACCTCAACCGGTTAGTTTGCATTTTCCCCACATGACTCAGACCAACAGTCAATGACTTCATGCAGTGTCTGCAGGATAAACATACTTCAACTAAGATTGCATGATGAGACGGATAGTGCTTAGACATGTTCCATCCCAACCATCTCAGTCAATGAAGGTTCACAACCGTATCAACTGACTTTTCCTCCTCTTCCTATAACTCTACATCTGACTTCTACGTTACTCATGTAGTGACACCATAACACACGATCTATGCTACGAAGCTAACGGTTGTCAAACACCTGAAGCCTTCTCATGTCTTCTACCTTTAATGGACATGTTTCACAGTCACACAGAAGAAAAGACAGTACAGTACACTCAGTCCTTAATAACCAATCGGATATCACGAAGATGCAAAAGGCAATCAATCCTTTTGTATCAGAGCAGAGATATCATCCACTAATGTCAATGGTGGACAAATCTGATCCGAATTCCCAGGTAAGTGAAGCGTTCAACGCACTCAACCACTATTTCACTCTCTATTGTTAGCCGGAGTACCATTGAAGACCAGTTGTGAAACAACAATTTGCATTCGGGTGATGAGGAAGACATCCCAAACATTCTCTAACTGTCACTCAAGGTGTCCAGAAGGCTCTGAATTTTATCAGTGTCTTCACCTAACAGAAATATGTGATCTGCGTATTTTAGATCTACCAAGGATTCTCGAGAGATTAGATCAATCTCCGTCACGTTAGATGATGTGAGAGGGAGATCTCCATAAGAACATCTATGACAAAGTTGAACAGGAATGGAGAAAGTGGGCATCCCCGATGGACACCACTCGAAGTACACAGCTCAGCTGACAACTCAGCATAGACTCTAACACCAGCACGGTGTTCGAGTAGAGAGCCTTCAACAGAATGATGTACTTATTTGGTACCCCCATCTAGTGACAGACACTCCAATAAGACCTGTAGATCAACAGGTTTGAACACTGCCTCCACTTCAGGAAAAAAGCTGGTGTTAGATATCGGTAAGTGTGCCTGTCTTTCAGAACCTGGTGGAGTGTGAATTTCTGGTCGATACACCTATGGTCAAATTTAAAGCCTGCCTGGTTTTCTCAGGCTTGGTGTTTCCAAGCTCAATTCAGACGCCTAACGACTATAAACTTAAAATCTTAGACATTATATTCTTCAGGCTGATTTCTGTGTGATTATCATAGAAGGACTTCTTCTCGCCTTCCTTGAAGACTGGGATAATCGGTGATTGAGACTAGTCAGAGAGAATCAAATCTGATTCCCACATATCAGTTAAAACCTCAGTTAACTCGACTTAAATTCCTTAACCAACATCCCTAAATAACTCGAATTAGTTCATCTAGCGCTCTTGCTCTTCTTTATTTCGTGTTACCTACATACAGTTTTCTCGACTTCTGTCAGTCTTGGAGGTTCTATCTCGATGTTCCATTCAAGCTCCGATTGGATGGTGAGCAGCGAAATAGTAGCTGGAGGTAAGTTGAACTGTTCATCGAAATGCTTCGCCCATCGTTTCAGTTATCTCCCCTGCGAGTGAATCGTAGACCCATTCCTCTCCTCTATCAACTCACTCACCATTAGCCTTTCGCTCCAGGTCCCTTACTAAATATAAATAACTGTCTACTATTACTTATCGCCGATACCTTTTCCATCTCTCTAGCCTTCGGTGCCCACCACTGTTGGCGATCGTTGCATAAACGTTTTGTCAGTTTATGTTTGAGTTGTGTTTGTTCCTCACTGTACTCTCAGCTTGCAGGAACTCTTTCACGTACATTCATTAATTCACAAGAACCTGCTGATATCAACGGGCTATTTCTAACCAATCTCCGAGAGTCAACTACAGTTTTCAACGCTATCCTTAAAGAAAACTGCAGATGGCACCCAGCTTCTTCTGGATGAGTGATATTTTTCCGTCCCGACAACTGTCTACCCAGCTTATCACTAGAAGCGGTCTTAGTTCTCTTGTTGATGAGCTGCACTCGCAACGGTGTTGTTGCTAAAGTCTCCCTACATCCATTGAGGCAGAGACATATGCGCGCTTGAACCAACGAGTGGTAGATGTCCAAACATGTGATCGAGAAGCAGCGGCAATCCTCCATCCAACCCCCTCTCAAGTGATAACTGATAGAAATACAGCCTGTGTCCACCGCCGACTTGAGGTCAGTGGACACCGCGTTAGATATTGTCTCCATGTCTGAAGTAAACAGTTATCTGAATATATATGTACTAGGTGGTTGCCGTTATCTGTTCGCTCGACTGGGATTCTAAAATCACCACCTAGATGCTTTCGTGTCTGAACTAGCCTGCCCACTTATGCATTGAAATCCCCTCCTGAGCGTTTGGCTTTCGGTAGAACTCATCCTTCACTTCATCCAAACTGCAGTCATTGGATGCGTAACCAAAGATAATAAAGGGAAATAGAGAAATGAACAGGAAATATCCTTGTTTATGTCAGAAATCGTAAGGCTCATCATTTCGTTTCTCCAGTAACTAACTTTCGCTTCTCTGAAGACCGGATCTTTATGACTGGATTTATTAACATGTTTCCAAAGAGCAGCCAGTGTAGCAATAGATTATTGTCAGAACTTCACCTAATCGCCCAGAAACATCCTTCGTTCTACAGCTAATTCAATATCTCAAGATAGGAACTACCTCAACAGCTCCGCACCTACATGACAACTGCAGTAGACGCAGCATACAACGATTACATCGAATGAGTAATTGGCAGAAACCTTTACTAAAGCTGATAAAATGAAGTACCAGTTTTGCGATTACGCCCAATAGCACTAATACGAATATTTGTAGCTCAGGGTGTGGATTTCCAGGGTAAGTTGCTCTTTGAGCTAGAGAAGCTTTGCGGAGACTTATTTATCGGTTTAAATTACTTCCTAGTGCTCATTAGTGATTCGCTTCGAGATGAGACTTCCCAAAGTTCTAACGAGTAAATGTAACCGGTGAGGTCAACCAAATTGGATGGAGGTCACCCTATACTGCGAACTGGCAGAAGTATGAAATGTAGACCACTGGTAAGGTACTAACCGTGGAACCTGAAGGTCCTGAGTTCCGATCCCTGGTGGCTGGGGTAATGGGGTACGCACTGCAGAGGAGTCCCCATAATGGCCGGACGAAACAGATCTACACAGTGCTTTTAGGTTTCCAATAGTTCTCCAACTGATGTCAGTTCATGATGAGCACCAACCTGAAATCAATCAATAACTCTCCTTAAACCTACAAATTTATTATTACTCAGTGATCGATTCGCGTATAATATAACCACTACTTGGTGGGGCGGCTTTAAAGGCCACCCTAACAACTGACAAAATAGCCTATCAGGTTTCAGTATTTTGTTTGGGAAGACCATTGTTCATAGAATAGAGAGACGTAACTGGTTGTTTCATCAGTTGCTAGGGTGGGCTTTAAGGTCACTCAATTGATGACCGAATACTTATGTTCACATTTAACTGCTTTCACTTTTGAGATAAGACAAAAAAAGAGAACAAAGTTGCATTCTGAAAGGAATAATTAACTAGTGCTTTAAAAATATGTGTTGACATCAATTTGAATAACTTAATAGGTGCAAAACCTCATTCAACAGCTATATGAAGACGCCGCATGCCAAGTGATCCACAATGGAAAGCTCAATGAAGCATTTGAAGTGAAGACAGGAGTAAGAAAAAGCCGCCACCTACCATCACCAATGATCTTCCTGATTGTGGTGGACTGAATCATGCAGGAGACAGCTGTGAGGAGCGAGAAGATGGGCATTCGCTTGCTGTTTGACTGATGAAAAGACCCTAGAACATTTGGATTTCGCCAATGATGATTTATGTCTAATGTCGCACAAACTCGAAGATCTACAGGTGAAAACTAACAAGTTGACAGAAGAGGCAGGGCAGCAAATACGGGACTTCCTTCAGATGAACGTAGAGAAGACAGAGAGGATGAAGATACCCAACCAACAACAGCATCAACAAGAAGAGACACCAATCACCATTAACGGGAGTAACCTAAAGGAAGTTGTCGCTTTCATCTAACTAGGCAAGGCAGCATCGTTTCAAATACAGGCGGCACAGACACAGATGAGGATGTCAAAACCAGGATCGGAAAAGCAAGACAGGCTTTCATTAACCTGAAATCAGTTTGGAGATCTACTGCACTCAGCTCAAAGCGTGAACAAGATCCAGATTTTAAAAACTAATTCAGTCATGTCAGTGCTTCTGTATGGTTCAGAAGCTTGGCGAGTCACGAAAAGCATTTCCAACAAACTGCAGACATTCATTCGTCAACAGCTGCCACCTACACTCACTCGATACTGAAGATCAGATGGCCAGAATGATAAGAATAAGCAACAAGGAACTCTGGCAATGAACCAACTAAGAACCTATTACCCAACAAATATGCAAAAGAAAGTGGAAGTGGACTGGACTGGGCATACACTGAGAAGGTTGATTGGGGACATCACGAGCCAGGCCAGGTCATCGAGTGGAATCCAAAGGGGAAGTGACGAGTTGGGCATTCGAGGCGAGGGTGACATGGAGGAGTTCATGTGAGGAAGAAACGAAAGCCTGTGGGCAGCCGTGGAGCGAGGTTGACAAGACTGCAGAGAACACAGTGCACTGGAGATGTGCTACTGAAGCCCAATGTTCCAATAGGAAGCTAAGGAGAAAATAATAATAGGTGCAAAGTTGAGTGCAGATAAGATTTAACACTTTTCTCTGTGTAATCAATAAGTTTAGAGAGAAGATGTAAGTCAGTTGATGAGGTTGTGAACCTTCATTAACTGAGATGGTTGGAACATGTACTACGTATGCCCAGTCACCGATTGCCTCATCACACAATGTTGACCGAAGTAGGCCAAGTTGGAAAAAGGTTCAAGGTGGTCAAACTAAAACATGGCACCAATGTATGAAGTCTTTGACTGTTCGTTTGAGCCATGTATGGCGATGCAGACTAGGTGGTTGGGGTTGGTGGGACAAGAAGAACCAGTGGTTGGAGACTGACTCTAAATGATATGGCTCAAGACCGATGTCACTCGTGCAGATGTATACATACATTATCCTAATCTTAACTACGCTATACCGAATCTCACCATTTCTTCATTCTTCCTTTCTCTCTCTCTCTCTCTCCTTTCGTACTTTATATGTCCTTTGACTGAATTTTTTTTATCTTCATCTTCCACTTCACTGCCATTTTACTTGATGTAGTGGATATGAGGTGTGATGGCAAGTGGGACTGTTACGCGGTAATGTCTGGTCTTATGTTGATTTGGATGAATGGATGAAACTAATAACTTATGTGGATCTAATACACCGAATAAAGCTGTTTCTAGATGGGTTGAAATGGTTTAATAATCCTAGTAGGATTTATTGTACTATTAAAATTCATAAACTAGGTTATCCTATAAGATCTATAGTAGACTTTAGAAACACTCCTACGTGTATGACATATCTAAATATTTAGCGATGGTACTAGGTCCAATTAGAAATCGATCTAAATCAACATTTACTTATTCTTATGATTTGAAGCACAGAATAGATTGACAATGAAAAAAATGATTATTTTTCATGTAGTTAATTTGTATATCAAAATACCGATTGATATAACCCTGGAAGCAGTTAGAAATGAACTGAATAATGACCATGAGCTAGCTTACACTATAAACTAATGTGCCAGTAGATGATATCATACTAAGAGTGTAGCTATGCCTAACTTTCACAATATTTAAGTTTCAGAATAAACTGTATAAAACAAATAGAAAGAGTTGTCTGCTATCGGATTACCAATATTTCCTATTGTGAGGGGTTGTGGAGATTTGGAAATGTTTCAAGTTGTTATTCATCGAAGACTGACATCAGTTGGAGGAACAAAGGAAACCTGGGAGCACTGGACAGCTGTTTCGTCCTAGTATGGGACTCCTCAGCAGTGCGCATCCACGAACCCACCAGCAGGGATCGAACCCGCAACCATACTAGGACGAAACAGCTGTCCAGTGCTCCCAGGTTTCCTTTGTTCCTCCAACTGATGTCAGTCTTCGATGAATAACAACTTGAAACATTTCCTATTGTGACTGACATATTTATGAATAGTTGAACGTTTACAGTGTTGAAATCGGAGCACATACATAGTTCCTCTAGATAAGTAAATGCAGTAGTTAACACAATCTAATTCACGTATAAATTAGAAAATAATGAAAGAAAATTAGTGATGTTGAATTATAGAAGAAAATAGAAACAAGACAAGAGTTTAGATACACTAGTGTCAACAGAAAACTTTCACATTCAAATCGTTACTTAGACAAGAAACTAGATACATCAAAGATACTTTACTCGGTTCACTAGCACGCCTCTATTGCACTGGCATCACGACTGCCAACAACCTTTCATTTCTTCTTCACACACACCATCTCCTCCATGTCACCGTCGCCTCCGATGTCCATCTTGTCGTTTCCCCTTTGAATTCCAATTGATGACCTAGCCTGGTGCATGGTGTCCTCAGTCGGCCTTCTCAGTGTATGCCCAATCCATCTTCACTTTCTTCTGCATATTTGTTCAGTAAAAGGTTCTTTGGTTGGTTCGTTCTCAGCCGGTGTTAATAGTAGTAATAATAATGTTAATAATAGTAGTGGTAATACTGTGAAGAGAGAATTGAAAACCTCTACATTATTACTATACAAAGAAGGTGCCTCAGAAATACTCAGTAGGATTCTCAATAAGGCTGAATGGTATCACAGTAGCGCTTAAACCTACAAACTCACTTAGACTTTTTAAGTTAAAAGATCCAATTGATCCAATCATACCAGAATAATTTAGTTTATCAAATCGAGGTGAGATGCATAGATCAAAGTAGTTGACCAGGGTCAATTAGATTATCCCAACACAGAACCTCAGCTAAATCAAGATTAGTAGATCCTAATAAGATAAGAAATTTAGAAAAAAAAATCTCGTTTATAGCACTGCACCTAATTACATACAATCTCATACAGTAGGGTGAGATACAGTGATAGCGTTGGGTGGATGGAGAAATTAATAACTGAATCTTTGTTCATCGAATCAACACCAAATCCATGCAAGAGAAATAACTCAGCACCTGTTTCAAGATATGCAGAAAATCCTACTACCCATAATATCACAATAAGGAAGCGAGAAAATTAGGATTATATAAAGGGGATATCTTCAAAGTTGTATAGTTATCTTGATATGACTGTGGACAATAAATTATGTCCGAAACGTAGTCGTCTGGTAGACAATACTGTTACACTCTGTAATAAATCTAGCAAACCAATAAAACTGTCATAACTTAGGTACCTCGAAGTAATCGATAGAAAGCTTTGCTTCATATGGATTTTATACTTATTCACAATGGTTTACTAGGTGTATCTGTAACCTCGAAAATGTATTAAATGTACACCAAAGACTTAGATCTGTGCTGTATTCATATATTCTTAGTTACATACATCCAAGTGGACACTTGAACAATGAATTTCAGTCCCCATCCTAGATGGCCGACCAGTTCCTCGGTAAGATAACACTAAGTGTATTGGAAAGTGGCGTAACCTATTGACTTTTGCCTCTTCAACCAATCCAATATTTACATCTAGATGCTGGGTGATGATTGAAGAAGGTAAAATGAAAATTTTGAACCGCCGCCGAATTTGAACCAGCGACCATCAGGTGACAGTAACGCATCACGAATTCACATGATAATTGAAGTGAAAGGGAAATCTAATCAGCAGTAGTCGAACCTCATAGCTCAGTTGGTAGAGTATCAGGTCGGAAACCCGATATGTCGCTGGTTCGAATACGGCTGCAATCCAAATTTCCATTTCATCTTCAGTCATCATCACCCAAGTATCATCACTACAAGTCTGCCAAATCACGGTTGTCTCAGATAGTCAAAATATGATGTTTCTCAAAACTTCTAAGCAACAACAATTGCATGTGAAAAGCTTCTGTGATAAGGATCTGAGCCAGCTTATTGCACACTAAATCACCTACAATGCTTTACAATCACAAAGCAATGCCAGTGCAAAATTATAAACTCTGTGTGTATTCCTTATCGCATGTATAGCTATGTGTTGTATCATATCGCTTTATTATCGATGAGTAAAACTATAAGCATAAATTCATTTAAAAAAAGACCAACTTGATCTTTTATTCGTGAAGTAAACAACCATATCACATTCTGACTCATATTTACTACTGAAATTACTTAATAATAAGTAGGTTAGCTTATTTCTTTTCATCATAGATTCATTTTAAAGTTGAAATAATTTTAAAGAATGCAGATCTACATGATTACAGAAATGTTTATCAAAGCCATCAGCCAACTGTATTTTTTGAAGAAAAAAATGGTAAACTACAGCTGTCAACAATATACCTGTTCAACTTACAAAGGACTCGAAGATTAATTCAATAATTGTTGCATAGAAACATTTAAAGGAAATGTATCAGAAGTCTTATCCTTGAGCATTTAATCGATTCCAACCATTCAAAAGAATCCAAACAAGGATTTCAAGGTTGTCTATCGAATTCACTCTAACACCTCACGTTTCCTCTGTGTTCAGCTTCTAAAAATAGTAGAGGCCTTGGCTATCCATGAAATGAAGCTAGCCTGACCTTTGTATTCAAAAGAAGTATGTACAGTGTTTATCTCTACCTTGGCCTTAATTTATTTTAGTCTTAGTGTGTTTCGTCCTCTTTTTTCCTTTTTCACTCCAATCCCCTTTTTTGTCAGATCAATCTTTAAAATTGTTATTCATCGTAGACTGACATTAGTTGTTGGAGAAGCAAAGGAAAACTGGAAGCACTAGACCGCAGCTGTTTCGTCCAACTAGTATGGGGCTCCTCAGCAGTGTGCATCCACGACCCCATCCCACTAGGGATCGAACCCGCCACCTTCAGGTTCCTTGGCCAGCACGTTACCATTGAGCTAGCCACTGGGTCAGAATCCAATCATCCATATTTTGCAACTTCTGTTAGCTTACGATATAGCGCAATCTTTGTACTTTTATATCGTCATAATCACTCTGTTTTTAGTTAAATCAACCTCACGGATTACAGTCTTTAAATATCATATATACGAATGTACAGGATGAGAATAAATTCGTTGAAGAGAATCCTCGTCTTCGCTGAATATCTTGTTTTGATGTCATAATGGGAATAATGAACGTGTTTCTAACAACTGATAACTATGTTTGATGGTGTTTTCTCTATGCTACATAGTGTCTTGTTGTTTGTATCATAAAAACTAATGGGTAACTAAAAAAAGACTGATTACTCATTGGATAGCAACCAATTTCATATTGTCTAGTCTTAGGTGATACGGATTCGAATCTAAGGTTGCAGATACGCCTTACTGACAAGTGTCAACAACCATGAAACGCAAGTCGATGAGATCGTGCAGTCTATTGCTTACAACCAACTAACACATATGTATCAAGTCACTGACTTTTAGTCGAAGGTATGTGTAGAGATGTAGACAATCTGGTTAGAATCCCCAAGACAATTGGAGTCAACGATTGAGGACTCTGGATGACAATAGTGCAGTTTTATTCACTTGAATAGTTGCACTAATTTTTATCTTCAAGTTGTTTATTATCTCATACAATCTTATCGATTTTGATATTGCTCTTCTTCGATCGATTTGTTCTCTGTACACTACTATGAAGGGTGTAAAGTGAACCGATGCAGTTGCGTATAAGGTTTTACGTTGATTTTGTCTATATGCATCAATGTCAATACATGGTTAATTAGCTTCCAGTAAAAAAGAGTAACCATCTTTTGAATGCTTAAATGATAAACTCCCTATTATCATCGACTGACATCAGCTGGGGAACCATTGAAAATACGAGATCACTGGACAGCTGAAGGTCCTGAGTTCCATCCCTAGCAGGGTTGTGGGTGAGTACTGCTCAGGAGTCCCATACTAGTTGGACGAAACAGCTGTCCAGTGCTCCCACATTTTCAATCCTTCCTCAAATGATGTCAGTCCACGATGAATACTACTTTGAAATTAAAAAATCCCCATTCATCTCAAAAATACATCACTGTATAGTGCTCACATGCATATCACGAAACTCTAATGAGAAGCCGTCACCTGTGGCGTCAACCAAACCAGTCCGAAGTGAAGTGTATGCTAACTGAAGACCTTGGGTGATAGTCACACTATGTCTTGAGTTGACAGAAGTTGGAAATCGTCAACCACCGGAAAACAACCCAGTGACTGAATGGTTAACGCGTTCACCGTAAAACCTGAAGGTTTTGAGATCGGTCCCTATCCGAGTTGTGTGTGCGTACTGCTGAGGAGTCCCATACTAGTTGAACGAAACAGGTGTCCAGTGCTCCCAAATTCTCAATGGTTCCCCAACTGATGTCACTCCATGATGAATACTACTTCTAATCCCTATTCATTTTAAAAACAAACTATTATATCCAATGGAACCAGAGGATTCAACTTACTTGTGTCATAAAAGATTTCGGGAAACGACGTTTTCTAAGATTCTCTTGAGATTCTTTCATATCAGTATTAATTATCTTTGATTGTTCCATTATTGATTCATTCATTACATATTGATGAGTTTGGTCAATACTATTCAATTTATTCTTATTTTTAATTTTTTTTAATTTAGGTAATGATAATTTTTTTTTACTTGTAGAACATTTTTGATTCATTTGAGGATAAATAATTTTATTGGATATTTTATTCTCTTGTTGAGGATTGATAGAAGACTGATGAGTTTTCATTATGTTCAAAACACTAGATTCTAATGATATAAAGTTGTCGTCATCATTACATAATGATAATTTATTCTTTTTATTCTTTTTGTTACTTTCTTGTTTATTGAAGTTTTGAGATGCTTGATTTATCGATTTATTAGAGGATGATGCTAATAGTAATGAACTTTCAGTTTTATTGATTAATGTTCTTAGACTGACATCAGGTGATAAGTGTTCTTTGACAACTTTATCCTTCTTAAAATCATCTATTCTGTCTTTAATTGGCTTCGTTGTTTCTTTCTGTTTCTTCTTTGAATTCACTATTGGTCTATTGTTATTATTAGATGGTATATTGTTCAATTCTGTATTATTGAACAATAAATTATCGATTATATGCCTTGATTGTTCTTGTCTTTCATCATTTAATACCTGTAATGATGATTGAATGAATTGTGTTTCATTTCTAGTACTTTTGTCAGAATTATAATTACTAAGTGGAATTATACTACTTAATTGAACTTTCTCAGTAATAAATGAAGAATTAGGTAAATTTATATGAATTTCATTTGTTAACTTTTCATCATTTAAAGAAGTAGACATTGATTTCATTTTAGATTGTTTACATGGTGACTTCTTTGGTATAGTAATTGTTGTTCCATTCAATGAGATATCAACGGTAGTAAGATGGGACCGATTAATATCTGAGAGTTCTGATGCAACCTGACAACTTGATATATCTAATTCCATCAGTTTAGCTTGTTCATCAGATGGTGTAGTATTTGTTGAAGTTAACATGATATGGTTAAAATTTCCGGTTGTAACTTCCAAAGGTTTACCAACTTCATGACTTATTTTTTCATGCTTTTTTTTGGATTTCTTAGATTCATTCTTCGAAGCTTGACTCGATAATTGTGTAGAGGATACTTCAGTGTCAGGTAATTTTGATGAAACAATTGTTAATATGCTTTCATCAGTGAGTTCTTGAGGTGTTTTATGCATTGATTTAATCTTCTGTGGGTCAATGAGAAGTTCTGATGCTTGTTGAACTTCATCAGGAAGAATGTCAGAATCATGTATTATCGTCGAACTGATGTTCGACTGAATTAAAGCCTGACCAATGAGATCTGTAGACTGAGAAAGTATAGGATCATCAGGAATCTTATCCAAATGTGTGTTTTGTTTCTTCTTATCTGCCTTTTTGCTTAGTCCATCATCTTTCATCTGTTCAGAAATCGAATCATCATGCAATTCCTCATCTTGAGTTTTGTTATTTCTCTGAGATATTTTCTCAGAAGAAGAAGACCAATTGGATAATTTACTTGATTCAATCAGAACACCAGCGGATGGTGTAGGTGATGAATTTTCACTGCCAACTTCAAATACCTGTGAACTACTGCCTGAATTGCATGATGGTGTGTCTGCTTTGTAATGTGTTCCTGCCGGTGCTGCTGCTGCTGACGACGACGATGATGATGATGATGATATCAAGTCACTCGGTTCACTATTCCCGCTATCTATAGAAATACTCATACCTGGCTTAGATACAGGTACATCATTTGAAGGAATCAAGTCTTTGTTGTCTTCTTCTATTGTTATCTGAACATCAGAGTTTAATGGTACTGTGTGTTTTTTGCTGGAAGTTTTGGTGACTTTCGTTATGACTGGTTTGTCTGACTGAAAATGGCTATCGTATACATTAACACTCTTCTCGATGACCTCCTTTTGATACTGTGTATCAGAAATAAGTGTTTCTTTCATAGTTACAGTTACACAACTCTCAGACTCAAGACAACTGTGTCATGTAAATCAGTATTCTTTATCAATTCACATGTAATACTTGTATGTGAGTTTTCGTGTGACTTCAAGTGATCATCAACAATCATTTCTTCAACTTGTTGAGATAATTCTAATGTCTGTTTACGCTTTTTTTTCGACTTTTTAGCAGATTTCTTCTGTGGAACACTTAGTAAAACTTGTTCATTTGATAATATATGTTGTTCTATTTGTTGAGATTTCTGCTGACTTAAATTTTCTGGCAATGAGTAAACTTCACTAGTTGATTTCAAGTGTTCTAAGGGATTACACTCATTTTGATCCATAATGATTACTTCAGTTGACATCATCTGATTGGTAACTTCATTGGGAATAAAATCGCTTTCAAGTAATTGATCATTTATGCTGGAATGAATGTTATTTCCGATAAGTAATTCTGATTTCTCATCAGCATATTTACGTTTTCGTCCAGTCATCTTTTCATGGCAAACTAAATTTGTCTCCACTTCATTGATCAGCATCTCTTCAGTTGTAGTACTCTTGGGAATTAAATTATTTGATTCAATATCCTCAACTGGATCATTTTGTTCAGATGTGATCTCTAAAATTGAAGGGCTAGAAAATTTCTGTCCTACAGGGATAATAACTTCAACATTTTCTTGTGTATAAATATATGAATCTTGTTCCTGGCTAACTACATCTGGATGAGAACTTGATTGTTCCTTAGAGGTCCTGGATCAGAAAAAGAGAGAGAAATCGAAAAAGAAAGATAGTTAGGCCAATTTACCTATTCATAGTTAACTATAGTTAGATTATATCCGTTGAAATCGGCTATCCTAACATTTTCATAAAAAAAACACATGGACAAAGCCAAGGGGAACAAACCTGGTGCTATTATCATACACAAGAAACCTTTATTTATGAAACTGCAATTTAATGGGATGTGGCCGGAGAAGTTTATACCAGAGACTCTCTAGAGTCATTAAAACGATCTTCTACGCAGCACAACTTTGTCTATCATTTCCAGTCGACCAATCGTTACTGCTCAGACAAAAGATAAGTTATCTAGTTTTTTTTTTCAAGTTGTTATTCATCGTAGACTGACATCAGTTGGAGGAACAAAGGAAACCTGGGAGCACTGGACAGCTGTTTCGTAGACCAGTATGGGACTCCTCAGCAGTGCGCACCCACCACCCCACCAGCAGGGATCGAACCCGCGACCTTCAGGTCCCGTGACCAGCGCGTTACCATTGAGCTAGCCACTGGGTCAGAATCCAATGCTCCATATTTCCAACTTCTGTTAGCTCACGATACATAGCGCAACCGCCACCCAATGTCATCGCTGAGTATTTGTCCTCATGGCCATCAGGCTTTGACTCCACCGGTCAGTCTACGATGAATAACAACTTGAAATAATTCCAAATCTCCATAACTCCCTCAAAATTTATCTAGTTTTGCCATTTCTATGTGTATTTACACATAGAGCTGCTCCTGTGGAGAAAGCTATTTAGGGCGTACTACTAGAAAACTTAACAAACGTGTTGCTGATCATTTACCTTCATGTGGTTGGGAAAGGGAAAGATAAAATCCATCAGAAGCCTAGTTTTATCTCACCTCGTTGATAGTGGTCACTCGGTAGATAAGAACAATGCTTTGACAATTATTCATCGCATACCACTTTATCTTTAGAAAGGTATTCAAACTCGTCAACTGCAACATGTAGCAGAAGCAATGGGAATTCGTGCTAATAATCCTATCCTTTGTATCCAGAAGAAGTTTGTAAATCCCTTATCTCTCCCTTGGCCAAAGAAAACTTACTTAGTTGATAACTTAATCATTCAGTTTTTATTCCTTTTTTTCCCTACCCTTTTCTTATTCTTCACCCCTTTCGTATCATCATCATCATCATCAATATCAACATACGACCATGCATTACTGCTTAACGGTCCCACTTGCCACCACACCTCATATCCACTACATTAAGTAAAATGGCAGTGAAATTCAGTCAACGGACATATAAAGTACGAAAGGAGAGAGAGAGAGAGAAAGGAAGAATGAAGAAATGAAGACATTCGGTATAGCGTAGTTAAGATGAGGATAATGTGTGTATACATCTCCATCGCTGACATCGGTTCTCACCCATATCACTTAGAGTCAATCTCCAACCATTGGTTCTTCTTGTCCCACCGACCCCAACCACCTAGTCTGCATCGCCATCCATACACAGCTCAAACCATCAGTCAAAGACTTCATACATTGGTGCCATGTTTTAGTTTGACCACCTTGAACCTTTTTCCAACCTGGGCCTACTTCGGCCAACATTGTGTGACGAGGCAATCGGTGACTGGGCATACGTAGCACATGTCCCAACCATCTCAATCGATGAAGGTTCACAATCGTGTCAGCTCACTTACCTCTACTCCCTAAAACTCTACACTTGACGTCTGCGTTACTCACGTGGTGTGGTGACATTACGGAATACAGCGTATACTATACTACTAAGGCAACGGTGGTCAAACACCTCATGACTTCTCATGTTTGCCACCTTCAATCGCCATGTTTCACAGCCATATAGTAGAATGGACCGGACTGCTGTGCAGTACACCCCAACTTTAATAGACAATCTGATATCACGGTGATACCACAGGTAGCGTAAGTTGGCAAAACCCACCGGGGCCTTCTGTATTCGTGCAGAGATTTCATCGGTCACTGAGCCACCAGGACAGTGCTGATCCACTTCACAGGTAAATAAGGTGGTTGACACACTCAACCACTTCACTCTCTATTGTTAGCCGTGCACCGTTGAAGACCAATCTTGGAGGAAAAATTTGCATTTAGGTGGTGAGAACCCCATCCCAAACATTCTCAAATTGACACTCAAAGTGTTCAGATGACTCTGCATCTTGTCAGCGTGTTGACAGGATTAACAGGACTATGTCATCTGCATATTCCAGTTCTGATGAAGATTCTCCAGTGATTAGGTCAACTCCTGTGTAACCTGGTGACGAGAGGGAGACCTCCATAAGAATATCTATGATGAAATCGAATAAAAATGGAGACAGTGGGCATCCTTGACGGACACTACTCGATGAGCATAGCTCACCATAGGCTCTAACATACTCACATGTGTTCGAGTAGACAGCTTTCAATAAAGTGATGTACTTACCCCTTTCGTATACTTACTGTATTTGTCTAGGCTTTGTTTATCCACTTACCTCACCCTTCACTATTACGTAACTTATATTTTCACAAGCTTTTGACCCATTTTGATTATCGGAGTGTCTGCATTTTCATGCTGCTTTCTTGGTTCTCATATGAATATATATGCTTATTATCTGATTATCTGAGATAGTAGCCATAGTTTGGCAGACTAGTATTTATACTGGATGATTGTTGAAGGTGAAAATGAAAATTTGGACTGCAGTCGGATTCGAACCAGCGACCAGAGCATCGGACCGGAAACCCGATGGTCACTAGTTTGAATCCGGCTACAGTCCAAATTTTCATTTCACTTACAATCATCCCCCAGTATGAATACATATGTATAACTCTATGGTAGGACATCACAACCTCACAACAAACATGTACATTAATTTAATAATTTATTTTTCAGATGGATGGGATTTTTTTCTTAATTTAGAAGTAGTATCCATCATGAATTGACATCAGTCGTGGAACCATTGAGATTTTGGGACCACTGGACACCTGTTCCGTCCAACTAGTATGGGACCCCTCAGCAGTACGCACACACAACTCGGATACGGATCGATCTCAAAACCTTCAGGTTTCACGGTGAACGCGTTAACCATTCAGCTTCTGTGTTGGTTTCCAGTGGTTGACAATTTCCAACTTCCATCAATTCACGACATAGTGCGACTATCACCCAAGGTCTTCAGTTAGCATACACTTCACTTCGGACTGGTTTGGTTGACGCCACAGGTGACGGCTTCTCATTAGAGTTTCGTGATATGCATGTGGAAGCAAGTCAGTAATGAGCACTATACAGTAATGTATTTTTGAGATGAATGGGGATGTTTTAATTTCGAAGTAGCATTCATCATGGACTGTTGAGGAGTCCCATGCAAGGACGAAACAGCTGTCCATTGCTCCCAGATTCTCAATGGTTCCCCGAACTGATGTCAGCCCATGATAAATACTACTTCTAATTTAATAATTCTCATTGTAACATCAAGAACAAGATATTCAGCTAAAAGACTCTTTTCAACGAATTTACTTTCAAGCTGTACATTCGTGTATATATATATGATATTTTAAAAAAATTATATCCCGTAAGGAAAACTAAACACTATATGATGATGATAGAGCGAATGATGACATAGCCATTTGTGATTATGATAACAAAGTAGATTACATAATATATGGAATGGTTCATAAAAAGTATATAACTCAGAAGGGGGTGAAACAATTGATGAAAGTGGCAAATGAGTTAAGTATTATTTAATAGGATTAGACAAGTTGGTCAAGATGAAATCAATATTTTCTAAAAGGATAAAGATAATTAAGTAAAGTAACACCGGAAACTAATCAGTTTGAAGGCAATTATGATAACAATAATAGTGATAACGTAAGGATACGAAAGTTAAATTAACAAAGGGAGAAGATGAAGTTTATCTGAACAATGTGGCTGATGTATTTGCGCAATACATTTCGAACAATCTGATCACACATTTACTAGTCAAGCAAATGTATATTAAACCGAGGACTGGGGGGGGATAAATACAACAATTAACACAAGTTTATAATTAAATTTTTGAGGGGTTTGTGGAGATTTGGAAATATTTCAAGTTGTTATTCATCGCAGACTGACATCAGTTGGAGGAACAAAGGAAACCTGGGAGCACTGGACAGCTGTTTCGTCCGACCAGTATGGGACTCCTCAGCAGTGCGCACCCACCACCCCACCAGCAGGGATCGAACCCGCGACCTTCAGGTTCCGCGACCAGCGCGTTACCATTGAGCCACTGGGTCAGAATCCAATGCTCCATATTTCCAACTTCTGTTAGCTCACGATATATAGCGCAACCGCCACCCAATGTCATCGTTGAGTATTTGTCCTCACGGCCATCAGGCTTTGACTCCACCGGTCACGACTTGTCATTGGAACTTCGGGAATACTTCTCGATGACATTGGGTGGCGGTTGCGCTATATATCGTGAGCTAACAGAAGTTGCAAAATATGGAGCATTGGATCCTGACCCAGTGGCTAGCTCAATGGTAACGCGCTGGCCGCGGAACCTGAAGGTCGCGGGTTCGACCCCTGCTGGTGGGGTCGTGGGTGCGCACTGCTGAGGAGTCCCATACTAGTTGGACGAAACAGCTGTCCAGTGCTCCCAGGTTTCCTTTGTTCCTCCAACTGATGTCAGTCTTCGATGAATAACAACAAGTTTATAAACTGTTGTAGAGGTCAAGTAGCACCAAAGCCAACTGTATACACGGTCCTTAAGAAAAGTGTCCATATCGCTCTACTTCCATACAGAGGCGAGTTGAATGGTATCATTGTGAGACGTAGGCTAATATCAGCCATTAAGAAAAAATATTACCTGACAAATCTTATCATTGTGGAGAACACAAAACATATGCTTCACTAAAAACCTAAACACTGCATCAATGATTGCGTCACATCCCATTGTATTTACCAGTTTGTCCGTGTGCGTGGTTAAGCATACATAGGAGGAGTAATCGAGTCATCCAGTTGACGGTGCGAGAATATGTGCCTAAATAGAGTATGAAACAGTGATAAAAGCTGGTGGGAGACGACCGTCTTCATCTATAGCTAAACATATCGTAGAAACAGGTCATAAAGTTAATGTTCAAACAGCTTTCAAAGTTTTATGTAGCAACAGTCAGGGACGTATTCTGAGATTTGTGGAAGCCATAGCCATACACAAATTGAAACCACCTTTATGTATACAAAAACAATTTGTTCTTACATTTCACCTACCCGTTAGTAAACTTTGTTTTCTTACCAAGATTAGGATCAACTATATCACCTCCTGTTTGTTCTTATCTTTCTTAATTTTAATCCCCTATTGTGTTTATTGTTGTATTTATCCTCCTACTCCTCGAAATGTATTGCGCAAATACATCATATTGTTCAGATAAACTTCATCTTCTAATTACGCTATCGAACTTCATAAAAAGGACCAACTGTTTCAAAAAAGAGGGGGGTAGCTAATGGGGATGAGAAAATGTTATAGCCGTGTTAAAAACAGTGACCACTGTTCATACTTCTTTCGTACACACAGATCAAGTTTTACTTCATGAATAGCTAAAGCATCCACTGTTTCAAGAAGTTGAGAACGAAGTTAACGTGGGACGTATGAGCGAATTTGATAAGTAAATTTTAAAGTGATTGTCTGGGTTTGTTGAATGATAGAAATCAATCAAATGTTTTAGAATCGAACTTCTAACAGACTTTCTTTCACCTTTATAAAACCAAGCCGGGATATCTTTTCGTATACCTGTAAAAAGGATTTTCTGGCTACAGTCGATGTACCTTGCTCCACAAGAGCAAGTGAACTTTGTTATCATTCACACTTCAATTGTTATCATAATCACAAATGCCTATGTCATCATTCGCTCTATTATAATTGTCATCATCATCCCGTGAGGAACGCCGGATATAATTTTTCAAATATTATATATATATACGATTGTACAGCTTGAAAATAAATTCGTTGAAAACAGTCTCTTCGCTGAATATCTTGTTCTTAAATATGTACATTGCCCTGTATAAAGTTTTTTTTCGTTGGTCTAAACATTTAAAGTGTATTCCAACTATCCTTTCTCACTATATCTAACCTCTTAAGAATACAATTTGTTTAAATAAATCATTCGATTGTTTTGTTCTCTGTTAACACCATGAATAAATATGCACTTCTTTAAGTAAATACGGTAAACGCACGTAAAATCTTCAAACCTCACTAAAATTTTTTTTATAATATAATCAATAAACTAAGCATTTTAGTATTAAAATGTCATGTAAAGTGGAATCCAGGATGTGCATTTCGTCCTATTTGGGACTCGTCAGCTGGATATACCTGCCTCCCAGTGCCAAGTGATTTTGTTCCCACCTGGACTCGGACTCGGACTCGGAAGTGATCGTTTCAAGCACCAGAGAGTTATCCACTACACCACCGAGCCATGATAGCCACTTCTTGTGCGACGGGTATAGTTTCACTGTTATTGCTTGTATGAGCAATAAAACTAATGATGATTAAAGGCAAAATTCAAAATTTGGACAGCAGCCAGATTTCAACAAACAACCATTGAGTTTCCGACCTTATGCTTTATCAGCTGAGCTACCACATTCAACTGCTGCCTACATAGACAGACAGTATGAGTACGATCAAGCGATAGTAAAGCGTCACGAATTCACATGATAGTCTTCTGCCAAAATCCTTGGTGAATGAAGCGAAATAAAAATCTGGTCACCATTCCGACTTCGTAGCTCAGTTGGTGTAGACCATCGGGCTGGAAACCTAGTGGTCGCTGGTTCGAATCCCTCCACGGTTCAAATTTTTCCCTTTCAATCATCTTCCAGTATCAGCACTAGTCTACCAAAACCCGGCTGCTATCTTAGACAGTCGAAATTATTATATTTATGATTATTATTGCGATTATTATCATTTCCATTATTATGGTTGTTATTGTCATGTCTAATGTCGCACAAGCTAGAAGATCTCAAGGCGTGAACTAACAAGTTGGTAGAAGAGACGAGGCAGGGCAACGAAGGAAGACGAAACTTCCTTCAGGCGAACGTAGAGAAGATAGAGGTGGTAAAGATACCCAGCCAATCACCATCAACGGGAGGAATAGAAAAGAAGTTCTCCCTTCCACCTATGTATCTACTTACCTACCTACGCAGCATACTCTCAACTATAGGCGGTGGTACACATGAGGATGTCGAAGCCAGGATCAGAAAGACAGCAAAACAGACCTCCCTGCACTAATCTGAAATCAATGTGGAGATCTGCTGCACTCCACTGCACTCAGCATAAAGCGTGAACAAGATCTCGATTTTCAACACTACCAATATCAGTCAAGTCAGTGCTTCTGTGTGATGGTCGAGAGACTTGGCACCTTATGAAAAGCATTTCCAACAAAATACAGACATTTTACACCAATAGCTGTCGCCTACGCTCATTTGATACTGAAGATCATATGGATGGCCCAGAATAACAAGAATAAGCAACAAGGAACTCTCGCTGGCTGGCAACGAACCAACTAAACAAGAACCTATCGCCCAATAAATATACAGAAGAACAAAATGGAGATGAACTGGATTGGACATACACTGAGAAGACGGTTTGGGGACATCACGTCGAGTGGAAGTCACAGATGAAAGGAGGAGTTGGTCGTTCGAGGGTGATGTGGAGATGGTGTGTGAGGAAGAAATGAAAGCTTCCAAGTAGTCATGGAGCCAGGTTAGAAAGACTGTAGACAAGAGAGTGAGATGGAGACGTGCTACTGAAGCCCTATGTTTCACTAGGAACTCAAAGGACAAATAAATAATAAAAACTGCCCTACCTACAGTATCCAACTTTGTAAGTAACAAGAAAAGTTTGTTATTGTTTATGAATTGCTTATCGCAATGGAGACTAGTAGAATTGTCAATAAGGTTGGGACTAAAGTGGCATTTAAACCAACAAAATCACTTAGACGCAAGCTCTGTACACTAGAACATCCCAGTGCACTAATTAGGCAAAACCCCTTTCAGTGATTGCGAGGTTAATTACCATACATCAAAGAAGTCTATCAGGGTCAGTTAGACTATCCGAATACAAAAACTCAGCTAAATCAAGATTAAAAGATCCTAGTAGGATAAGGAATAATTTAGAGAAAAGTTCGGCTATAGATCAACACGCGACTACACACAATCACACAGCAGGGTGGGATAGAGCGACAGCGTTAAGAACTAACATAGTTGAGTGGATGGAGAGGCTGATAACTGAATCTCCATTCATCGAATCAACACCAAATATAAGTAATCCGAATGATTCTGCATCTGTCCCAGATACATGAGATATTTCACTACCCATGTCGTTACAATCAAGGAGAGAAAATTAGGCCTATATAAACTGTCTCAAGGTTGCGGAGTTACCGACTGATATGAATATGGACAATAAATTGTGTCTGAAAAGTACGTTATCCTGTAAATGATACTATTCCCTCACTGTGTGATATTTCTAATAGACAGACTAAATTAGATTACAGAAGCCTTTTGAAATCGCTGTATCTCATTAGCTCAAGTATTCTTTTCATTCACTGTTATGCAGGTCAAGAGGTGCAGTGACCAAAGAAGACAAACCAAACGTGATCTACAAAACAAACTGCGGAGACTGGAAAACCACCACATCACACAGAGTGATTGCCCTCTTCGTATCCGTATATACATGAATATCAATTAACAATAAAGCGTCATGACATATCTTCGCTCGTATCAATCCATACGGACAACTGTAGCCAAGAGTTTGACTAAAAAAATGTAGAAATTCTGGATATAACCGATATGTTGATGGCGAAATTGGAAAATGGACTACGAGAGAGAAACTGTTTTTTCTGTTGTAAATATATGGATGATACTTTCATTCTGTATGAAAATGATATCAATCCTGACATTCTTCTTGGTACCTTCAATAATGTTCATCTAGAAATCGAGTTCACATGTGGAACAGAGAAAAATGGACGTCTGCTATTTCTAGATGTTTTGCTATCAAGACGAACGGATGGCAGTATCAGACAGAGTATTTATCGTAAGAAATCATGGTCAGTATACACATTTCTGATCATTTATCCCTCATTAACCTGAAACCGGTGTGGAGATCTGCACTCAGCATAAAGAACAAGATCCGGATTTTCAACACCAATGTCAAGTCAGTGCTTCTATATGGCTCAGAGACTTGGTGCGTTACGAAAGGCATTTCCAACAAACTACAGATATTCATCAACAACTGCCTACGCTGTCTCGTTACTGAAGCTTAGATGGCCAGAATAACAAGAATAAGCAACAAGGAACTCTCGCTGGCTGGCAACGAACCAACTAAGCAAGAACCTATCGCTCAACAACTATGCACTGGAAGGAAGTGGAGATAGACTGTATTGGTCATGCACTGAGAAGGCCGACTGTGGACATTACGCATCAGGCCAGGCACTCAAGTGGAACCGAGATGGGAAGCGACGGGTTGGGCGTCCGAGGGTGACATGGAGGAGATGGTGTGAGGAACAAATGAGAGCTTGTGGGCAGTCATGCATCCAGGTTCAAAAGATTGCAGAGAACATAGTGGAATGGAGACGTGCTACTGAAGCCCTATGTTGCACTAGGAACTCAAGGGACAAATAATAATAATGTAACATACAAAATGAATTTAATCCGAACACTGAGATTTCGAGGCAGTAAGATCTGCACGGCTGATACTTTACACGATGAATTAAGAATAATAGAGAAAACCTTATATGAGAACGGCTGTCCTTAAAAGTTCGTAAAGACTAACAATGAAAACAGCTGGAGAAAAGCGTCTTCCAATATTGCCGAAGAAACGATTATATCTAACCATAGAGTTTAAAGGAGATGCAAAGGCAGAAACACTGCTACTGATACTCAGAAATCTGATACAAAAAGCCTTCTTTGCCGTCACACTATGTTTGAAATTTACTACTCGCTGTATGATGCCAATGCAGTTGAGGGATAGGCTTCTGAATTCGGCCACATCTATGTTCATTTATGCATTTAACTGCTCCTGTGGGGATAGTTACATAGGCAGAACAACTCGGCAAACCCACGGTCGCTTCATTAAAAACTGTCCAGTATGGTTAGGCAAAGGAAAAGTGAAATTCGTCATCATCATCATCTAGTAGATACTGTGCCTAAGATTGACAAAACCTCAGCATTAACTATTATTTACAGAGTTCCATCACAATACTCAAAGTTTGTACACCTCCATTTGCCAAGCAAAGCAGAAGCCATAGCAATTAAAACTTTCAAACCCAATTTATGCATTCAGAAGATGTTTGTTCATTCTCTTTCCCTCCGATGACCTTCAACTTCAAACGAGATACAATTATTATGAATTCCAACCCATCTGAATATGAATTATTCATCCTTCAGAAGGGTTTGAATTTTAATCTGAACAAACCGAGTCTATCAGCTTTTGAAGTCACACCTGTAATCGAACCAGCTTTAAAAGGTATATCAGATGAAGCAGGAAAATGAGGTTAGACATAAAATATAGAACACGCTACTACATCAGAAGCCTAATAAGTCAAACATAAGTAAGAAAAAACGCTTTGCTATGAAGTAGTTATGCAAAGATAAGAATATTATCGTCATGAAGGCAGACAAAGGAAACACTACAGTAGTAATGAATGAAACCGATTACAAGAAGAAGGCAAGAGAACACCTTAATACTGGTCCGTATCAGAAAATAAATCCTACAGTGTCACGTGGCACACTGAACAAGCTGAAAGCTGAGACTATTAGACTCATACAATCTATAAAGGACAAGTTAGGTACTTCTCTATGGTTTTCATTAGCACCGAAAAGTTGCAACCCTTGTAGATTCTACGGACTGCCTAAACTTCATAAGACAGATATACCTATCAGATCAGTTGTAGACTTTACCAACTCACCCACATACAATTGAGTAAAATACATTTGACGAATCGTAAAACCATACGAAAAAGAATTCATCTGAATTTATGAATAAAATCATTTTATCTTACATTGAAGAAGATGAAATAATGACAAGTTTTAATGTTTGCTCTTCATTTACTAAGGTACCTGTTAAACAGGCATTAGATATCATTCATAAGCTATTGCTGTCAGATACTGACCCTAAGTTCACAGTGTCCATTAGATCCAGGAGAAATTTTGAAGTCTTTGGAATTATGTTTACGATCGACTGTATTCATGTTCAGAGGAGATTTATACCGATAGACAGATAGTATAACAATGGAATCTTCAGTATCACCAATAATAGCTAATTTGTTCATGCATTCCTTAAAGATAAATGTTATTGTAAATTGTTCTACACCTTCAAGAAGTTGGTTAAGGTACATAGATGATACGTTTGTCATCATGAAATGAAACAGTCTAGATGAACTCTTCTGTCAAATAAATAATGTGTGCGCGGAAGTATTACTTTCATCAAGGAAGTTGAATCAAATTTATCGAAATTAAATCAGTCTGCACATGCTTAGACTACTAAAGTAACTGTAGCACAGAATCTGGTTAGTAGGGCTAAGCGTCTTGTTACAACGGAAGAGGATAAAGTAGAAGAGTTAAAGTTAGTTTGCCATACACTGGAAGTGAACAATTATCCCAAAGGTTTCGTTAGATGTACTTTAAAGAATAAAATTAAGGATGTACCGAAACTCCCTCCGAGGAATTGGACAAGCACGGTCATAATCTCATACTGACAGGAGACTTCAGAAGAAATAAGAAAGATTCTCAACAAACACAACATAATAGTTTAGTTTCGTGCAACAAATACCCTATGTTCTAACTTAATGAAAGTTTAAGATGTGGTACCTAAAAAAAATCAGCATAACTGCGTCTATGAAATCAAATGTGGAGATTGTACTGCAGTATAATGTAGGGGAAACAGCCAGACGAGTAAATGTGAGAGTCAATGAGCATAAAGTATGCTTAAAGCAGATCCCAAAAACCTCAGTAGAGGTTTAAAAACTAGAAAACAAATCCATGATCGCGCTACACTCCATAGAAATGGGACACAAAATTGACTTTGACAGAATTAAGGTTCTACAAAAAGGTCTTGGGGTCATACCAAGAATGACTGACAGCTGAAGCCCTAGATATATGGGCGAATTCAGACAGTTTGAACAGACGACTACCGTTAGCTGCCTCTTGGCAATTACTAATTACTAAGCAGAAAGAGTGACTCAAAACATTTACCGTCAATACTGGTCTCAACTCCATTATTTCTGCATCAACAATACAACCTGCACTGATTTGATTCATTATTATTATCAACATCATCATCACACCACCACCACCACCTTCATTACTACCACTCATTTCCACTCTATCCTGGTAAATCGATGCGAAGAGAATTCGCTAACACTATTCACCACTTTATACCAAATGAAGTTGTATGCGTATCCATCTCATCCTTTTCAATTTGTACTTATAAAATTACTGAATGACTGTCACCAACGTCCTTTTTGTCTGATATTTACAATCAAGATAAATATGAATTGGAGTACCTATATACATACACCCACAGGCCATACAACAAGCGACATGCAAGTTCACACTGAATGATTAGTTATCATATTAATGATGGATTGTGGCTAGCAATGGAATCCAGGATGCACATTTCGTCCTATTTGGGACTCGTCTGCTGGATGTACCTGCTTCCCGGTGAGTGATGTTGTTCCCACCAGGACTCGGACTCGCGAGTGATCACTGCAAACGCGAGAGCGTTATCCACTACACCACTGAGCCACGATAGCCACTTCTTGAGCGATGGGTATAGTTTCAGTATAGTCGTTTTTATATCATACCGTCGTTGATTGGACAGAATTGATCGGTCTCTATTGGCGTATGGGCGCCTGTGCAGATGCCTCGAGTCCCAAATAGGACGAAATGCGCATCCTGGATTCCACTGCTAGCCGTGAACCATCATTAACATAATCAGAACGCTGGCGATATCGAGGCATCCGCATAGGAGCCCATATGCCAATAGAGACCGATCAATTTGGTCCAATCAACGACGGTATCATATAAAAACAATTACATTAGTTTCAAGTTGTTATTCATCGTAGACTGACATCAGTTGGAGGAACAAAGGAAACCTGGGAGCACTGGACAGCTGTTTCGTCCTAGTATGGGACTCCTCAGCAGTGCGCACCCACGACCCTCCCCCCCCCACCTCAACTACAATAGCAACAACCCAACAACACACAAAATCAGTTGCGTGCAGCGAGAACACACTGCAGCACAACAACTTCACACCGAAACGAAGAAAATTATCTTGATGTCCATCCTAAAGAAGAACGCCTACCCACAAAACTTTATCTCAACATGCCTATCCCACGCATCATCATCAACTACAAAGTCATCAACAGAAATCAACAAACGCTTCATCATACCATACATACAGAATATATCAGAAATCATGACAAGATTACTGAGACCACTAAGTGGAATTGGTGTGGCCACTCATAAACCACAAAGTCCCCTCAAAACACTATGCACACTATGCACACCAAAGGATGCAACATCCAGAGAAGACAAACCGAATATCATTCACAAAATCAACTACAATAACTCTAGTCAACACTACACATTGGACAAAGTGGCCGCCATCTTCGCCTTCCTCTACATGAGCACCGATTGGCTATTAAACGCCACGACATTTCATCACTCATCACTCAATGCACGTGAATAACAACTATGGAGATGAATTGAATTTTGACAATGTAGAAATGTTGGATGGAGAGAGGAAACACAAAGAATATCATCAGAGAATTCCTAGAAGCTTGGCATTAAGCTCAGTCAGTCAGTCAGCAATCAATAGATGTATAGACATAGACCCGATCTATCAACCAATGAGGAAAATGACAAAGCACAGAAAGGTGACAGATGAAGCAGAGGAACAGCCAACAGGAAAGTCTTTACAATCAATGATACAACAATCGAAGGAAACAACCAATCAAAGACCACATCGTCAGAGCAGTCACTCACTGAGAAATATTGACAGCTCATTTCATACTGAAATTAGTGCTGATGATGTCACTGTCTAGCAAGACGATGAAAGCTTCATGATTAAGCAACCTAGCTCAGAGAACACAATACAACCAAGACCATCCACCTGAGCTACAAATATTCTCCATTATTTCAAGGTTATAATCAGTTATGGTTACATTTGTAGTGACGTTTTTAGACTAAATGCATCATCTGAGAATAGTTTACAGGCCACTTTCGACACGAAGACAATAATAGACAGGCAATGATACCAAGATTTCTTCGCCGATATCTTCACAGTCATTCTAATCTACAAAGATTATCAAAATGAACTAGATTTCTAGGTAATAGTCATTTCTGTACACTTGCACTTCACTGTAATACTGTGTTACGTATCCCATAACCTTTAGCAGAAGACTTTAACTGTGTTTGTGTACAGGAGGGTATGATGAAGAAAACTTGCGGCTCAGAAGAAATACTTCAGTGGTGTTGTGTTCTCTGAGTTAGAAAATTTACTCGTGAAGCTTTCATTTTTATTCTAGACAACATTATCACCAGAAACTTCAGAAAGCAGTAAGCTATGAGATTTTTCCACAAGCAGCTTGTCCCAGATAACCTTTGATGTGATTGGTTGCTTCCTCATACAATTTTCATCGTTGGAACGTTCACAAATTAATCAACAGCATTTTCGATAACAGCAAAGTTGTAATTTTAGATGTTCGAATCAATGGAACCAATTAGGGAGTAATTGGAAAGCGAAGTATACAAAAAACCAACTCATATGGATAAAATCCTTAACTACAGTAGCAACAACCTAACAACACACAAAATCAGTTGTATAAGTAGGTTGTTCAAAAGAGCGAAGACACATTGTAGTACTCAAGCCTATAGAGAAAAGAAAACCACTTCAAGACTGTTCCCCGGAAGAACACCTATCTATGCAACTTTTTCAGAAAACAATAGTCTAATTTAGTACATATAATTGTTTTTATATCATACCGTTGTTGATTGGACCGAATTGATCGGTCTCTATTGGCATATGGGATCCTGTGCGGATGCCTCGATATACCTGTGTAGCTATAGTTATAGTAAATATGGATAGTGGCTAGCAGTGGAATTCAGGATGCGCATTTCGTCCTATTTGGGACTCGTCAGCTGAATGTACCGGCTTCCCGGTGAGTGATGTTGTTCCCACCGGGATTCAAACTTGGGAGCGATCGCTGCAAACGGTATGATATAAAAACAATTATGCATGCTAAGAACTATACCCGTCGCACAAGAAATGGCTATCGTGGCTCAGTGGTGTAGTGGATAACGCTCTCGCGTTTGAAACGATCACTCGTGAGTCCGAGTCCCGGTGGGAACAACACTCACTGGGAAGCAGGTACATCCAGCTGACGAGTCCCAAATAGGACGAAATGTGCATCCTGGATTCCACTGCTAGCTACTATCCATCATTAACAGTCGAATTTGTTGCCAACCGAAAAGTCATCCCCGGAAAAATACATGGAGAATATCTCCACTGTCACAACTAAGTTACTGAAGCCTTTCGGAATCACTGTAGGTCACAAGCCCACAGAATGTCTTCACTCTCTCTTATGTGGGACAAAAGACGCAATAGTAAAGGAAGACAAACCAAACGTGATCTATAAAATAAACAGCGAGAACTCCAAACCACCACATCACACAGATATCGTCTTCTTCATATCCGTCTACATCAACGTTGAATAGCAGTAAAGCCTCATGACATATCTTCACTCATACTAATATATACAAACAGTTGTGGACATGAATTCGACTGGGAAAATGTGGAAATCCTGAAGAGAGGAAATACAAAGAATACCTGGGAAATTTTAGAAACTTTGACATGTAAGTCAGTCAACAATCAACAAACATATTGACACTAACCCAATCTACCAATCAATAAGAAACAACAAGAAGGTCAAACTTTAGGTCATCAGGACAACCAATTGGAATAAATATAGAGACAATGATAAAACTTTGTCAGAAACAGCCAATCACACACAAGGTCATCAAGTCAAGTTACTAATCTACATGTGGAGAAAACCTCATAACTCACTTCCTTCTGAAGTTAGTGCTGAGGATATTGTCTAGAATGAGAATGAAAGATTCACGACTAAACCATTGAACATAGAGAACACAACACCATCAACAACTGACTTTACTGATGTCGGTATCGTGCTAAACCCTAAAGCTGAAACTGCATTGGTCAACTGGATCCCCTTAACAGCTGTCTGATTCCCCCTGCAGCATGAAGTTTATTCAGAGGAAAATGTGGTTGATATGATAAACGGTCATCATTTCTGTTCATGCTTCAATGAAGTGCAGTCCAAATGCAACTACATTTAGTTCTCAATCTCAAATACGTGACTATCACAACGAGACGCAACTGACCGATACTATAAAATTAAATTCATATATTTTTAAAGAACGTTTGGTTTCTATGAATTTTTCACAACTTCTTGAGACTCATCGATTTATACTAGAGGATAATAAAAGTGATGATGTGCATATGCCCATTACGTAGAACATCTAGCTCATACGAGCCAATAGCAATAAGAAACCTGGTGTCCGGAAGATGTTCTGAGTGGTAAGTGCTACACCGATCAGGATCCATTTAAAGATGCAATTCATCTGATCTTCTGTTCTCGTGACGTCATACGTAACTCACTGGCCCCCATCATTGGTTAAAACCAATCTGTCTGAGAAACTTCAAGGCACCCGGCCCAGGCAGCGTACACCTTTTTATCATCGACGTTTTTCTCAGGGCGACTCCGAAACAGGTGTTTTCTGATGATGTAGATCTACTGCCAGAGAAAAGCCTTTGCGGCCTTGTGTATGTAGACGATACCGTTTTACTTTGCGACAACAAACAGGCTACCCAAATCGAAACCAATCGTTTGTCCATCCATAGGTGTCCCTAAATATGATATTTGCTTTGCACCAACAAAGTGTAAATTGCCCTTGAAAGGATTACAGAAGTTTACTCATTCTTAATGATGAACCTGAGTAATTAGTTGAAAAATTCATATATTTTCCCCTTATCCAGAAGATTATTCACATTCAGTGGAAACACTGTGGTAATAGTTCTGAGATGTAATGATTTGTCTTGGGGTAAGATGAATATCACCATTCGTTGACTGAAGTCTTTCAGCTGTTTTGTCTAGCATAGGCCTCCTCGGAGGTGCGGCCCCAGCGACTGAACCCATGACTTTCACGTTTCACGGCGGACACGTTAACCACTCAACCACTAGGTCAGAATCCAGCAATATTCATCAAATACCATTCATTAGGGGGTTTTTACCTTACGTTTGACTTGGTTTCTCCTAATCAGTCACAACTTCTTAGGATTGCGGGAAATTTCATGACAAAGCATATCAACAACTTAAAACCTGTAGGATTCCTTGTTTCACCTACTATCGAAGTGATGAGCGAATTCTGTTTGTTAGCTAAACCGTTTGCTTTTCTACTCATGCTTCTCTGTTCGTCCCTCTGAGGTTGTGTACCTTAGTCGACTGAGATAACTTGGACATGCAGTTCACATCCCAAGTCGCTGCCTACCTCGATGTGCCATGCTAGCAGAAGTTAGATTAAGTCGGAAGAGAGTTCAAGGTGGATAGACCAACACGTGGCACCAGTACATGAAGTCATTGACTGTTGGTATGAGTTGTGTATAGAGATGTAGACTGACTGATTGAGAACACAAGACGGAAGGAATTAGGGGTTGAGGACAAATGGTGATATGGCTGAAAATCGGTTGGTGAGCATAGCGTAGATATATTCACTCTTTAACATGTTATAAAGCTTGAATATTCATATCAATCTTCATCTTTACACTGGTTATCTCCTCATAAAACTTTGTCTACTTTCATATCAGTCTTTTTGTCTCCACTTCATGGTATCCAAATTGTACCATTGTTCTTTATAATTTCGAAAATAGAAAACAACCCAGTGAACTCATGAAAATCTATTTCACCATCAAAAATAGTAATGTAATATGAGATGATAAAAGTGAACATGATATTCAGCTGTAAACCGATTTGTTTCTGTCTATCGTACACCCATAGAAATAAATACACAGAGAAAAATAGGCAGGATATGTACAGAAATGGAGAAAAGAAAATTAACTAACCACATTAAAAATCGATCAATAAACATGATGAACCAGATAAAAATTGAAGAGTTTATTGTGTAATTTCCTAATGATTTCCATACAGTTTTTCAACTACTCCCCATCTATGGTGTCGATAAAGTTTCCCATACAGAAGATTACAAGATGTGATCCCTGACAAGAAAGTGTCATAAACTGCCAAAATAGACTACTAGTTTACTGTACAATTTGAGTAGTTAGAAATAAGTTGAGTTGATCTGTAAATTTCACCAGCTAACCAGATGAGGGTGACCTAAACATCCATCGTATAGCCGTCTCTCATCAGACTTAGACCCTAGCATTGATCGATGAATAAGTCCCCTGACAAGATGAAACCAACATCTTGAATCCCAATACTAATCATAATCAAGTCGATCGTAACAATGTGGAAGGTTCAGTTTAGTCAATAAAAATTAGACATTGGACGATTAAAAATTATTTACTGAATATCGGTTTACAGGCATATTTGTTTTATCCAATCAGCCTATTAATTATTCTTCACTGAAGAGTAATGCACCGATAAGTTATTGATTTCAGAGGTATCATTATGCCTACCGCCGTTAATGATCTCTGCATTAAGGTAGTTGGCAGTTTCAATGTGACTCTAAAAGGTTAGTTAGTTAGTCATTCACGTAACGTACGTAACCTCAGTCATTCGCTACCTAATAATGCTGACTGGGAGTACTGAACATGTAAATGACTGATAGACCATGATGAACAACACCTATCAACGCCATTGGAGCCATTGAAGCTCTGATTGGTTGTTATGATTCTCAGGAATACCTCGCAGCCCAATCATTTAAGATAAAAGATCTTAGAAATCTTCTAGTGACTATCTCACCATAGTTGACTTCAAAGCATCGCTGGTGTTTAGACAAATCAGCATGTGAGGAGTGTACAAATAGGTTAGGCGTAGATCCCCGAAGACGGTACCCAATACAAGTAATCTGATCCAGTTGTGAACCTTAATTGACTATTGACAACTCACCAGTCGGGTGACTTCATCTTCATAATTAAAGTCATGTTCTTGTAGGAATTCGAAACTTTGTAATAGTCAGCGATGAAGTTACAGATTGTATCGTTAGGTTAATTAGGTCATGAGTGAATCAAATAGATAGGTCACTGGATTAATATACTACTGAAGGAGTTGAGTAATTAGAAGACAGTCAGGGTGATCTGCAGATTTCGCCATCCAAATAAGAATAATCTAAACACCGAGTGGCTGTCTCTCCCCTTTAGGGTGGAAGGGCATCACTGGTGTACCTGGACAAATTCAGCTCATCGAGTCGAATTAGTTCAGATCACCTGAATCTTCCTAGGTGACTTGCATAAACTAGTACGATGACTTCACACCGAAACGAAGAAAATTATCTTGATGTCCATCCTAAAGAAGAACGCCTACCCACAAAACTTTATCTCAACATGCCTATCCCACGCATCATCATCAACTACAAAGTCATCAACAGAAATCAACAAACGCTTCATCATACCATACATACAGAATATATCAGAAACATGACAAGACTACTGAGACACAACGTGGAATTGGTGTGGCCACTCATAAACCACAAAGTCCCCTCAAAACACTATGCACACTATGCACACCAAAGGATGCAACATCCAGAGAAGACAAACCGAATATCATTCACAAAATCAACTACAATAACTCTAGTCAACACTACACATTGGACAAAGTGGCCGCCATCTTTGCCTTCCTCTACATGAGCACCAATTGGCTATTAAACGCCACGACATTTCATCACTCATCACTCAATGCACGTGGATAACAACTATGGAGATGAATTGAATTTTAACAATGTAGAAATGTTGGACAGAGGAAACACAAAGAATGTTAGAGAATTCCTAGAAGCTTGGCATTCACGTCAGTTGGTGAGTCAGCAATCAATAGACTTGTAGACGCAGACCCAATCGACCAACCAGTGTAGAAAATGATAAACGACAGGAAGGTCAGAGGTCAATCAGAGTAATAGTCAATAAAAAAACCTATACAGACGATGACACAACAGTCAAAGGAAGCAACCAATTCTAAGCTACTAAATCAGGCATGGAGAGATATTTACAGGTCATTTCATACTGAAGTTAGTGCTGATGATGTTGTCTAGGAAGATGATGAAAGCCTCTCCACGACTAAACAACCCAGCTGGGAGAACACAACACAACTAAGACTGCACTTGAGCTACAAATATTGTCCACCATTTCAGCGACCAATATGCCCTATTTACATATGATTTACAAACTGTATGTCGGCTTGTCAGATTCAGGTGGTCTGAATTAATTTGGTTGTGTGTGCCAAATTTGTTCGGGAGCACAAATGATGACCTGGCTCAATCGCAAATGAGCGAAACAGTCATCTGGTGTTCGGATCACTCCGATATAGTTGGTTCGTTGGCTGGTTGTCAAAATCTACACATCAGGCTGACTGATTTGCAACTACTGAAACTGTTCAGTAGAGCAGTAGTGTATTTCGGCAGTTCATGACACTTTTGTGTGAGACATCACACCTTGTGATTATTGGCTGTGGGTTTGTGTTCAATGGAAATTCTGTTGACACCATATGTGGACAGCATTTGAGACACTACTCAAACTGTGTAAAATGCCAATGTGAACTGTGGAATAATGTAGATCATTTGAAAATAATTCATCCTGGGGCATATATCCATCTTCTGAAAATACTGATCCATGGCAGCACGTTAGAATGAATAAGGTAAACTCCATATCCAAAATCTAAACCTGAAGTTATTTTCATAACTTCGAATTAACTCCCACTAAACACATTCACTTAAAGGAAGTAGCCTCCTTCACCTATCTAGGTAGCACTATCTCAACTACAGGAGACACACAAGAGGCCGTCAAAGCCAGCCAGGATCGGAAACACACCAGGACAAGCGTTCAGTAGCCTCAAACCAGTGTGCAGGTCTTCTGCACTCAGCATTAAGCGTGAACAAGATCCGGATTTATACATTTAGGGCGTTTTATGTTCGATTACACACCTCAGAGAAATTTTACATCTTTACCTACAGATGCCATTGGAAAACGACACCCCAATACAGGGCCATCAACACTTAACAACATATACACACATCATATCTCATGGATTTGATTTCCTAAACCGTTATACTTGACTTTATAACAATAGACAATGTGTTACACTGTAGAAAATCAACAACACTGATTGCAAGTGAGATTAATCACATCAAAACTCTACATATACAAGTTTTAAGAAACGTGAAAGATAAATCAATAAGGAGATAAACATGTTTGAAATAATTTTTAGACATTTTCATCACCGATTGATAGCAGGTAGAGGAGAAACACACTAACAATCATGAAACATTGAACTGCTTTAAGAAAAATTTCTCCGGTGCTTCATAGTGGTGCGGATCTACGGCTTCTCAAAAGGGTAACCTCAGAACGGACACCAGTGGATGACGAATGATAAATTTTGGCTGTGGTATGTTTTCAGCCAACAGTAGCAGTAACAGCAGCAGTAGCAGTAGTAGTGGTAGTGGTAGTGGTAGTTGAAACAGGTGAGCCACAAGATTCTCAACCAGCCAGTGTGTTAACCGCGAAACTTTGACAACTTTTAAGTCCATTTTCGTGTGAATTTTAAGTGACCAACTCCTAAACCACGTAGAAAAGGCTTCCTCAGTTCTGTCATTCTCCAGTAGTGTAAAGTGTCTTGAAATCAATCATACTCCCACCAATCGCTCCCCGATATAAGGTAGACAGTAAATGTTTGTATGCAGTGGCAAGGGTAACAAAGTGTCGAGGTTTCAGAGTTTAATATGTCATGTCCCTACGGAATAATATGTTTGTATGTAGAACGTTTTCTACTATGTCATTGAATCAAGCATTGAGAAACATTGGCCACTTAACAGCTATTTCACTGCCTTACAAGACATTCTCATGTTACCCTTACCTCAAGGTCAGAGGTAACAACGTCTTGTTTGACAATTGAATCTTGACCAGACCAACTGATTATAAAATTTAATTTGTTCAATAATGGCATCGCTGTTATTTGAGAGCACTTTGTCGATACTCACGCGCTTTTATTTATCTTACAAATATGTGTCATGTTAGTTGGTTGGATGCAATCGGGAGGAAGGTCTATCTACCATCTCTGTGAGATTTGAATCCACATCACCTAGTGTTTCAGTCAGCTACGATGACGTTTAGCACCTGTTCGAACCATGACTCACCTCTTGTATGATTGGATGTAAAGCTTCGACGTTCCTATCAGTATTTCTACAGATTCAGCAATATAGAGGAGGCTTGACTTTGCCAAGTTTCTCTTCATTTTGTAAATAACTTTAGAAGAGGTGATTATTGAGACTGAATGATCAGTGTTGATAATGTGTTACATTATTATCGCACTTCTTACAGTTCCGGTGTTACCTTTCTGTAGCCACACACACACACACATACACACACACAATAGTGTTTGTGAACTGTATTGGTTAAGATTCGTGTGGGACGAGGGATACATCCAGCTCCACAGTAGCAGGTGAAATGATATGAGCATATAAAGGTAGGCAGATGGGAGACCCTGTCTTTCAGCTTGTTGCTCAGCCAAAGGCGACTACATAACACTACTTTGAGAGTTGCTGTGAAGAGAATTCTCCTCAGGGGACTTCAAATCCTTCTCTTTAAACTGTCAGCAGTTAGATCACTTTTGATTCATATGTAGGATCTTTTTCGATGTGAAAATCGAGTTGTGTGTTGAAGGTTTCAGCTCGATGTTTTTTTATCTATGAACTGAGATGAATATCCTCGCTTCAATTCTTAGCATGTTTATCTCCTCAACTATAGTAGTATCTAGGCTGCAAATGTATCGGATGCAAGTAACAAAGGATACAATGAAATTTCGTAAATTTTGGTTTGTTCGTTTGAGTGTGTGTTGATAGTTTATGGGTAAGTGAAGTGGAATTATGCAACCCAGGTATGCGGTGGAATACTATTGCAGCTTAAAATGAGGGTTCTGCTAATATGTGTTACTAGACCTTACCGATAACTGCTACCCTGACGCAATTGTCGAACTTGCATATTAAAATGACTCAGCGAGATATACTGGTTAGAACGCCCATTCTCTCGAGGTTGCACCATACGAGAAAGTTATGTTTGATATAGTTAAGACTAAGAGCAGTTATCACTGTAGTGTGAATGCTTACGCTATGTTGAATGTTCGAGGGGGAAGTCGTGCTGTTGTCTGGACGGGAATGTGAAAGCAGTACGATATTCCGCTTGGAAAGATGCGCTAGAAAAGATTGACCCTGAAAACATCTCACTCCCACTTCCCTATGGGATGGTGGCGGCGGCCACTTGAGTTCATAAATGAAATCTCGAACTTCCCAATAGTCATATGTAACTGACCTCAAGCAGATATCCCTTGAGCTCTGTGGTCATTCACTAACTCTACTTTTTCAGACACCTCAAGAATGAATAACATTCCACGGTGTGGGCAACAGGCAAGGAAAAGTAAACCACCATTACAACTCTATCAGCAATCAAATTCCCTCAGGTGGCTTACTATATGATATAAACAGACTCCATATGATTATGCACCAAGTGGTATTGTCGATGGCATGGTTAGTTTTCGTTAATCTCGAAAGACGAAATTTCAGTGAGAATACCTGTAGTTAAGATTGTTTTACCATCCAGAAATATCAGTCTATGATTTGCTGTATATGTAGAGGATTCTGACTCAAAGCTATGTCGGATTGTACTCATTTCACTTGATTAACAATGCCAATGCGTATTTCTGTACTAAGCTATAAAGAGTACTTACTATGTGTGGGTTTATTGATTTAGGGAGTTGAGTTCTAACCAGAGAGTCATGGGTTTGAACCCCGTCCCACCTACGAAGGTTTGCACAGCCAGCCGGTATCATTAGCCTTCATACACAATAGGTGTAGTTCACTGACTGCTGCACGAACGTGTATTGGATTGCTGAGTGAATTCCGATCTGGGAGGCCAATGTGGTGGACCCAAAGAATGTCAAGTAAACCAAAATGACAAACTTCATACAATTTACAAGAAAAATGGATTTTATGATACACATGTATGAAAAGTTATACGTTATAGCATAAATAGTATTGTCAATGTTATAGATAATCACTCGTTATCTCTTCGGTATTGTCCACCACAATTTTGGGATACTCCAGAGATCAGAAGACGATATTTGTTGTCTCTCCGTTGTGGTCGTCGGTTGGCTGGCTTGATTGTCGTAATATTTGGAAGTAGGATGAGTAGGAAGTCCTGTAAATTCCCAAGACAATCAGTTATTATTATGCACGACAGTCAATAGTCACGGAGGCAGAAGTCGGAATGGTTAGAAGCACATTATATTGTTATCACGATTAGCAGCAGTAAAAGATACAATTACTACCACAACCAAAAAGGTGTATATAAACAACATTCGTTTTTACAAGTATTAGGAGAAGAATGAACAGAATGTGTAAGAGAAACGATGAAAAGGAAATATTGTATATAGTTGAGTTGAAGTGGTTTATACACAAATGTATGCAGTCTCCACACCAATAATGCCGAAGTGGGTGGTGAGGTGCAGTTATGCAGCTGAAACCCATTACTTCAAAGTTGAATTCTGAAGCCAACGAGACATTTCTTCACTAGCTACATGATTCACCAAGCGTTTATTCAATTATTCTGCTTTCACTAGTTCTTGACTGTTTTTTCTCTTTGGAATTCATTTTTACCCCATCTTTGAAATTCTGAATTTTACTGCAGTTTGTTTCAGAATACATTGTACTGGTGGTTCTTCTTACAGATCTTCTCAGATTTGAAAATGTTGAAAATTGCAACAAATTATTTCTACAGATGATTACAGTTTCTAAAGTCCATTCTATCCTGTTATACAAATGTATGACATGCCTGTTAAAAGTAGAAGTGGTTACAGGGTTTTGTAATCCTAGGCAAATCACTCAATCACGTTGTGAACCTTAATTCGACATGTATTGCGCATGTCAAACCACAGGCTTCCTCCACGTTCCATGCTAGAAGAATTTGGATTAGGTTTAAAGAGGGTTCAGAGTGACTAGACCAAGACCTGAGAACACTTGATAAAGTTTCTTACTGTAGGAAGATGTAGACTGCCTGGTGGGAGTCTCCAAGACGAAAGGAATCAATGGTTGAGGACTCTTGATGATATGGTTGAAAACCAGTAGTCACAATGACTCAGATGTATTCACTCCTTGACACCTTCTAAAGCTTGATTATTTGTACTAACCATTGACTTCAGATTGTTTATTCTCTCACACTACTCTATCTACTTTGATATAAGTTTTTGTATCTACCTGTTCTTTATGTACTACCGTGAATTGAGGTGATTCTCTTGTGTACTGGTTTCGACATTGATTTTCTCAGTCAGTCAATACATATATACATATATATGAGCTCTCTTCACGCTACCCTGTCTAGAATATGTTAGAAATGTTGATCGTAGAAATTACAGTTCCCCCTTTAGTACTCTTCAACTGCTTTGATGATAAATGGTTTGCATCTACTAGTGTATCACAAGTACAACTTCGTCAAATGTCTAATCAATCAACAAACTTTTTTAAAATTATGTTGTATGGTGTATTAAGAAAATCCTGAAACAATGCAAGCTGATTATTCAACCACATATTAAGAAATGTAATAATTCTCATGAGGTAAAACATACTTAAGTAGCATGTCTTTCCACTCGACTTAATAATCATGACCTAACGATAAATTGTGCAATGAGGTTTGATCATTGTGTTCAGCAATTCTTTAGTGTGTTAATATGTAAATCTATCCAGTACTGTTCAACTTCAATCGATGTTATCATCGATGAGTAATAAACAGCTAGTCAAGTTATTTAAAACAAAAGGAGAAGGGGACAACAATGAATATGCTATATTGTTTATCAAACAGTCAGATGATGTTATGAGTTCTGTTAGTATTCAGATTGATTTCAGTTAGCTTCACAGTTGAGCGAATTCCTCTGAAAACGGTTAACCGTCAGAGCTTAGTGAGTAGGCACACACGAAAATAGTTGTGTTTTTTCGACCTGAAGGCGGCATTCGACTCCGTTGGTCGAGAAGTCTTATGGCAACATCTCTCACTGAAAAGCGTGCTGAGTAAGTACATCACCTTATTGAAAGCTCTCTAATCGAACACTTCCGGGATTGTCACAGCCTATGGTGAGATATCTGGGGACCTGTACTCATCAAGTGGTGTCCATCAACGGTGCCCACTCTCTCCATTCCTATTCAATTTCATCAGAGATATTCTTATCAAGGTGGTCTCCCTCTCGTCACAAGGTTACACAGGAGTTGACCTAATCACTGGAGAATCTTCATCAGACCTGGAATATGCAGATGACATAGTCCTGTTAATCCTGTCAACACGCTGACAACATGCAGAGTCTTCTGAACAATTTGAGTGGCAATTTCAGAATGTTTCGGATGCGTTTCCCGCCACCCAGATGTAAGTTGTTCCTCCACGATTGGTCTTCAATGGTGCCACAGTTAATAATAGACAGTGTAGTGGTTGAGTGTGTTGACCACTCCACTTACCTGGTTGGTAAGTAGCATCAGCACTGTCCTGGTGGCTCAGTGACCGATGAAATCTCTGCACGAATATAAAAGACTCCGTTGGCTACTGCCAAATTACGCCGCTTGTGACACCACCGTGATATCCGATTGTCTATTAAGAGTCGTGTGTACTGCAGAGCAGTCTGCTCTGTTCTACTCTGTATGGCTGTGAAACATGGCGATTGAAGGTGGCAAACATCAGAAGTCTTGAGGTGTTTGACCACCGTTACCTTCATAGTATGTATAGGCCGTGTATGTTGGTGTCATCGCGTGAGTAACGCAGACGTCAGGTGTGTAGAGTTTTAGGGAGTAAGGTAAGTGAGTTGACATGATTGTGAACCTTCGTGAAGTGAGATGGCTGGTTGGGACATGTGTTACGTATACCTATTCGCCGACTGCCTCGTCACACAATGTTGTCCGAAGTAGATTGAGGCTGGAATAAGGCTCTTGGATCCTGTCCAGACTAGAACATGGGATCAATGCATGAAGTGTTTGACTGGTGGTTTGAGCCGTGTACGGGGGACGATGCAGACTAGGTGGTTGGGGTTGGTGGGACAAGAGGAACCAGTGGCTGGAAACTGACTCCAGGCGATATGGCTGAAGACCGATGTCAGTGATGCAAATGTATACATACATTATCCTCATCTTAACTACGCTATACCGAATCTCACCATATTCTCATTCTTCCTTCCTCTCTCTCTCTCTCTCTCTCTTTTCATACTTTATATGACTTTTGACTGAATTTTTTTATGTTCATCTTGCACCTTACTGCCTTTTTACTTGATGTAGTGATATGAGGTGTGGTGGCAAGTGGGACCGTTGCACAGTAAACTCTAGTCGTCATATGTTGGCTTGGATGTATGAATTGGGCGCGTAGACCAGGTATCAGGAGACATTTGGCTATTGATTCTGTAACAGTCTGTCACTTCTAATCTCCCTCCACCTTCTTCTGTATAAGTGAGTCTTCTAACAATGATTCAGTTTGAAGGCTTGTGAGGATAAATTGATTTCATGGTGGCATTCATTACAGATTGACTTCAGTTGGATGACTAGTGAGAACCTGGGGGTACTGGACAGCTGTTTAATCCTAGTTCAGAACTCATCCACCATCCCAACAACGATTGAACCGAGAACTTTCAATCCACAATCCAGAAGTACTTCTTTCAACAATCTGTATGACTATCATGAGTAATCTGATTTCACTGAGAAGTTTACACAGTAAAATTAGTGCATTAAAACCCTCTTCTTCTGTTATATTAACAACGTGTATGAACTTGATATCGATACTGGTATTTATTTTGAATAGTTTTACGAAACTTTGTCCATCGTATCATTGTGATATGATTTGTATTTATGTGTGTACGATGGTATATAGTATACTTATACACATACACATAGAGATGCACATATATATATATCCAGTAAGCAAGTTCTTCGGAGTTCATTGAATACAAATCTTAACAGAAAATACAATTAATACACATTACTTTTTTCATGAATGATGGAGTTGTTGCCATTTTTCAAGGTCAAAGGTTGTTTGCGTATTGAGAAAACTATTTTATAAAATTTTATTAAATATACCGACATCTTTAAACAAACATGATACAATAATAGTGGTCATAGTTAATATTAGCAAAAGACGTAATCGGATTAACCTTATCACTATTGGTTTTATTGATAATCAGTAATCAATTGAACATAGTAATAATAATTTTCACAATATAGACTGAAATAAGTTGGAAGAGTGTGTGTATGTGTGTATTACCTTCTTGCTCGCGTTTCTAAAGGGTGTTGTTGTTCACCGACTGGAACGATGAGTGGAACACTGAGGAATATTTCAACTGGCCTTCAGCTACTATTTCATTTCTCACTAAGATGACTAGGACATGCCTAGTCACCGTCTCCGTCATCGCACAATGTTGACTGATGTTCAGGTTAGGAAAAGATTGGGGGCGGCCTGACTAGAACATGCCATCAATGCATGAAGTTCTTGAGTGTTCGTTTGAACTATGTAAGGTGATGCGGACTAACTAGTTGGGGTCCGTGGAACAAAAGAAACGAGTAGTTGGAGACTTCAGGTTAAATGGCTCTGAATCGATGTCAGTGGCGCAGATGTATCCACTTTTTATCTTCATCTTTACCTCTATACAGAATTCAGGATTTTCTCATTTCTCCTTCCTCTCCTTTACTTTTTTTTGACCGATTTTTCTTCCCTTCTTTATCTTCAATTTTACTGCCTTTTTACTTGATGTGCTGAAATGAGGTGTGGCAACTTGTACCGTTATTGTGGAGTAATGCCTGATCCTTTGTTGATATTGATGATGATGTTGTTCAATCATTGCCAAGACGGTAATGGTGGGAACAGTTTTAGCTGGATATTCTTGAGTCAGGGTCAAGTTTCTACTCAGCAACTCAATAAATTCTCTCTGATATTTCATCTCATATAATTATCCAATTCGGAGGTTTACGGGCATCTATTTATTGATTTCAAGTTGACATTCATCACGGAGTGACACCAGTTGAAGGAAAATTGGAGACCTGGGAGCATTGGAAAGTTGTTTCGTTCTAGTATGGGAGTCCTCAGTAGTGCGCACCCATGACCCCACCGGGGGTCGAACCCAGGACCTTCAGGTTCCGTGGCCAGCACGTTACCACTCAGTCACTGGGTATAGCGTGCTGGCTATGGAACACGAAGGTCCTTAGTTCGATCTCGGTGGGGCGGGGTCATGGGTTCGCAATACAGTAGAGCCCCATACTTGGACAAAACACCTAATCAGTGCACCCACGTTCCCAATGTTTCCCCAACTGATGTCAGTCCGTAATGGATGATACCAACCTGAGTATTTATCCCCAAGTCCTAATTGGTGATAGTTATTTCGACTATTGATTTATAATTGATCTTTTCTTTTCTAAGTCAATATTATTTCACTGTATCGCACAGAAAATGACTTATCTCACTCATAGTGTTGTATTCCATATATCTATCTTGAAAAAGTTTAAATTACGCGTTTAAGTAAACATGCATTGAGTAAACAATGACACTTTGGTACAATGCAACGCACTCTTGTGTGTGTGCTTGTGTGACTGTACCTGTATGTGTGTGTTAGGCATACATTCAACCACATGTAGAGGTGTATTTCATCGATAACCAGAATACTGTCCGTTAGATAATTAAACATTTTCGAAAAAGGTGATTTTCTGTAGGCAGGATGTATTTCACTTATTCTAGTTGTATCTGATTGGAGGTAGGATTATTTTAATGTTGCACTGAAAATATTCAGTTTTGCTTAAGCGAAAGCTGCTAACATCATTAACTTAAGCTAAGAATAAACGAACTGCAACTCAATAATCTCATGCTTTTTAATAGATGGTCAGATATCTTAGGTGTGCCAAAAATAGGGAAAGTTGACAAATTCCAAGTAAGTCTTTTGTATCCAAGCTGAGAAGAGTTTACATTTTGTCAGTGTCTTCACGTAACAGGACTATGTTATCGGCGCCCACCAAGCCAAACAGGTGCCTTTTTTAGAGCAATCCACTAGAAGTCGACGGTAACTACATGGTGTATTCCTGAGTACTTCGTACAGCAAACTTGATCAAGAATTGTGACAGTGGACATCCTTGGAGGACACCACTGGTTGTCGTCATATAAAATGATAATTCTCTATCTTCTATCCACTGCTTCTTTGTAGGTTACTGAGAAATGTGGCTCCTTGGACTGATGTAGTTATGTGGGAGGTCCTATAAAATACAACTAGAATAAGTGAAATACATCCTGCCTACAGAAAATCACCTTTTTCGAAAATGTTTAATTATCTAACGGACAGTATTCTGGTTATCGATGAAATACACCTCTACATGTGGTTGAATGTATGCCTAACACACACATACAGGTACAGTCACACAAGCACACACACAAGAGTGCGTTGCATTGTACCAAAGTGTCATTGTTTACTCAATGCATGTTTACTTAAACGCGTAATTTAAACTTTTTCAAGATAGATATATGGAATACAACACTATGAGTGAGATAAGTCATTTTCTGTGCGATACAGTGAAATAATATTGACTTAGAAAAGAAAAGATCAATTATAAATCAATAGTCGAAATAACTATCACCAATTAGGACTTGGGGATAAATACTCAGGTTGGTATCATCCATTACGGACTGACATCAGTTGGGGAAACATTGGGAACGTGGGTGCACTGATTAGGTGTTTTGTCCAAGTATGGGGCTCTACTGTATTGCGAACCCATGACCCCGCCCCACCGAGATCGAACTAAGGACCTTCGTGTTCCATAGCCAGCACGCTATACCCAGTGACTGAGTGGTAACGTGCTGGCCACGGAACCTGAAGGTCCTGGGTTCGACCCCCGGTGGGGTCATGGGTGCGCACTACTGAGGACTCCCATACTAGAACGAAACAACTTTCCAATGCTCCCAGGTCTCCAATTTTCCTTCAACTGGTGTCACTCCGTGATGAATGTCAACTTGAAATCAATAAATAGATGCCCGTAAACCTCCGAATTGGATAATTATATGAGATGAAATATCAGAGAGAATTTATTGAGTTGCTGAGTAGAAACTTGACCCTGACTCAAGAATATCCAGCTAAAACTGTTCCCACCATTACCGTCTTGGCAATGATTGAACAACATCATCATCAATATCAACAAAGGATCAGGCATTACTCCACAATAACGGTACAAGTTGCCACACCTCATTTCAGCACATCAAGTAAAAAGGCAGTAAAATTGAAGATAAAGAAGGGAAGAAAAATCGGTCAAAAAAAAGTAAAGGAGAGGAAGGAGAAATGAGAAAATCCTGAATTCTGTATAGAGGTAAAGATGAAGATAAAAAGTGGATACATCTGCGCCACTGACATCGATTCAGAGCCATTTAACCTGAAGTCTCCAACTACTCGTTTCTTTTGTTCCACGGACCCCAACTAGTTAGTCCGCATCACCTTACATAGTTCAAACGAACACTCAAGAACTTCATGCATTGATGGCATGTTCTAGTCAGGCCGCCCCCAATCTTTTCCTAACCTGAACATCAGTCAACATTGTGCGATGACGGAGACGGTGACTAGGCATGTCCTAGTCATCTTAGTGAGAAATGAAATAGTAGCTGAAGGCCAGTTGAAATATTCCTCAGTGTTCCACTCATCGTTCCAGTCGGTGAACAACAACACCCTTTAGAAACGCGAGCAAGAAGGTAATACACACATACACACACTCTTCCAACTTATTTCAGTCTATATTGTGAAAATTATTATTACTATGTTCAATTGATTACTGATTATCAATAAAACCAATAGTGATAAGGTTAATCCGATTACGTCTTTTGCTAATATTAACTATGACCACTATTATTGTATCATGTTTGTTTAAAGATGTCGGTATATTTAATAAAATTTTATAAAATAGTTTTCTCAATACGCAAACAACCTTTGACCTTGAAAAATGGCAACAACTCCATCATTCATGAAAAAAGTAATGTGTATTAATTGTATTTTCTGTTAAGATTTGTATTCAATGAACTCCGAAGAACTTGCTTACTGGATATATATATATGTGCATCTCTATGTGTATGTGTATAAGTATACTATATACCATCGTACACACATAAATACAAATCATATCACAATGATACGATGGACAAAGTTTCGTAAAACTATTCAAAATAAATACCAGTATCGATATCAAGTTCATACACGTTGTTAATATAACAGAAGAAGAGGGTTTTAATGCACTAATTTTACTGTGTAAACTTCTCAGTGAAATCAGATTACTCATGATAGTCATACAGATTGTTGAAAGAAGTACTTCTGGATTGTGGATTGAAAGTTCTCGGTTCAATCGTTGTTGGGATGGTGGATGAGTTCTGAACTAGGATTAAACAGCTGTCCAGTACCCCCAGGTTCTCACTAGTCATCCAACTGAAGTCAATCTGTAATGAATGCCACCATGAAATCAATTTATCCTCACAAGCCTTCAAACTGAATCATTGTTAGAAGACTCACTTATACAGAAGAAGGTGGAGGGAGATTAGAAGTGACAGACTGTTACAGAATCAATAGCCAAATGTCTCCTGATACCTGGTCTACGCGCCCAATTCATACATCCAAGCCAACATATGACGACTAGAGTTTACTGTGCAACGGTCCCACTTGCCACCACACCTCATATCACTACATCAAGTAAAAAGGCAGTAAGGTGCAAGATGAACATAAAAAAATTCAGTCAAAAGTCATATAAAGTATGAAAAGAGAGAGAGAGAGAGAGAGAGAGGAAGGAAGAATGAGAATATGGTGAGATTCGGTATAGCGTAGTTAAGATGAGGATAATGTGTGTATACATTTGCATCACTGACATCGGTCTTCAGCCATATCGCCTGGAGTCAGTTTCCAACCACTGGTTCCTCTTGTCCCACCAACCCCAACCACCTAGTCTGCATCGTCCCCCGTACACGGCTCAAACCACCAGTCAAACACTTCATGCATTGATCCCATGTTCTAGTCTGGACAGGATCCAAGAGCCTTATTCCAGCCTCAATCTACTTCGGACAACATTGTGTGACGAGGCAGTCGGCGAATAGGTATACGTAACACATGTCCCAACCAGCCATCTCACTTCACGAAGGTTCACAATCATGTCAACTCACTTACCTCTACTCCCTAAAACTCTACACACCTGACGTCTGCGTTACTCACGCGATGACACCAACATACACGGCCTATACATACTATGAAGGTAACGGTGGTCAAACACCTCAAGACTTCTGATGTTTGCCACCTTCAATCGCCATGTTTCACAGCCATACAGAGTAGAACAGAGCAGAGTGCTCTGCAGTACACACGACTCTTAATAGACAATCGGATATCACGGTGGTGTCACAAGCGGCGTAATTTGGCAGTAGCCAACGGAGTCTTTTATATTCGTGCAGAGATTTCATCGGTCACTGAGCCACCAGGACAGTGCTGATGCTACTTACCAACCAGGTAAGTGGAGTGGTCAACACACTCAACCACTACACTGTCTATTATTAACTGTGGCACCATTAAAGACCAATCGTGGAGGAACAACTTACATCTGGGTGGCGGGAAACGCATCCGAAACATTCTGAAATTGCCACTCAAATTGTTCAGAAGACTCTGCATGTTGTCAGCGTGTTGACAGGATTAACAGGACTATGTCATCTGCATATTCCAGGTCTGATGAAGATTCTCCAGTGATTAGGTCAACTCCTGTGTAACCTTGTGACGAGAGGGAGACCACCTTGATAAGAATATCTCTGATGAAATTGAATAGGAATGGAGAGAGTGGGCACCGTTGATGGACACCACTTGATGAGTACAGGTCCCCAGATATCTCACCATAGGCTGTGACAATCCCGGAAGTGTTCGATTAGAGAGCTTTCAATAAGGTGATGTACTTACTCAGCACGCTTTTCAGTGAGAGATGTTGCCATAAGACTTCTCGACCAACGGAGTCGAATGCCGCCTTCAGGTCGAAAAAACACAACTATTTTCGTGTGTGCCTACTCACTAAGCTCTGACGGTTAACCGTTTTCAGAGGAATTCGCTCAACTGTGAAGCTAACTGAAATCAATCTGAATACTAACAGAACTCATAACATCATCTGACTGTTTGATAAACAATATAGCATATTCATTGTTGTCCCCTTCTCCTTTTGTTTTAAATAACTTGACTAGCTGTTTATTACTCATCGATGATAACATCGATTGAAGTTGAACAGTACTGGATAGATTTACATATTAACACACTAAAGAATTGCTGAACACAATGATCAAACCTCATTGCACAATTTATCGTTAGGTCATGATTATTAAGTCGAGTGGAAAGACATGCTACTTAAGTATGTTTTACCTCATGAGAATTATTACATTTCTTAATATGTGGTTGAATAATCAGCTTGCATTGTTTCAGGATTTTCTTAATACACCATACAACATAATTTTAAAAAAGTTTGTTGATTGATTAGACATTTGACGAAGTTGTACTTGTGATACACTAGTAGATGCAAACCATTTATCATCAAAGCAGTTGAAGAGTACTAAAGGGGGAACTGTAATTTCTACGATCAACATTTCTAACATATTCTAGACAGGGTAGCGTGAAGAGAGCTCATATATATGTATATATGTATTGACTGACTGAGAAAATCAATGTCGAAACCAGTACACAAGAGAATCACCTCAATTCACGACCACAACGGAGAGACAATAAATATCGTCTTCTGATCTCTGGAGTATCCCAAAATTGTGGTGGACAATACCGAAGAGATAACGAGTGATTATCTATAACATTGACAATACTATTTATGCTATAACGTATAACTTTTCATACATGTGTATCATAAAATCCATTTTTCTTGTAAATTGTATGAAGTTTGTCATTTTGGTTTACTTGACATTCTTTGGGTCCACCACATTGGCCTCCCAGATCGGAATTCACTCAGCAATCCAATACACGTTCGTGCAGCAGTCAGTGAACTACACCTATTGTGTATGAAGGCTAATGATACCGGCTGGCTGTGCAAACCTTCGTAGGTGGGACGGGGTTCAAACCCATGACTCTCTGGTTAGAACTCAACTCCCTAAATCAATAAACCCACACATAGTAAGTACTCTTTATAGCTTAGTACAGAAATACGCATTGGCATTGTTAATCAAGTGAAATGAGTACAATCCGACATAGCTTTGAGTCAGAATCCTCTACATATACAGCAAATCATAGACTGATATTTCTGGATGGTAAAACAATCTTAACTACAGGTATTCTCACTGAAATTTCGTCTTTCGAGATTAACGAAAACTAACCATGCCATCGACAATACCACTTGGTGCATAATCATATGGAGTCTGTTTATATCATATAGTAAGCCACCTGAGGGAATTTGATTGCTGATAGAGTTGTAATGGTGGTTTACTTTTCCTTGCCTGTTGCCCACACCGTGGAATGTTATTCATTCTTGAGGTGTCTGAAAAAGTAGAGTTAGTGAATGACCACAGAGCTCAAGGGATATCTGCTTGAGGTCAGTTACATATGACTATTGGGAAGTTCGAGATTTCATTTATGAACTCAAGTGGCCGCCGCCACCATCCCATAGGGAAGTGGGAGTGAGATGTTTTCAGGGTCAATCTTTTCTAGCGCATCTTTCCAAGCGGAATATCGTACTGCTTTCACATTCCCGTCCAGACAACAGCACGACTTCCCCCTCGAACATTCAACATAGCGTAAGCATTCACACTACAGTGATAACTGCTCTTAGTCTTAACTATATCAAACATAACTTTCTCGTATGGTGCAACCTCGAGAGAATGGGCGTTCTAACCAGTATATCTCGCTGAGTCATTTTAATATGCAAGTTCGACAATTGCGTCAGGGTAGCAGTTATCGGTAAGGTCTAGTAACACATATTAGCAGAACCCTCATTTTAAGCTGCAATAGTATTCCACCGCATACCTGGGTTGCATAATTCCACTTCACTTACCCATAAACTATCAACACACACTCAAATGAACAAACCAAAATTTACGAAATTTCATTGTATCCTTTGTTACTTGCATCCGATACATTTGCAGCCTAGATACTACTATAGTTGAGGAGATAAACATGCTAAGAATTGAAGCGAGGATATTCATCTCAGTTCATAGATAAAAAAACATCGAGCTGAAACCTTCAACACACAACTCGATTTTCACATCGAAAAAGATCCTACATATGAATCAAAAGTGATCTAACTGCTGACAGTTTAAAGAGAAGGATTTGAAGTCCCCTGAGGAGAATTCTCTTCACAGCAACTCTCAAAGTAGTGTTATGTAGTCGCCTTTGGCTGAGCAACAAGCTGAAAGACAGGGTCTCCCATCTGCCTACCTTTATATGCTCATATCATTTCACCTGCTACTGTGGAGCTGGATGTATCCCTCGTCCCACACGAATCTTAACCAATACAGTTCACAAACACTATTGTTTGTGTGTGTGTGTGGGGGGCTACAGAAAGGTAACACCGGAACTGTAAGAAGTGCGATAATAATGTAACACATTATCAACACTGATCATTCAGTCTCAATAATCACCTCTTCTAAAGTTATTTACAAAATGAAGAGAAACTTGGCAAAGTCAAGCCTCCTCTATATTGCTGAATCTGTAGAAATACTGATAGGAACGTCGAAGCTTTACATCCAATCATACAAGAGGTGAGTCATGGTTCGAACAGGTGCTAAACGTCATCGTAGCTGACTGAAACACTAGGTGATGTGGATTCAAATCTCACAGAGATGGTAGATAGACCTTCCTCCCGATTGCATCCAACCAACTAACATGACACATATTTGTAAGATAAATAAAAGCGCGTGAGTATCGACAAAGTGCTCTCAAATAACAGCGATGCCATTATTGAACAAATTAAATTTTATAATCAGTTGGTCTGGTCAAGATTCAATTGTCAAACAAGACGTTGTTACCTCTGACCTTGAGGTAAGGGTAACATGAGAATGTCTTGTAAGGCAGTGAAATAGCTGTTAAGTGGCCAATGTTTCTCAATGCTTGATTCAATGACATAGTAGAAAACGTTCTACATACAAACATATTATTCCGTAGGGACATGACATATTAAACTCTGAAACCTCGACACTTTGTTACCCTTGCCACTGCATACAAACATTTACTGTCTACCTTATATCGGGGAGCGATTGGTGGGAGTATGATTGATTTCAAGACACTTTACACTACTGGAGAATGACAGAACTGAGGAAGCCTTTTCTACGTGGTTTAGGAGTTGGTCACTTAAAATTCACACGAAAATGGACTTAAAAGTTGTCAAAGTTTCGCGGTTAACACACTGGCTGGTTGAGAATCTTGTGGCTCACCTGTTTCAACTACCACTACCACTACCACTACTACTGCTACTGCTGCTGTTACTGCTACTGTTGGCTGAAAACATACCACAGCCAAAATTTATCATTCGTCATCCACTGGTGTCCGTTCTGAGGTTACCCTTTTGAGAAGCCGTAGATCCGCACCACTATGAAGCACCGGAGAAATTTTTCTTAAAGCAGTTCAATGTTTCATGATTGTTAGTGTGTTTCTCCTCTACCTGCTATCAATCGGTGATGAAAATGTCTAAAAATTATTTCAAACATGTTTATCTCCTATTGATTTATCTTTCACGTTTCTTAAAACTTGTATATGTAGAGTTTTGATGTGATTAATCTCACTTGCAATCAGTGTTGTTGATTTTCTACAGTGTAACACATTGTCTATTGTTATAAAGTCAAGTATAACGGTTTAGGAAATCAAATCCATGAGATATGATGTGTGTATATGTTGTTAAGTGTTGATGGCCCTGTATTGGGGTGTCGTTTTCCAATGGCATCTGTAGCTGAAGATGTAATATTTCTCTGAGGTGTGTAAGTGAATATAAAACTCCCTAAATGTACAACAACTTTCAATGGTAATGTTTCAGTTAGTATCTTTGGTGAGATTTGAAACGTCGCCGATTAAAATTTTCATCTCGAAAATAGGCTGTAATTCAATTATTTTTTTTAGCAAACGACACCCGTTGAAAAATAGGTGGCTGCTGTAACTTCGAAGCATTCGGTTATCTAAATAATTTTCAATGGTGACAAATCCTTTTGGTTTAGGTAATGTGTGATTGACGAATCTCTTAGTGAACGAAACACAGTTCGTAGATCCTAACGCTGAATATAATGAAGATAACCAACTGTCGTACCAATATTAGAAAGTATCTTCGCAATAGGTTCTAAACTGAATACCCTAATTCGATGGGATGCTAAGTAAGTTGGAAGTAATGCCTAAAAGAGGTCGAGCAACTGGATCACTAAATCAACTGATTTACTTGTTAATTGTTTTATGGACTGGTTTATAGAATTCTCATCGGTATATATGTCTTGATTTCGCTTTATTCAGTAAGTTTTACGATTGTGTTTACTTACACTAGGCCTTTCAACTACCAGTGAAATCGTTTGCAATGTATTGCTCCTACTGAACGTAGCAAAATAATCGACTAGTGGATAAGTATGAAACAAATAATAAATGAAATCACTGAAAGAACAAAATATATAACCCTGCCAAGACATACGTCTGTCCCCTGTCAACTGGATACGCCTACACCTTAGATGAGGTTGTAAATGTTCATCGACTGAGATGTTTTGAAATAGCGATGAGGATACCGAGCCACAGTTTACCTAGACGTACCATGCTGGAAGTGGGACTAGATTGAAAGACGGCTCAGATTGGCCAGATCAAGACATGGCACCAGTTCATGAAACCCTTGATTGTTGATCTGTCGTGTGGGGAAGATGTAGACTACTTGGATGGGGTCCCCTAGACGATAGGAATCAGTGAGGAATCTTGGTTACATGACTGAAAATCGATCACAATGGCCCAGATGTTGTATTCACTCCTTGACACCTTCTAAAGCTTGATTATTTGTAGTAACCGTTGACTTCAGATTGTTTATTGTCTCACACAACTCTGTCTACTTTGATATAAGTTTTTCTATCCACCTGTTCTTTATGTACTACTGTGAATTGTGGTGAATTGAGGTGATACACTTGTGTGCAGTTTGTGATATGGTCAACTTTACACTGTGTTGTCAGCTTCTGATAATCTCCTTCAATTGTGAAGGCACATAAGACATCTAAAAAAACAAATAAGAGCGTACACGGGTCAGCTATCAATGGTTAACCCATGTAGCTGTCTAGATCATAGTGTTTAGCATTGGTTGAAGTCTACCGACCAAGTTTTACAGCGTGATGTGATGCTGCAGTAAACTGTAAGCAGTTGGCAGAAAACCCTTTACTTAAGTTTCGTGTCTGCTGACACTCATCAACGAGGTGTATATCTGCATGCATGCGGGAACTGGTGTCCCCTCAGTTTCATGATTGTATATACACCTCAGTGATGAGTGAGCTCCAACAAGGAAGAAACCTGAGTGAAGGGTTTCCTAACGATTAACGCCTATCTATCATCTAACACCAAAATGAGGATGTAAACCGCGCTTTGTATACTTTTGTGATAGAATTCACTTTCATATAACACCAAAAACTTTGCCAAAACAATGCGAAGAACTAATTTGTCTGATTCGTGTAATATATTTGTGCAACACGTTTAGCGAACAATCTGATCACATACACACGTATTTATTATTGGCATTTATATGAAAAACTATGGAGTTGAAGGGGCAGGAAAATGCTTATCAGTCAAATGAGAAAACCGCCTCATCGCACCCTGGTGGTGCGAATAACTTGATAGTTAGACAAAGGTTTGGTTAACTGTTGAAACCAAGCTTATGTACCCATCAAAGCCTTTCGAAAATAGATAAAAGATGAAATCACATTCTATTGTATTTACGAGTGACTTTAGAGGATATCTTAGTAACTGCTGAACAGACCAATCAGACTTTTGTATTTCATCTGGGAAGGTACTTTTTCATTAAATCAAGGAATTTAATTGGCTGTCTCACCAGTTGATAGGGTGACCATTAAAGCCATCCATGTTTACCAATTTAAATGTAAATATAATCACAAATACATCGGGAGGACCTATCAATCCTTGGGAATAAGGACGACAAACTCATTGCAAAATGGCTTCAGAGTCACCTAACCAGATTAATGCTGGAAAAAACTTCATAGTTCTTCTATGGCTAAAAAATTATTGAAACGGAGTGACATTGTAGGCCTCCTAACGAAAACTGGAATAACCAATCAGGCTTCTTCGTTTTATGAAAATCTGCCTTTCCAGACGAAAAGAAGTGGTCTAATGGTTATTTTACCCGACTTTAAAGGGCATCCTGTGCTACTGAAGCCCTATGTTGCATTAGGAACCCAAGAAACAAATAATAATTAGGAGCCACCCTAGCAACTGACGAGATAGCCAATTACATTCTTTTATTCAATGGAAATGTACTTTTCCATGCGAAATACCGAAAACTGAGTTGTCATTCCAGTTGTTGCTATGGTGACTTTAAAGATGACCGTTACTTCGATTGTTGTTGCTAGAGTGACCCTCAAAATCAGCCTTGAAACGGAGCGTGAAATGGATGTACATATGTTATAAGCCCATCTACAAGACCTTTTAGGGATTTATTTAACAGTTGTTGGGGCATTGGCGGTTAGGAAATTGAAGACACCATTTTAGGTTCAGAAACTATTTGTCATATGCTTTGGTAAATTTGCCTTTGAAACCAAGATTAGCGTACAGTTAACGTTTTAGTTATTATCGCTTTATTGATATTCATTGTTACTTTGACCTTAAAGAGTTGTCTTCTCATCTAACCGATAATCATTATCCTACCCTTAATTCTGCACTTTTTCATATAAATGCCAACATCAAGTTCGTAGTGTGTGTGTGTGTGTGTGTGTGTGTGTGTGTGTGTGTGTGTGTGTGTGTGTGACCAGACTGTTCGAACAATGTGCAAATATACTACAAGATTCAGACAAACTGTTTCTGAGATGAGCTCCCACATTTTCAATTGTTCCCCAACTGATGTCAGTCCATGATGAATACTACTTCTAAACTATTTTTTATCATCTTGTGGTAGGTTAGTTGGAGGCTAGCAGTGAAACCTAGGATGCGCGTTTCGTCCTACTTGGGACTCACTGGTCAGCAGGATGTACCTGCACAACCCAGCGAGTGATATTGTTCCCACTGAGACTGGAACAAAGTACCCATGGTTACATTGATATTGGTGACTAGCAGAGGAATCCAGGATTCGCATATCCGCATAAGAGCCCAACTGCCAACAGAGGTCGAGCAATTCGACCCTCCATAACCATAGGAAATTACAAGTAACATAACAACAACTGTGGATAATGATTGGGCATTTGAAGCGATTCGAGTCTCAGTGGAAGTAATATCACTCACTGCAATGCAGGTAAATCTAGGTGATGGAAAACTGCTGGAAATTATGCGACAAAATGCATGCATCAGTGTGATAGGCATGTATGTATTCAACTCACGATTGATTCTGCACTTCATGTACTCAGCTATCAGCAGCAGTTATTCAGCAAGAACTTAATAGACTCTCTCTTGTGGAGGAAAATTTAGTAGATGAAGAACCATACAGTTCAGTAAATCACTGATTGAAAGTTTTTAATATCTTAAGCTGTAAGTTCAGCCTACTTAGACAGAAGTGTGATATCAGAGAAGAAATCGCTGTGATTCTGGGCAAAACCATCACTTAAAGTCTCCAACCACCGATTTCATTTGTCACATCGACACCAACTGGAAAGTCTATATTTCCCTATAACGTAGGAAATCTACTTCCACAAACATCCCTCCCATCAGCTGGACTATGATCGTGTATACATAACGCATATCTGGGCCAAATGAGTCGATGAAAGCTAATAGACTAGTCAATGAGTAGCATACACCTAGCTCCTGAGCATATCATCCATTTTACATCGTATGGATTTATACACTTCTTGATGTTCGATTATTTAAGGTCAAAGTTTAAGAGGGTGACGAAACTGTTCAATGGATTCCTTTCATTGCCATGGTTACACTTTGATTGAACAATCGGCACACGATCTACAAATTTTGAGTATTAATCATCATTGTATCAAGTTCAATCAACCATAGAAAATAAGGTGGGATCATACACACATGTATAGGCAAAAAGCAGAGATTATTGGATTTCAAACATGCCGAAACACATACAAATGCATACTGCCTTTAATTTGAAAGGCCAACCTAGTAACGACCAACTGTTTGTTTGTAGTGCAGTACATTTTGACCTATTTGGGACTCACTGGTCAGCTGGATGTCCTGCCTCTCAGTGAGTGTCATTGTTCCCACCGGGATTCGGACTCGGGAGCGATGGCTTCATAAGCCAGAGCGTTTTCCACTTCACCACCGAGCCACGATAGCCACTTCTTGTGCGACGGGTGTAGTTCTAGTGTTATTGCTTGTATTATACCGTCGTTGATTGGACCAAATTAATCGGTCTCTATTGGCATATGGGCTCCTTTGTGGATGCCTCAATATACCTGTGTTCTAGTCATAGTAAAGATGGATAGTGGCCAAGAATGGAGATTTTTATAAATCAATCCATACAATTGGTTATTTCAATTATTGTTAAGGTGGTTCGTCTTTAGAGTCATCCCAAATGTATCTAATTTTTACTTTCAGCTTTATTTAGTAAAAACTGGGCATTCCATAAAAATCTTGATTACCACTCACAAGTACTTTCCCATTGAACAATAAAATTATCCTATCGATTTTATGAAAACAACTCACTGAAATAAATGAGAGATAATATTATGAGCAATCAATTCTGCTCGAGACATCATCGTCTAGTAAATAATACTATATCACTGTATGGTAATATCAAAGTTACTGAGTTTCGCCACATTCACATGTATTTATCAATTTAATTGTTCCTATAGAGATAGTTATGCATTAGGTGTACGACTAACCAACGTATTATTGAATATATACCATTGTGACTATGAAGAAGAGAGGCTTTATTTTGTCGTATTTAGTTACAAAGTGGATAAAAGAAAGCGTTCAGAGTGATTTACCATATCCCACCAAACGCTCCCGTTGGAGTTCGAATTCACCTTTAACACTATGGTTGAGGCTATAGGAATTTGAACCTCTGTGTTCCAAAGACATTTGTACAGTTAGGAACTTAATGAATGAGTACCTGGTTACATTGTCATGCCATTCTCAGCATACCTATTATCCTGGATGATGAAGGTGAAATGAAAACCTAGATCTCAGGCGAGACTCAAACTAGCGACCTCAAGGTAACCGGCCCAGTGTTCTACTAAATGAGCTACAAAACCCGGTTGCTAACCAGATTTCTAAATTTCACTTCAATCACAAAGGGTTTTTGCTAATTTCTATATGAATTTGCGATGCATTACTATCGCCTGATCATACTCATGGGTCTCGTTGCTTAGTTGGTAAAGCACTGAACAGATAAATCGGAGCTCACCAGTTCGACGAATCCTGTCCCCGTCTAGATTTTTATGTCACCTTCAACTGCCATCACCCAGTATCAATACAAGTCTGTTAAACCACTGCTATTTCAAATAGTCAAACTTCATCATTCCTGTTATCGCTTAAACTAACCCTAATCTTATTATTCTAAAGTACACAATCCGCATCCTTGCTATCGTTGACTCACAAATTGCCTTGATTAGTTCATATTTCACATATGTGTTGAAAGCAAGATTGCACACTAACACATCTTGCTATAACAAATGGACCAAGCTAATATGGAATGACATCCCACCGCATTGCCTACACATATGCAACATACACACACACAATGACCACATAATGAAAGTTGGTGTTGCTTGTATTATCCTGTCGTTGAGTAAACCGGTGATCGATCTCTATTGGCACATAGGCTCCTGTGTGGATGCCTCAATATTGTCTGTTTGAATTATATATTGATGATGGAATCCAGGACGCATGTTTCGCTATATTTGGGACTGGTCAGCTGGATGTACGTACCCACTAGGAAACCGCTCACTGGGAGGTAGGTACATCCGACTGACGAGTCCTAAATAGAACGAAACGCGCATGCTAGATTCCACTGCTAGCCACCACGCATCACTAATATGAAAGTTGTAACATTTGTATTCGATCGATATGATATCACCAGGGCAACTGGAAATCTATAATCACTAGGCGTAAAGTTGACACGTAGTGTTCAGCGTTATAGAATTTCTCATTGAGATACATGCAAATCATATTAAGTATAGTGGATCAAAAGGACAGCTAGAACTTGTAGAATTCGCTTTGCAAAGCAATTCTTGAAAGCTATCGTTGTTTCCTAAGGCATCTAGATTCCACTTGTACATATATATGCATTTTGCTAAATTAACTAAACGGAATTAAGTGGTTAGTTTCTGGAAAAAAGCAAAACCAACATTCGCCAACGTATATCGACAAAATCAGCGACTACACTTCATGCCTTGGTACTTAAACTTGGGTCCGTGTCAAAGGTAAAAAGCCTTCGACAGAGTCTACCGAGAAGTAATTTAGCAGCTGCTTCAACACTGCGGTTTAGTTCCACAAACCTTTATCAACTTCATGCAACAACAGCTATATGCTACATGATGATGACGCCACATTTCAAGTGATTCATTACGGAAAGCATAGTGATGCCTTTGAAGTGAAGGGAAGATAGGTTAACAGGTAACGCGAGGTTGCCGCCTACTATCACCAGTCATCTTTGTGATTGTAGTCGATTCGACTAGACTGGATTGGATCATGCAACAAACTGTAAGGGGTGAGAAGATGGGTACACGCTAGCTGTTTGACCGATGAAAAGACCCTAGAAAAAGATTTGGATTTCACCGATGCTGATTTATGTTTAGTGTCGCACAAGCTCGAAAATCTCTAGGCGAGAACTAACAAGTTGGCAGAAGAGGCGAGGCAGGGCAGCGAAAGAAGACTGGACTCCTTTCCGGTGAACCTAGAGAAGGCACAGGTGATGAAGATACCCAACTACCAACAACAAGCATCAATTACCATCAATGGGGAAAATCTAAATGAAGTTGTCTCTTTCACCTACATGTTTCAACTACAGGCGGCGGCAAAAGCACAAACGAGGATGTCAAAGTCAACCACGATAGGGAAAGCAAGACAGGTGTTCATTAGTCTGAAATCAGAGTGGAGATCTACTGCACTCGGCACAGAGTGAACAAGATCCGGATTTTCAACACCAATGTCAAATCCGTGCTTTTATATAGTTCAGAAACTTGGCGCGTTACGAAAAGCATTTCCAACAAACTACAGACATTCGTCAACAGCTGCCACCTACGCTCGCTCGACACTGAAGATCAGATAGATGGCCAGAAAGAATAATAAACAAGGAACTCTCGCTGGCTGGCAACGAACCAACGAAGTAAGAACCTATCGCCCAACAAATATGCAGAAAGAAGTGGAGATGGATTTGACTGGACACAGACTGCGAAGACCGATTGGGGACATCACGCTCCTGACCAGGCCGTCTAGTGGAATCCAAATGGGGAACGACAAGTTGGGCGTCTGAGGATGACATGGAGGAGACTGTGCGAGGAATAAATGAAAGGTTCTAAGCAGTGGTGGAGCCAGGTTGAAACGACTAAAGCGAAGAGAGTGAAGAGGCGACGTGCTACTGAAGTCGTATATTCCACTAGGAACCAAAGGGACAAATAATAATTAAATGTCAAATGTGACAACACTAGACTATGTCACCAAAGGGTGGTTAAGAACTGTATCTTTCGCTTTGGTTACTTGATAGACATTGTAAATGTCGAGACTTTGTTCAGTAGATTGGCGTTATAATCTATTAATTTAACAAAACTGTGAGTAAACTCACATTGAATATTCTTTTTCTTCGAAAGTCTTGGTGATATTCAAAAATAAAATGTAGTTTGAGGTTTACAGGAATTTTTTTTCCAGGTAGTAATCATCATGGAGTATCGCAAACCTTTGAGCACTGGATAGGTGTTTCATCTCAATATGAGAAGCCTTAACAGTATGCACCTAGTTAGCACATCACCTTATTGAAAGCTCTCTACTCGAACATTTCCGGGCTTGTTACAGCCTATGGTGGGATATCCAGGGAGCTGTACTCATCAAGTGGTGTCCATCAACGGTGCCCACTCTCTCCATTCCTATTCAATCTCATCAGAGATATTCTTATCAAGGTGGTCTCCCTCTCGTCACCAAGTTAAACAGCAGTTGACCTAATCACTGGAGAATCTTCATCAGACCTGGAATATGCAGATGACATAGTCCTGTTAATCCTGTCAACACGCTGACAACATGCAGAGTCTTCTGAACAATTTGAGAATGTTTCGGATGCGTTTATCACCACCCAGATGTAAGTTGTTGCTCCACGATTGGTCTTCAATGGTGCCACAGTTAATAATAGACAGTGTAGTGGTTGAGTGTGTTGACCACTCCACTTACCTGGTTGGTAAGTAGCATCAGCACTGTCCTGGTGGCTCAGTGACCGATGAAATCTCTGCACGAATATAAAAGGCTCCGTTGGCTACTGCCAAATTACGCCACTTGTGGCACCACCGTGATATCCGATTGTCTATCAAGAGTCGTGTGTACTGCAGAGCACTCTGCTCTGTTCTACTCTGTATGGCTGTGAAACATGGCGATTGAAGGTGGCAAACATCAGAAGTCTTGAGGTGTTTGACCACCGTTACCTTCATAGTATGTATAGGCCGTGTATGTTGGTGTCATCGCGTGAGTAACGCAGACGTCAGGTGTGTAGAGTTTTAGGGAGTAGAGGTAAGTGAGTTGACATGATTGTGAACCTTCGTGAAGTGAGATGGCTGGTTGGGACATGTGTTACGTATACCTATTCGCCGACTGCCTCGTCACACAATGTTGTCCGAAGTAGATTGAGGCTGGAATAAGGCTCTTGGATCCTGTCCAGACTACAACATGGGATCAATGCATGAAGTGTTTGACTGATGGTTTGAGCCGTGTACGGGGGGCGATGCAGACTAGGTGGTTGGGGTTGGTGGGACAAGAGGAACCAGTGGTTGGAGACTGACTCTAGATGATATGGCTGAAGACCGATGTCAGTGGTGCAGATGTATACATACATTATCCTCATCTTAACTAAGCTATACCGAATCTCACCATTTCTTCATTCTTCCTTCCTTTCTCTCTCTCTCTCTCTCTTTTCGTACTTTATATGACCTTTGACTGAATTTTTTTATCTTCATCTTGCACCTCACTGCCTTTTACTTGATTTAGTGATATGAGGTGTGGTGGCAAGTGGGACCGTTACGCAGTAATGCCTGGTCCTATATTGATATTGCTGCTGCTGATGATGATGATGATGCACGCACAACCCCTTGGTCCACCATGGATGAGACTCATAACTTCCAGGTTCCATAGAGAATTTATTAACTAGCCAGGAACTGGTTTGGAATCAAATAGTCCACAGTTTTCTACATTTATCAATTCGCAATATAACCTAATTATCCACCAAGATCTTTAGTTAGCATCCACTTCAGTTACGAATGGTTGACCCCACAGGTTACAACTTCTAATTAAACTACGCGATATCTATCTGGAAGCATATCACTAATGAGCGCTAAACAGTAATCTACTCAGAGGTTTATAAGGGTTTTATTTTTAAGGTCCAGTGCACCACGGATTTCAGTTGTTCTTTAAGTGATAAAGATCAGTGGTGAATACTGCCTTAAAATTCTAAACAATTACTCCTTTATATGAATTTCGATAGCGTAATTAGTAGATGTAGCTTATTTCAACAATATGATGTATTGCGCAAATACATCACATTGTTCGTCTTCTAATTACGCTGTCGAAACTACCTTTAAAATAAAACGATCTCTTACAGTTCATCACTTACACTGACAGAGAACCACTTTGTAGGTCAATAGACAGATAAAACCAAAGAAGAACCCCACACACAGGTGGATCGTTTCAAGCTGCCACACTTTACAGTAGTATACATAGAATAGATGGATAGAATAAGAGTGACGTCAAAGTACACAGATTTGTGTGACGGAATAAACAATTTGAAGATAACGGTTAATTCAAAAATTCTGGCTTTAAAATACGTCAAGAAGTGAATTGATTTGTGCCATTGTGATCGATTTCCAGGCATGTCACCAATAATCGTCAAACACTTATCCCTTTCGTCTCGAGGAACCCAACCAGGTAGTCTACATCTCCACACCGCTCACACCAACAATCAAGGACTTCATGAACTAGTGAGGCACCTCTATCTGGCTATTCTGAACCTTCTTCCAATCTAATCTAACTTCCCCTACCATGGCATGTCGAGGTAGGTGGTGTCTCGTCATACGTAGTACATGTCCAGTATAGGTCATTAACACTAAAGCATCGACTTTTGCTTGTTTTACTGTAGAAATTGTACCAAACTTGTTAGGCTATCTGAGATAACCGTGGTTTAGCTGACTGGCACTACTGATGTGAAGTGATGAATGAAAGTTAAACGAAAACTCGAGTTGTGGCGGGATTCAAACTAGCAACCGACGGGTTATCAGCCAGAAGCTATATAATCTAGCTGGTAACCAAACCCTAATCTCACTCCAATCAGAGATTTTTCTCCAGCTTCTATAAGAGTCTATAATAACACTGTCTGACCAGTCAGTTAAGTCACCCGAATCCAAATCAAGCTGAAGTAGAGAGGAGGAGATTATCTGCGATAACGGCGGTTGAGAGGTTGGTGTTAATGATATTGAGTGTTGATTGAAGCTGAAATGGAAACCGAAGTCGCAGAAGGATTGATCAGTGATTTCAAGCCAACATAAGGCCATGATGCCCCCGAAACCTGATGGAAATCTATACCACACTTACGAATTCAAGTCTTGCAGTAATTTCGAGTTTCCTGAGCTGCAGTCCGCAATGCATTTGAGCCAGTGGCTGGTTGTCTCATTACCCTCTCAGCCATCAGCTTGTCACTATGTATAATTGAAAGAATAAACGTAACTCGGCTGCCATGGACAGGTTCGTGCACTAGGCAATCAGTGACACTCATGGTAAGACGGATGGTTATACCACCGGGCTGCGCACACTCTCATAGATGAAATGGCGTTCGAACTGATGACCTGCTGATTGGAAGTCAACTACTTGAACCACTGGGTCATAGTTTGACTATAATCGCTATTCTAGCACGACTTCTGAAATAACCAGTTTTGCTTCTTAATTTCATAAAATAACTACCATCCCATAGGAAATGCAAAATCTGACTGGTTATTTTAATGGTTGCTAGGGTAGCCCTTTAGACTCGATTTTCTCAACTAGAAGCAGCTGGTAATAAACGCAACAATTGTGACTAAATGCCATCCTAACAACAAGTATAATAACCCATTAGACTTCAGTGTATGAAACTGTACTTCTAGCCGCGATGGCGAAACCTGATTGGCTACTTTAGTCTACTAGTTATGATTCAGCTAAAGGGCTAATTAAAAGTCCATCCTGGTAACTGCTGAAATAACCAGTCAAGTTTAAATATTCCTGTCAAGAGGGGAGCTTTTCATAAAATAGAGAAGTCTAATTAGTTATGTCAGCAGTTGCCAAGGTGGCACCTTCAGGATCACTTCAACTGAAACATCTCATCGTCAAAATGAGTGACTTTCAAGGCTACCTTAACAACAGCTAAAATAACCAATTAGATTTCGATTCTGCATGAAAGTTTGCCTTTCTAGTCAAAATGAAGAAGCCTGATTGGTTACTTCGATTGTTGCTAGGGTGGCCGTCTAAGCTACTCCTTCAAATAAGAGAATGGATTCGACTCATTGTCTTGAAAAAACAAGTAACTCCCAAGGAATGACTTTGAAGCCCATTCAAGCAACAACAAAAGTAGCCAATTACGTTTCTTTATTTTGGGTAGAAAGGCAAATTTCCCCACAAGATGGAAATCTAATTGGTTACTTCAGTTGTTCTTGGAGTGACCTTTCAAGCCGAGTGACTCTAGCAACTGTAAAAACAATCAATTAGGTGCAAAGTTTTGCAGTAGGCAATCAGCCTCGCTTGTTGTGTAAAGTCTAATGATACTACCTGAGTGACCAAGTTTGAGTAGGTGTAGCAGTTTTGGAACCCATGACCCAATGGTTGAAAGTCAACGCCTTAAATCAATGAGCCACAACTAATTGTCCAGTAGAAATATAAAGTTAATTGATTATTCTACCGACTGATAAGGTGACCGATAACACCAACAGTCTTGAAAGGATCGATTACTCAAAGTGACGACAACCGTTCATCAGTTAGAACGGTCTCTCATGTGCGCAAGTACTCATCGCATACATATATCAAAAGTGGGTAAGTGCCTCATATTTATAGTGGAACAACAGTAGACTCGACCTCTTAACTGACTTGTTGGAAAGTTACTAGTAGTTGCTGGAGGATGAGTGGGGGGCAAAGGTAGGTGACGTAGAGAACCAATCGAAAATGCAACACCATACAACCATCTGTAAATTACAGAGAAACAATAACCAACATCATGAATATCTGGCAGAATCGAGGCAACCGCATAGGAGCCTATCTGACAACAGAGCTCGAGTGATTCCGCACTGTATAGCAACGGAAAATTACAAGTATCTTAACAACAACTGATACCCACTGCACAAGAGGTGGCTATCGCGCCCCAATGGCTTAGTGGATAACGCTTTGGAGTCCCATGTACGACAAAACGCTGGTTCTGGATTCCACTGCTAGTTACCAAGATGAATAAAACAGTCCAAGTAATCTTTAGTGACGAGTAACCTTGAGAATGGCCAATGAGTTTGAGGATAGAGGTGAAAACCATTCATTACGTCCGTCTATATGTGGAGTCGTTTCAAAAGGTTTCTAAGACCCTTAACAGTATCAAGAGGGGATATGTTATGGTTTCATATGGATGAGTGGCAATACAGACACTGGTATGGTTTCAAGGATGATAAATCTGATATACATGTGAAACGGATCTATAAACTGTAATGAAAGCACCATTTTCCCTACTAACTACTTTGTCCTTCATATTCTCGATTATGATTGGTCAGTGCATTCCTGAACGCGATTCGCAGTCACTAAAGTTTACTTTAACCAAAACATATAAACTCTCGACTATTTGCATATACATTTCATCTGTCTTGTCTGCAATCAATATGAATCCTCATCTGTGGGATTAGTGTTTATAAAACAAACTAACTAAGTGACAAGTATTCATGGACGGTAAGGTGACCAAACATTCCAGCAGTTTAGTAGAGCCAATAAAGACTCCCATCAGTTCCCTCATGCTGTTGGACAATTTATAAAGAGTTGTACACATTTGTAATCAACAAGCGCAAAGCTTGATACACAAATCAGTTGCGCGGGTCAATTTGTCATCCTTTAGTCTCCCACTGAGATAGGTTATATACTACTGAGAAAACTATGCATATGACTGTATTTATGAATGAATCCAGGTTTCTAATGTTGCTATATCAGCCAAAAACTGGAAAATGTGAATCTCAGATAAATGTCACTTGTCGTATTACTTCTTGTTTTAAAAGTTGGCTTACTTATGAGATGAATTCAGAGACATCATGCACCAGGCCAGGCACTCAAGTGGAACCCAGATGGGAAACGACGAGTTGGGTGTTCAAAGGTGACATGGAGGAGATTGAGTGAGGAAGAAATGAGAGGTTGTCGGCTGTCGTGGAGCCAGGTTGAGAGGATTGCAGAGAACAGAGTGCACTGGAAATGTGCTACTGAAGCCTTATGTTCCACTAGGAATCCAAGGGACAATAATAATAATAATTAGTCACACTATTGTATAGCCAGCTCGCTTGCTCCAAGCGGTTAGGAGAACAGAATGGAATGACTCAACGTGTGGTTGGGTGAATTGATTATATGAGAATGAGCAATTATATTCAAGATCAATCACACTCAAGGTCAGCGTTGAGATTGAATAAGCCGGATCACATGCTCCAGTCAATTATAGTGAGACAAGGTTATAATAATACTCTTTTGGACTCAGTTCGACCAATTGAAAAGTATGCCTAAGCGCAAATAAATCTAGTTGACTCATCGCTCATTAGCCTTACCTCTATACTGGTATGCGTGCGCACTGGCACTCATGATTCCACAAAGTCCTATTCCATGTGTCTGCTAAATATTCACAGATTAGCGTTTACAAAGAATGATGGGAGTTAAATACATCACGGAAAGGGCATGTAAACCTACCCAGCTGGCAAACACTGAATGGATTTTGAAATTTTCGGGCAAAAAGCCGCTGAAAAACTTTGGGCTTACTGTAGACAATGTATCCCTGTTCCCGAAATAGCCAAAACTGTAAAAGTGAGCCCAAATTGTCTGCAGTGCACCTAAAGTTTCATAAATTAAAGGATTATAACAGGCACTAAGTAGTGTATGTGAATAGAATTTGGATATGTAGGTGCCTAGTCGTGGAATGAGATTTCCAACCATCTATTAACTTCCTGAGAGACTAAAGGATGCGCTAGATTCAGAATTACGACCGGAACAGGCAGACTTCAAGAAGTACAAACCGTATGCGGACCAAATTCCAACGTTTCTCGTCATCATAGAACAGAGCATAGAATGGCAATCAGCTCTCTACCTCAACTTCATCGACTTTGAAGAGGTCTTTGACAGTGTCGACCGACGAGTAATTTGGCAACTGCTCCAACACTACAGAATACCCAAAACCTTTATCAACCTCATTCAAAAACTATATGAAGACGCCACATGCCAAGTAATTCACAATGGAAGCTCAGTGATGCCTGTGAAGTGAAGACAGGAGTAAGACAAGGCTGCTGCCTACTATCACCCACCACCTTCCTGATTTTGGTCGACTGGATCATACAACAAACTGTGGGGAGTGAGAATAGGGGCATACGCTGGACCGGGGAAAAGATCCTAGAAAATTTGGATTTCGCCGCCGATGAATTGTGTCTAATGTCTTGTCGTAGAAACTCGAAGATCTACAGGCGAAAACCAACAATTTGACAGAAGAGGTAGAGCAACGAAAATGGGACTTCAAGTGAATGTAGAAAAAGAGAGAGGTGATGAAGATACCCAACCAACTCCACCACCACCAACAACAACAACAAGCTCCAATCACCATCAACGGGAGAAACTTAAAGGAAGTAGCCTCCTTCAACTATCTAGGCAGCATCGTTTCAACTACAGGCGGCACAGATGAGGAAGTCAAAGCCAGTCAGGATCGGAAAGACAGCAAGATAGGCGTTCATTAATCTGAAATCAGTGTGGAGATCTACTACACTCAACACAAAGAACAAGATTCGGATTTTGAACACTGATTCAGTCAAGTCAGTGCTGCTATATGGTTCAGAAACTTGGCGTGTTAGGAAGAGCATTTCCAACAAACTACAGGCATTCATCAACAGCTTCCGCCTACGCTCACTCAACACTTAAAACCCGATGACCAGAATAATAAGAATAGGCAGTGAGGAACTCTGGTAACGAACCAACGAAGCAAGATCCTATTGCTCAACAAATATGCACTGGAAGACAGTTGAGATGGATTGGATTGGGCATGCACTAAGAAGACCATTCAGGGATATCACTCAGATGGGAAACGACGAGTTGGGTGTTCAAAGGTGACATGGAGGAGATCGAGTTAGGAAGAAGTGAGAGGTTGTGGGCTGTCGTGGAGCCAGGTTGAAAAGATTGCAGAGAACAGAGTGCACTGGAAATGTGCTACTGAAGTCATATGTTCCACTAGGAATCCAAGGGACAAATATTATTATTATTATTAACTTCCTGAAGACTGTAATCTTACGAAATATAATTTATTTTGGAGACGTGCCAAAAAAGCTACAATCTGCATTCAAAGTTGACTTCAGGCTAATTCAGGTCTATTTTGATTAGCAATCTTAAACAGACTTAATGAGTATTTAAATCATTTATGGAATTACTTACCGATGCTCTTCTGAAGGATCCAATCTACTGATGCTTGTTTTCAAATCACTAGAGTGAATTAGTATTCCACTTGAATCTTCATGTTTCGGTGAGATAGATGCTGATGAATCAGTGAAATTTTTACTGATTGTTCGTTTCCTTGGGATGAGACCAAGTGTTTTACAATATTGTTCATATGTGATAAATCCATTATGATCTGGATCAAATAGTTCAATCCATTTATGAAGGAAAGTTTCTTTATAATGCATTTTACGCATATAAGTTTTTAAATCATCAATTGTAATCACTCCTCTTTTCTCAGTGTCTAAATTTTCAAAACACTTGCGAAATTCAGCCATATTTAGAATAGTTTACTGTAGAAATAAATCGATATGTATATCTATATATATTTCAGATCCCAGAAAACCTGGTAAAAGTTAACAACAAGTAATTCTTAAAGAAAATCGGATCCGCACACTATTTTGTTTACAATCTAATGCCACGTGTGTGTTAGACCATTTGCAAAAAGAGGCCGAATGCATGCTTTATGCTACTGTTAAAAAAACCCACCCACGAATATTTTGATTGGTTAATTTCAAGGAAAATCAATGGATCGAAAGCTAGTCGATTGAAAATCTTATTAGCCAATCAGTGATCTAGTTAATTTTTATAAATAACCAATCATATTACTTTTGAGCTTTAAGTCATCAATAATTTTTGAAAAAAAAAATTTACCAAAATTTATCAATTGAGATTATAAGCGTGGTAAAACAGATTTTATTTAAAAATCTTTCTCAACAACATGATAAAAGATTATGCAGAAGAGACATTTGTACCTCAATGTGGTACGTGATAATTTTTAAACTCATTTGTGAAAAGTCTAGTGAGCTAAATAATTAACTAACAAACTGATTACTTGATCAACATTTTTCAATGTCTTATTGTCAATAAATAATGAAATTCATGTCTGATTAAACATCTGTAGATGATTGAAGAAGAAGTTACTTGGTGTGAAAATAAAAACAAGTAATTAGGTTGCAAGAGTACACTGAGTATGAGTCAACAAGGAGAAACTAGACTCATTGATTTGTCAGTGGACAGCAACCAATTTCATGTTATCTGGTGCTTCATAATGTGGTCAACAAGCTAGGAGTCTCACCATTGTGGTGGATTTTGATAGATGAATGGTTACTCTCCAGTGAATACTCACTGTTCAATCTAGTTCAATCCTACAAGGAAGTAATCGTGACCCTAATGGTTCGATGGTAACGGCATTTTAATCTCCTTGCTGACGAATGCCAACAGACACGAAACCTAAGTCCAAAGCTTCCTGCCAATTACCTCAAACCAACTAACAAGGGAAATTAAACTCTCAAAGTAGAAGGATATATCATAAGGACAGAAGACGTAGAAGGTTAATAGGATGTTATAGTGAGAGAAAAGATCACGAAATCTTCAGAAAAAGGCGTAAACACCTGGAGCTTTTAACAACCAATCATATCGCACCTAATTTTCGACAGGAATCACGTGAATAAGCGTGTAAATACCTGATTGGTTGAATAGATGAAAATCAATAGGATATTTAAATCTAGAAAAGGCCTGGATAGTTGAAGCCATTGTAAATATCACTTAAGCTCTTGCATTTTGTATATATTTTTGACGTTACAATATACTTCCTGTTATTTTTACCGCCTTTTCCATTTATTGAGAAAATTGAGCGACTATCAAGTGGTAGTCCAACAACAACAGCAAGAAACTCCAGTCACCATCAAGGGAGAAACTTAAAGGAAGTAACCTTCTTCACCTATCTAGGCAGCACTGTTTCAACTACAGGCGGGACAGACGAAGATGTCAAAGTCAGAATCGGAAAAGCAAGACAGGTGTTCATTAGCCTGACACCAGTGTGGAGATCTTCTGCACTGCACTCAGCATGTGGAACAAGATCCAGATTTTCAACACCAACCTAGTCAAGTCAGTGCTTCTGTATGGTTCAGAGACTTGGCGCGTTACGAAAGGGATTTCCAATAAACTACACACATTCATCAACAACTGCTTACGCTGGCTCGCTACTGAAGATCAGATGGATTGCCAGAAAGAATAAGCAACAAGGAACTCTCGCTGGCTGGCAACGAACCAACCAAGAACCTATCACCTAACAAATATGTAGAAGGAAGTGGAGATGGATTGAGCATACACTGAGAAAGCCGACTGGGGACATCACGCGTCAGGCCTTCGAGTGGAACCTGGATGGGAAGCGACGAGTTGGGTGTCCGTGGTGAGGGTGACATCAAGGAGATCGTGCGAGGAGGAAATGAGAGCTTGTGGGCTGTCGTGGAGCCAGGTCCAAAAGATTTCGGAGAACAGAATTCACTGGAGACGTGCTAGTGAAGCCCTATGTTCCATTAGGAACCCAAGGGACTAATAATAATAATAATAATAATCAAGTGGTAGAATCTGAAGGTAACTGTACAAGCATGAAGTTTTTTGTTCATCAGAGGGTTTAAAAAAATATTCAGCGCTTGGTCAATAATGTCTGTCATATGAGGGAGGGATCACATTCTGTTTTATGTCTAGATACACGCAACCTTGTACATATTCAGGCACTAAGCGATGAGTTATAACCATTATATACCACGTCTAGTGATATCACTAACTGACTGCTTGAACCTCGATAGATGCAGCGGCGATGGAATCTGTGACTTATTGGATGAAAGTTAACTCTGTAAAACACTCAACCATAGACCACTGTTTTGCTGTATATTTCGTTACTAAAGCAGAACTGCACGCTGATATGTTTATACTCTACTCAAATACTTCCTGAAAATATTTCATAACTGTTCCTCTGGAAAATAGAATGCCCGAAATTATTTTACTGATAACATCTCAATTATTATTATTTGTCCTTTGGGTCCCCACAAGAACATGCCGCTTCACTTGCATATTGCCATTCCACTCTATTCTCTACAGTTGTTTAACCTGTCTCCATGACTCACGGCCTATGGCGACCTGCTTGAACTCTGGGCTACCGTTTTCTATCATCGAGTATATTGCATCAAATTTCTTATTTCTATATTGTTTTAATCGTTTAATTATGTCAACCAATCGTATTGTATATTCTCGCGCGTTTTTAAAATCATTACAACCTATCGCTTCGCAAGTTGATAGGAAATTTAAGAAGAAGCACCACGGTGGATGGCAACGAGCTCTGAAGCGTATGACCATAGATCAAATGACTATTCCGGAAATACTTAGCACAAACTGCAGGTCGTTGCCGAATAAAGTTGATTACCTTCAGTCACTCTTGTCCACAAATGTTTATCGAAACACGGGTGTAATAATGCTGCAGGAAACATGGCTTCATAATCTGTATGATGATGACTTAGTCTGCTTAGATGGTTTCAAATTATTTCGACAAGATCGAAGCTTTTCGAAGAAGAAATGTGGTGGTGGTGTAGCAACATTTATTAGTACTAACTGGTCGTCCTCCAACTATGTATGCTTCTGCTTCTCTAACGAAAAAATTGAGTGCATTACCATCAAATGTCGTCCCAAACATTTGAGCAAATACAAATACATATATATCACAAACATGTATGTCACACCTGACTGCAGTTTCTCAGATTTGTCAACTTTTGCTGATAAATTCACTGAATTTGCTGCTCCGGTTCTGGGAAACTCCTTGTCTATTGTCTGTGGTGATTTTAACTCATGTGACTACAGTTTTCTATTATCATTGGGTCATAAAAATATGGTTAACTTTTCCACTCGTCTTGACAACACCTTAGACTTTGCATTTACAAATGAACCTGGCATATATGAAGCCCGTAAACGGGCTCCACTGCTAATTCCGACCACTGTATCGTTCGTGTTTTGCCTAAAGTGTACGGAAAATTATACAAGAAAGCTTTTGCATACCTTTCAAGGAAAGTTCAATACAGATGCTATTCACAAGAAAATATATTACGTTTGAGAAGCATGCTTATAGAAACGGACTGGGATATATTTGCTGATGAAGTTTTAGACAACACTATTACCAATATCACAAGATTCTGTCTCGATATCTGCTGCCCTACTGAAACAATTTACATGAGATTTGACAGACTTTCCTCTCCTCATCTCAAGAGGCTTCGGAGAGAAAAGGAAAGGTTGTATAAGGCGAGAGATCACCCTGGCGTTAAAAGGCTTAACTGCCTAATTAAGTCTGAAATACAACGTCTGAATACTATATACAACGAGAAGTTCTTATCGTGTAAGAACTCTTCCAATATATGGAAATTATTTAAAGAGCTTACTGGTAAAAAACAGATGACAACACAAACTCGTTCGGATGTCTGCGCGTTAAACAAGTCATTTATACGTCGGCAAGCTAATTTCACCCTTCCTAATGTGCAAAATCAAGTGGATAGCTGCTTTCCAGGTTTCAATACAAATGATGTATTTAAATGTCTAAAGTCTTTGAATCCCTCCCAAAGCTTAGGTCCTGATGGTGTTTCTAGTATCATATTTAGAAAATGTGCAGATATTTTGTGTCATCCACTTACAGATATCTTCAATGTATCGTTCTCTAAAAACATAATACCCACTGCTTGGAAGCAGATAAAAATTGTACCTGTGCCTAAGCCATCTTCTGGATCAGATGTTACTTTTCGACCCATCGCTATAACTTCCCCTTTTCTGAAGACAATGGAGAAATTACTTCTGCTTGTGATTGAGCCTTCATTGATGGCCTTCAGAGATCCAAAACAGTTTGCTTACAAACACCGGAGGAGTACTTTAGATGCAGCATCATAATATTGTTTCTAGTCTCGACAAAGGTGTTAAGTATGTCCGTTGTGCCTTTTTGGATTACTCATCAGCCTTTGACTCTGTTCCTAGACCACTTTTGTTAAATAAGCTTGCCATAGCTCACACTGATCCATGGGTTACAAAATGGCTGCATTCTTATTTTTCTGAAAGGAAACAGTACACTATTCATAAAGGGATGCGCTTCACTTCATTGCTTACTGAAGCTGGTGTGCCTCAAGGTGCTGTACTTTCTCCTTTTCTGTTTTCCTTTTTTTGCACGATTTGCCTTATTCTGTTGAAACTAATTTTATCAAGTATGCTGACGACCTGACGATTTCTATTCCAGTAAACTCTTCTTTGGATTGCTCGAAATTAAATGAATTCTTGTCTGAAGTTGGTAAATGGTCTCTCTCAAATGGTCTCAAACTAAACCCCTCTAAATGTCAGACCGTTAATTTTAGCCTCAGGCGTAAACAAGACTTATGTGAGCTGCTTAAATCTCATGACGCCTGCTGCATCAATGGTATTTCTGCAGAAAGTAAATCGAGTGTGAACTATCTTGGGTTGTGTTTTACTTCTGACCTTTGTTGGTCGTCCCATATTTTATTGACTTGTAAAAAAATCTTTCGTTTAACTTATTACGTAAAGAAATTGAGGCTTTCTGGTATAACTCAACTGCTTCTTTTACAATTTATTAATTCCTGCATTTTACCTATTCTTCTATATTGTTCCCCATTAATCTTTCCTGGTCTTCTTAAAAAGGACTATGTTATGTTGCGTAGGGCTTTGAAGACCGTCAGCAGGGTGAGTGGTGTGTCTCTGGCTCAACTGATTAACACTGTAGTTGATCGACATATAAATTCCTGCAAGCTACTAGCTACAGAAATTTTAACTGACAGTGAGCATCCACTTCATTTACAGCTCTCTCCATGTATCTCCTCAGGGAGGACAAGGAGAAACTACATAAGACTGTATGCTCGTACAGCTAAGTATAAGAATTCGACTGTACCTTACCTTGCACGTATATTTTGTGAGGAAAAAAGTGTTAGAACAGAAATCACACATCAACTTTGTGACAGTTAAAAATCTCATTTCAATAATTCAACTTACATTACAAAATTTTCTCGTTTTTAATATTCTTCACATATTTCAAGTTGTTATTCATCGCAGACTGACATCAGTTAGAGGAACAAACGAAACCTGGGTGCGCTGGACACCTGTTTCATCCGACTAGTATGAGACTCAGTAGTGCGCACCCATAACCCCGTCATGGACCGAACCCGTGACCTTCAAGTTCCGTGGCTAGCACGTTACCATTGAGCTAGCCACTGGGTCAGAATCCGACCGTTTATATTTCCAACTTCTGTTAGCTCCATACAACTCCCTCAAAACTCAATTGAACTGGTGCTCATTGGCGACTAGCTTCGAGAGGTATTCCCAAAGTTCCAATTAGAAGTGGTGACTGGTAGGGGCAAAGCCTGATGGTCGTGAGGACAGTTAATCACCGATGACAGTGGGTGGCGATTGCGCTATATCGTGAAGTTGGAATTATGGATGATTGGATTCTGACCCAGTGGCTAGCTTAATGATCACCTGCTGGCCATGAAACCTGAAGGTCACGGGTTCGATCCCTGGTGTGGTGGGGTGGGGTCATGGGTGTGCACTGTTGAGGGGTCCCATACTAGTTGGACGAAGCACCTGCTGTCCAGTGGTCCAAGGTTTTTCTTTGTTCCTGCACCAACTGATGTCATTCTACGATGAATAACAACTTAAAATTATAGTGCGTCGTGGTCAAATTATTTACTTGTATACAGTTGTATTAGATCGCCTGAGATATACGGAGAGCAAGCGACAGACTATGTGTTCTGTTGTATGACTCATTGCGTGGGTGGATGAGTGAACTGAATATACAAGAATGGGCAGACACATAAGAAACCAATCACATTCAAGGTCAACATTAATGATGAATAAGCTGAGTCACTTGCCTAAGTCATTCACAATCAGACAAAGTTACATCAAATAGAGGACTGCGTTAACACAAGGAGAAGAAGAAATTGGCGCAGAACAAAGATGAAGTCTAAGAAGGTGCTGATAACTCTCTGACTGCATTATTACCAGTTCAGACAGTCAGGCGTTTCCTGCTGGTTGCAGAACAGGAAAATCTTATGTCTGCTTTCAGCTGAATTTCTTCATTTTGATGCAGAAAACAATCTGAAATTGATGACTTTGTTCAGACAAGAATACAGCATAAAGACCAGGCAAAAAGTTCCACTTTCCAGAAGTTTCACGTTAATACATGACGCCTGAAAGCTGGGCGAGTATAGTGGGTTTCCAAAGCGTGTAACCCAGGGGTTCAAACTCTTTTTTTTCAATGTCATTACCATGTAGACATCATTCTTGATAGGAGACGTAAGTACAAGTGAATTTTGATGGAGCCTGATGGCTGTGAGGACAGTTAATCACCGATGACAGTGGGTGGCGATTGCGCTATATCGTGAAGTTGGAATTATGGATGATTGAATTCTGACCCAGTGGCTAGTTTAATGGTCACCTGCTGGCCATGCAACCTGAAGGTCACGGGTTCGATCCCTGGTGTGGTGGGGTGGGGTCATGGGTGCGCACTACTGAGGGGTCCCATACTAGTTGTTCCTCTACCAACTGATATCATTCTACGATGAATAACAACTTGAAAGTACAAGTGTTAATCTAATGGAATTTATTATTTACCATTTACTCTTGTTTATATACACACAAAAAAAATAATACTTACCACGACCTTAAAGAACAATGCAGACATGTTCATACCCTTGTTATTGAACACAAGTTCAATAGTTTCTCACAACACTTCTATTTCATCTGTTACTTTGAGTCAGCACAGAAGATATGATAAACACAGCTAGCGTTATGTGAACAATTTTTTGGAATGAATGCGAAATTGATAGAATTATGTGTTTAAACTATTATTATACACAATACTAATGATGGATAATCTCGCCTCCTTCAGGATCATAACAACAAGATTCAACTCAAAAGGGAAGAAAGTCACAATCATTCAATGCTATACGCCAACAAATAATACAGATCAAGAGAAAGAGGAGGAATTCTACAGACAACTATAATCAGTAATGGATAAGATCCCAACCTAAATGGCGACATCAAAATTCTAATGGATAGAGTGATATGAATGCCAAATTGGGAGCGGATAACGCAGGAATTTAAAATTCATCATGGGGCCAGAATCATTCGGTTAAATGAACGAGAATGAAGAACTGTTTGCAGATTTTTGCGCATTCAACGATTTGGTGATTACAGGTAGTGCGTACAAACACAAGAATATTTACAAAACCACATGGATTTCACCAGATGAACAGACTAAAAATCAGATCGATTTCATCCTAATGTGAAGAAAGTTTAGACTCAGCCAGTCTAATGAACATAAGATTACATCAAGAAGGGAGTAGATGTAGGTTCAGACCATTATCTAGTGCAAGGAACCTTGAAAATCAAGTTGAAAGCCTTCAAAGAAGTTGGTGACAGGCGACCACAGTTGAACTCCCAGAACACAAACTGAACTGAAAAACGAAACTACGAAGGACATCTTCACATCAGTCAGCCATCAGGACGAAACGGAAGACATTGAGCAACTTCCGTGAAGAAACCTGAGTGGATGAACACTGGAACACTTTGAAAGCTATATAGAAAGAAACATTAATAACCGTATTAGGAAGGAAGAAGTAGAGACAAGACAAGGAATGGATCTCGATGGACACATGGAAACTGATAGAGAAGAAGAACTGAGTACAACGTATAAAACCCTACACTGGACAAAGAAATGAAGAAGAGTGCGCGCAAAGACAAAATACACTCATACGACACACTCGTAACTGAAGCAGAATAGACTGCAGGTAAGACAGACATAGATCTGACAACACTATACAAATTATCCAGGTTACTATATATCTGGGAAGACATCAACACAACACAGATGAAACCAATGAAAGATAGTGAAGGAAACTTAGTTACCACGAAAGAGGAGAAACAAAGGAAACGAAACCATGCATTGACCACTTCAAAAACTCTTGAATCGACCACCACAACCAGCACCACCTGCAACTCGTTCAGAAATACCACCAGCAACCCAGTCACAGAATTACCAGTGAACACGAGCCTGCCGACAAAAGCAGAATGGGAGTCGTGAACACCACACCATAAAGTTACTGAAATCTGGAGTGGCAGCAAGACTAGATGGAATTCCACCAGAAACACTGAAAACAGATGCAGAGACAAGAGCGGATATACTCACACCACACGACTGTTGCAGAAGATTTGGAATGCAGGAAGGAAGGCAAGGTACCTGCCAGTTGATTGGAAGAAGGGCGACTTTGACAAACTCGCAAAAAGGGAGGAATCATGCTCCTCAAGCTAAATATTGAGCCGCATCATCCTAGAGAGACAAAACAATCCTCTGCATTCAAAATTACGACCAGAACAGAGTGGTTTCAAGAAAAACAAATTATGTGCAGATCAAATTGCAACGCTACGCATCATCATTGAACGGAGGATGGAGAGAATAGAGTGAAATGGTGACGTGCTACTGAAGTCCTATTTTCCACTAAGAACCCAAGAGGAAAAAAGTAATCATCGATTGTTTGTATAGAATCACTTGATTTCAAGATAACTTTATAACATACTTCAATGCCTCTTAATGAGCCACGATATCCAGTCATCACTCTACGGATAAAGTATACTTTCCACTTGATTGCTTGTCATGTCCGGTCGTCGACTGGACCAGATTGATTGGCTAATATAAGTAATATGGGCTGTTATGTGGATGCCTTGATATTACCGGTATTTTCAGCAATCGAATCGATTTGTTTCGATCAAAGGTGGGGAATGAAAAGCGATAGCATCTAAACTATGCTTTACCTTTCGCACATAGTGTGACTACCGTGACTCAGTGGCCTAGTGGATAACGCACGGGAAGAACATCACTCATCACTGGAAAGAAGCTGTAGAGTCTTACAAAAGGAAGAAACTTGCGTTCTGTATGCCTCTGCTGCCTACTATCCGTCATTAGTACTCTCTCTCACTTCGCTTATGGATTACTGAAAAGCCTACCTCCTTAGTCCTGACTAGAGAGCCAGCGTGAATACGACCAAGTGGTAGTAACGCATCACGAATTCACGTGGTAAACTTTCAGGCTGGAAGCCCGATGTGTTGCTGGTCCCAATCCCCTCATGGTTCGAATTCTCACTTCACATTCAATCATCACCCAGTACAAATAGTTATTAATTAACTGCTCAATTAATAACCTATACCATCTGCTGACATCAGCCGAAAAAAGTGTCCTGTTTACTGGTAAATTAAATAAATTAGAGGACTGAATTCTGAAGTATACTCATTATCAAGACAACCCTCGTACCGATATTGTGTAGTGAATAGATGCAGTATCATTATTATTCGTCCCTTAGATTCCCGGCAGAACATACGCCTTCACATTCATGTCGGCATTTCACTCTATTCTCTACAGTCATTTAGCCTGGATACATGACTCCCAATTAGCTTCCATTTCCTCCTCGCACACCATCTACTCCATGTCAACATCACATCGAACGTCCTTTCCATTTAGATTCCACTAGACGGCCTGACTAGGGGGTATGATGACCATCAACCGTCTTCTCAATCTATATCCAGTCCAGTCCAGTCAAGTTCATCTACACTATCTCCTTCTGTATATTTGTTGGCTGGTAAGTTCCTGCTTCGTTGATTCGTTGCAAACCAGCTAGCCAGCCAGCCAGCCAGCCAGCCAGCCAACCAGCCAGCCAGCCAGCCAGCCAGCCAGCCAGCCAGAGTTTCTCCTTGCTTATTCTTTTTGATCATCCATCTGATCATCAGTATGAAGTGAGCATAGGTGTCAGATGTTAATGAATGTCTGTAGCGTGTTGGAGATGGATTCCATAATGCACCAAGTCTCTCAACCATCACACAGAAGCACTGATATGACTGACATTAGTTGTGTGTTGGAAGTCCGGATCTCGTTCCACATGCTGAGTGCAGTGCAGTGCAGTGCAGTAGATCAACACACTGATTTCAGACCAGTGAAGGAAGGCGTGTCTGGTTGTCTTTCCGATCCTGTGTGGCCACGACATCCCATAGTCATCTGTTCCTGTGGCAGTGCCACCTGTAGTTGAAACGATGCTATCCAGGTAGGTAGGTGGGTAGATATGTGAAAGAGGCAACTTCGTTCAGAATTCTCCCACTGATGGTGATCGATGCTTGCTGTTGTTGTTGTTGTTGTTGTTGGTTAGGTATCTTCATCATCTCTGTCTTCTCTACGTTCACCTGAAGGATGTCCTATCTTCTTACACTGACCTGCCCTGCATTGCCTCTTCTGCCAAGTTTTTAGTTCACGCATGTGGATCTTTGAGTATGTGCGCATAAGACAGTGGACATAAATCATCATCAGCGAAATTCAGTTCTTCTTGTGGGGTCTTTTCATTTGTCAAACAGCTTATGCCCAGTTTCTTGCTCCTCACAGCTGTCGATTGCATGATCCAGTCTATTCGAGTCCAGTCCAGTTGAGTCGAGTCGAGTCGAGTGGACCACAATCAGGAAGATCATCATCCGTAATAGTAGGCTGCAACCTGGTCTTACTCCTGTCCCCCGTCTTCAATTCACTTCAAACGAATCACTCAACTTTCCATTGTCAACCACTCAGCCCATCAGCATCATCATCATCATCATCACATTGCATATAACTAGTGTTGAATGAGGTGGATAAAGGCTTGCGTCACCATAACCGTAGTGTTGAAGTAGCTGTCAAATTACTCCTCGGTCGACGCTGTCGAGGGCCTTTTCAAAATCGATGAAGTTGAGGTATAGGTAGGTACAGGTACAGTGGACTTCCATTCCATGCTCTGTTCTATCATCATGCGTAATGTTGGGTTGCAATTTGATTGGCACATGATTTGTTTTTCCTTCCTGATTTGAAGCCGGTCAGTCTGTTGTGGTCGTTATTTTGAATGCATAGGATTGTTTTGTCTCTCCAGGATGATGTGGCATAATATTTTGGTTGAGGTGGATAGGTGTGGAGCATGATTCCATGTCAGTTGTTGCAATGACTTATGTCTTGTTTGTTTGGGAGTATGACAAAGTAGCTCCTCTTTCAATCAATTGGAAGGTATCTCTCCCTCTTTCCAACGAAAGAAACCTATGAAAACCTTTCATGGACATTGTGTACTACTTATTGATCCATGTGAGTAGTTTGTGATAAAACTCATCAAACTTAGCATCACTGTTCACACTATTTCAGCATCATTTTTCCTGTTCGGTTGGTGCACAGTTATCGAAACTTTATTATGGGTTCTGTTGGCTGGATTATTATGCGGCCAGTTTGATCAATCAGTCGACTGACCCAGTCAGATGTAGCGATTCTCGAAGTTTGTCTATTCTGTCCGAGAAAGCTGAAATCTGTCAAACGAAACTAGAATGCGTCATAGACATGTAGTTCGTGTTGAAAATTTTATTCGTATATTGTGTTCTAATCCGATGAAGGTTTAAATGTGGCTTATGTAGATTGCATTAAGATTTTCGATAAATCCTTGCAGTGAGAATAATGTTCCTTTACATTATTTTCTCTATTTCGCATGGTTTTCTTCACATCTGTCGGGTGTATCATTTTAGACTATGTATCAATGTTTGATTCTGTCCTATGGCCTCTTTTTGCAGGACAATCTAACTGGTACACATACTGGGTCCTGGATAATGAGCTGGCTGTATTCTTATTCCTCTGAAAGGAAATAATATACTGTTCATTGATGGAAGCGCTCCATCTTAATGATTTTCTAGGTTGGTTCTCAGCATGGACTGACATCATTTGGAGGAACATTGGAAACCTAGGAGCACTGATACCTGTTACGTCCGACTAGTATGAGACTCCTCAGAAGTGCGCATCCACCATCCTGCTAGGGTTTGAAATCACGACCATCAGGTTCCGTGGACAGCACGTCACAACTGAGCAACTCGGTCGGAATCCGCTGGTTCACATTTCCTACCTCTGCCAGTTCACAAATATAGTGTGACCTACATCCAATGTCGTCGTTGAGTAACTATTTTCATGTTCGGCTTGGTTGCTTTAACTGGTGAAGACTTTTCATTGGAACTTCAAGAATCACCTGTCGAAGCTAGTCAACAATGAGAGCTAGAATAATTCTATCTGGAGATTTGTGGAGATTTACTGATTGATTTCAGGTTGGAATCCGTCATGAAATAACATCATTTGGAGGAACTATGAAAACCTGGGAGCACTGGACGACTGTTTAGTTGGATTCCGACCCACTGACTTAGTGTTAACGTGGCGGCCGCGGTACCTGAAGGTTCTGGGTTCGAACACTGGCGGGCGGGGTCATGAGTGTGCACTAGTGGGGAGTCCTACGCTAGTCGGACGAAATAGCTGTCCCGGATTTCCAGTCTTTCCCCAACTGATGTTAGTCCATGACCAATTCCAACCTAAAATCGATAAATAAATCTGCACAAACCTCGAGAGAGAATTAACGATTGTTTGTCTACTGTTGAAAGATAGTTTTTCGTGAAATTTAGTTTTAGACGCGAATATAATTTACACAAACTACTCAAGTCTCATGATTCCTGTTCCGTTGATGGTTGTGTATCAGAGAATGCCAGAAGTGTGAATTTCACGCATGGGTTTTACTTCGAACCTTTCCTGGTCCCCTCATATCTTATTAGTTTCAAAAGAATTTTCCGCCCAACTTTCTTCATTAGGAAGCTGAGATTGTCTGGTGAAACTCAGCCTCTTCTCTTGTATTTTATAAACTCTTGCATGCTGTCTGTTCTAGGGTTACTGAAAAAAGACTTCTAATTGAATCTGATTCACTACATGCTAAGTGATCCATAATGGAAAGCTCAGTGACGCCTTTGAAGTGAAGACATGTTGACAGGTAAGACAAAGCTGCCTACTATCACCCATGATCTTCCTAATTGTGGTCGACTGGATCATGCAAGGGACAACTGTGAAGAGCGAGAAGATAGGCATACGCTGTTTGACCGAGGAAAAGACCCTAGAACATTTGGATTTCGCCGATGCCGATTTATGCTTAGTGTCGCACAAACTCGAAGATCTACAGGCGAAAACTAACAAGTTGACAGGAGAGGCGGGGCAGCAAAGACGGGAATTCAAATGAATGTAGAGAAGACAGAGGTGATGAAGATACCCAACCAACAACAACATCAACAAGAAGAGGGTGCAGTCACCATGATCTGGAGGAACCTAAAAGAAGTGGTCTCTTTCACCTACCTAGGCAAGGCAACATCGTTTTAATTACAGGAGGTGGCACAGATGATGATGTTAAAACCAGCCACGATCGGAAAAGCAAGACACGCCTTCTTTCATTAATCTGAAATCAATGTGGAGGTCTACTGCACTCCACTCAGCATGCGGAACAACACCAACGTCAAGTCAATGCTGCTATATGGTTCAGAAACTTGGCGTGTCACGAAAACCACTTCCAACAAACTACAGACATTCACCGACAGCTGCTACCTACGCTCACTCGATACTGAAGATCAGATGACCAGAAAGAATAAGCAACGAGAAAATCTGGGAACGAACCAACTAAGCAAGAACCTATTACCCAGCAAATATAAAACGGAAGTGGAGATGGATTGGACATGCACTGAGAAGGCCGACTGGAGACATCACGTGCCAGATACTCGAGTGGAATCCAAAGAGGAAACGACGAGATTTGCGTTAGAGGCGACTGTGACATAGAGGGGATAGTGTGAGGAAGAAATAAAAGCTTGTGGGTAGTCGTGATGCCAGGTCCAAACTACTTCAGAGAACAGAGTGCAATCGAGGTCTGCTAATAATAAATTGGAGCTGATTTGGACAAACACCTTAACTCATGTAAACATCTGGTAGTTATTTTATCAGATGACCAACATCTTCTTCACTCGTAGCTCTCTGCTTGTCAGTCATCTGGGAAGAAAAAGGAGCAAGTACATACGACTCTAGGGATGTACTACACAATACAAAAACTCTACAATACAGTAAGTATTTAGCTTATCTGCTGTGTGATGAAGAAAGTATTAGAAATGAAGTAACACTAATCAACTTGTGTTTTTGAAAGTAAACTAACTGAAGATGAGCGCGTTCCTTTTTACGTATTATGAATCTAATTGCCAATGGGATTGTCTACTTAAATTGACTGTGCATTTTGAAGAAAGTTGTAGATAGGGCGAATATTCTCATGTCTTTTTCATCTAATTTCTACTCATTTCATTTTACTATGCATATATATACACTGTCTCTATCCAATTGATGCTGTGTGACATGCTGAAATTTATGTACAGTATTTTCGGAATATATTTCAGAATTAGGTCACTTTTATTATTATTATCTGGAAGTAGTATTCATCATGGACTGACATCAGTTGGGGAACCATTGAGAATCTAGGAGCACTGGATACCTGTTTCGTCCAACTAGTATGGGACGCCTCAGCAGTACGCACCCATGACCCGGCTAGGGATGGAACTCAGGACCTTCAGGTTTCACGGTGAACGCCTTAAGCATTCAGTCACTGGGTCAGTTTCCAGTGGTTAACAATTTCCAACTTCTGTCAACTCATGACATAGCGTAACTATCACCCAACGTCTTCAGTTAGCATCCACTTCACTTCCGACTGGTTGACCCCACAGGTCACGGCTTCTCATTAGAGCTTCATGATATGTATCTGGAAGCAAGTCACTAATGAGCACTATAGAGTATGAGATGAATAAGGATGTTCTAATTTCGAAGTAGTATTCATCATGGACTGACATCAGTTGGGGAACCATTGAGAATCTGGGAGCACTGGACACCTGTTTCGTCCTAGTATGCGAATCCAAACCAGAAATATAGCCTCAAATATAAATATGAAGTGAAACGTCTTGGTTGTATTGTGTTCTCTGAGCTGGGTTGTTCAATCGTGGAGCTTTCATCGTCTTGCTAGACAGTGACATCATCAGCACTAACTTCAGTATGAAGTAGCCTGTCAATATCTCTCGGTGAGTGAGTGATTTAGTAGCTTGCTCCGACGATGTGGTTTGTGATTGGTTGTTTCCTTCCAATCATGACATGGAGGAGATGATGTGAGGAAGAAATAAAAGCTTGTGGGCAGTCGTGACGCCAGGCTGAGTAGACTTAAGAGAAGAGAGTGCAATGGAGGAGTGCAAGTGAAGCCGTATGTTCCTGTGTGAACCCAAGGGAATAATAATAATAACAAATTATGCAGTCTCGGAACATAAGTGCCCATGGCTTTCAAGTCATTGTACATGGTTTCTTCAGAGATTATTTTTCAGGTCTTTTTAAGGGCCTATTCATTTACATTTATCATGCTTTATAATTAGTAATTTTTCATCAATAATTAGTTTTTTAATAGCCTCTCTGTATTTTTTCATTTCTCATACAGTAATCAATCTCATTTGGATGGAAATTTCTTACTGACCAATTGTCTGAGATCAAAATTGATAACTAGATTGAAAATGACTAGTCTAGAAATGAACCAATCAAAATGTACTTTGTATTAATCACATCTACTACCCAATTGAAAATAGATCAATAAATCGATTGATCAACCGATCAATATTACTATCATTATTATTTTAAATCCTTGACTATATACACATCTAGATATATTCTCATTTATTTATTGATTGATTGACCTGATTCGATCTTTGAGTCTTACACAGTGTTAACAATACCTAAAGATATTTGAAATGGTTTCAGAATTGTTGATAGTTATGTAGATCTACAGGCGAAAACTAACAAGTTGAAACAGGAGGCAGGGCAGCGAAGACGGGACTTCCTTCAAGTAAACTCAGAGAAGACAGAGATGATGAAGATACCCGACAACAACAACAATAAGCTCCAATCACCATCGACGGAAGGAACTTAAAGGAAGTAGCCTCCTTCACCTATCTAGGCAGCACTGTTTCAACTACAGGCAGCACAGATGAGGACGTCAAAACCAACCAGGATCCGAAAGATAGCAAGACAGGCGTTCATTACCCCGAAACCAGTGTGGAGATCTTATGCACTCAGCACAAAGAACAAGACTCGGGTTTTTAACACCAATTCAGTTAAGTCAGTGCTCCTGTATGGTTCAGGGACTTGGCGTGTCACGAAAAGCATTTCCAACAAACTACAGGCATTCATCAACAGCTACCGCCTACGCTCACTCAACACTGAAGATCAGATGGCCAGAATAATAAGAATAAGCAACAACGAACTCTGTCTGGGTGGTAACGAACCAACTAAGCAAGAACCTATAACCCAACAAATATACAGAACGAAGTGGAGATGGACTGGATTGGGCATACACTGAAAAAGCTGATTGGGAACATCACGAGTCAGGCCAGTCACTTGAGTGGAATCCAGATGGGAAACGACTAGTTGGGCGTCCGAGGTGAGGCTGACATGGAGGAGATGGTGCGAGGAAGAAATGAGAGCTTGTGGGCTGTCGTGGATCCAGGTTGAAAAGATTTCAGAGAAGAGATTGGAATAGAGACGTGCTAGTGAAGCCCTATGTTCCATTAGGAACCCAAGGGACAAATAATAATAATAATAAATGTAGATGACTGACAACAAGTTAGAAAAGACGAATTTTTATTCCATTCTGAACACAGAGTGTATTCAATGAATCAGTAGTAAACTACCATTTGTTTATAATCGTCGTAAACACTAATGAATGTAAAGCGTTTTAGAATATCTTTTAAGAGAACAATTTTCTTTGCCAAATTGTCTTTTCGTTGATTCACCTTTCCATTGCATAATGCACCTGAGAAAATTGACAGTATAATTTGTTGACTCAGATCACGGATTAGTAAACTTATGTTTACCACACAATACATGCTGATTATTGAAACTAATTGCAATTTGAAGACTCTTTGGTGAGTGAAAAAAGACATATGAATACGAAGACAATACGGCACCAGATTATCTCACTGTTACTTATTATCCAATGCAGAATGTTAACACAAATACATTGCTATATTCGAATTATACAGTCAGTCAGTCAGTCAGTCAGTCAGTCAGTCAGTCAGTCAGTCAGTCAGTCAGTCAGTCAGTCAGTCAGTCAGTTAGTCAGTCAGTCAGTCAGTCAGTCAGTCAGTCAGTCAGTCAGTCAGTTAGTCAGTCAGTCAGTCAGTCAGTTAGTCAGTCAGTCAGTTAGTCAGTCACTACAGAAAATGTGGTTTTGAATGGTTGACGATAAATCTAATGACATTCGGTGTGGAACGACTTCATTTCATTCAGTGCTATAGAAACAAACTGTCGTGATGCGTAAGCAATAACCATAATTACTCGCTATTCCCTGCGGAACGAATTCAGCTTATGTATGTATGTATTATTATTTATTGTTTCTCCTTTAGGTTCCTAGCGGAATATAGGGCTTCAGTAGCACACCTCCATTCCACTCTCTCCTTTCCAGTCTTTCCAACCTAGCTCCACGACTGCCCACAAGCTTCCATTTCTTTCTCACACCATCTCCTCCGTGTCACCCTCGCCTCCGACGCACTACTTGTCGTTTCCCGTTTAACTTCCACTAGACGGCCTGGTCAAGAGCGTGATGTCCCCAAACCGTCTTCTCACTATATGCCTAATACAGTCCATCTGCACTTTCTTCCAGTGCATATTTGTTGGGTGATAGGTTCTTGCTTCATTGGTTCGTTGCCAGACAGCCAGAGTTTCTCCTTGTTTATTCTTCTGGCCATCGATTTGATCTCCATCTTCAATATCGAGTGAGCGTACGCTGCAGCTGTTCACGTTTGTCTGTAGTTTCTTTGAAATGCTTTTCGTAAGGCGCCAAGTCTCTCAGTCATCAAGCAGGGAAACTTACTTGACTGACTTTTTGTCCAAAATCCAGATCTTGTTCTTTAGGCTGAGTGGAGTGCAGTGCAGTAGATCAACACATTGACTTTATATTAATGAACAAAGGCCTGCCTTGCTGTCTTTTCGATACTGGCAGGATTTGACATTCCATCTGCATCTGTTCCTGTGCCAGTGCCGCCTCTAGTTGAAACGATGCCACTCAATTAGGTAGGTAAGTATGTTGAAGAGACAACTTCGTTCAGATTTCTCGCACTGATGGTGATTGATGCTTGCTGTTGGTTAGGTATCTTCATCACCTGTATTTTCTCTACGTCCACTTGAAGAATGGTCAGTCTTCCTTCGCTGTCCTGTCCTGTCCTGTCCTGCCCTACCTCAACTCTGCTGCCAACTTGTTAGTTTTCGTCTGTAGACCTTTGAATTTGTGCGACAGAAGTCGTTAGACATAAATCATCATCGGTTAAATCTAAATCTCCTTCTGGGGTCTTTCCTTGGATAAAACATCCAGCGTATACCCCTCTTCTCGCTCCTCACACTTGTCAGCTGCATGATCAGTCTATTCGAGTGCAGTCCAGTCCAGTCCAGTTGAGTCGAGTCGAGTCGAGTGGACCACAATCAGGAAGATCATCATCCGTAATAGTAGGCTGCAACCTGGTCTTACTCCTGTCCCCTGTCTTCAATTCACTTCAAACGAATCACTCAACTTTCCATTGTCAATCACTCAGCCCATCAGCATCATCATCATCATCACATTGCATATAACTAGTGTTGAATGAGGTGGATAAAGGCTTGCGTCACAATAACCGTAGTGTTGAAGTAGCTGTCAAATTACTCCTCGGTCGACACTGTCGAGGGCCTTTTCAAAATCGATGAAGTTGAGGTATAGGTAGGTACAGGTACAGTGGACTTCCATTCCATGCTCTGTTCTATCATCATGCGTAATGTTGGGTTGCAATTTGATTGGCACATGATTTGTTTTTCCTTCCTGATTTGAAGCCGGTCAGTCTGTTGTGATCGTAATTTTGAATGCATAGGATTGTTTTGTCTCTCCAGGATGATGTGGCATAATATTTTGGTTGAGGTGGATAGGTGTGGAGCATGATTCCATGTCAGTTGTTGCAATGACTTATGTCTTGTTTGTTTGGGAGTATGACAAAGTAGCCCTCCTTTCAATCAACTGGCAGGTACCTTGCCTTCCTTCCTGCATTCCAAATCTTCTGCAACAGTCGTGTGGTGTGAGTATGTCCGCTCTTGTCTCTGCATCTGTTTTCAGTGTTTCTGGTGGAATTCCATCTAGTCTTGCTGCCACCCCAGATTTCAGTAACTTTATGGTGTGGTGTTCACGACTCCCATTCTGCTTTTGTCGGCAGGCTCGTGTTCACTGGTAATTCTGTGACTGGGTTGCTGGTGGTATTTCTGAACGAGTTGCAGGTGGTGCTGGTGGTGCTGGTTGTGGTGGTCGATTCAAGAGTTTTTGAAGTGGTCAATGCATGGTTTCGTTTCCTTTGTTTCTCCTCTTTCGTGGTAACTAAGTTTCCTTCACTATCTTTCATTGGTTTCATCTGTGTTGTGTTGATGTCTTCCCAGATATATAGTAATGTGGTTATTTTGTATAGTGTTGTCAGGTCTCTGTCTGTCGTGCCTGCAGTCTATTCTGCTTCAGTTACGAGTGTGTCGTATGAGTGTATTTTGTCTTTGTACGCACTCTTCTTCATTTCTTTGTCCAGTGTAGTGTTTTACAGGTTATGTTCAGTTCCTCTTTCCTTACACTGCACTGGTTTATCTTCTGCTTCCCCATCACCATCTTCCTCTCCCTTCTCTATCAGTTTCCATGTGTCCGTCGAGATCCATTTCTTGTGTTGTTTCTTCTTTTATCCTTCCTGACACGGTTATACAGGTTTCCTTCCACGTCCCTTTCAAAGAGTTTCAGAGTCCTTCCATGCATGTTTCTTCAGGGATGTTGCTAAATATCTCCCATTTTGTCCTGATGACTGGTTGACACGAAGATGCCGTTTGTAGTTTCGTCCTTCAGGGTGTTGAACTTGAACTGTGTCATCTATCACCAACTTCTTTGAAGGCTTTCAACTTGATTGTGAAGTTAGTTTCCTTGCAGTAGACAGTGAAAGATGTGAACCCACATCTACTCTCCTTCTTGATCTTGTGTCCTGTAGACTGCGTTTATCTATACTGAGGTAGAATTCTCGTAAGATGGTTACTAGCTTTAGTCTCAATTGACCAAAACGTTTCCAGCGAATATATTCAATCAGTTTGCTCTCTTTCACATCTTCTTGCTCTAATTGTTTACAGTCTATCTTCAAATTGTACTCTGAATTGTAGCGTATTTTTATATAATGTCTCATTCTCATGTTTTGCTAATTAACATTAAAATACAGTTTGATATAATCAGTTCCTTTAGAAGTTTTCGTAAAGTGAGAACAGTAAGTACTGTAGAATGAATCCAATTCACATTTCATGTTCTCTAAATCTTCCAGATACACACTAAATCTGAGCATTTTCTACAGTAAGCTATCACTGTCCAGCGGTAAAGATCATTTGATATATTTCAGTAGTAAACAACACCAAGTACATACTTTAAACGTATGGGAACATAGATGAATAATAAAGTACACGATTTAACCAACCTATAGAAGGAACATCATGCGCCAGACCAGTTGCTCGAGTGGAACCCAGATAGGAAACGACGATTAGGCGTCTGAGGGTGGCATGGAGGAGTATATGTGAAGAAGAAATGAAAGCTTGTAGGCAGTTGTGGAGCCAGGTTGGAAAGACTGGAGAGAAGAGAGTGCAATGGTGGCGTGCTACTGAAGCCCTAAATTCCACTAGGAACCCAAGGGAAAAATAATAATAATAATGACAAATAATACACGGAGCAAGTCACAGCAAGTCAGATATTAAAATCGATCAGTAAACAAAGCAAAATACAACGTGATAGTAGTACAGGAATATGATTACAGCTCAAGATGGTAGAGGAATGGTGAAGGATGTGCTAACAAACATTATAAAGATAAAATGGGTTAAAGTGAATTGAAAATGATGCGAATATGAATAATGTTTGAGAATTATACTATGTAAGAGGAAAAGATGAAAGAATGAGGTAGTAAATAAACCTGTAGGAAAAGAACAACTCACTAGTGCAATGCAAGTAGAACCATAAACTCCTTTTGTGCAGATAAGTCTGGTTTCAGTCGACGGATTGCTGTCTTCTGGATAACGTAGCAATCTACTGTTTCTTTGTCTATTAATTACCTTAAAAGCTATGTATGAGTCGATAGTATAACCTGTATCGAGGTAGTGGGTTGTTTTATATTAGTCGGCACACTTCTCCCCCTTAATTTATTTAGGGTGGAAGAAAGAAATTGGAAGTGAAAAATGATTGGCTGATTCAGAACTGACCTCCTTGTCAGTACATCATCTATTGAACGGCGTTCCCTAGCCTTAAAGCAAACAGACTTGAAGTAGGCTCTTCGATCACCTTGCAAATGTGAATCTCGCATGACGCAGTGTGTATACGTCTGCTTCTCATACTCATTTAGGGTGACCTTCAAAGACTGTAAGGACGATAACACGACGAAACAAAAACGTTGCATAAAGACTGATTCGATTTTGGTTACAACATTTTACACGGTATTGTCGCTCATCATGAAAATAAAGCAAATCTTTGCTCCCTTTTATAGTACTTTTCGATTTTGTGCTATCGATCTCATAGGATGTTCCCTCGTTCATTTTGATTGGACAACAAGTGACACAGGAAGTGAGGGGGAAGGAGTAGAAAATATAAGTTAAAAAAATTATTACCGTGGGCCAAATTCATTTCGAGGATGCGCTTGACAATAGTGCTGCTTGGTAGCTTTATACCTCTCAATGACAGGGTCTTCAGTACATTTTCAGAGATTCGTTTAATAAGGACCCTCTCCGTTCTTCCGACGTACATGCTGCTGTCATTATGTCATAAACAACTGCTAATTTTGCAACTGGATAAGCTAATGCAATACATGCATTCAGTTAACGATTATTGCGTAAAATCTGTTCATCCCTTTCGAATGGTAGCCTAGTGGATAGGTTCTTTTTTAGTACGGTTGTATCGTTCACTTTCTCATTTTATGGTTTAAAGTGTATATTGATTAACTTTATGGGATATCCGTCTGGATACTCTAGGTGATGGTATGGCTGAGAACCGATGTCAGTGGCGCAGTTGTATGCACACACGCATTATCCTCATCTTAACACTGTACAGTGCTGCTATACACGTGTTACGTGTACCTAGTCGCTGATTGTCTCGTCACACATCGTTGGCTGAAGTAGGTTCAGGACTGAAAAAGGCCCGAGGTGGCCAGACTAAAACATGGCACCAATGTATGAAGTCTCTGACTGTTGGATTGAGCTATGTGGGGCGATGCAGACTAGGTGGTTGGGGTTAGTGGGACAAGAGGAACCACTGGTGGTTGGATACTGTAGGTGATATGGGTGAGAACCGATGTCAGTGGCGCAGATGTATCCCCACACACATCCTCATCTTAATGACGCTATACCGAATCTCATCACCTTCTCATTCTTCCTTTCTCTCTCTCTCTCTCTCTCTTTTCGTACTTTATATTTCTTTTGACTGCATTCTCTTACCTTAATCCTTCACCTCACTCCCTGTCTACTTGATGTACTGATATGAGGTGTGGTGCGAAGTCGGACTGTTACGCAGTAATGCAGTAATGTTGAAACTGATGACGATGATGGAATATTCATTATCTAACAAAGTTTTCTGTATATTATCCAGTTCATTTTCGATGACTTTCCTTGAAGCATAGTCTGGTAGCCCTTAAAAATAGAGTTTTGACGTGACTTCTTTTATAAATGATTGGGTAGAAACCTGACTAGTTCAAGTAGGCCTGTGATAAGTTTTGTGTGGTATAGAACTGTCTTCATTTTTTTTAATACTCCAATTCAAGAAATTTATTCCATCTAATATTTCATGTTCATAAGTGAATTTCATGTCTGAATGTACTGAACTGAAAGATTTGAGTAAGTTCACAGCATGGACTTCACTCTCACATATGGTAACGAAAGTATCATCTACATACTGTCAAAGTGGTCTAGGAATATTTCTGCGAATATAAGACCAAGAGAATCAGACGGACGATCAAACAGACAGATATAGTAATGATGAATAATGGTTACCAATGGAATCCAGGATGTGCAAAGGTTAATAAAAACAAGGCTATATTATGGTAAAAACTAAACGAGATAACAAGTTGAAACGAAAAGAAAGAGGAGTGGTGGAATGATACAGTTAACGACAGACAGATGGTGAAGAAAAGCATCCGTTATTCTCTTAGGAGCCCACAGATTTCGAGTAGTTGGTGCAGGCAGTTGAATTGGTGGCAATCTAAAACAACATTGAACAATGCAACATTGAAGCGCATCCTCAAATCTCGACAAAAAAGCAACTTCAGAGACGAAAACTCTCAAATTCAACCACCTCAACAGTCATCAGATATACTATTACTCAAATATTACCATTTCAGTAGCCTTAAGACATAAACATCCAAAACAACCTTCACCCTAGCAGTATAGGAACAACAAAACCTGGAGATCACGAATTTGGATAGCTCTGTTGACAACCAATGATTTACTACTCTATGACAGACGACCTACTGTACGACATCCCATACGGAGTTGTATATTCATTCAGATATTGTTCCATTTACTTCCCTCTCACTCACTCTGCAACTCAATCACTCACTCACTCGAGCAGGTTGTCTTACTTGGAAGCTGATTTGAAATCAACTTGAAAAACTCAGTTGCCAAATGGTTGCGCAAAAGTAATCCGACTATTGCGTAAACTGCCACTCCCCACCAGCCTTTGATACATGAATCGGAACAGACTAGGTTCACAAATTTTATCCATTAGTGATCAACCAACACAGATAATATGCCGCGTGCCTACAACACATCCAGCGCTATCGATAAAATTGACTAACTCAAAGAGCTGGTAAGTAATCTTTTGTTTCTATTGTATTATGATAGAATGAATTCACCATGCTGAACATCCACCAACCGTTTATAGGAAGGAAGGATATTTCCAGCCAGATGAGTAGGCAGACAAAATCAATGTGAAACGTAGCACACAAGTGCATTGATCAGTGCAAGCAGTTGGCTGCACACTTCATTTTAGCAGTAGTAGTGTCAGTAGTAGTAGTGGCAGTGGTAGTAGTAGTAGTAGTAGTGGTAGTGGTAGTAGTAGTAGTAGTAGTAGTAGTATTAGTAGTAGTAGTAGTAGTATTATTAGTAGTATTATTATTATTAGTAGTAGTATTATTATTATTATTATTATTAGTAGTAGTAGTATTAGTATTATTATTATTAGTAGTAGTAGTAGTAGTATTATTATTATTAGTAGTAGTAGTAGTAGTATTAGTATTATTATTATTATTATTATTAGTAGTAGTAGTAGTAGTATTATTAGTAGTAGTAGTAGTATTATTATTATTATTATTAGTATTATTATTATTATTATTATTATTATTAGTAGTAGTAGTAGTAGTAGTAGTAGTAGTAGTAGTAGTAGTAGTAGTAGTAGTAGTAGTAGTAGTAGTAGTAGTAGTAGTAGTAGTAGTAGTAGTAGTAGTAGAAGTAGTAGTAGTAGTAGTAGTAGTAGTAGTAGTAGTAGTAGTAGCAGCAGCAGCAGCAGCAGTAGTAGTAGTAGTAGTACGCATGCAAGAAGAAGTCGAGAGAGAAAGACTCATATCAAAGTAGATAAACAAACGTGTATGGAAGGTATAGGGAGGGGAAGGAGAAGGAAACTAGAAATCACGCTTATTAAAAACACTGAAATGCCTCAGGGGAGACGTTAAATAGTGAAAAGTCTATGGGATTGTAATTCATTTCACCTGTGGACTTGTGGCTTGGTCACTGATCTGGGAAGGTGACTTTCAACAGATAAATCACAGGTTTGAGCACCACTGCAGCAAGGTAGGATGTGCGCAAAGTACCTGGGGGGATTCTAGATTCGATTCCATTCCACGTAGAATCATCAACCACAGCTAATTTCTATCGTCTCAGGGGCCACAATCATCTACTCAGCCAGTTCACTTCTGCACCTTGTTCGAAGACCGGAATCGGTAGGTGACTAACTGACTGACTAGAGACCAACAAAAATGAATAACAAACCGTGAGACTGATCATATCAGATCACATCGTTAGATTTGAAGCATCCTGATTGTAAACTGACTGGACCAGCGTAGGCGCAGCTATAAGTTAGGCAAAGTAGTTTCCATTTCTCACCCTATTTTCAGACAATCCGATTATAATGAAAATGCTCGGATTAACGGTAACTGTTCACAAGAAAAATATTATCACTATCCTCAGTATTATTATTCAAAAGGTCATGGGTATCTCTCGGATGATGTTTTGAGGGGACAAAGTTCCTACACTCCATTCGCTGTTCACTTCAAATGCATTTTGCTTTTTTTCGATTCAAACACATTGCCCAACTTCACGAACAAAATAGCTAACATAGCAATGTGATAATTTGTCCTTGAACCCTAATTCAAGCAACTGCGTATACCTAAGAATAGGTGGGAATTCTAGCAGCCTACGCCTTACAAAGGTTCACCAGTTACAAAACCAGTGATAATAACCAAAAACTTTGGCCTCAAATACTCGGCTGAAAGCTTCATAATGAAAAACTTACAAATTACTAATGCCAATCCACATGTATACAAGATACGCGTGTGCCAACATTCAGAATACAGATTCTTCATCATAATCAACTCTGTGTTGGTGACAGTGAGAAAAATGAAGACCTTCGAATGATTTTCTCGAGAGTGTTGCTTCAACCAAACACATTTTTTCCAGTAAACACAGGGATGTTAATGGCGTCCTTTAATTCTAGGCTACCGAACATTTTTCAACAAATATATTGCTTAAAATTCCTCCTTTTGAACTTGTCGCAATCATTCCAACCCGTTGGATGCTCGAGTTATCCTTGAACAAATATGGTCATGGTTGTATTGTGTTCTCTAAGATGGGTTGTTTAATCGTGAAGATTTCATCGTCTTTCTGGATGACATCGTCAGGACTAACTTCAGTATGAATTATATTCGACAGGTGAGAAACGAAGGAGAGACTTATTCAGTTTCCCGACCCAGAAGTTTGTCAGTATCTTCACCTATCAGGACAATATCGTCTGCATACTCCAAGCCAACCAAAAAGCCTCCAGAGGATCGATCAATCCCTGAAAAGTCAGAAACTCCTAAGTTTATGTCATCAATAGGTCAACAACGTAGTAGGCAGTAGGCATCCTTGACGGACACCACTGGTTGTCGTCAATTCGAATAAAGAGTCTCAATAGGCCCGTGCACGGCTGCATGACTCCGAGTGGAGAGCTTCGATTAAAGTTATATACTTCTTTGATACTCTCCTTCCAGTCAGACACTACCACAACGCCTCACAGACGACGGAGTTAAGTGCTGTCTTCAGGTTTAGACATATGGCAAGTGTCAGTGAGCTATGTTCAAGGACCTGTTGAAGGATGACAACAAGACCGATGCACTCTCGTTTAGGTCTAAAACCTACCTGTTTTTCGCCAGTTTGACGTTATCGAACTGCAGTTAGGCCTGGGATAACAATTGACCTTAGAACCTTGGGCAATATTAACCAAACTAAGTTCCCTATGGTTGTCACAGGAAGATTTCTCTTACTTCTTAAAGACTGTGATGATCAATGGAGTGGATCAGTCAGGCGAAACCGCCTTTGATTCCAACACCTAGTACATCTGTTCATCAATTTCTTACCCCAATCCTTGAAAACTTCGGGCGACAAACTGTCAGGTCCTGTTGCTTCATATCGACTCAGGTTCAGTATCGCTTCCTCAACTTTGAGGAGAGTTGGGAGAACAACATTTACATCCCAAACAAGTCGCGGCTGGATGCCGGGTGACTGAAAGTTCGCAGTGGGCCAGCTAGACTGTGCTTCAAAGCGTTCTGCCCATAGTTCTAGCTGCATATCAGCGACCTCTGGAGCTGTTTCTCATATGGCAAGCCGTTTTGTTTTGCGATGACCTTAAGAGTATGTGCTTAATGGAATGCCTTACCGCGACACATCGTTATAGCTCCTTCAGTCGACTCATTCAAGAGGCGATTAGGCAGTCATGTCACCTCACATGGACTACCACGGACGCACTCAGGTAGTCACCAACCTCAGTACCCCCCCAACTCCCTCCTAACCACCACTCACCATCTCCCTCCTTAATACACCCACATTACCTACTAATTCTTCTTTTGGAACCAAACCCACGCGACCATTCGGGCAATTCCCAAATACTTTTCTTTCATTCTCTTTTCTTCTTCCCTTTTCTCTTCCCTATATTATTATTATTATTTTCCTCTTTTTTTATTCTCTCTTCATTCCTTTACCACTACCTTACTATTCTCTTTCAGGTACCTACACAGACAGGAGTCATGGCAGTTCTCTAAACCTCCCAGCAACCCGTAGCTCCCTAATCACTCTACAAATTACAACTCACTGACCCACAAAACATCCACCTCACTGAAGCTAAAAGCAAGAAAGCAGAGGGGATTTCCTCGTCCACTGCAGGAGTGAACCGAACAGCTCGAACCAAGCCCTAAGAACTAGACGCGAGAGATCAAAAACTACTAGTTTTCTACGCTCGCACCATCAATATTGGATATTGGAAGGTAGTCTACGCCTTCCAAGTTGATGACCTAAACTACTTTAAAACAGGGGGACAGAAGGAACTGGATCAGGTAACCAACTGATCCGCGTGTGGAGGCTGCGATTCAACATCGGCGAGTGTGTCTCAGTGCGCTTCGGTGCACCAACGGCTTACATGCGACGATGCTTGTAGTCTAAGAAACCAAATCAAGCTCCAAAGTGTCGTCGACTGAACATTCACTGACGGGATCCGGGGGTCAAGAATTCCTTTGGGCTGTATAATCTACAAACTATATGGACATGAAGCAAAACTCCTGCTTCACAAGACTTGATTTAGACCACTGCTCAGTCATCCTAGGCAGTATCCTCGTTTTAAATGTAGATACATGCATAGCTGTATGGAAGCGACTCTTGAACAATAACCTTGGACTTCACCCATGGTGAGCGCTAGGCTCCTCAAAAGTAGACAAGAAGATTTATTGTCCGGTCTAATGTGTAAAAAAATTAACGGTTCACATACATCTGCTGATAGATTTGGAATGTTCTACACTTTTCTGGGGCTGCCTTTAACCCATGTGAGTCCCACACTCGGGATCACATGGTTTTTCTCGAACGTTCTGCATGCTATGGTCGACTGTGAGGGCTTTTCAGGGACTTCTAGGCTTCTTTGGGAGATCCGGAGGATATTAGCGCACCCCATAACACCCCCTCTTCTAGAAAACTAAGTAGAAGGGTTAATCAGGCCCACTGATAGCTTCATCACGAGTTTCCTTGACCGAGTCCTTCAGCGCTGTGGTGGAACAGCAGGATTTTAGCAAGTCACCTGTTGATGGATTGCCTAGTAATATATCGAGTGGTGAGCTGAAGAGTGTCATTTATACCGTAGTTATGACGTCTTAGTCTTAACTGATTTACACGTCTGTTCCAGATTTCTGGACTAACTGGTATTTCGTAAAGTACTTCTCCATCTTTTCTTACTACGCCCGTGCACTGTTTGAAAAAGGGAGGCACTTCCTACGTCTACCTAGATTCTTGGCATTTTTCGTGTTTGCACATCAAAAGCTGTTGTGTTTTTGCCCTAACCGAAACATTGTTCTACTGGGTGGATTGCTCTAGATTCTGCTATATGGTGAACCAAAGGCGTCGTTAAATGCTCGTGGTAGGGCTGGGTGTCACTTCCCAGTACCCTCTGGTATGCAGTGTAGCGAATGTAAGAGTTAATTCTAAGGCAATTGCACAAGCTTCTCACCCTTGGCATGTAAGAAGCACAGAAAGCTGGAAGTGTCTGGCTTCGCATGTTGTATTGCTTGGATATTCTCACTCTAGCAGAAGAAGCAAAAACGCTTCTAAATACGGTAACTAAGAAACTGTCGTTGAAGGTCAAAGTCGACAGCTGTGACAGTGATAACGACACAGCATCCACTGACACAGGTTGCTGTGCAAAAGATTGAGAACGTTCCACGACAATCGCATAGGCTACCCACTAGACTTGCTGACAGCGACTTAGAAAAAACTACACCAAGCAGGGTGAAGCGAGCATCTCCAGGTTCTTCCACCACCAAAGCTGGCGGACCCAGCCTGAAAACTACCGACCCCTTGACTCTTGGTCAACTTCAGATGAGAGAAACAGGAGTGAAGCGCTCTCGGTGCCACCCACGGAACCATGCAGGCCGTAGGTTATACCCAGTTTGGCGATCCACTCACTGACGGAAGTCACATAGAACGAGATGCGTGTCCGTTCTGAGGCTTTCGGCGTCTAGGTAACTGGACTAGGCTTTAGTAAACCTTGCATACCTGACTCTGAAAAACGTCAAACAACTAAGTCTAAATAGCATGCTAAGAAGCCAGTAAATGTCATGGAACCAACTATCATCACTCCAGAGAGCAAAGACAAAGCAGAGATCCGCGACAGGTCTGCAATCTCCCGGAGTGGAAGACAGCAGAGACTCGGAACCACGTGAACGTTTCGAACATGACCCTGGCAAGATATAAAGTTCCATAAAACAGCTTTGACCGGAGAACATACCAGGAGCCACTCCTTTCAAGACATATAGAGTAAGGCAAAAAGGAGACAGTCCCTAGTGGAAACATGTTTCGGCTACTTAAAGTCGTGTTCAAGCCAACAGATGAGAAGGATCAGATTCTGAAGAACTCCCATGGACTTCAAGGATCTGGAGTGTTCATGCATGAGGATTTAGCTCTTACTGATCGAACCAAATACCAAGAAGCGGAAGCAGGCCTAAAGTCCAGATCGACAGTAAGACAGCAGGATCCGAAAGTAGTAAGGTTTTGTATATCGAGGTTTTGGCAACAAATTATGCCGGAGTCTCTGTGGATAGGATGGAAACTCATTTAATTAGTCTCGTTGTCTTGTACACAAATGCACGTAGTCTTTTAAACAAGTGGACTGATCTATGCAATGTGATAAGCAACGAAAGCCTTAACATTGCTATCTCAGAAACTTGGCTATCTTCGGAGGTCAACGAAAGTGAAACGCACTAGGATTCGTCCTTTTTAGAAGCCACGGGTCAGCATGCAAAGGTGGTGGTGTCATCCTTTACGTTAAGAATACCTTGACTGTAAAAACCGTAGAAGCAGTTGCATATTAAATTAGGACATGTAAAATGCTGCGCTTCCGACCAAAATACGGGGGGCAAGATGTTAATGTAGTCGTAATGTATCGAAGTCCTGAACATGAGGCAGCAAACTTACTTTTGAATAAGCTGACCCTCTGGACACATAAGTGCCAATGTCTAGTTGTAGCAGACTTCGACGCGTCATCAGTTAACCAGGGCAGACTAACAACAAAAGCACCACGTAATTCGTCTTACCACAGGTTGATGGAAACGTCAATTTCCTCAGCCCCCATACAACATATTAAAACACCAACCAGATGTGATCATCAGCATGCTCCATCGGTTCTGGACTTAGTTTTTCTCACACGCGAACGGTGTGTGCTTCGTCCGGCGACTTGCACCACCTGATGAAAGCGATCACGCTGTGGTCCTCTTCAGATTCACAGCAGACGTCTTATACCAGGCCGATGCCCCAGCTAGACCCAACATATGGAAGGCAAATGTGGAAGCTATTTACCTGGCAGCCTCTTCGAAGGACTAGACGGTCAGTCCGGAAGCCTCAGCTGAAGGTGCATGGTGCTACTTCAAACAGTTATATGCACGGGTGACCCAACCGTTCATTCTGTGTACAGTCCCGAGGAGACAGAAACACTGTCCCCCGTGGACAAACCACGGAGTCAAAACCTTACTATGAAGTAAGAACAAGTGCTGGAGTCTTGCTACCCATCTTAGTGCCCCCGGAATTGTGAAGCATTGGAAAGAAGCCCGCAATAAATGTGTCGCTGCTATCCGCAGGTCTCCAATACGCTTTGAAACACGTCTTGCCCGGGCTGCATTACAGCATTCGAAGAGGTTATTTTCGTACATGAACCATGGAAGTGAGATGTGTCGCAGTATACCCACCCTCATCAATGAGACCGAAACTGACCGTTTGATTGAGGACGACTGGGAAAAAGCAGAAGCCATGGCTGGATATTTTGCTGACGTCTTCACAAAGGAATCTTCTGTGGACACTTGTCCAGCAGTAGAAGCATTGACATCAAACAGAATAAACTCTGTGTATATTGACCGCAGTGATGTGTTTCGGGTATTAAGTAATCCTGACGTGTAGAAATAGACGGGACCGAATAAGCTGCTCAGACAGCTTGCACTTTATGTAGCCGGCCCATTGACTACTATATTCGGACTGTCCCCCAGTGAAGGCACACTCCCCTGTGGATGGAAGGATGCCATAGTAACGCTTGTCCACCAGGCAAGTTCTAGGCAGCTCCCCTCAAATTACAGACTGATAAGTTTGACTGATACTGTGGTGAAAATCCTAGAAAGAGCAATCAAGGAAGCCATCACACTTCACCCAGAAAGCAGCACTCCTTTGTCTCGTTCACAGCACGGTTTTCGCAGAAATTTCCGTTGCTTAACGAACCTCCTTACAGTCGAGAAAGCTGGGTCAAGTCTAAAGATGATAGGATACCTGTACATGCAATTTTCATTGACTTCGATAAGGCGTTAGACAAAATACCTCATTCCAGGTTGCTCGGAAAAATGGAAAGTTTTGGAATAACCGGCAGTCTGCTGGCACGGATAAGAGGCTTTCTTGTTGGTAGGAAACGAAGAGTAAGGATCAGTTCTCAACTCTGCACTTGTAAGTCGGAAGAAACAGTGGAGTTCCATGAGGGACAGTCCTGGGCCTCCTGCTGTTTCTCTAAACGTAAATGAGCTGCCAAATATCACGAAATCCCCTGTGGTTCTCTGTGCTGGTGATGTAAGAAACCAGCGGGAAATTAGGATCGATGAGTGTGTACGTGCGCTCCAGGTAGACCTGAACAGCTTGTTTACCAGGTCAGAGAAGTGGCTGGTGCCAATCAGTGCATGTAAATCCATGAGCACGCACCAGGGGCACACACACAAAGCAACACCTACGGTACTGATGGGACTCCATTACAGTCAGTGCCGATCCAAAATGACCTGGGAGTCACGGTGAGTTGTGATTTGAGAACCACGGCTCACTGTCGATCGGTAGCAGCCCCGAGTTTTTGGATTCTCTGGCCATTACACAGAGCGTTTACGAAAATAAGTGGTGACACGTTCAACATCTTATACACATCCATAATTAGGCCCAAATTAGAAAACTGTACATGGGCTGCTAATCCTTGACTGAAAGGCGAAGCAGTCCTTCTACGAAGAGTTTAGAGGCCAGCCATTCATATGGTCCCTGCGATGGCCGGCCTCACCTATGAAGACCGACTTAAGGAGCTGAACCTCTTCACTTTGTCCTATCGCAGACAAAATGGAGACCTAATCGTGCTATACAGGATTCTAAGAAATAACTTCGGACTTGATCTATCTTCTCTTTTCTTTCCCACTAGGTCAGAACACCTCAGAGGACACAATAGGAGACTACAAAAGCAAAGAACGAACATAGTCTCTGCAGAGTACTGGTTCTCGTGGCGAGCAACCATCCTCTGGAACCGACTCTCAGAAGAAGTGGTATCCGCACCATCAATCTCCTCGTTCGAAAGGAGATTGGACAAGCACGGCACGAATCCTCTGCCATGGAGCTTCGGTCAGCAGCCATGGTCGTGAAGTAAACTTCAGTGCATCTTTTTCTGAGAAAGCCCAGTTAACACAATTTCGACACATCTTTTCGGTTTCTAGGCCCCTTTTAGGCCTATATATTTAGCCAAGCGTCGGAAGTTTCGGAATCCACACTGGGGAATTTGTTTAGCATTTGATGTTGGAAACTCTTTGCCACCGCGATTCCGCCACCAAATATGGCACATGGTTCCATAATTGAAAGCGAGTCGTAGCGGTGAAAGTATCATTTGAGGTTGTTGGCGTGCTGAGATGTTGGCTATTTTATCCTGAGAAACCTTCCAACAGCCTTTAGCATCTCATATCTTTCAGTACCAGCCTTGATGTCTCTACTGGCAGTCCACGCAATCCATCTCTCCAGATTTTTCAAACTTCCTTTGCAACGTGTAAACAAGTGTTTGTGATCCATCAGTACGGTGAACTGCCGTCCGCACATCACTTTATTGAACTCCTTGACTGCAAAGATTATGAACAAGGCTTCTTTCCCAGTCTGACTGTAGTTGTATTCCGTGGTCTTCAGTGAGTGGGAGGCGTGAGCGATACCCTCCTTGGAGCCACATGGGGAGACGTACGATAACGCCGCACCCATGCCATACTTTGTCATCAAGTCCAAATACAACGAGAAGTGATGGGTAGTAGTGAGTGAGGTGTATACCTGAGGTGGGTAAACTCTTAATTTAGTGGATTGCCCCCTTGTAGTCAGTTGACCAAGTCCATCTTGCATTCTTTGTCAGTAGCACATTCAGAGGGCCATTAAAACGATGAAGATCGGGTAATAATGCGTTGTAATTACTTGCTGGACCCAGGAGTGAACGTAAGGTTGTAACATCTTGCGTATGTGGGGTATGTCTTATCGTCTCTGTACTGGCTGGATCGACGTGTCATCTGTTCCTATCAATAACAAATCCGAGGTAACTAACTTTCTCTGCACGAAAGTCGCATTTGTCTGGTCGAAGCCGAAACCCATACTCCGAAATGCACCTCAAACTAGGTCAGGTATGTCTGCTGAATCCTTTTTGTTGTTCCTGTGATGGTTATGCTATCTAAGTAGGCTAGTGAGCCGGGTATATCATGCAGTAATATTTCCATTGCTTATTATAATAGTGCTTGAGCCGTTTTCACTTGGAAAGGAAGATGATTATATCCAAATAGTCCGTTGTGAGCATCTGTGGTCAGAAGTTCCCTGCATTCCCCTGCTACATGAATTTGTAAATATGCTCTAGACAATTCCATCTTTGCGGAATACTTACCACCATTCAGTTTTGCAAACAGATCCTCGGATGCCAGCAGTGCATACTGATGACCTTCAAGAGCGGCTTTCACTCCTGCGGAGCGGTCTTCACGTAGGTGTATAGAGTCATTTCCCTTTTTCTCAATAACAGTAGGAGCTACCCGTGACGAAAAATCCACTGGCTCGGTTACACCTAATGACGTAAGAAGTTTGAGTTCTTGCCCCACTATAGATAAGATTGCATGCGTTAGTGGTCTTTTTGGCCAAGACAGCCCCAGCTTCTGGACAAGGCATGAGGACAGCTTTGAATTTCGCGCTCCATCTCAAGACACCGGAGAATACTGTGGTGTCTCAGTAGCGACCCATCTGCTGGTGTCAGGTGAATATATGATGTTACATGAGACAGCCCACTTCATACCTCAAGACGGACGATACATCTGGTACGTGACTGAGAATTTAACGTGCTCCACAGTTAGTTCAGGCATCCATGAAATTTAAAATGCTGAAGAATACTTGTATTTCGGGTAGATGATCTTGAACATTGATGAACACCTATACACTTGTTTGCCGGTCCTTATTTTTGGAGTTAGCCAAAGTGGTGGGTGTATTGGTAGAGGTCAAGTAACTAAATTGCGGGCTGAAGGCGACCACTGACAAGACCTCAAGTATCAACCCTGCCAATGCCGATCATATGAGCGGTAGCCCCACAACTTCAGAGCCAGACTGCACGAAGAAATCTGCAGCATCCGAAAATGGAGGCATTAACATCGATTGACACTCGATCAAATATCCTGACCACATCCTGTATCTGGCTCCAAAGACCACTGCTATAGACAGAGGTCAAAGAACGTGTAACCTGGAGTTTGCCGTTACCATGTGCACATGATTCCCTAGGAAGATAGCTTACTGACCTTGGTGCGCTTGACTAGAGGCAGACAGGAAGTGTGCGGGCCAACACACGTTGGTGACAAAAGCGGGTGGCGAGCATCTAGCCTGCCAACGGTTTTGCATAACGGACCATCCTTGCCCGATTGCTTTTTCCTAGACACTACAAGAGAGACTACCTTGCCAACAACCGCAGAACCACTGTAGCTGATCTCTGCAAAATTTCATGCTAACGGTATCTTGCCTATCACAACATATGGTCGTCGGTCTCCCAACCTTAAGCACTAACCCCATGGCCAGTTACCTCGGGTTCGCATTATCAATGATATGACCACTGGAATTACCGCTGTGGATTGACTACGGCACTATTAGTTGCTAGCACATCCAGGTTATCGCAAGCTGACTGAGAAGTGGACACCCTCAAATTTCGGTTCACTCTGTTTTCTGAAGATGGCGACTGCCGTGCTATTCACCGAGCGTAGATCTTTCTCATGACTTGAGCCATGGTCTACTGCATAGGAACTCCGTCATTTCAGTCTGGGCATTGCCCATCCGCCTGGGGGTAATCTTATTGCATGTTTCGACGAGGACGCTTGTCTCAGTCACTTGGAGCAAATTACTCTCTACTTGGTCACTGAGGAGCTCGGTCTTAGCTCACCAACTTTTCTGTGACGGCCCGCTCGGGCCGACAGAATTCCTCACGTGAGTAAACTGGTCGAGTAAGTTCACTGCTTAATTAATTATCCATGAACTGAGAGCAGTGGTGTATTATTCCTGAAACGTCGCCATGAGATCCCGTCTGTAACCAGCCCTTTTGGCGGGCTGACGCAACTCCTCAGACAGGTGAAGTGGTCAACACATTCCGCCACTTTGCTCCTGATCACTAAAATGGGTGTGGTCGCAGACCAGTTATGCATGGACCATCATCCTACATTTGACACGTGCTAGTGGAACGAATGACAAGCATACTCAGGTTCCCGATTGATGCGTTCAGAAGACTGAATTTTTAAGCCTTCAACCCGGCACAGCATTAAGGTCCGCACACTCCAGATCAACTACATAACATCCAGAAGGTAGATCAACCCCTGTGAAGTCAGGTGTACCTAAAGTTATGTCCATCGGTACATTTATAACGAAGTTGGATAATTGAAAGTGGGCATTCCAAGGGGATATAGCAATTCCCCATAAGCCCTTGCACAGCTGTGTGACTCCGAGTAGAGCCCTGTTTGATACCACATACTTGCTCGGTACTCTTTTATAGTTAGACACTGCCACAACACCTGACGGTCAACGGAGTCAAAAATGTCACTTTTATGTCGAGAAATATGGTGTCAGGCAGCTAGGAGTGAACCCGTGTTACAGATGCCCTTGAAAGTTAAAAATATGATCGATGCGCGGTTGTCCAAATGTGAAAGCCACCCGGTATTCTTTAGTTTAATGTTCTAGAGTTCCGGTCGGGCGTCAAGTATTAACGGAACCCAGGACCTTGGACGAGATACCAGTCAGACTGATCCCCTCCCTACTGTCACAACAAGACTTGCCCCACTCTTTATAGATTGCGATGATAAGTGATATAGACCAGACCGACGGGATTAAATCTCGCTCCCAAATGCTACTTGGTACCTCCGGTACTTTGCCCCTTAAAATCATCGGGTGACGAAATTTCACGTCCTGCAGCTTTGAATGGTTTGAGGTTAGAAGTGGTCTTCTCAACTTTAAGGATGGTTGAAGGACCGATATCTACTCCCCATTCAGGCTCGGCCTGGGTGCTGTGCAACCAAGGTGTTGTGGTGGGTCAGTTTAACTCGGCCTCACAGTGTTCCACTCAACGTTCTAGGAGTTCGTCCTGAGAACTAATAAAGCAATCACCATTGTTGGCGATGTTCCCACTCAACTTATTTTACTGCATGCGTTTCTGAAGAACCTGATTAGTTACCAGTTGTTATCTGATGCTAGTAACACTACCTCCACTCTTGATCTCATCAACTGCCACCTCTCTTGGTCAATGAGCGGACTCGTGGATAGCTCACCTCTAGGCTGCCCTCTCTCCTCGTCGCGGCCAGAGCTGGCTAGAATGAATCTTTATGCATTAGTTAGCCTGGCCCGACCTTCGAGTGTAGGTCACCAACTGCCTTCACCGATGTTCCTACAGAAGACTGAACATGACGTAGGCTTCCTCAGAGTAGGCATTATCGTCAATTCCAGGCAAATCCAATATCCAATATTGATAGTGCGAGCGTAGAAAACTAGTAGTTTTTGATCTCTCGCGTCTAGTTCTTAGGGCTTGGTTCCAGTTGTTCGGTTTACTCCTGCAGTGGACGAGGAAATCCCCTCTGCTTTCTTGCTTTTAGCTTCGGTGAGGTGGATGTTTTGTGGGTTAGTAGGTTGTAATTTGTAGAGTGATTAGGGAGCTACGGGTTGCTGGGAAGTTTAGAGAACTGCCATGACTCCTGTCTGTGTAGGTACCTGGAAGAGAATAGTAAGGTAGTGGTAAAGGAATGAAGAGAGAATAAAGAAGAGAGTGAAGTAGCACCATAGAGACTCTGGGAGCTGGGTTAAGGCCGTATCGCTAACCATCCTTGCCTTTAAACAGGAGTTTGCGTAGATAGCCACTCCCCCTCCTGCTCTATGTTCCCTGTCCCTGCGGAAGAGTTCCATGCCAGCAACACGCATCTCTTCGTCGGAGATGTCCGATGAGAGCCAGGATTCGGTGATGAATATGATGTCGGAGTGCTGATGTTCACGCAGCGTCCTCATTTTTGCTACCTTCCCTATTAGCCCCCTAACGTTGCTGTACATACATATTAGAGTGTACCTGATGAGGGGGAGGTCTGGATGTGTATTTTCGCAGGATGAGCGCTTACGTGGTTGAATTTAGCCTCGCCAGTCCTCATAGGACTGGCATTGTTCCGTTTTTTTGTGTTTTGTTCTTAACTTGGGTGGGGGCTGTAGCAGTGGTGGCTTCTTTACTTGATGTATCTAACTCACTGGTCAGCGCCTGTGTGACGACCACTGACTCCAGAGGTCTTGGTGGTTGCCGTCTCTCCTCTTGCCTTGTGGGTCTAGGCTTACTTTCACATATACGTATTGAGCCACCCATGCGATCTTTCGCATTATACCATGCGTGCAGAACGTCTGTGAGGGAGGCATATGAGTCGAACTGGACGGCAAGTAGTCTGGGATTGGGTATGGTCTTCAGGTGCGCTGGCCTTGGCAGTCTACTGACGCTGTTGGCCGGTATACTGTTGAGACCAACTTTGGTTGAGAGCCATTGCCATTGTTGGACGTCGTGAAAGTACCGATCTTTGACCGAGCTGTCACTTGGCAATTCTGGAATCCCATGTACAACTATAGTGTTGTTTCTGTTGGGATTTCCAACCGCTGACTTTCTCTCCTCCTCTCTTACTGACCATGGCTTGTCAGGCCTGGCCCGAATTTTACAGGCATTAACAACGTCCGGTTGTCGTGAGAGGAGGAGTGTGTCTTCAGCCTCTTTGGCGGTATTTAGGGACACACGTAAAGGGGGGGCTTATCTCGGGGTGCATGGCTTCCTCGAGAAAGGCGACACAAAGTTGCAGGGAGGGGAGGGAGTCCCAGCATCTGACAGTAGTCGGTCCACATTCGGCTGTCAAATTGTTCCCTCTCGACCAACAATGAGTCTGTCGATACATCGACGTTGAACAAAATGATCGAGTTGGTCCTCCTGTGACCTGGGTTCGTTGTGGGTGGCACGCCCGACTTACCAATGGGTTTGAGTAATTCCACTGGTTGTTTCTCAGTCACGGTGTGTGGGGTGTTCGGAATGGGTTTCGTAGAGGCTTCGGCGGTCGATGTCTTTGGCCATGCGCTTGACGTCCCCTGGGGCCGGGTGGGGGTATGGAGACTTGACCTAATATGGTCCCCACGCGAGATGGCGTGCCCACAGCTGGAGCTCTAGGTCTGTTTCCAGGTCTCTCTGTGTTATCCTTTGGTGTTAACCCTACCTTATTCGGGGATGCTGGTAGCTTTTGCGTGGCGGAGAGCATCTCCTTCAGGCTTTCTGTGCGGAGTGCGGGCATTTTCCTGCACTCTGGACAGATGTACCAGAACCACTTGCATGGTTGTCTCTTCATCAGCTTATAGTATTGTCGGGGGACTTTGGTATCGCAGTGGCAATGCACCCATCGTTGACACAGGTTGCATGCAAATGCCTCATCGACTACCGAAACAACTTTGGTGCAAACACTGCAGCCATCGGGTGTCGTAATACAGCCTTCCTTCCATGAATAAGGTGCTACGGATTGTGGCGAACTGCTTGTGGCTGCCTTGTTCTGAAGCCTTTTACGTCGTCTTCTATTTTCAGGCATGGTATGATCCTTGCTCAAGATAGGACTAGTTTGTGACGGGTTAGTGCTACTCTGTGTCACCTGTCTGATGGCTACTGGAATTCTAGAAACATGGGTTGGCCACTTCTTCAGAAGTTCGATGTTCTGCCCTACCTCTGTTTGTCTTCTAGTACAGACTAGTGTGTTGTTTAGGGTGTTACTGGCCGTTGTTGTGCACGACCGCGTTATCCGTGTCAAAGCTTCAGACCTAGCGTTTTGGGCAGACATGTCGCTATGATATAAACTTCTTGGGAAAACAAGTAGTTAACAACAATAAGAGGGTTGAAGACTGAATGCAGGAAAAGGACAGAATAGAAAAGGGAAGATAATTTATGTTGGCTCACCTTCAGACACTTGTCACTTGATCCTCTGCTCTTGACCAACGAGTTTAACCGTAAGCTCCAGATGCGTATGTATAACCAGGAAGATATTTCCTGGGGAATGACCTCCGAGGAGAACCGAGAGCTAAGGCAGTTTGGCAGCTGAAACGCCCAAGAACCACTGACAGGAGGTAGACCGGTTGGTTCAAAGGAATAATAATGCCAATTTTCAACTGTTGAGGAGTGAGCTGACGAATGCGCAGGGGTGAGGTGCGTGGACGGACAGAAGTGCTGCAAACGTTCTATGTTTTTAGATTGAGTATTGAAAGTGGGAGTTTTTCATTGTGGAAAAATCCAAAAGCTGAGAGACGAGCGAAACACGTCACTACTCAAGGAGCGCGCCAAATGATCATATATCTTTTCCCAAATATGTTCTTGACGTTTCCATCTTGCAATCAACACACACAAACTTCAGTGTCACCTGTTTTATGCAACAAGCAAGAGACAGACATACGCGTAATTAAGCTGACACGTGATCCGACGCCATAAAAGTATTATGGAAAGAGAGACAACCATCTTCCGACCCTCTTCAGTGAAAAAGTACAGCAATGTAACTTGTCTGTGCCCATCGTTGGTTTGATGTCGGTGAACGCCATGTGAGACAGTTTGTCACCCTATACCCGAAGTTGGTGCGGGCTAGCAACAAGTGACTGCTAGAAAGAACTACAACAGAATATCACTGTCATCGACTGGTTGGCGTGGAATTCCGTCAATGACTCCGTGATGCCTTTCCCACTAGCTCACCCTCCCTGCTTGATAGTTGCAGTTACTTGTCATTATGACTACATCTGAAAGTTTTTCTTTCTGCAGCAAATATTGATGCCTTCTCGTAGAACTCATCCTGTAGATCACCCTAGCCACGGTCCGTGGGTGCGTAGGCGTCGATCAACCTCATTATACACCAGGGCTTTTACAAATCTACTCAGTCGAACAGCGTATAGATGGCTGCTGGCTGGTTTCCGGTTAAGAAGTACATTTTCTCCCCAAGAAATCTGGCAAGTCCACGAGATCGAGCAACTAGATCCCCAGGCTGAAAGCTAAATAAAATCGATGTTAGAGGCTCAGAAGACTAGGAATGGTATTTTGATTCTCTGGGTCGTTGGTATTGGTTTCACAACGAGGGGCCAATGGGTTTTTCAGAAGCCTAATACTGATATCAGGGGTGGAGGTAAAGAAAGGAATAGAGGAAAGAAAGAAGGATTTCGTTTGACTGGATTTAGTATACTACTGGAAGCATGCGAGTGGCTAACACTTCATGGCTCCCCACATCGTGTAAGCTGGTTCCACAGGCCATCTGGAGGAGAAGGAGGCTTGTGTGACTCCAGACTTAACGCAACACCCCGAGATCTGTAACACAGATTCCTGTAGACTGATGATTTGAGACTTGGCTATTCAGATGCCAAGTTGGTAGAACCCGTACGACTGCCACAGGAAAACCGCATGAAAACACATCGCGAAGTTGTTATATACAAGATAATCGCACGTGATTTCTTATCCTACCACTTTCCTGAGGACCTTTCTGCCACGGCTTTACCTCGAGGGAAAAAGTATATTTCTGCGGGTTACTGTGATACGCGAGCCCGGCCACCACGTTAGATTACCAGCTGTTGGTGAAACGATAAGACGAGCAAGAAACGGTGACCAGTAAACGAAAATCCAAAAACAGTAACTTAAAAAACTAAGGCCACGGCAGGTCCTAGGAAATGAATATTTGTTAATATGGTGAAACAAAACTAGTATAAGCTCCTTTTTTGAATACTGGCATTTTGTAAATCTAATAGTTTTACTTCGATGTTGTACTGACACGCCTAACTGATAAGCATTTTCCAGGCAATGAAGAAATGAATAAGAACAGATAACGTGTTTTGACTTGCAAAAATTTATCTAGTTTGCAATACCCTCACATTTGGTACCGGATAGAAATCACCGCTACCCATCCTAACGTAAGCATTACAGATCGAATTAGAAGCATTCGGGTCTGTATTAATAACATTTACTTACATTTCAGGACTAGACCTCTTATTGTCTTTTAATATCAACTCTGGTTACTAGATACCGGTGAAGAGAGTCTCTGTTACAATTCCGATTTGTGTACCGACTCACTGAAAAAATTACGCGAATAAGGACCTATCTACTACTGTACAGATGAGCTGACTTGTGCAGGAGGCAAATGTCTCATCTGCCTGCACAAACTGAGGGCAACGGATGACAGATGGGAAAAACCAAAGAAACTGGTAAATAATGTGAGTGCTTTTATTTCTGAAGTTCGAATAGTGAAGTACGAAAAAGCTACAAAACAGCCGAAATGCCAGCCACCATTTATCAGTTCAGTACTTCAGTCGGTATTCAGCTTACCAGAATCCTCGCCCCTTTCGATTCCAAGGCTGCATTACTAATTTGTCATCGCAGTAGACAGACGGTCTAGGATCGTTAGCCTTTGAGGCAGAACTGTTATTCCTTATCTGGCCTTACTAAAGCGTCTTATCATGCTCGTCATGACTACCTCATTGGCAAAGTGAGATCGCTCAGGATCGAACCACTATCTGTTGATTGATTCTCCTCATATATTTGGCCAACTATGTAAAGTCAGATGTTTTTCTGTGACTATTGAGTACCCTGGAGTTCAAGTGGTAAGACCTCTTATTTATACGGTGATACATGCACGAGAAACAGCGACAACAAAGCTTCGTCATTTCTGTTGTCAACTGCTTAAAATCTTTTAAAACATTGGAACATCATTTGTTTTTCTACTCCGTTTCACTCTATCGCATTTTTGTGGGAATACAAACACGTTCCTCTGAAGTCGCTTTGCACGAGGATGTTGTTTCGTCTTCTCTTCTTTATAGCTTTTATATCTAAAAGTAGGTTGAAACCGTTCAGGCTTTTATAATTTCTTTAAGGTATTTCAGTGGATTTCATAAAGTTTCAAAAACTCAGCATAGCTTCTGAAGAATCATTGATATTTCTGTCGAATGATAAACCAACAGTTACTCTAGATGCCTCAGTCAATCAACAGAGGACTGTATATTTTGCACAAAGAAGTACTGTTATGAATTTGAAGTTGACAATTGCTTGTATCGTAAACCATCAAGTGAAACCTCTCGAGAAAGTGTCATTATGCTGCCGTAAAAGCATGGATGATCCTAAACGTTCGTGTAATCGCATATCTAAGGTTGAGGGTAAATTTTCATGCATGAACACCGATTTTCAATACAGTATGGACGAGTACGCAGGAGCAAATTTCTCAATATCTCTAACAAGGGATACTGCTATGTCCAACCCAATCAGTGGATTTTTCTCTTGTGTCGTTGCAACAGATGATTTCAACATCATTGAGTCAAATGAGATTGAAGTACGCGATGCAGTTTACTATATCCGTCAACTAAGACATACATTGTCTGGAAAAGTAGATGTTGTCCCACCTATACCACTACCCCTATTCCATATGAGTTTAGATGTTCAGATGATACGAACGTTATATTGGGTTGGCCATACTGGATGCATCAACTTGATGGAAGATATGGACCATATAGATGGAGATATTGCCTAGCTGCAGGAAGCCTAAATGCAGTAACGTGTGCAGAAAGAACTGTTGAGTTTTCTACTGATGCCATCGTTACATTTATAAACGGGAGTGCCTACCTCACGGATCCTAACTTGATTGACACAAAGTCTATAGCTGTAGTTTGCACCCATGTCGACTATGTGGGACCCGTCAAAACATTTGCTGGGAAAGTTGGTGGGCATGAGGTTTCCGAAATCGCTGCTGGCCTTTCACTTGATAAGACCGTTACAGAACCAGGTGATAGTAAATTATACCCATTAACAGCGTTATCATCAAGCTATATCATTTCCAAAGGCAGCAAGTTGCAAGATTTCTATTTGAAAGCCTTATACCGACAGCCAGAGGGTGCTTATGTGTATCACTGGTTCAAGGATGATCAATTATTACCTGAGAAATCTTCGAAAAAGTACAGTTATCCGCTACCCAGTCGTGTAGATGAGTCTGTATCTGGGACCTACGCACTTGTTGTGAAATCGGAAACCGATGTTACTGATAGGTTGGTGTTCACATATGATATAAAGGTGGTGGCACCTCCCGTCTTCAAAGATTTAAAGTGCTTGAAGGAACTATTTTATGTGATGGAAGGCAATAGCTTTAATGCTATTTGTGAATTTGACAGCAGGTGGGATACAGAGGTATACGTTGGTGTATCGTCATTTGAGGCAACCTCATCTCAACAACTTCGCCGTTCAGTTGAAGAAAATTTCAAATATTCTAGACAGCAACTTTCTCAGTTGGATATAGATTTTCATGTGGATGATGAAGGCATGAATAAGAAGATTACTGTTGCTATCACCAATCTTAAACTTGAACAGGATTGTGATTTATTTATTCGCATAGCCTCCAGATACGGACAAGGACGCGTTTCTACCGCAATAAAGGTGGTTCGTAAGTTTTTCATTTTCTGTCCATTCAATGTTACGACAGGGTTATAAATGACCTAAAGAATAGTAAAAATTCTTAGGTACTGTGCGCCACATGCTATTCTGACAGACATGTCTCGGTAGTAGCAGACAGAAATCTGACAGCTTATTTTCCCACTTACTAACTGTAAGGTCCTTATTTCAAGCAAGTGAACGTCATTGATCAGTGGTCTTAATTCATATTAAGACGAGATTCTGTTTTGTGTGGTTTGAATTCATCTTTTCCACCTTCCAAGCTATTGGACATGACATAAAACCTCGCACAGATTTGCACTAAATCACATTTCTATACTTCGTATTAGATTAGGGGAAATAAACCAAACCGAAGTAAATTAAAATTCGCAAGAAGGACTTAATTCGGGATAGAGGATACCTTGTATAGAGTAAAAGAAGTACCAAGAGCACCAGGTAGTACCATTATTGTCATAAACACTGATGAGGACGTTGTAATCTATGATATTTCATAGGTACTAGTTACTAAAGCACATAGCGTACGTAGTTCTGTTATGGAAGAACAACAATGTGTAACCTCTGCTAAGGTTTATAGATATGATCCTCACCTATCAGAAGTACGGTGATGTCATGAGATTTTTATCTTGATAATAAGAGAAATTGTATCGTGCACTAACTCCAGGATATCAAGTTCAGTTCTCACACAATTTTTATGAAGATAACTAACACTTTACTGTTTTGAATATGTTTATTTGATAATGTGACAATACTGGGAACAGATTTATCTAATTTAAAGCTAGAGGAGTCATACTAGGAATAAACTTTGATAAAATTTTGTCAGTTTCATACATTTACCAGGCACACACTGATGAAGAAGCATCCAACAGGATACTTTTGGTCGAACTTCTGTCAAACTCACGGGTCATGTGTCAAAAGTAGGATAGAATGGACTCTCGACCATTTAGTAGGCCTTTAATTGATAGTCAAGTGTTGAAACGGAACCACTGATGGCTTAAATTGTGATAGAAATCAGGTTTCTTCCTTGTAGCCACTTGGATAGCAGCTAGCCATAAAGGTTAGTGCAACTATCCAAATGTTATCAGTCGCATTCCCTGTTTTGTTTCCTTAAATTAGAATTTTGTATGCCTAGCACATATGACTAAAAAAGTTCTCCAAGTTCTACATTATACAGTTTCAGTTCTCAGTTATGAAGGTTGTAGACCAATTCAGCTTCGAATAGTCCTTGCGGTAGGTGTTTCTCCGTGAATGTCTTCACTAAACGAGTGGGTACCACTTTCTCAGGTAAAAGGTTCCATTCGTCGACCTTTTTATAAAAGAGGCGTAGGGGATTTTCCTGCGGTCTTGAATTTTCTTGTAGTGGTCTCAAATGGGATTGATCCTAGAGGGAGAAGAGACATACTAGTCCCAAGTTTATTGTTATTAATGTGTAATACTAATATTAGATCCACTTTTTGTTTACTACAATAAGACAATGGGAAATGATTTAGTCATTCTTAATGGTCCTCATGCGATAGGTTAGATGGGACAGCCATAAGGTTAGTATCAGGTGTTTTATCATGCTCTAATGCTTTAGCATCGTTCATAAAGCGAGAACTGACCACTTTTGGGTACCATATCCGAATTATATCTTCCCCGAGGCATTTTGATGCTCTGTGAAGATACTTAAGTGTCTAAAAAACCTTTTTCCCGCGGCTTTAATGGAATTTCTAGATGTCTTCAAGTGGTTGACTATGCATCTCCAGTCTTTAATTCGTTGAAAGTCAGGTTCTGGTGTCCCATCTATTAAATGCTGATGACACCTGATATAAACGGTATGCATAACTGCAGTTAGAATTAATTTCTAGTTCATTCATGTTCACTTGTAATGCACATATTAACATCCTTACGAATAACCTTCTACACTTTCATATTATCAGCAAATAATCCCACCTGTCACTTAGTCATATCCAGCAGTTCGTCAACGTAGAGCGAAAAAAGAGAGGATCTAGGATTGTTTTTTTGGGAAATCCCACTCGTTACAAGTTACCCCTTATGGTGTTCCATTTGCGCTTACTCTTTGCCTTTTATCAAATGGAATTTTTTTAATCTAGACTTGCATCCTAGTATCAAACATGAAACTTTAGAACTTTGTGTAATGTGTGAAATTATATTGGAAGTCTGACTGAAGTCAATTAACATAGTATCTACGAGCAACTTTATCATGACCTGTTGTCCATTTCTCTCTTGCTATGAGGAGGTTAGATAAGCAGTAGTGACCGACATTAAACCTATGTTATAACAACGTGAGAAGACTGGATTTTGATATGATTGATCCCTATTTCCCTGATCCTCTAGACTACTTCAATAGCTGTGCTATCTAGAATAACGGAGAGATGATTCGCTACTAGTTGTCTATCAACTGATCACAGCATCTTTCCAGTTTTTTGGAAGCTGAGTTGGACATAGGGACATACTGAATAGTTCAGCAAGTGACCTGGTAATAATATCTGCGTAGAAAGATAATAGCCATGGGGTGCAAGTCATCAGGACCAGAAGATTTTTCAGGCTGTAAGTTGCTCAGTAGCCGAAAGATCACCTCTCAATGTGCTTTTGGCCTATCCGTGGGCATTTAGGGTTAATGCTGGTCGGAGTTATTAAAATCCCCATATACTGAAAAGATTACATTTGAAGTGGTTGGAAATATGCATCGTTGGACAGATAGGACACAACCAAGTCCTTTGGATCCTGAGCTAATAGATGGAACTCTATGCCTACCCTTAGCTCATATTTTAATGTATAAGAACAGTTATCCTGGACAGACATGATAGTCGGTCGCAAATGTTGCTAACCTTCCGATACGCAATAGTAAAGACTTCATTACCTGTTCCAAAAAGTTAGTTCTGTAGTCGTTTCCTTCTCCTTAGAAGTGTTGTGGTATACTTATCAGCCTATGAGAAGCGATGAGAGTGCCTGCATGAGGTTGATCATCATGTAAACGATAAAGCTGTATCGTCAAATGTAGTTTTAAGTGTTTTCCAAGCCTCTTGTGTACACATTACTCTATCCATAGTCCAGTCTACATTCTGTCTAAGGTGAAAGGGACCAAATCGTATATACAAAACTTAAAAAATATTACTGCATGATCCCTATGGATCAGTGGGAGGTAGAAGCTGGTTATGAGTTACCTCCTCTATGTGATGTATAACAACCAGGTCCAGGAGCCATATTTGTGCCCTTGATCATGGCACGTTGCACTAATAACGTTCTGGATCAGAACACCCTCTAGAGCCGACAAAATTAGATCACTCTCGAAGTAGGTACTTTAATCTGGGGATGAGTTCCTCCCAGTTAATGGGACGTCCTTTTAGGTCATCTATTACTATTTCTCCATTCAAGTGTGGTTCAGAACAAAGTCATTTGGCAGTCAACATGAACTCCAGTAAACTACCCCAATTTTGATTAATTCACTAACCGGCTTAACATCACAGCTTATTGATTGTTATATACTGTTATTATATACTTCTGTGTAAGTCCACCTTATATTTAGATTCTTGTTGATGTCCGGTATAACTCCACCCTTATACCTTAATATCTTGGCAGACCCGACGCAGGAGTACCCAGAGAGGAGTTGAATCCGAATCTCTTACGAACCATGTTTCTATCACAGCAACTACGTCAGCCCTTAGTTTGTCAACTGAAGTTTTGTTACACAAGCTGCTGTCATTAGTATACAGCACAGTTGTTTGAGGTATGACCCCTCTTACCCAATATGGGTCTTGGAAGCATTCGTTTCCAGGACCTTCCTATTCAAAGTCTATAAGTTCGATGCTTTGTTCTCCCTTCGCCTCCCAACCATTTAGATCAGTTAGGGCAACCCGTCTCTTCATTTTTTCCTCAAGAGGTTAATCTAGTTGAATGTGAACACTTGAGTCACGCAGTGTATGCGTTACCCAAAATAATATCCATCTCTTCTTCACTCTCTCAGACCATTTTTTAGATTCCTTAAGTAGGGTTGGTTTTTGTCTCGTTTACCTAGTGTCCATCTTGTAGATATATTTCCGGCAGGTGGTGCCGGATAGTGTCTTCAAGTAAAATGAAGGTCATGGGCAGTATGCTAAGGATTGTTTGTTTCTTTCGATTCTTTGAGATTCCAGAAGATAAGACTAGATGTTGAGTGAGGATCTTTGGGCTTTGTATCGCTTCCACGAAGTGTCAATCGCCCTTACAGCTTTGTCAGCATTCAAGTTACTTAAGAGCCTTGTATTGACTGCCTTTGAAACCTTTTCAAGTGGTTTTGATATCTTAGCAGTGGGAACTCAGGCACTTAAATGCTTCCTCGAAGTTTTCTTTAGCATAACCTAACCAAACTTGCCCGTTAAATCATCATTATCAGTTTCGTTTAGTAGGGTGTTTCCACCTTAGCTCTAATTATGGAGTTTGTCTTACGATGAGTTTGTATCCTACAACCAAGAGTTTCCAACTCATTTTTCTCCGTCTTAGTGTTCAGTTTATCGATTGGCTTAATCGGCTTGATACTGGCTTCATCAATTGTCTGATAATTCTTTAGTAAAGCCAAAAAGGTGTTCATACTTGGTAGGAGTTGCTTTGCTACCAAAGATTCAACCGCTTCGTATATGAGGATTGACATTGGTTTGCAGCAAAATATGCGCATCTACCTAGCAGTGGGACTATTACAAGATTTCTATTTCAGATGATCTGAGGTTAGTACGTAAAATGTGATACCAACAGCCACACCTCTAGCATTGTGGCCCTTTGTCCACAGGGTATTGGCATTCTGGTCGACTACATGCATTTTTCTGGTTTGACATTTTAATGATGTCAAATATGGGGATGGTCACTAGGACTGGTAAATCAGATGAACGTCCAAGAGAAAAAAAAACAACAGAATCTGATCAACAATACAGGAAATAAAACTGAACAAAACAAAATGTTGAAGAATGAACTTGAAAGACAAAGCATAATCTCCAGCTGAATTGCTCAAAGTTAAATTTTCCCATGGTACTTATAATGTGATTCACATAACAAAGGTCAGATTTGATAAGAACTTGAAGAATGTCACTTCTGTTTCTATGCTGCCCGAAAAAAGTTGTTGTAATAACAGTCATTAAGGGTGAGCTTTTTAGAATTTACCTAGATCTGAGTACTATGATTGTTAACCTTCGATCTCAAGTTTGTTTTTTGTTCATTTAAGGTGATTTCATGATACACTTATCTCTGTTTTGTACAAGATGCAATGGTAAAGAATGATATTATTTTTTTTTAATGAATAATAATATTTCATCAGCAATATTTTTCACCACATTATTCACTTGCAAGGTATAGTTTCATCCAAAAGCTGTAATTTTTCTTCAACTTATACCATGTTACTATACTTACTTACCTTAGCCAAACCTCAACTTACTATGTCTCCATCCAATGAAAATTGTATCAAAGAATGTGATGAAAAGCCATACAATGTTTCATGTGGTCTAAATGAAAATATAGTACAAGATTGGAAATTAAAATTTAATATAGAACCATCAGTTGACTGGATTATTCAAAACCAATGGACAAGAACACATTTAGAACCCAATGGTTTGGGGAAATTTATAACTGTAAATGATGGGCATGATGTAAGTTTTGCTGTTTAGCTTGTACTAGACTGTTTAGTTTATCTTTGAAGTCAAATATATGTAGTATTTCTAAATTTCAGTGCATTGAAGAAGTAACAACAATCATTATTGATTTATTTTAAGTACTACCTTGTACGAATGACAAGAGTAGAACCGCTCAACAAATATGCAGAAGGAAGTGGAGATGGATTGGGCATACACTGAGAAGACCGATTGGGGACATCACACACCAGGCCAGGCCCTCGAGTGGAATCCCCATGGGGAGCGACGAGTTGGGCGTCCGAGGTGAGGGTGACATGGAGGAGATCGTGTGAGGAGGAAATGAGAGCTTCTGGGCTGTCGTGGAGCCAAGTTGAAAAGATTTCAGAGAACATAGTGGAATGGAGACGTGCTACTTGAAGCCCTATATTCCATTAGGAACCCAAGGGACAAATAAAAAAATAATATAAACTACCTTGTGCAACGTGAATGCCAAGAAATAACAGCGATGTAAAGACTTGAAGGAGATGCAGAAGAGAGAGAAACACATTAAAAGTTGAGCGGGATTATATAAGAAGCTGTCTTGAAAATACCTAAGAAGAAACGTCCATTACGCTGGTTTCAATTTTGACCAGCAGAAGAAACAATAAAGTCATGGCATGATGATGATCATAACTGGCTTCGACTCCAAACCATATCTGATGGTAGTTTCAACCACAATAACATAGTTTTCTGTATCCTCATCCCGGAAGTTGTTATGCTCCGACAACTGCTAATCCAAAGCAAGTATCTTTAATATTACCGCTTCATATCACAATATGGTGGAGCAATGATTGTAGTTGCTCATGCATACTACACACAGTTTGGTTATATATTGAAAAAGTTCATAGGACTGGTTATAGTCTTTCATTGTCAAGCTCAATGTTTTACTATAGCAAGGCCAGTTCCCAGCCAACGTCATACTTGTCTCAAGGCTTCATAGTTGTATTGTTTTGTAACCATTCGAACACGTGTAAATAAAAACTAAACCATATGACTGAAATTCAGGCATGGGATGGAACTACAGTTCAATCCAAATAACTCCTATATGGATTGTAATGATACTGTTTATTCTTAGGTCATCGCTTGAATAATGATAGTCGACATCAAGTAAATCGACTTACGCCAATTAGTGTGTCAGATTGCTTAGAGTTGAAGAAAAAGCCATCGTCAGAGATAGACAGCTTTCACAGAAGGTTATTTTCTCAGTATCCTGAGTTCATACATGATTGCAATAGCTCTAAATGTGTTTAGCATCTATACATGCTTATTAGAATCATCAATCAACCTATTTCATATATAACTATTACAGATCTGTCCCATTTGTAATGTAGAATCTAGGAGAGTTATTTTTATGGAATGTTATGTATAAACACGTTTCATATAAAAAATAACCCTGAAAAGTTATGATGCATCGAATAACCACCTTGTGGTCAGCTTTTCATCTACTGGGATTCTATTCGAGCAACTCACAAGTAATGCAGTTTTTCAAAACTGAGGCGGTTTGTACCTCTCTGTTGTCTAAACTGAATTGGTTCTAGTACACAATACATCCAAATGTTAATCATCTTATCCTCAAAATAGACGACGAAACATGCCCATCTAGTCATCAAGAGAAAAAGAATACAATTCAGTAAGGAAAACTTACTTTTCCGAAGATATCATTATCTAAAGCTGTACAATCGTATTCATATATATGTTACAAACGTATTATTATCACTATTTGTCCCTTGAATTCCTAGTGAGAAATAGGGCTTCAGTAGCACATCGCCATCTCACCCTCTTCTCTACAGCCTTTTTCATCCGGCTCTACGGCTCCCTATGCCTTTCATTTCTTACTCACGCAATCTCCTCCATGTCACCCTCACCTCGGACGCCCAACTCATCATTTCGCATTTGCATTCCACTCAACAACCTGGCCTGCTTTGACAAATGATGTCCCCAATCCGTCTTCTCAGTGTATCCCCAATCCATCTCCACTTTCACCTGCATATTTGTTGGACAATGGATTCTTGATTCGTTGCCAGCCAGAGTGAGTTCCTTGTTGCTTGTTCTTTCTCACCATCCATCTGATTCCCATCTTCAATATCGAATGAGTGTAGGCGGCAGCTGTTGATGTATGATGTCTGTAGTTTGTTGGAAATGCTTTTCGTAAGGCGCTAAGTCTCTCAACCATCACATAGGAGCACTGGCTTGACTGACATTAGTAGTGTTGAAAATCCAGGTGTTGTTCACGTTTTATGCTGAGTGCAGTGCAGTGCAGTGCAGTAGATCTCCACACCGATTTCAGATTAGTGAAGGGAGGCTTCCCTTTCTGACTTTGACATTCTCATCTGTGCGTGTGCCACCGCCTGTAGTTGAGACGATGCTGCCTAGGTAGGTGGTTGATGATGATTAGTGCTTGTTGTTGTTCTTGGTTGAGTGCCTTGTCTACGTTCATCTGAAGGGAGTCCCGTCTTCGCTACCCTGCCTGTTGCGCCAACTTGTTAGTTTTTGTCTACAGATCTTTGAGTTTGTGCGACATAAGACATTAGACATAATTCATCATCGGCGAAATGCAAATCTTCTAGAGTCTTTTCATCGGTCAAACAGCGTATGTCCATCTTCTCACTCCTCACAGTTTGTTGCATGATCCAGTGCAGTCCCGTGGACTACGATCGTGAAGATCATCGGCGATAGTAGGCAACAAACGTATAACCGTCTATTATTAAACAATAGTTTATAATTGCAACATTAAGCCAGGTAGTGCTAAAAACTGAAACGAAGAATAGGAAGCAGTTACGTAATAATCTTTTAGATAGTGGAAATAATGAGAAAAGCAAGGAGTTTGACAAGGTAGACGTAAAGTCTGATGGCTAAGTGACCACTTGAGAGAAGGCGAAGAAAGAAACAAGGGTCACAATGTAAGCGATAATCAACTAAGAAAAGAGACTGGACATACTTCTTCTGCAAGAAGAGGCCAGGCGTGAACTGATGAGTTGCGAGTGCTTCTGCCCTGGTGTACAACTGTTGAAGGTGTACCACTCCTTTTGAACTATTCCCTTTGACTCAGTAAATCACGCTGAAGGATGACTCCAATAGAGCTGTATGTCGAAAGTTAATCAAATGTTCAAGAATTGAAGTGTTAATTGATTTGCATTCTCCCCCTCAACAGCCGTGCAAGATAGTGCTCAAAGACACGTTTGGAAAGTGTGCGCTTTGTATGATTTTATCAAACTCCTTGGCTTTCGCATTTCAGTTGAGTAAAAGAGTATCGTACGAATACTCTTCATTATTGATTTCAGATTTTTTTTAGCGGAAGTTGAATTAAGTTAGAAGAGAATTCAGGAAGATCAAATGAAGACGTGGCTCCAGTCGATGAAGTCTTTGAGTTTTTAGTTTGAGCCGTATGAGGAGATGTAGACTGTGTTGTTGGGCTCGCTGAGACGGAAGGAATCAGTGGTTGAGGACACTTGTTGACATGGCTAAAAGTGAGTTACAATGACGCAGATATATTCATTCCTTGACATCTTCTAAAGCTTGATTATTCACATTAACCTTTATCTTCAGTGTTTATTCTCTCACACAACTTTGTGTACTTCTATGAAGTGTGGCAACTTGAGGCGATTCACTTCTGTGCAAGATTCTACGTTGATTCTGTAAGTCAGTCAGTCAATATAATTGTCTGTGGAGCTGTGGCTCAGTGGTTTAGGTAGATGACTATCAACCGGTGGGTCATAAGTTCGAACCACGTTTCACCTACCGAGGTTTAGCCAGCAGCCACGTAGTACTATCATTAGTAGGTGTAGCATATTGCCAACTACACGAATGTACATAATATAATTGTCAGGCAGTCACAAAATTCATTTCCTTGTCTCAGTTGTTGTTTTCTTTCTTTCTTTGTATACCTTTCCAGTCGGTACTAACAGTATGGCCGGAAGGAAAACCAAGTCCAGTCATGGATCAACATGAACAAGATGAAAATGAAGAAGTGGAGAAAGGCGAAGAAGAATCAAGAAACTCAAAGATAAACGGTGAACCAGTTCAAATCCCTAGCACAACATTGAAACAATTTCTTGCACAAAAAATGAGTGATTCTGAGGCTCAACCACCCAAAGATCTTATTCTAAGCTGTTGGATACGCTTAACTGTTATTGAAAGGGAAGCGGAATTTGAAAAACCAGGTGGATTAGCACTACACCAACCAGTTGCACGTGAAGCTCAACTTGTACAACCAACTGGTACCAACCGTTTAATATATGATTCACGTTGGGAAACTGATACAAATTTAGTGAAACAGTTAACTGCTACTCGTACCTTTACTCCAGATCTAATACCTGGTAAGTAAGTTTTGCGAGGTGTAAATTATCAATAGACCTATACTTCACCCCTTCCTAAAGTATGTAGCTGTACTTTAGTTTACCTCGACTTGACATGCTAGGGGGGAAGTTGAATTCGGTTTGGAGAAAGATCACATGGGTGGCCAGATCAAGATCTGGCACCAGCCGATGAAGTCTCTTATCGTTGGTCTGAGGCGTTTGGGGGTAGTGTAGACTACCTGGTTGGGGTCCCCGAGACGATAGAAATCGATGGTTGAGGATTCTTGGTGATATAGCTGGAAATCGATCACAATGGCGGAGATGTATATTCACTCCTTAACGTCTTTTCACACTAACCTTCATCTTCAGACTGTTTGTTTTCTCACACTACTTTATCCAGTTTGAAATCACTCCTTTTCTATCAACTTGTTCTTTGTGTACTATTCCGAAGTGTGGTAACTTGGACCACTGCTCCTGTGTTCGGAGGTTCTACGTTGGTTTTGTCAGTCAGTCAGACACACTAGTTTGCTAATTTGTAAATATATATAATGCATAATTCAGTAACCATCATCATCAACATCATCATCTAGATCAATATAGGATCAGACATGACTGTGTAACAACCTTTCAAGTCGCCACACTTCATATTAGCACATCAAAGTAACAAGGCAATAAAATGGGAGATGAAGAAGCAAAGAAAGTTGAAGTAGAAAGTAGTAAAAGAGAGGATGAAGGAATGCGAAAATGATGAGATTAAGTATATCGGTCAAGATAAGGATAGTGTGTGAATGTATCTGGGCCACTAACATCGGTTCTGAGCAAACTGCAACCGGCTACTTTGCATCGCCCTACATGGTGGCTCAAACAAGCAGTTAAAAGCGTCATGCATTGATGTCATATTTTAGTCTGACCGCTCTTATCCTTTTTCCAGCCAACATTGTGTGATGCAGCAGACAGTGGTTAGACACATACATAACACATGTCCCAGCTAGTTATCTCAGTCGATGAAGGTTCACAATCCCCATCAACTGTCTGACCTCTCCTGCGTAAAACTCTACCTTTGAATTTATATATTACTCACATGGGGTGACAGTTAACATCAAATCTTCGAATCATTCCAATGAGACTGAGTATTCATGAAAAACTTTAAAAAGAGATATTCTCTTGACATTTGATCTCTTAAAAGGTTTTTTTTAAAAGAAGAATCATGTATAATTTGATTTCAAGGTGTGTTCATGAAACATTCTACTTTCCCTTCTTATTTTTATTTATTTACTGTTGACCAATCAGGCTCATCAAACTGGATTGTACAGCCTCTGTGTTTCATTTAATTATGGGTTCTATGAATTAATCTGTAGGGACATATTTCCTACTATTTGGGGGTCATGAGACGATAGAAACTGAGTGATCGAAAGTTTCACTTTACGTCACTTCATGAGTAAATGACGAATAATGAATAAAATCCAATATTTATACTACTAGCTAACTTTCCAAAAACAACTATATATGTCTGTGATGAAACTATTTAGTGATCTATGGGGATGATTATAAGATTATCTTCTAGTAAGGTTGGATCTGGACCGATGAAAAGACCCTAGAAGATTTGCATTTCGCCGATGATGAATTATGTCTAATGTCTTATGTCGCACAAACTCAAAGATCTGTAGACAAAAACTAACAAGTTGGCGCAACAGGCAGGGTAGCGAAGACGGGACTCCCTTCAGATGAACGTAGACAAGACACTCAACCAAGAACAACAACAAGCACTAATCATCATCAACCACCTACCTAGGCAGCATCGTCTCAACTACAGGCGGTGGCACACGCACAGATGAGAATGTCAAAGTCAGAAAGGGAAGCCTCCCTTCACTAATCTGAAATCGGTGTGGAGATCTACTGCACTGCACTGCACTGCACTCAGCATAAAACGTGAACAACACCTGGATTTTCAACACTACTAATGTCAGTCAAGCCAGTGCTCCTATGTGATGGTTGAGAGACTTAGCGCCTTACGAAAAGCATTTCCAACAAACTACAGACATCATACATCAACAGCTGCCGCCTACACTCACTCGATATTGAAGATGGGAATCAGATGGATGGTGAGAAAGAACAAGCAACAAGGAACTCACTCTGGCTGGCAACGAATCAAGAATCCATTGTCCAACAAATATGCAGGTGAAAGTGGAGATGGATTGGGGATACACTGAGAAGACGGATTGGGGACATCATTTGTCAAAGCAGGCCAGGTTGTTGAGTGGAATGCAAATGCGAAATGATGAGTTGGGCGTCCGAGGTGAGGGTGACATGGAGGAGATTGCGTGAGTAAGAAATGAAAGGCATAGGGAGCCGTAGAGCCGGATGAAAAAGGCTGTAGAGAAGAGGGTGAGATGGTGACGTGCTACTGAAGCCCTATTTCTCTCTAGGAACCCAAGGGACAAGTAATGATAACAATGATAAGTTGGATCTGAATGTCGTTGTCATTACTTCCTGCCTATGTAAATCATCACCGTTTACTAACCACATCTTTCGCAGTCATCTACCCACAGGATAGCCATTTCTATCTTTAGCCAACTTAACCAAGCTGTTTCTCTATGGGCTTATGTAACTCAGATAGCCAACTTATTTAATGCACTATGTGTTTATTAGTTATATTGTAATTTATTTGTTGGTGGCTACCATTTGGTACTCGGATGTTGGATGTAACTGAACTGCAGTGAACGATATTTTCCTCACAATGGTTTCACCGATTGCTAGGCCATTGGGGGGAAATAACCACCTACTCCTTGTACAGTGTATATCAGTTGCGTATTGTTTATTAGCCAGTTAGAAATAGTGAACATGAGAATCACATGATTGTGCGAATTTCAGTCATGAGCTTCGATAGAGTTCTAACCTTGAAATAGCCATATTATGGTATTTTTGACGCCTTCATGCATCACTGACTAACCAACCAGATTACTGTTGAATGAGTCATACTAATTGTTTTTGTTCACTTAAGCCTAATATCGATTGCATCTTGCACAAATAGTCCGAGAAGTGATTTTTTTATAGGCCATCTTAGCAACTGTTGAGATAACCAATCAGCGTTCAGTATTCCGGTTAGAGAGGTAATATTTTATTAAATCGAGAGAAAAAGAATTGATTATCTCAACAGTTAGTTGACTAGCTCTGGCGTTTAACTTCACCCTTTCTCACCAGTACATAGTCCTTTAGTACTACCCCCCTCTTGTCAATTACTAATCCATTCCGTATGATGCACTTAGTGTAACTGTCTAACACAAAAGATAGGGTATATCAGTTCGCACGAGGAGGGGGTATAGTTTCAGTGTAATTATACCATATATACCATATATAGCTATATATAACGCATAAGAAGCGCATGCATGAATATCGATGGGATAGTAGATTTATTAATTTACGTAGTTGCCACCACCAACGCAATCCAACTTGACGAGCATTTCGTCTTATTTCGGACTCGTCAGCTGGATATGCCTGCATTCCAGTGAGTAATGTTGTTCCCACTGGGACTCGAACCTCATACCCATCAGACGCCCAGACCACTTATACTATTTGTTGATATCCTTGTAATTTTCCGTTGTTTTACTTGGATTGAATATGAGCCCATATGCTAATAGAGTTCGGACACTTCGGTGGTTAAACTTAAGACGTGGCACCGGTGCATAAAGTTCTTGACTATTGGTCTACGCTGGATGCCTTGGTTTAGGTCTTTTGGTGATACGGCTGAAAATCGGTAACAATTGCCCAGATGTATTCACTCTTTTATTTATTCTAAAGGTCGTATGTTTTGAGTAACCTTAAGTTTTAAACTGTCTCTACTCCTATCCACCTTTGTCCGTTTTTAAGTGCTTGTAACCTGTTCATACTGACTACATTGTTTTTGGGCTTCGTCTTCATAGCATGAAACACAATCCCTTGGTATGAAATACACTTAGTAACTGAATGATGAATGTACTGAGTTTTACTGATTTTAGGAAATGCATATGAAATCACTTCGAGTGGGAGGAGTGCCTGTGAACACTAAATGGGGTGGTATTCTGCGTTAGTTTTGGATTTTCAGGATGTGGAATCCTTCACCCTTGTTAGGTTCAATACAGATTTTTTTAGCGTCTCATGTTGTTTAGACACCAAATCGAGATTTCTAGTTAAGATTGGATATCCTGGAGAGACTAAAGGATGCACTGGATTCAAAACTACGACCATAACAGGCTGGCTGGCTTCAGGAAGAACAAATCATGTGCGGATCAAATTGTAACGCAACGCTACGCATAATCATAGGACCTCAACTTCATCGACTTTCAAAAGGCCTTCGACAGCGTCCACAGAGAATTAATTCGGCAGTTACTTCAACACTTCGGAGTGCCACAAACCTTTATCAACTTCATTCAACAGCTATATGACGACTCTATATGCCAAGCAACGCCTTTAAAGTGAAGACAGGAGTAAGACAAGGTTGCCACTTACTATCACCAATGATCTTCCTAATTGTGGTGGACTGGATTCATGCAGCATACCGTGAGGAGCGAGATGGGCATACGCTGGACGATGATAAGAGCCTAGAAAATTTGGATTTCGCCGATGATTTATGTCTAATGTCTTGTCGCACAAACTCGAAGATGTATAGGCAAAAACTAACAACTTGACAGAAGAAGAAGCAGGGCAGCGAAGACGGGACTTCAAGTGAACATGGAGAAAACAGAGCTGATGAAGGTATCCAACCAACGCCACCACCAACAAAAACAAGCTCCAGTCACCATCAGGGGGAAAAACTGAAAAGAAGTAGCCTCTTTCACCTACCTAGGCAGGCAGCATCGTTTCAACTACAGGTGGTGCGGCACAGACGAGGACGTCAAAGCCAGCCATAATCGGAAAGGCAAGACAGGGGTTCATTTAGGTGAAACTAGTGTAGAGATCTTCTGCACTCAGCATAAAGCGTGAACAAGATCCAGATTTTCAACACTGATGTCAAGTCAGTGTTTCTACATGGTTCAGAGACCTGGCATGTTACGAAAAGCATTTCCAACAAAAAAGACATTCATCAACAACTGAAGCTCAGATGGCGAGAACGAATAAGCAACAAAAAACTATGGCAACGAAGCAAGAACCTATCTCCTAACAAATATGCAGAACCAGGAAGTGGTGATGGATTGGGCATGCACTGGGGAGACCGACTGGGGACATCACGCTCCAGGCCAGTTGCTCGAGTGGGACCCAGATAGGAAACGGCGAGTTGGGCGTCCAAGGGTGACATAAGGGAGGTCATGTGAGGAAGAAATGAGAGGTTGTGGGCAGTCGTGTAGCCAGGTTGAAAAGATTTTAGAGAAGAGAATGGAATGGAGACGTGCTACCGAAGCCCTATATTCCACTAGGAACCCAAGGGATAAATAATAATATTGATAATAGTTAGATTGGATGAACTTTGACCCGATGACCCACCACTAGCTAGTTTTACGGGATATGTATATTCAAAGTTTGGCCTAAAGTATCTCAATAGTGAACAGCTCATAGAGAAACGAAGCTTAGAGACCTTGAGCACGTCCATACAATAGGCAACGAGCTACATTCATTGTGTGAGGGCTAATGATAATACTACCTGGCTGTCCAAACCTCCGAGGATGGAGCCGGGTTTGAACCCGCGACCCACTGGTTGGAAGTCAGCTTGTTAAACCAATGAGCCGAAGCTCCACAACTCGTAGAAGATGAGGAATAACTATACTTTCGTGTCTGTTTGCCTATATTGTTTTCCTCAGCTGAATAAATCTGGTAAACTAGATATTCAAACTCATCACATATTCTTCAGTGCTGTAAGACTTGGTTTTATCCATAAATTTAAAACTAAATTATTCATAGTTTAGACACAGTGTTCGAATACTAACGATGGATAGTGGTTAGCAGCGGAATGCAACTTGACGCATGTTTCGTCCTATTTTTGACTCGTCAGGTAGATATACCGTCCTTCCTAGTGAGCTGTTTTGTTCCTACTCGGACTCGAACTCGGGACCGAATACTTCAAACACCAGAACGCGTTATCTACTAGACCAGCAAGTCAAGATAGTCATTTTTTGTACAACGGGTATAGTTTATTTGATGTTACTGGTATTATCCCCATGTTGATTGGTGCGATTTGTGATCGGTCTGTATTGGCATATGGCCTTCTTCATGGCTGGCTCATCAGTGGGATACGGTTTAGCGTTTCGTGGGTTCAATCTGACTGAACATTGAGAAAAGTGTTGGCTTCATGAGCGCTTGTCATGCTATTCCGTCTTGTAGTCCATGTTTTCTTTCGAATTTACTCGCCAAAATATTGGTTGTGATGATGAGATTGGTTTCGCTTGAGTATAGTATTGTTTTACGGTAAGAAATTGTGATTCGTTTAGTCAGTATATTATTAACTCACGCGTATTGAAAAAAGAGGATAGTCTAACTTGACATACTGAAGAATAACAGAAATAAATTATTGCTTCGAACTTGACAGGTGGTTCGATGGCCATTACGTTAAATGTGATTCTGTACTCAAGCGATTCAGATTCAATGCTTATAGGGGGATATAGCATATGTCATCCTTACTGGTGGATGTTTTCCTGAGTCTTACGTTTCATTGCTTCATTTTTTGTAGACAGATGATTCTTATATAGGATAAGTTCTACGAATCTGTTTCAGCTACAAAGCTAATAATGATCGCAGTAATGGTAGTGGTAATAATAATAATAATAATACCACTACTACTGCTGATAATAGTAATAATAATAATAGCAGTAATAGTAATAATAGTAATAATAACAGACTCTATTGGAGATGAGAATATTCACTCCGTCTACAACTTTCCTGAGAAACCAGAGTTGTTGACTTAGGTAAACACAGTCACATTAGCAATAAGATTTATAATACATAAATAGTAGCAAGGTGTGTACTCTTGATTAATTTGCTTTCAATTAGGAAGGCATTGTAAAGTTTTTACATTCAGTAGTATATGCATAAAGTCTTATGTACTTACTCCTGGTCTTGCCTAATGACTGACATGTGGAGAGATTTGAGTGAGAAGATGCTAGTCATCTGATAAGATAACTCTTGCTCGATGTTGATATGAATTAAGATATTTGTCCACTAGTTCTAATGTGACAATCTTCGAAGTTGTGATCAATATATAGCCCGGGGAACAATACAGGAGAACAGATAAGATGCAGGAGTTTATAAAATACAAGAGGAAAGGCTGAGTTTTACCAGATACTGTTATTATTTTTATGATTATTTGTCCCTTGGGTTCCTAATGGAACATAGGGCTTCAGTAGCACGTTTCTAATGCGCTATGTTCTCTGAAATCTTTTCAACCTGGCTCCATGACAGCCCACAAGCTCTCACTTCCTCTTCACACGATCTCCTCCATGTCACCCTCACCTCCAACGCCCAACTCCTCGCTTCACATCTGGGTTCCACTCAAGCGACTGGCCTAGCCTTTGATGTTCCTGAATGGTCTTCTCAGTGCATGCTTAATCCATCTCCATTTCCTTCCAGTGCATATTTGTTGAGCCATAGGTTCTTGCTTAGTTGGTTCATTACCACCCAGACAGAGTTCCTTCTTGCTTATTCTCATTCTTCTGGCCATCTGATCTTCAGTATCCAGTGAGCGTAGGCAGTAGCTGTTGATGAATGTCTGTAGTTTGTTGGAAATGCCTTTCGTAACGCATCAAGTCTCTGAGCCATACAGGAGCACTGACTTGATTGATATTAGTAGTGCTGAAAATCCAGATCTTGTTGACGCCTTATGCTGAGTGCAGTAGACCTGCACACTGGTTTCAGGGTAATGAACACCTGTCTTGCTTTCCCGATCCTGACTGTCTTTGACGTCTTCGTCTGTGCCACCTGTAGTTGAAACGATGCCGCCTGGTTGGTAGGTGAAAGAGGTTACTTCCTTTAAGTTTCTCCCGTTGATGGTGATTGGAGCTTGTTGGTGTTGGTGATAGTGAACTAGGTAGGCGGAAAATCCTTTTGGAAATTATTAAGATGAGGGAGGATCAGGAAAAATCCAATGGAAAGTACTTACCGGAGTAAATCACAGTTGTAACATTGTCCAAAATACACCCACCAATAGACCTTAGCAGTTCACATAGGCTATTTTCATGTCTGAAACCAAAGTTTATAGTTTGACATTTAGGAGAATGAAGAACAAGGTCATTCACAGAAGACCATCAACTAACAAAAGGTGGGAAATCGTTCAGTTGGAAACAATTTGATGAGGCGTAGACACTGGTATGAAAACTGTCAGGTCATCAGCATATTGATGCTAACTACTGAAGCAGATAACTCACATAGAAAGAAAGAAAACAATCGGGGAAAGAACAGCGCATCACTAGACTACATGAGGCTGAGAATACCCTTTTTCATTATATAGTCCCAGACTAGTGAGCAGTACAGACTCTCATTATCCAATTATTTGGAAGGGCAACATAACTTTTATGATGATGGGTTATGAAGTTGTTGCAACTATGTACTTCAAGGAAATACTTCAAAAAGGCAGACAGACAGAAAGACATAGTTGAACATAGAACCTCACACAGGAGTATATTGACTCAATTTACTACACTTCACAGGTGTATACAATGAAAAGATGGACAGAAAAAGGATGATTTTTGAATGAGCAGTCTCATAAAAGTTTGTGCAGTTGGAGCATTGTTTTATGAAACATATTGACCACAGAACCTTAAGGCGTATGGTTCGACTCCTGATGGGTTATACGTGTACACTGCTGATTATTTTTTTATTATTAGTCTCTTGGGTTCCTAGTGGAACATAGGGCTTCAGTAGCACGTCTCCAATGACCTCTGTTCTCTGAGATCTTTTGAACCTGGTTCCACGACAGCCCACAAGCTCTCATTTCCTCCTCGCACGACCTCCTCCATGTCACCCTCACCTCGGACGCCCAACTCGTCGCTTCCCATGGGGATTCCACTCGAGCAACTGGCCTGACGCCTGATGTCCTCAGTCGGCCTTCTCAGTGCATGCCCAATCCATCTCCACTTCCTCCTGCATATTTGTTGGGTGATAGGTTCTTGGTTGGTTCGTTCCCAGAGTTCCTTGTTGCTTATTCTTTCTGACCATCTGATCTTCAGTAGCGAGCCAGCGTAAGCAGTTATTGATGAATGTGTGTAGTTTGTTGGAAATCCCTTTCGTGACGTGCCAAGTCTCTGAACCATACAGAAGCACTGACTTGATGTTGGTGTTGAAAATCCGGATCTTGTTCCCACATGCTGAGTGCAGAAGATCTCCACACTGGTTTCAGGCTAATGAACGCCTGTCTTCGTTTTCCGATTCTGACTTTGACATCGTCGTCCGTCCCGCCTGTAGTTGAAACAGTGCTTCCTAGATAAGTGAAGGAGGTTACTTCCTTTAAGTTTTCAGTGATTCTCCAAAGTCAGTCCGTGACAAACACCTACTTGAAATGTAAACGACTTGTTTATTTATTTTTTTTAACACCATAGCCAAAAATACTTTAACATGGTTTTAGGTCATTAAGATATGTATTAGACGAGTAACATGTTATTCTATATTGTTCATGACTCATTTGATATAACCTAGTGTGATTACATAATAAGTGAGCATTGGCAACTGTTATCATGACATGCTTTTTGTAGGCTGTTCTGAATACCTTTGACCTGGTCTCATTTACTACTTGTTGCAATCAGTATGAAAACAATTTTTTTTAATGATTTACTTGTCCAGTCAGAGTTTGCTATGCGCACCACTTTTTAATTAGATACGGAATTTCAGTATGTGACAACGTTACCAGCTGACTTCATCCTCCGAGAGTTTGAACAGTGTGTAAATTGCTAAGTGATATAATTCGATCTGCACTCAGGACTAGACAAAATGAAATTGGTTGCACTCACGTGACAAATCAATACATGTAAGCCAGTCCTACAGGAGGTCAATATCGGCCCGAATAGCTCAGTGGTAAAGTCGCTGACTGCAGCACTGGGTAACGTGGGTTCGAATCTCAGGCGAGACATCAGTTCCATCGATGTTGCAGTACACCTTGCTGATGAGTGCCAAAAAGCATGAGACATAGGTGAGGCAGGGCTTCATGCCGATTGCCTCCAACCAACTAACATCTACTAATTTGCACCGCGATGCTGAGCTTCCTGGCTTGGTTGCCACATTACAAATATGATCGATAGAATTCAGTCTGCAATCAGGACTAGACAAAATGAAATTGGTTGGACTCCTGTGACCAATCAATACACATAAGTGATAAACTGTTCACTATAAGATCTTTACAGGCGGCACGGACGAGGACGTCGAAGCCAGTCAGGATCGGAAAAGCAAGACAGGTGTTCATTACCCTGAAACCAGTGTGCAGGTCTACTGCACTCAGCATAAGGCGTCAACAAGATCTGGATTTTCAACACTACTAATATCAGTCAAGTCAGTGCTCCTGTATGGCTCAGAGACTTGGTGCGTTACGAAAGGCATTTCCAACAAACTACAGACATTCATCATCAGCTACTGCCTACGCTCACTGGATACTGAAGATCAGATGGCCAGAAGAATGAGAATAAGCAAGAAGGAACTCTGTCTGGGTGGTAACGAATCAACTAAGCAAGAACCTATGGCTCAACAAATATGCACTGGAAGGAAGTGGAGATGGATTAAGCATGCACTGAGAAGACCATTCAGGAACATCAAAGTGCTAGGCCAGTCACTTGAGTGGAACCCAGATGTGAAGCGAGGAGTTGGGCGTTGGAGGTGAGGGTGACATGGAGGAGATCGTGTGAGGAGGAAGTGAGAGCTTGTGGGCTGTCATGGAGCCAGGTTGAAAAGATTTGAGAGAAGAGAGTGGAATGGAGACGTGTTAGTGAAGCCCTATATTCCATTAGGAACCCAAGGGAGAAATAATTATAAGATAAGATCCTAATAATAACCTGAACTCAGTCACTTATGAAGCTAAGAATAAACGATTCTAAGCTGTTTGTTGTCATGGTATATTCTGATTGGCCTCTTGTTGACACCAATTCTATGGTGAGTTGTATATGTTGATTGGTGTCTGTCAAGAATGTCCACTCTTCCCATTCTTATTCAACTTTATGATGAACGTGCTTATGAAGGTCTTCCTCTCGTCTGTCGTCTGATTTTACACGGATTGATCTTGTCACAAAAGAATCCTTGGGAGATGAAGAGTACTCGGATGATTATTTCTTTTTGGGTGAAGACGCTTTGGTTGGTAATCTGACAATGTTTGGGATGCATTTCTCACCATCTAGATGCAAATTGTTGCTGCATGACTGGTCTTCACTGATACCCTGTAATAACAATAGGTGGGGGATTAAAGGGTTGAGCACATTGATCACTTCACTTACCTGCGAATTCGGATCAGCCCTGGTGGGTCAGTGAAAGTAGCTGACGAAAGTCTCTGCATGAATATGAAAGACTTGATTGACTCTCGCCAACCTACGCCATTTATGGCGCCTCCATGATAACCAATTGGCTATTAAGAGTCGATTGTGCTATGCTACAGTTTTCTCTGTTCTACTGTATAGCTGTCAAGCGTGGCCACTAAGAGTAGGGGACATCAGAAGGCTTCATATGTCCAACTATCATTGCCTTCGTAGCATAGGTCATATGTCGTGGTGTCACTATGTCATTAGTTTTAAAAGTCAAATAAAGAGTTTTATGGAAGAGGGCTGAGTTAGTCGATGAGGTGGTGAGCTTGGGATATATTCACTGAAGAAAGATGAAAGCAGAGAAGACTAAAATGTGACATCGTTGCACTGAAGTCTTTGACTGTTGGTGTAAGCCTCACAGAGGAATGTTAGATTCCAGGTTAGGATCCGTATGACAACAAAAACGAGTATTTAGACACTGTAGGTGATTTGGTATGGAATCAAAGTCACTGGCGCAGATGATGTAACCACACATTGTCCTCACGTTGGTTGTCACACTGAATTCATTACTCTCTTTTTTATCTTTCCTCTCTTTTACTGCTTCCTACTACTTTTGACCGGTTTTTCCTTCTTTCCTTTATCACTCTATTACTTGTGCTGAAATGAGGTGTAGCGATTAGCATCATTATCCACTAATTATTATTATTTGTCCGTTGGGTTCTTAGTGGAACATAGGGCTTCAGTAGCACGTCTCCAGTGACCTCTGTTCTCTGAGATCTTTTGAACCTGGGTTCCACGACAGCCCACAACCTCTCATTTCCTCCTCGCTCGACCTCCTCCATGTCACCCTCACCTCAGACGACCAACTCGTCGCTTCCCATGGGGATTCCACTCGAGCAACTGGCCTGACACGTGATGTCCCCAGTCGGCCTTCTCAGTGCATGCCCAATCCATTTCCACTTCCTCCTGCATATTTGTTGCGTGATAGGTTCTGGTCATATTTGGATGGCTGGTGATGATGATGATGATGATACGAAGGTGTGATGAAAATTCCTTCAAATCGATACGTCAGACCTTCACAAACTCCTTCAGTAAATAGAAATATATTCAATAAATCGACAACTTATACACTGACATTGACTGATCACACTATTTTATGATCTAAAGTTTTCTCTAAAGTGCCATGAATCCTTTACACTTACCTCTTGATTTTGTTCAATACCTTTTTAAGTTTATGACACGTAGAGACAAAAGGTAGCCAATAGGTGAGTCGTTTTCAAGTCATGATCAGATCATGTTCAGGTCATGATTTATGCATTCGTTGACATGAGAACCTGATTGGCGAAATTCGACTTCATACAAGAAATCTGATTGGTTCATTTATGGTTTGACTTTCTGAGAGTTCTGTAAATACATATATGTCATGTATTTGCCTAACAAAAGTCGTCCCTGTTCTTACAGTCACAGGACGTCTTTGTCTTATGGTTTTTCCGCGGCTCAGTAAAGCAGAAGGTACTGAGGGGGGTCAGTCGTAAAGGTATTCGTTTGAGGTGTCTATTGAGTCTCAGTATCATCATACCTACGCACGCGACCACCACTCGGTCACAACAGTTTATTTATTCACCACTTCCGTTTGGAACTCACTATGGGCTGACATCAATTGGAGAAGTATTGGTAACCTGGGAGAATCGGACACATGTTTTGTCCGACTAGTATGAGACTTCTCAGCAGTCCGCACCCACAACCCCAGGACTTTCAAGGTCTGAGGCCAGCACGTTACCATCGAGACATTGCATCTGAATTCTGCGACCCGTATTTCCAACTTTGTCAGTTCACGATATAGCATGACCTACATCCAATGCCATCGTTGAGTACCTGTTCTCATGTTCAGCCTAGCTGGCTCCACCGTTCACGACTTCTCATTGGAACTTCGGGAATCACCTCTCGCAATTAGTCACCAATAAGCGCTAGAATAATTCTACCTGGAAGTTTGTAGAGATTTAAAGTAATTCCCGAAGTTCCACTGAGAAGTCATGAACTGTGGGATCAACCAAGTCGAACATGAGGACAGTTACTCAACGATGACATTGGATGTAGATTGCGCTATATCGTGAACTGATAGGAGTAATGAATATGGACCATTAGATTCCGACCACAGAACCTGAAGATCCTGAGTTGTGTGGGTGAACACTACTGAAGAGTACTATACTAGTTGGACGAAACAGTTGTCCAGGTTTCCAATGCTTCCCCAACTGATGTCAGTCCATGATGAATTTCAGCCTGAAAACGATATTTTCAACAATACAGAAGGACAGAGAGGAAAATCAGTCAACGATTTCAACTAAAAGGAGATGTTGTTCAAATAAATATAACTCGGTGGTCGCAGGTTCGAATCCGGCCGCGATCTAGATTTTCATCTCACTTTCAATCATCACCCAGTTTAGATATAAGTAAGTTGGTGTAGAAAATCGTGATGATGATGTAATCAGCTGCAAATCATTTCGACAATTCTTTTTAGCCTGTGATTTTCTGTACCTTCCATGAAGTTCACTTTCATTCGAACTCTAACGGCTTCCATGAATTCTCATAGTCTCGCCTTACCTTTCTCACTCAGATTCTATTCAAATGGTGATTGAGTCTGCGTAATTCCATGCATGAACGACAAGAGCCATAGTCGATGTACTGTGCAGTATATTTCATTCATATTTTAACTGTCCGAATTAGTCATGCACCAAAGTGTAACCAAGTCACTAATATGTCCAAGATCCTAGGGTTCATAGATATGTGACACCTAACTGCTGGAGGTTAAGAACATCAAACTTGAGGGAACGAAGCAGGTTTCAGACCTCGACAAGGATGTACCGGTCAGGTTTTCATCCTTTGACAGGTTCTGGAACTCACGTACACTTACCGGTGGCCGATGCTCCCCCTATTTCTTTACCTGAAAGTAGCATTCGAATCTGTCGACTGTGAGGTATTGTGACAGTGTATGACTGTCAAGGGAGTGCTGAACAAGTATGTAATGTGTATCGAAACTGTCTACTTAAGTTCACGCAGCCATTTAAACCTTTATGGAGAGTTACCATCAGAACTGAATATAAGTAGTGGCGTCCCCTAGGGATCCCCAGTGCCACCGTTCCTGTTTGACTTCGTTACAGACGTACTTATGGACATAACCATAGTTAGGCACGTCTGACTTCACATGGATCGATCTACACTCTGGAAGCGATCCAGCTGACTTGAAGTATACAGATAATATTGTCATACTATGTGAAGATGTTGACAAAATGCAGTCTTCTGAACGCTTTAAGCAGAAATATGTGTATATTTGACTGACATGCTTTTCGCGCCTGTTAACTTTAAGATGATGCTCCAGGACCGACTAGTCTGCACTTACTCTCAGTTTAATGATCGCGAGTGGAGTGTGTCGACCACTGTACTTACTTAAGGAGTGTCAGCAGTCTGAACGGCCTGGTTGGTTACTGACGAAATTTCAGCTGCAATACGGAAGACCTGCTTGGCGTTCGCCATCTTGCATCATCTCTCACATTTGGTGGAATCACCAGGTGAGTTATATCGACATAAGCCAACGGGTACTAGGCAAGGAAAGGTAAGTTATTGGATGATGTTATCAATCTTACCGATTGAGGTGATTTGGACATCTGCTAGCCACCGCCTACCTCGACGTACAATACTGAAGGAAGTTGGATTGCGTTTGTAAGCGGTGTAGGGCGGGTAGATCATGAGGTCCGTGACTGTGTAGGTCTTAGCTGTATGGGAGAAATGTGGACTACGTGGTCAGGGATAGCCAAGACGAAACAAACTAGCAGTTGAGGACTCTTGGTGATGTGGTTGAAGATCGGTCATTCCTTCACGTCTCACACAAGTCTGTCTACTTTGATATCAGTCTTTTTGTATCCAGTTGTTCGTCGTAGACTACTATGACAGTTGGCAACTTGAATTGAACCACTTGGGTGCCAGGATCTACTTTGATTTTGTTATGTAACATCAAGTCACCCTTTTATCCCTTCTTCGTCATAAAGCCTTTATACAAATGATGATGATGATGATGATGAAGCACATCACTCACTGATTCCTTTCCGATCATTATGTTATATGGATTATTTATAAAAACACGTTAAGTGTATGTGTGTATATTCTTGCTCTGATTGTTATTCTGTTAGAGGTAGTATTCATCACGAACTGATATCAGTTGGGGAACCATTAGAAAATCTGGGAACACTGGACAGCTGTTTCGTCCGACTAGTATGCGATTTCTCAGAAGTATGTACCCATAACCCGGCTAGGGATTGAACTATAAAGGCTTTCATGTTTCATAGGGAACGCGTGGTTCACAGTCCCCAACTTCTGTCAACTCACGATATCGTGTAACTATCACCCTAAGGTCTTCAGTTGGTATCTGTTCCCCCTTCAACTGGTTGACTCCACCACCGGTCAAATGGCTTCTTAGTAGAACTTTGTGATATCCGTCTAGAAGCATATCATTGATTAGCAATATAAACTATATTCTATTAGCAAGGATGCCCACTATCCCAATTCTTATTTAATTTTATCATAGATATTCTTATGGAGGTTTCCCTCTAATCACCTGATTACACAGACGTTGACCCAATCACAGGTGAATTTTCTTTAGATCTAGAATATGCAGATGACATAGTCAATCCTGTTAGGTGAAGACGCTGACAAGATGCAGAGTGTTGTGAACACTTTGAGTGGGAATTTGAGAATGTTTGGGATGCGATTTTCACCACCGAAATGCAAATGTTTGCTCCAGGACTGACTGGTCTTCAGCGGTACCGCGGTTGACAATAGAGAGTGAAGTGGTTGAGTGTGTCGACTACTTACTTCACTTACCTGGGAAGTAGGATCAGTACTGTCCTGGTGGGTTAGTTGCCGATGAGATTTCTGCACGGATACAAAAGGTTTGATTGGCTTTTGCCAATTTGCGCCACCTATGGCGTGGCCGTGATATCCGTTTGTCTATTAAGGGTGGTGTGTACTGCACAGCAGTCTGGTCTGTTTACTGTATGGCTGTGAAATATGGCCATTGAAAGTGGAAGATATAAAAAGGCTTCAGGTGTTTGACCACTGTTGCCTTAGTAGTTATAGTATAGGCTGTATTCCGTGGTGTCACCACACCACGTGAGTAATGGCAGAAGTCAGGAGTAGAGTTTTGGGGAGAAGAGGTAAGTCAGTTGACGAGGTTATGAACCTTCATCGACTGAGATGGTTGGGACACGTACTACGTATGTCTGGTTACCGATTGCCTCATCACACAATGTTGGCTGAGGTGGGTGCAGGCTGGAAAAAGGCCCGAGGTGGCCAGACTAAAACATGACACCAATGTATGAAGTCTCTGACTGTTGGTTTAAGCCATGCAGAGTGGGGGCGATGCAGACTAGGTGGTTGGGGCCTGTGGGACAAGAAGAACGAGTGGTTGGAGACTGACTGTAGGTGATATGGGTGAGAACCGATGTCAGTGGCGCAGATGTATCCCCACACACATTATCCTCATCTTAACTACACTATACCAAATCTCACCATTTTGTCACTCCTCTTTCCTTTCTTCTCGTACTTTATATTTCTTTTGACTGCATTCACTTATCTTCATCCTTCACCTCACTACTTTTCTACTTGATGTAGTGATATGAGGTGTGGTGGGAAGTCGGACCGTTACGCAGTAATGCCTTGTCCTATGTTGATAATGATGATGATTAGCTTGTGTAACGTGGTGAATCTTTCTAATGTTTTCTCTTGTTTAAAAAAAACAAAAAAAATTATTTTTAGCCTCTGCTGGACTTGCATGGATTGCTGCTGTTATTATTGGAGTAATTATTCTAATAGTCGTTATTGGATTAAGTATATGGTTATGTACACGTGATCGTGGTGAAACTTACATGGTTTATGATAAAGAACGTGCTCATGGACATGATCCTATACAAGAATTGAAAGAGAAGGAGACATTTCAAACATTTCAAAGATTGTAAGTACACTTTTTACCTTGAAGTATATTTATGTGATCATATTTCAACAAGTTAATTGGTGTAGTTAATCAGTTATCATTTAGATCAACTTTTCAATGGGGTACAAGCAGATGAAATCGATATAGAACCTTGTATACTGGAGTAGGATCACCTCACACTTGTAAATAAGATATCTGTCCACCAGATCCATGATTTATGATAGCACATTTTTCGTCCATATACTACTTTCCTACTTTTAATTTTGAGTTTACTGTGAATATAAGCTGGATAAAGGATTTCAGGGCATTTTTCTTTCTATGCATTCGTCTAAAAGCCAACCCCCCCCCCCTACCTAAAACATGATAATCAATCTTTTAAACCGAAATACACAGATCTAATTGGCTATTTCAATAGTTGCTAAGTGGTTGGTCATTTGAAGTTACTCTATTTCAGGGGTGACCTTAAAGGTCACCCAAACAACTGCCAAAATAACCAATCAGGTTGTGGTATTTTGTCTGGGAAGACCAATTTTCATAGGATAGAGAGATGTGATTGATTGTTTTATCAGTTGTTAGGGTGGCTATTAAAGTTACTCCGACTTTAAAGGTCACCCTAGCAACCATCGATGTAACCAATTAGGTTCTTCGTTCTCGTCTGGAAGGTGTCTAAAATTGGCTACTTCGATTGTTGCTAGGGTGGCCCTTAAATTCACCTCCCAACTCACTTAGAATGGGACTCAAACTGTATGCTGTGTTGAGTCAGGTGACTTTAGTGGTCACCCTAACAACAATCGAAATAGCCAATTAGACATCTATATTTTATGAAAATCTGCCCTTCCAGACAATCGTTGCTGGGATTACCTTTATAAGCCGCCAGGATTTTCCATTTCGTCATGAAATGTTTTCATAAAATAGAGAACTGTATACTTCAATCCAGTGGTCTGTAAGGATTTATTTATTGATTTCAGATTTCCAATCGATGATGAGCATCAACCTGAAATCAATAAATAAATCCCTATAAACCTTCAAATTGAATTGTTCTACTCCACATTAGTGACTAATTTCCAGAGATGATTCCAAAAGTCGTAATAAAAAGTCATGATCGGTGGAGTCAAATAGCTAGGATGTGAGAACAGTTAGTCAACGATGGCACTGCCTGGAGGTCGTACTACAAAAGTAGAAACTATGACCTTACTGTATTCCCACCCAGTGTTTGGATGTTAATATTCTGATTCTGGAACCTCAAGGTCTTGGCTTCGGTCCCTTCTGAATCTGGGGTGATCGATGCGTATTGCTGAGGAGTTCCATACTATTCTGACGTAGTACTTATCGAGTACTTCGAGGTTTCTAATGCTTCTCCAAAGTATGAGACTGTGTGATTCATCATGTTTTCTTGTTGTTTTTTTTAATCAGTTATGCTCTATAAGCCGTAAATATAATAGTACACTAATTGACTTGATGAGTAACTATGTTGATATTGTTCATACTATTTTTTTTCGGTGAGAACATTACCTTGCTTGCGCTTACCTGTTTAATTCGCTTTAGTGTGGTGTGAGGTTACAATACACCAATTTATGCTTATCAATGACTGTACACTACATCTATACATCAGATTATTTGTGGATAGGGCTGATTGAACTGACTGCCTGCTTGCTGCCTGCCGCCTGCCTGCCTGCCTGCTCAAGCCACGAGGCTTAATAGCTGTTGTCTCTGTTTCAACTGATTTCCAACTATGTTGACTAAACGTGTGTGAGCACAATTTCTTCTTACTCAATAATACACGCATATCTCAACACCAAATATATGTATATGATGACGTCATTCATTATATTTGACTGATGAGTCATTCAGTTGTCATTGAGCTGTTCATTCTAGAGAAATATTGAATTAATGTGTATACACTTGTGTAAACATTAAAACAGTTACTGTGTACTAACATACCTGGAAAAAACAAACATCAAGGTTAGACAGATACCAATGTATATCTAGAGATTGTTTGCTTAGCACTAATTGGACAGAGCTGTTATTTACGATGGGTGTAATACAAATATTTGTCTTTATACTACTGAGTAATGATTAAAGGTGAGATGAAAGTGTGAACCGAGGTCAGATTCGAATCAGTGACCACCGACCCGATGCTCTACCAACTGACCTACAAGGTTCGACTACTGACTACAATTTTATTTCACTTCAATCACTAAGGATTTTGTCCAATTACCATGTGAATTGATGACGTGTTACTATCGTAGTCAGATCTCGTAGCTCAGCTGATAGAACACCGGGGCCGGTGGTCGCTGGTTCGAATCCGGCCGCGGTCAAGATTTTCATTTCACCTTCAATCATCATCTAGTATAGATACTTGTCTGCCAAACTACGGCTATGTAAGTTAAATGATAGATGTTTGTCTGCGTGTGTGCCTGTCTGTCTGTCTGTCTATCTGTCCATCACCCTTAGTTCGACATTTGCACTATATGACTGTTTACTATTCATTCGGGTGACTTTATAAGCCACCTTAGCAACTAATAAGACAACAGCCAATTTTATTTATTATTATTATTAGTCCCTTGGGTTCTTAGTGGAACATAGGGCTTCAGTAGCACGTCTCCAGTGACCTCTGTTCTCTGAGATCTTTTGAACCTGGTTCCACGACAGCCCACAACCTCTCATTTCCTCCTCGCACGATCTCCTCCATGTCACCCTCAGCTGGGACGTCCAACTCGTCGCTTCCCATTGGATTCCACTCGAGGGTGTGGCCTGGTGCGTGATGTCCCCAGTCGGCCTTCTCAGTGCATGCCCAATCCATCTCCATTTCCTCCTGCATATTTGTTGAGTGATAGGTTCTTGGTTGGTTCGTTCCCAGAGCTCCTTGTTGCTTATTCTCATCATTCTGGCCATCCATCTGATCTTGAGTAGCGAGTGAGCGTAAGCAGTTGTTGGTGAATGTCTGTAGTTTGTTGGAAATCCCTTTCGTGACGCCTCAAGTCTCTGAACTATACAGAAGCACTGACTTGACTAGGTTGGTGTTGGTGTTGAAAATCCGGATGTTGTTCCACATGCTGAGTGCAGAAGATCTCCTTCTCATCTCTTTTGCAATCTGGGCTGCCTTACGTGGTTCAAACATGGTGCGGACATTCCATGTCCCCACGTTTACTTTCGCTTGCATCGAGAGAGAGAAGACACACCGGCCAATTGGCTTCCCGAAGGCTTTCATCAACTGGCATCATTTCGCCTCTCCGATTCCAGCGAGGAATAATTTTGTTTTTATTTCTTATATTTCGTTTGTGCTTTGAAGTTTGTTTAGCGGTTAGATTTGTTTTCTGGAGTAGGGTTGCTAGCCGTATGCCCAACCTTCCCTCTTTACCCGGGTTTAGGACCGGCTAGTAACTAGTGTACTAGTTAACCAGGCGAGGTTAAGACACCAGCCAATTACATGCCCTTATTTTATGGAAAGGTACTTTCTCAGGCGAATTACCGAAACCTGATTGATCATTTTACCAACTACTAGGCTGTTCTGTGAAGTCAGTCATTCACTCGAGCCGAACTAGTTTAGCGTGTGTTTGTGTATCACCACTACTCCATATTGGAAATTAATGTGAATATGAAAATCGTATTTTATCTGAATATATCTGTCGTGCCTCTGTCTCAGATCACTTAGCGAAAAATTAAAATCCATTCGAAAACCTTGTACATTTGCCCTGAGTGCTAAAACCTTGCTAGATGGTACTTTATTCGAACCCATGATTCATCGCTTGGAAATTCAGTGCCTTGATTAATGAGATACAAGTCCACCAAGGTTATACACATTTGAATGAGACTTTCATGTAGATTAGTCGATTAGAAAGTAACCTTATGTGTAGATCTAGTGAGTAAGTTACTGTAGTCAGCCGTCAGACGATATGTGTCCATGCGTAATATGCATCATTCTAGAAACGACTGTGTTTTCAATGCTAAGTAATATTTCTATGGTTGTCATTTTCAGCGTAGAACCTTGCATACAAAACTGCCTTTGCTCAAGTTGACACACATCACAGTAGCCTGCAAACAACAAGTAGGTAGAAAAGACTGATATCCAAGTAGACATAGTTGTACGAGAGAATAGACAGTTTGAAGATAAAGGTTATTACAAATACATCTACGCCATTGTGACCGATTTCCAGCCACGTCACCATCATCTCGGGAACTCCAGTCAGGCAGTCGACATCTCCTTACACAGCTTAGACCACCAATCCGGGAGTTATTGCATTAATGCCACATTTTAATTTGACCACTATGATCTCTATTCCAAACTTATCCATCTTCTAGCATGGTACATCGAGGTAGGCAGTAGCCCGACATCCACAGCACATGTCCAGGCCGTCTACTGAGTCTATGAAGATTCACAACCTCATCAATCCACTGACTTGCTTATCTTATCTAGTATCGTTCACCTGACCTCAACATTGTTCAAACTATGATACGAATATATCTATAGTCATAACTGTGAAATCGTTTTGTGTTCGACTTTTGGTGAGCATGTCTCAAAGCTGTAAAGCAAGACAAAACTGACTGTAGTATAGTATGCTGTTCATCGTTCGATGTATAGTCGGATAATCTCACTAGACGGTGACAGAGATGATGTTAGTTGGCAAATACTAAAACGATCATAAGATATGACTGTTAGTGCATACATTATTGAAACTGTTAAAATAGCAACTTTTACAAATTTTTATTCCTTTCTCTATCCACCATCATTATTAAGAATGTTATGGTTGTTTATCAATTTAGACACAATGATGCCAAAAAAAAAAAGTAACCAGGATATGACACCTTTGAACTTTCACGTTACAATAGGTTTAACTTGGTTAAGCTGTTTGTTTTTATTTCATATTATCACCATCACATAGTTCTCTGTGTGTGTGTGTGTGTGTGTGTGTGTGCATTTTATCTACTTATTCAAGCCAAGTCGAATCAATGAGGTTGACGACATATAAGTAAGATCTACATTACAATTGAATGTGAAAAAGAAATTCCTGTATGGTAACTGACTTACAAGTTTTAGTTTCAATTCTGTATTCATATATCTCTTATATTTCTATCTCATTTAGTGGAATTACTGTGTAAATCACTGCTGAGGTCAGGTGGAAGGGTACTACTAGGCAAGACAGGTTATAGACCTTCGTCGAACATGTACTACACAATGCTGAGTCACCAGTTGCCTCGACTCGCGATACTAGGAGAAGTTGGATTAGGTTGGGAAAAGGGTTCAGGGTGGGTAGATAAAGACGTGGCCATTAGTCGATCAAATATCTTAATTTTCATCTGAGCCGCATGAGGAAATGTAGACTACCTGACTGTGGTCCGTAGAACGATAGGACTGAGCGGTTGAAAATACCTGAAAATCGGTTACAATGGCGCAGATGTATTCACACTAACCATTGTCTTCAAATTGTTCATTCTCTTACACAACTTTGCCTACTTTGATATAACTCCTATTCACCTGTTCTTTGTGTACTACTGTAGCGACTTGAACCGACATAGTTATGTGCGAGGTTATACGTTTATTTTGTCAGTCAGTATCAGTCACCTTAATTGTGACATGAAATTTGTAAATAATTTACCAATTGACCATATGAGTTATCTGGTTTACCAGTTTATGAGTGTTAGTTAACCGGATCCAGTTAATCTCGACCGATAGCTGCTACCTTGACATGGTGGTCGAGCTTGTATATCACAATGAGCTATACTGACTGGAACGTTTATTTACTCTAGGTCTAGGAGTATGACAGGAGTAAGATGTTTTCCTTGGATGATCAGCAGTTCTACACTAATGCTGCCTTCCATGGTGGTCAGGGGTTTTAGAAGAGGTCGACCTCAAATATGATACACACCTCCCTATTCCACGACCTTCTATTGCCGGTGGTATTGATTTTCTCTGTCTGACGTTAAAACAATAACATCCCAAAAGGCTATGCGTTACAGGTGTCAAGCAAATGTCCAACGGACTCTGCGGTCATCAGAAATTTGTGATTCAAACGAAAATCGTTTACATAATAATATGATGAAAAGTAAACGATTAGTTTGGATTAAGAACTGAAAAGTTAAAGAATTAAGACGTGAATAAGGGACAAAGGATGACGAAGTTGCTTCTAGATAGACAATCCCCTGTTCCCATTGTTTAGTGTTAGACAAATGAGTCATGACTCCACAATTCCTTGGTTGTATTGTGTTCTCTCAGTTGGATTGTTTCATGATGGAGAAGCTTTCATTGTCTTTCTAGACAGCTACATCACTACTTACTTCAGTATGGAGTGAGCTGTTAATATTTCTTGGTGAGTGATTTAGTAACTTGTTCCGGCTTAGGGGGTTGGTGATTAGTTGTTTCCGATTGACTCCTCTGCTTGACCTCCGACCTATGCACGGTTGATCATTTTTCACATTGGCTGGTCGATTGGGTCTATGTGTACACGTCTATTGATTGCTGACTGATTGACTGACTGAACTGAATGCCAAGCTTCTAGGAATTCTCTGATGATGTTCTTTGTGTTCACTCTCTCCATCCAATATTTCCACATTGTCAAAATTCAATTCATCTCCATAGCTGTTATCCACATGCATTGGGTGATGAGTGATGAAATGTCGTGTGTGACATTCAATAGGCAATTGTTGATGTAGACGAAGGCGAAGATCGGCGACCACTTTGTCCAATATGTAGTGCTGACTAGAGTTATTGTAGTTGATTTTGTAAATGATATTCGGTTTGTCTTTGGTTTGCATAACGGTGTTTGGAGCGAATATGTTGGTTCGTGAGTGGCCATACCAATTCCAAGTGGTCTGAGTAATGTTGTCATGATTTCTGATATATTCTTTATGTACAGTAGGATGATTCGTCTACCCACGAGACTTTATCACAACATACCTATACTGTACATCATCAACTACAAACCCATCGACAGAAATCAACAAACGTATCAGCCTACCATACTTAAAAAATGTATCAGAAATCACAACGAGATTAGTGGGACCATTTGGAATTGGTGTGGACACTCATAAACCAACAAATTTACTCCAAACACTACTATTGCAGACCAAAGGATGCAACAACTGTAGTCAACACTAAATTAGACAAAGTGGTCACCCATCTTTGCCTTCGTCTACATCAACACTAATTGGTTATTGAACGTCAGACACGACATTTCATCACTCATCGCTCAATACATGTGGATAACAACTGTGGATATGAATTCAATTTCGACAATGTAGAAATTTTGGACAGAGGCAACACAAAAAATATCAGACAGTTCCTAGAAGCTTCGGATTCAGGTCAGTCAGTTAGCAATCAGTAGATGTATAGATATAGACGCACTCTATCAATGAATGAGAAAAAATGACAAGGCACAGAAAGGTGAGAGATGAAGCAGAGGAACACCAAACAGGAGAATCTATTCAGTCAGTCAATGACACAACAGTCAGGAACCAGTTGATCAGGGCAAGCTATTTAATCACTCACGGAGAGAGATGTTAACAGCTCACTTCATACTGAAAGTAAGTGGTGATTATGTTGTCTAGCAAGACGATGAAAGCTCTACGACTAAACAAACAACCCAACTCAAAGAACACAATACAACGAAGAAGTTGGGATGAAAATTTAGACTAACTCGTTCGAATCCGGTCTCGGTCCAAATTCTTATTTCACTTTCAATCATCACTCAGTATAAATACTAGTTTACCAAACACTACGGCTGCTATCTCATATCGGTAAATGATAATCAATATGATGGCTCCTCCTTTCCTTCTAATTCAATTACATTTTGATTGAAATGAGAATTCGTGATTTGGGGACGGCCAGTGTGAGGGTGATCAAGTGATAGCAACAGGTGTTATGAATTCACATGGTAGTCGTCAGGCAAAACTTTTGGCGATTAGAGTGAAATCAAAATCTGGTTGGGAGTAGTCCGGACCTCGTAGTTCAGTCGGTGGCGGTAGACCATTGGGCCAGAAACCCTATGGTCGCTGGTTCGAATCCGGTTGAAGTTCAAATATTCATTTCACCTTCATTTATCACCCAGTATAACCACTTGAATTGAGACCAAGTGGAGAACCATTCATAAAGATGGTATGTTAGAAAACTATTTCCTTAAAGTTTTGAGTTCTAGGATTGTGTTTACTCACTGTCCTGCTGGCTAAAACATAGAACTTACACATCTCACGGTTGGTATGTCTTTATTCATTTAATAGAGTAAAGTCTTTTTTTTATAACTTCTTGTAATGCATTGTAACATGGCGTGATAGAGCTATCCAATATCATGGTCAGAAGTCATTTGTTTGTTTCTATCCAGAGATTGGATACTCGTTTGATCTGAGGTTCTATTTAAGCTCTGTGGTCAACAGAAGCTGTTTTCTAGTGGTGCATCAGGTTTCAGTTAATCAAAACCAGAAACTAACTTTCTCAAGAATTCCCAATTATTATCCGTGAAACGTAAATATCATGAATTGACTTGTGCCATATACTGGCGAATAGAGACTTCCAAGAATCAACGTGGAACATTGCACACAACTTCATCGGCTCAACAAGTAAGTAGAAAAAGCCAAAGTTGTTCGACAGAATATACAACCAGAAGATAAAGACTAGTGCAAATAGATCGGCTTTACACCTGCACCACTGTGACTGATTTTTGGCTATATCAAAAAGTACTCGATCAGAGACTCCTATGGTCTTGGATTCTCCACACTAGTCCTTATTCCACCCTAACCTAAATTAGGCTAACATCTCACGTCGCAAGGTAGGGGGGATTCCGCATGCACAGTACATATCCAAGCCACTTCCTGAGTCGATTAAGGTTCACAACTTCATCAATCCACTAACTTGCCTGTCTCTTATCTAGTATCCTTCACCTGACCTCAACACTTTTAACGGTCATGTCTCACAGCAGTAAAACAGGACAGAACTGAACGTAGTATAGTCGGATGATCTCACCAGACGGTACCAGAGATGATGTTAGTTGGCAAATGCCATACGGGCCTTCTGCATCCCTGCTGAGATTTTGTCAGTAACCAACCTGTTCGAGTTACACTGGAAAAACTTTTACGATCCCCTCCGACTGGTCTAAGTCACTCATCATCCCAGTCTTCAAGAAAGGCGAGAAGTCCTCTTGTGATAACCACAGAGGAATCAGCCTGACGAACATAGTGTCTAAGATCCTAAGTTCTATAATTCTCCGACGCCTGAGTGGAGCTCGGGAACAGCAAGCCCGAGAAAACCAGGCAGGCTTTAGACCTGGCCGTGGATGTATCGACCAAATATTCACACTGCGCCAGGTCCTGGAACATAGGCATGCTTACAGACGCCCGACAATAGCTGTATTTCTCGACCTGAAGGCGGCATTTGACTCCGTTGATCGAGAAGTCTTATGGCAATGTCTGTCACTGAAAGGCGTGCCTAGTAAGTACATCACGTTATTGAAAGCTCTCTACTCGAACACTTGTGGGCATGTTAGAGCCTATGGCGAGTTGTCCAGGGAGCTATACTCATCAAGTGGTGTCCGTCAAGGATGCCCACTCTCCCCATTCTTATTTAATTTTATCATAGATATTCTTATGGAGGTTTCCCTCTCGTCACCTAATTACACAGACGTTGACCCGATCACAGGTGAATTTTCTTTAGATCTAGAATATGCAGATGACATAGTCCTGTTAGGTGAAGACGCTGACAAGATGCAGAGTCTTCTGAACACTTTGAGTGGGAATTTGAGAATGTTTGGGATGCGATTTTCACCACCCAAATGCAAATTTTTGCTCCAGGACTGACTGGTCTTCAGCGGTACCGCGGTTAACAATAGAGAGTGAAGTGGTTGAGTGTGTCGACTACTTCACTTACCTGGGAAGTAGGATCACACTTCCCGGTGGGTTAGTTGCCGATGAGATTTCTGCACGGATACAAAAGGCTCGATTGGCTTTTGCCAATTTGCGCCACCTATGGCGCCTCTGTGATATTCGTTTGTCTATTAAGGGTCGCGTGTACTGCACAGCAGTCCGCTCTGTTCTACTATAAGGCTGTGAAACATGGCCATTGAAAGTGGAGGATATAAAAAGGCTTCAGGTGTTTGACCACCGTTGCCTTCGTAGTATAGGACGTATTCCGTGGTGTCACCATGTGAGTAATGCAGAAGTTAGGTGTAGAGTTTTAGGGAGGGAGAAGAGGTAAGTCAGTTGACGAGGTTGTGAACCTTCATCGACTGAGATGGTTGGGACACGTACTACGTATGCCTAGTCACCGATTGCCTCGTCACACAATGTTGGCTGAGGTGGATGCAGGCTGGAAAAAGGCCCGAGGTGGCCAGACTAAAACATGGCACCAATGTATGAAGTCTGTGACTGTTGGTTTAAGCCATGCAGAGTGGGGGCGATGCAGACTATGTGGTTGGGGTCTGTGGGAGAAGAGGAACCAGTGGTTGTAGATGACTGTAGGTGATATGGGTGAGAACCGATGTGAGTGGTGCAGATGTATCCCCACACACATTATCCTCATCTTAACAACGCTATACCGAATCTCATCATTTTGTCACTCCTCTTTCCCTTCTTCTCGTACTTTATATTTCTTTTGACTGCATTCTCTTATCTTCATCCTTCACCTCACTACCTTTTTACTTGATGTGGTGATATGAGGTGTGGTGGGAAGTCGGACCGTTACGCAGTAATGCCTGGTCCTATGTTGATGATGATGATGGAAAAACTTTTCAATGCTCCACAATTTCGTGTATTAAGTGATTCTCCAACTGGTATCAATTCGTAATGAAATGATCAACTGTTTGATCATCTCACTGTTAATTGATTTGCACACAACTCTTAACTATTGAATGGGTTTGTAAGAAGTACATTTTATTCGAACAGTAAAACTAGTTTCACATAAGCAAATAAATTGAGGAGAAGTCTTCTCGACTACCTTATCTGGGTTGGTTCTGTTCTAATAAATCTACCTGTCGCCTTGCGGGTCAGGGCATAATGGTATGTATTAGCTCTAGAATTACTACAGTTACGCATGTAGCGTTTATGTACCCAAGTAATCATAGTTGATTTAATGAGCCATTCGTGGTTTCACCCTATTAAGGTATGTACTTAGACTTGGATGGATTAATCTCTGAGATAAACATATGAGTACTGGTAGGATCGACCTGTTTTTCACAGCATATAATACATATCCGTCATTTGAACGGATATTTATACATTGATTTCCAGGAGAGAATAGAACACACATCTAAGCATTTTAAAACCATGACGGTAAACAGTCTCATCCTGTAGTGCTTTTACCCCAGTGGACCATTCACATCATTTGTTTACACAAGCAAGCATGATTGTTATTCCGATCAGTGATCATGTCAATCAATTATGCACTGAGTGTGAACAAGTCAGTTCTAACCTATCCCGTTTACACGACCTGTCGAACACAGTATTATAGGCAAGGGTAGCTTGTATTAAAATGCCCCAATGATTCGTTAGGCCGTTGAGAACGATGTTAGCAGCCACCAAATTCAATGAAATTGTTCACCCAGCCAACCAATTTTACATACAATAAGCTTTCATTGTCAAACATCATTGTAAACCGTACACAATGGTAGTATATAACTTTCAGCTCTGAATATGAATATAGCCTAGGCTGTAATAAAGATAGGCTCTGTAAATAGTAAGCAAGGTGGTAGCCTAGTATCAAGCTATTAGACCTAAACAAGCTTAAAACCTATAGTTATAAGTCGAAATATCATGAGCTTGGATCCACAATGGAGCATTTTTATATTTTCGACCTTTTGAACCCGAGTCAGGGGGTAGTACCTTTTTTGTCTTCTTTATTCCAGTAAAAAATTGAAGCGTTTGGTTGTCTGCTCCATATGGCTTCATTGAAGACATTCTGTAGAACTCAGCTATTTTTGAACCTCTTTACATTTTCACCTTTACCGATATGATTGCGAGACAGTATGAATACTGTACAAGGCTTGTCTTCTTAGTTTGTCCTCAAATGTCTATCATAAAATATTAAGGTGGCTGTGTAATGTCGTTCTAACAGTCTCATTGTATAGTTCCAGCATCTAAAAGTACTAAGAGAGCGCGTTTGTGGGGATTTATTTATTGATTTCATGTTTGTATTCATCATGAACCTCGCCTGGTTAACTAGTTCACTAGTTATTAGAAGTAATTTGGAAACTGCTTCACCACTACGGAATACCGCAAACCTTTATTAGCCTCATTCAACAACTATATGAAGACGCCACATGCCAGCCAAGTAATTCACAATGGGAAGCTCAGTGATGCTTTTGAGGTGGAGTGAAGACAGGAGTGAAACAAGGTTGCCTACTATCCCCCATGATATTCCTGATTGTAGTGGACTGGATCGTGCAACAAACAGTGAGGAACGAGAAGAGGGGGATACGCTGGCTGGACTGCGGAAAAGAACCTAGAAGATTTGGATTTCGCCAATGATGACTTGTGTCTGATGTCGCACAAACTTGAAGATCTACAGGCGAAAACCAACAAGTTAACAGAAGAGACGAGGCAGTGAACACGGAACTTCAAGTAGATATAAAGACGACAGATGTGATGAACAACCAACAACAAGCTCCAATCACCATCAACGGGAGAAACTTAAAGGAAGTAACCTCCTTCACCTATCTAGGCAGCACTGTTTCAACTACAGATAGCGGCTGCACAGACGAGGACGTCAAAGTCAGTCAGGATCGGAAAAGCAATACAGGTGTTCATTACCCTAAAACCAGTGTGCAGGTTTTCTGCACTAAGCATGTGGAACAAGATCCGGATTTTCAACACCAATTCAGTCAAGTCACTGCTTCTGTATAGTTCGGAGACGTGGCGCGTTACGAAAGGCATTTCCAACAAACTACAGACATTCATCAACAACTGCCACCTACGCTCACTGGATACTGAAATTCAGATGGCCAGAAGAATGAGAATAAGCAACAAGGAACTCTGTCTGGGTGGTAACGAATCAACTAAGCAAGAACCTATCACTCAACAAACATTCCCAAGGAAGTGGAGATGGACTGTATTGAGGATACACTGAGAAGGCCGATTTGGGACATCACGCATCAGGCCAGTTGCTCGAGTGAAATTCAACGGGGAAACGACAAGTTGGTCGTCCGAGGTGAGGGTGACATGGAGGAGATGGTGTGAGGAGTAAGTGAGAGCTTATGGGCTATCATGGAGCTAGGTTGAAAAGATTTGAGAGAAGATAGTGGAATGGAGACGTGTTAGTGAATCCCTATATTGCATTAGGAACCCAAGGGACAAATAATATTCATAATAAATTCATCATGAGCTGACATCAGTAGGTGGATCATTAAAAACCTCCGAGCACTGGATAATTGCTTCATCCTAGTACGGGACTGCACAGCAGTGCGCACCCATGATCCCTCCCGCCAGTGACTGGACCCAAGAACTTCAGGTTTCGTGACTAGTATGTCACTATTCAACCACAAGGCGGGAATCCACTGATCAGCATTTCTGTACTCCTGTCAGTTCGTGATATAATGCGGCTTTTATCCAATATTGTCGTTGAGTAACTGTCCTCACATTCGATTTGGTCGGTCCTACCAGTCGCATCATCATATTAGTACTTGGTGAATTCCATCTTAAAGTATGTCCGTAAGCAGTACCGAACAGTGCTCCCAAGTGGATATATCACTCCATGATGAAGAGTAACCTTTGGTTTTTAACATATTATGACTGTTCACGTCTATCATTTTGTTTGTTGAATTAACTTTTGGTTGATTAGTGTATTTATCTCTTCATGGATTTCAATTTGTTTGTTTAGGGAAGAACCAAGAATTGCTGCTAGCCGCTATTCGCTAAACGATGGGAGTGTACGCTTTGAAAGTGAAGATGATGGGGAGTTAGACGAATATGCAGGTAAGTACATATATATATATATATACTTTTCTGTATCTCTTTGTCCTATGCATTGGTACTGCCGAATAGCTTTATGCAAGATTCACATTTCTCAGTAGAGTACTCATCAAGTTGTGAGTCTGAAAGATTCTCCTGAAATGTTTTTTGTTCACGGTTCATATTCGTCTGTATTTTTTTTATAGTGCATAGAAAAACACGGTGAATAACTGCGAATTAGCTATGTGTTGTATTATTGTTTTCATGAGTGTTATTGGTTATGTGTAAAGATAAATAATCCTTTTTCTTTTATCAATTAAACATATGTCAAGGTACTTTTCTTTTCAAGTTGTTATTCATCTTAGACTGACATCAATTGGAGGAACAAAGGAAATCTGGGAGCACTGGACAGCATCGCGCACCCACGACACCGTCAGGGATTGAAGCAGCGACCTTCAGGTTCCGTGGCCAGCATGTTACCATTGAGTTAGCCACTGGGTCCATATTTCCAACTTCTGTTTTTCTCGTTACCCACTATTCTTATATCACCTGATGTTTCACGTTTAGCTTTCAGTTGGTTGGGGATATTTGATGATGAGGTTCACAATCTTAAGTTTTTATGTGAACATAGGATAGGTGAGTGCTGCTGAAGAGTCTCACGCTAGGACGAAACAGTTGTCCAGTGCTCTCCGGTAGTTTTCAGTGGTTTTCCAAATGATGTCACTTCGTGATGAATAGAATAGAATAGCAAAATCGGTGGCAGTAAACCATTATAAACTCTCTTTTATCGATTACTATCAGTATGGATCGTCTGCCACTGATTCTGTCGATTTTAACCCTTTTCTGCTACCTGTGCTGCTTGTTCTATTTATGAGAAGGCTTCAGGTATTTGACCACTGTTACCTCCGTAGTATAGGTCGTATTCCGAGTAACGCTGACGTCAGGTGTAGAGTTTTATGGAGAAGAGGTAAGTGAGTTGATACGGTTTTGTGAACCTTCGTCGACTGAGATGGCTGGTCGGGACATGTATTACGCGTATGCCTAGTCGCTGTCTGCCTTTTTACACAATATTGTCTTGTCTGAAGTAGATTTAAACTGGAAAAAGGCTCGAGGCGGTCAGACTAAAACATGGCATCAATGTATGAAGTCTTTGATTGTTGGTTTGAGCCATGTGAGTCGATGGAGACTAGGTGTTTGGGGTCCGTGGGAGAAGAGAAATCACCAGTGGTTGGAGACTGACTGTAGGTGATATGGGTGAGGACTGATGTCAATGGTGCAGATGTTGTATCCCCTCAGAAATTATCCTTATCTTAACGATGCTATACTGGATCTCACCGTTTTCTCATTCTTGCTTTCTCTCTCTTTCTTTTCGTACTTTATATTCCTTTCGATGGGATTTTCTTTCTTCATGTTCGACTTTACTACCATTTTACTTGATGTAGTGATATGAGGTGTAGGAGCTCGGAGGGTTACACAGTAGTGTCTGGTCCTATGTTGGTATTGATGATGGTGATGACTGGTGCTTTGGGGCCATGGGTGCGCTATTGCTGAGGGGTCCCATACAATTGTTTAGTGCTCTCAGGTTTCTAATGTTCCTTCATCTGTTATCTGCCTATGATGAATTACAGCCTAAAACCTTCAGATAATTGATTGTTTGTTTAAGTCCTTTCGAAAAAGTGAAGACTTTACTACTTAGGACTTAGGACTGATGTTGAGTATCAGTAGTAATTGAAGACTCTGTCTATGGTGATTTAGTTCAAAAGTAATCATAATACCATTATTGTGTATAATCATTTTCAAAATTCTGCATATCAATTTATTATCTGTAATAATGTCTCTGTTTATTATGTTTGAAAAAACTTTCATATTATTATACGGTTTAACAGTGTAAAACTGATAAAATGTTTGTGTACACTTCTCGGTTGATTGTTTTTTTTTTCATTTAAATAAAAAGTGTAAAAGGTCAAAACTGATCGAGTAATTTTAAGTTGAAACATTTAAAAATCTGTTCCATATAACAATTAACCAAGTTGTGAATGGGTCCGAACCCTACTCTACCTACCGAGGTTTGACTAGCAGTCAAACAGTGGTGTAGTGGGCGCTGCTGGTCAGAATGGATATAAGTAGTATATGTCGAAAGGGTGGACAAAATCATTCCTTCCTCGTTCCCTACAATTGATATCGTTGCTTTTGAACATGATGAGGTTTCCGTGACCTGTAGTGTTCAAGGATGGAGACATCAAGGTGTCTACCTCAGACACTTCGAGTCGGTTGTGGAGCTGGCGGTGGTGTCCGGGATCCAGGGGTGAGGGTTGTGGTGCTTGGCATGTTGCTGAGGGGTAGAGCGAGAGCAGCATATGCAGGTGTGGAACGAGTGGAGTGGATTTCGACAGCCCAGTGGACAGGGAGCTGGCGATGCATCAGTTCCGGAGCATGAGACTTGGATTAAATGAAGACCCGCTGGTATTGGCTATGAAGTGGACAAAACTACTTCGACGAACACTTCTCACTTCCGATGAGCAGTTGGCTGCACAGTTCACCTAAAGTGTCCCGAATGCTATCGCCCAGCAGCTACGACTAGTGAACGCAACCCAACCCATGGATATTAGTGAGATGGCCAAGGTGACCAGACAGTTGCTATGTACAATAATAGCTCAGGTGGGGTCACCATATGTAAATAACTGGGGAAAACAAGTCGATAACCTTCAAGAGGAGGTGGCTGCACTTCGAGTGAATACCAACAGACACAGTTAATGTTTTGCTTGCTGAAAACTGACACTGGCGAAGAAACTGTCCGGAGAGGTGAAAAAGAAAACATTTTCCGACTAGACTATATGTTGTTGATCAGAAGATCGTGTGTCTAGTAGGTACGGGGGCAGCAGTCTTGCTGATAGATAAGAGTCAGTCTCAGGACATAAAACCATATGCGCTAACGGTCCACACGGTTGAGGGACATGCATTAGAAATCGCAGGCTTATCAGATTGCGTCGTCGAGATCGCAAGTCGGAAAATGAGATTTCCACTCATTGTGACCACGCGTCTACAACGGCCAATCCTAGGTGCTAATTTTCTGAGAGAAGTGGGTGCAGTTATTAATACGAGAACAGGAATAGTGGCGACGAAGTACGGGTCGTTCACCACGCAGGAAAACAGTGAGGTAGCAGAGATTAAGATATCGAGAGCACCACACCCAGAAGCGCCAAACATCTTGAAGTTGGTTAGGAAATACGACAGATTGTTCACAGGATATGGAGACCCATACGGATATTGTGACAAGCCAAGGAATGACAACAATTATAGTAGTAGTAGCATTAGCCTGAATACACGAAAGGTCTGGTTCATATCCTACTGCCTTAATGTGCACAAGGTCGTTTCTATCATAGTAGTAGACAGAATCACAATAATGAATAGTCACAAAAGGAAGCTATGATAAGAAAGACATGAAGTTAAAAGAGTACAAAAGTATAATGTAGCACAGTAATTAGGCTCAATTTTCAATTTTGGCATTAAGCAATTCTTAGTCGACATCATATGTACATCCAGGATTAAATGCACCTCGTCGATTCTATTGCCAGTAGAAGACATGAAGAGGTGGTTACTCTCGTTTAATACAATCACCGTATGAATAATGTTCAATTCAGATGAAGAGTACTAGGCAAATCAGTGAATGAATGAGGTTAATGAACTTTAGTCGACTGAGACAGGTAGGTGGCTTGAATATATGGTTTACGCATACCAAACCACCGCCTACTTCGATTAAGACGGAATATGACATCAATTCATGAAGTCACCGACTGTTGAAAGATTGTAGACTGTATTGATTCTATCTATCTACTAATCATATAACGAAGTCGATTGTCTATGAGTAAAAATTTCAAGTTGTTATTCATCGTAGACTGACATCAGTTGGAGGAACAAAGGAAACCTGGGAGCACTGGACAGCTGTTTCGTCCAACCAGTATGGGACTCCTCAGCAGTGCGCACCCACGACCCCACCAGCAGGGATCGAACCCGCGACCTTCAGGTTCCGCGACCAGCGCGTTACCATTGAGCTAGCCACTGGGTCAGAATCCAATGCTCCATATTTCCAACTTCTGTTAGCTCACGATATAGCGCAGACCTAGAACTAGTGCTCGTTGGTGACTAGCTTCGAGAAGTATTCCCGAAGTTCTAGTGACAAGTCGTGACCGGTGGAGTCAAAGCCTGATGGCCATGAGGACAAATACTCAACGATGACATTGGGTGGCGGCTTGCGCTATATCGTGAGCTAACAGAAGTTGGAAATATGGAGCATTGGATTCTGACCCAGTGGCTCAATGGTAACGCGGTTGCCACGGTACCTGAAGGTCGCGGGTTCGATCCCTGGCGGGTTGGGGTGGTGGGTGCGCACTGCTGAGGAGTCCCATACTAGTCGAACGAAACAACTGTCCAGTGCTCCCAGGTTTCCCTTGTTCCTCCAACTGATGTCAGTCTTCGATGAATAACAACTTGAAATAATTCCAAATCTCCACAACCCCCTCAAAATTTAATAAAAATTTCAGTTTTATATACTCATAACCATAGCATTATAGTTAAAATCGAAATTTTCATTGGCATCATATAGTAAGTATCAGTTTCATAGTAGCCTTTCACATGTTCACTTTCATCTGATTTGATAATTACATAAACAGTAGTGAATTGTCTTATCATGTGTATGACTATATTCATTATGATACATGATATCAACATCATTCTACTCAAAAATGTACTGATAATACATACATACATACATACATCTCATTTCTTTGCTTAAACAAAATAGCTATTACATGTGATGTAATGAATTATGTAATCTATTGGTGAACACTTACGTTTTTCTTTAGCATACTTTTCTACTCTAATCATAATTATCATTGTATTGCTTACTTGTATGATGAGTATGATTATGTAATCGTTTATTACTTGATGAAATACTTTAGATATATATATGTATTCAGCTTGTTTATAATTCCAATTGGTATTCGAATACGGGTATTTAAATTATCAATCGTACTAGTACTAGAGTATTAGAGTATGGCTAGATGACGTTGTGGAAGTTTAGTTCGATTCTCTTCGGTGGGTGGGTTGAGTCACCCTAACTAGACCTTAAACTATAGGACTTCAGTTGACTCTTTTGCTGTAATCGAATGCCTTAGCATAACATCATTGTGAAGAAGTTCTGCTTGCTTATGAAATCAGAGATGATTTATGCATTGGTGATTACCGGTGGAGCGTCCACGTGATTCCACTGGATATTAACCAATCCACAGTCGAAGCTAACGTGTAGTGGTAAAATATACAGATCAGTGATAGGTGTCTCCAAAACATGGACTATCTACTTAGTCTCCAGGATTCCTCCCAGTGGACTACGAGCAATGCAACCAAATTATTATTTTTATTATTATTAGTCCCTTGGGTTCCTAATGGGACATAGGGCTTCAGTAGCACGTCTCCATTACACTCTGTTCTCTAAGACCTTTTGAACCTGGTTCCACGACAGCCCACAAGCTCTCATTTCCTCCTCGCACGACCTCCTCCATGTCACCCTCACCTCGGACGCCCAACTCGTCGCTTCCCATTGGGATTCCACTCGAGGGTGTGGCCTGGTGCGTGATGTCCCCAATCGGCCTTCTCAGTGCATGGTCAATCCATCTCCACTTCCTCCTGCATATTTGTTGGGTGATAGGTTCTTGCTTCGTTGGTTCGTTCCCAGAGTTCCTTGTTGCTTATTCTTTCTGGCAATCCATCTGATCTTCAGTAGCGAGCCAGCTTAGGCAGTTGTTGATGAATGTCTGCAGTTTATTGGAAATGCCTTTCGTGACGCGCCAAGTCTCTGAGCCATACAGAAGCACTGACTTGACTAGGTTGGTGTTGGTGTTGAAAATCCGTATCTTGTTCCACATGCTGAGTGCAGAAGATCTCCACACTGGTTTTAGGGTAATGAACACCTGTCTTGCTTTTCCGATTCTGACTGACTTTGACATCGTCGTCCGTCCCGCCTGTAGTTGAAACAGTGCTTCCTAGATAGGTGAAGGAGGTTACTTCCTTTAAGTTTCTCCTGTTGATGGTGACTGGAGTTTGTTGTTGGTGGTGGTGCGGTATCAATGCAACCGAAAGGCAAATTGAATCCGACTTCCTGATTCTTGTCGTCACTTCTGTAGTGAATTGATATGATGAGACAGGGTAGTTTCTTTAGGAAAGTGGATTGCATCTCATCTGGAAGAATGTGGAAACATAGTGAGATGCATTCCAAGCATATCTATAAAGAACTACCCTTCCAGCCGAAAGTCTGAAATCTGATTGACTATTTGAACAGTTGCTAGAGTTTCTAAATTCTACAATTCCCTACTGTGATATGACCTAGGTTAAGCGAATAGGATACGTTTTTTATGCAATAGAAGCCAAATATATAAAATTCAACTTCCCTATTGTATGAATGGGGTGATTGTAGAGGCCACCACCCCCTACCAACCGCCTATCTAACTAACTAGGCTCCTTTATCTAGGCTGAAATATAGCATCTCTTCCTAAAACGAAGAAGGTTATTAGGTTATTTTATTACTCATGGATGGGTTGACTTAGCTGTTACTAAAATATCCTTCCATTGAGCTAGCTAGCTCGTTGAAAATGTCTATTGCCTTACGCCCTGATATTCTTAATATGATCCTTTTCTCCCAGTTCTCCCTTTTCACTATAGGGTAGTTAGTAGTATGAGTAGTCTAGGTACAACTTGCTTAATTGATTATCATATTGTTCTGCAACTAGCCTTATATTCATCTGTGTAAGTTTGTTTGCAACATGAATTCCATGGTATCACGTGACTAATTCTCTTGTCCCTTCTACTATTAGAAAGCAACTGTCTATAGATAATCGGAAGTGTAACCACTCCCTTTTTTATTTTTAGTTGATGTATAAACATATTAGCTGACCTTTAGTGTAATTTATACAGTATTACTGAAATGCGTGTTAATTTCCCTATCTCTGTTGGATACCTTTTGTCATGCGTTGAGTCACAGTTGCTCTTTTTTGGCATGGAATAGGGTGGATACTACATTTCTCTTCCCTTAACGATCTATATACCTCATTCACTATGTATTCACCGTTTATTGTTAGTTAGTTGAAGGTAGTTGGCAAGAACTCACGGATCTAACTTGTATCCTTGTTGGTTCTGGTCAGTAAGATGTACCAGTTACCTCAAGGGAACTCATGAGATATATAAAGTTGATTACTCTCTCAATGCACATTCGTCTTTTGAGTTCTAGATCATCCTGGTCATTCGACATGCTTTGGTTGGGACAAATGAAGTGATTTTTAACTCACCAACAATGCATAGTATAGTATCGTGAAGCCACTTTCATACTACCCAACTGTCTAAACTGCAATGAAGTAGGTTGGGATGCAAGTCACCTGCTTTGAATAATGAGTAGTCACAGATGCATTTTGCGCTAAAGGTTTAGCATTATTCGTTCTTCAATAGGTGAATGTTACTCAAAACCTTGAATGTAGGAATCTGTGAAGATGTTTTAAGGAATATATATGAGGTAAATTAGTAATTCATAAGGTTTAAAGTTATGAAAAGACCACTGAAGTCAAATTTTAGCAAATTCAAATCTCTCTGCCATTAGCTGTTACATTGACGTGGTGGTCCGGATTGTATACCACAATCACCTAACGAGCTAAATTGGCTGGTACGACTGTCTTCCATTGAGGTCTTAAAGTGCCAAAAAGGTCTATTGGATAGCTGTAAAACGAAAGGCAGTCACCATTGTAGTTAGTATAAATCACTACACTCCGATGATGATCTGAAGGCTCCTAGATGACCGGCAGTATCACGCTGATGCTGTATTCCGGGTGGTCAGGAGGTGTTAGAAGAGATTGACCTCAAATATAGTACACTCCCTCCTATTCCACAATCTTCTGGTGCTGGTGGTGTGGGTTTTCTCTGTATCCGGCTTTCAGACAACTAAATCTTAAAACAACAATCCGCAAAAGTCTGTGTGTTACAGGTCTTAGACAGATATCCGATAGCCTGTGTGTTCACGGAAATCTATTTCTCTTTCGAAGTATATTATTACCAGTGATCTAGACATACCGTTGGATCTGGAATTCAGTTTCATGAACACTATTGATTATGTAGGAATGTTATCAACAGATCACTGAGTGCGTCCGGTGAATGAAAACACTTTTGAAGTGATTACTTTGACTCTATGGTTGACAAGTAAGACAATAATCTGTAGAATAACATCAGACAGGAGAAGTATTTTCAGTACGGCAAAACGAAGATCTTGATAATCATCTGTTCACAATTTTTTTGTGATTCAAGGTTTATCTCGCCATGCGTTCGAACTCCATCCCCATCTATCAGGCAGTATCACTAACCTTTGAACAATAACTGTGCCTCATTGCTAAGTTCATTCCAATTCGATTTCCATTGATTATCAGGCATACGCACTGGGATGTAAGATGATACTTATTGATTACTGGCGGAAAATGTTTTGTTCTGTAAATTGTTCTAACTGTGAAAGTGTATTCAACTCCGTTTTATGTATTCTATCCCTAATAAAAGATAAATTTTAACCACACTTTGTCCTTATGAGTGACTCTAAAGGTCACGCTTGCCACTACTGAGATAACCAATCATGTTTCTTCATCTTAAGAATAACTACCTTCACTACTGAAATACTGAAAGTTGATTGGTTACTTCAGCAGTTACTAGCGTGGCCCTTAAAGTCGTTTATCCTTAAGTAGCTTTCAAGGTCACTCTAGGTATCGGTGGGGGTAATGAATCATGTTTCTTCATTTCACTAATAACTACCTTCACAACGAAAACGTCTGAATCTGATTGGTTACAGCAGCAGTGACTTTAAAGGCCATCTTAGCAACGACTATAGTAACCAGTTTGGGCTCCCGATTTCGACTGTGAAAGTAGTTTTTTCATGAAATACCGAACTCAGTAATTGTTAGAATGGTCTTTAGAATCTCTCGATTTCTAAGTCCACATAACATAAATAAGAAACATTTTTTTGATATATCTCTACTATCAAATCAAAACCTGTACTTCTAGTGTTTCATATGTTATAAAACATAAATCATAGTTTTGAGCATAACATTGTCTTTAGTGGGGTCTGGGGTCTCCTAGGTCAGTTGGTTGAGAGAGAGAGAGAGGGAGGGAGAAAGAGCATCAGGCCAAAAACCCAAGTGGTCGCTAGTTCAAATCCGGCTGTGGGGCAGATATTCATTTCACCTTGTTTATCACCACCCAGTATATTTTTATTTGTTCGTGTGTTTCTTTTTGTCACTATGACGCTAACTACATTCTATTCCTGCCAGCTCCTATTTTCTTATTAATTTCATTATTTATAAACATACATGACTTTTAACTGTGATCTACAGTAACTAGAGAATTACAGAAAGCCTCAGTTACTACACACTGGGTGGGTTGTAGTTTCGTCGTTGCTTCAATAGATTAAACCCGTGAGCACCACTGAATTGAATTTGGGTGTTTATGTGGATTTAGAGACTTTTCCAGTTGGTATTCATGATGAACTGACATCGTTTAGAAGAACATCGGCAACCTGGGATCTGTTTCATCCTAGCATAGAACTCTTCAGCAGTGCGCCCCCAAAACCCCGTCAGGGGTCGAACCCGCAACCTTCAGGTTCCGTGGCCAGCACGTTGCGACCCCTGGCGGAGTCGTGGGTGCCAACTGCTGAAGAGCGCCATACTAGAACTTTAAAGTGACCAGTGGAGCAAACGTGGTGGTCGTGAGGACAAATACTCAACGATGACACTGGGTAGCGGTCCTGCTATGTCGTAAACTGACAGAAGTCGGAAATATGGGTCATTGGATTCTGACACAGTGGCTCAGTGGTAACGTGGTGGCCACGGAACCTGAAAATCGTGGGCTCAAACCCTGGTGGGATCGTGGATGCGCACTGCTGACGAGTGGTCCCACACTAGTCGAACGAAACAGCTGTTCAGTCCTCCCATGTTCTCAATGTTTCTCCACTTGTCATCAGTCCATGATGAATATCAAATACTGAATTGATTGAGTAAGTGGTCTACGGGATATAAGTCAATTACAAGGTGGCGGTGGTGGGTCTTTCCACTGAATTCTATAACTTTGCAAGCTAGAGATCACTGAACATCTGTTTTATTCTCTATGGATATATGAGTTTGCGCCGGTAACAAACTCCAAAATCAGAATAGAGCCATCTAGCACTTCCTGGTTGGTTTCAGTCTGTGACGGAAAATACCACCAATTTCAATAACATCTAGCCATTCTATACAAGTTCAGTGTCTGTGGTTCCCATACCAAGCAACCCTACTCCACTGTCACTGTTCCTATTTAACTCCATCACAGGCGTACTAATGCATATTGACCTATTCCCTGGAGGTCATTTGGTTGACGTGGAGTATGCAGACGATATTGTCCTGATTGGTGTGAAAACGCCGGCAAATTTCAAGGTCTTCTGAACTGTGAATGTGTTGACCGGAAATCTGATTACGTGTGGTATGTGTTTCGAACCTGTGAAATGTAAGGTGATGCTCTAGAATTGGTCTGCTGCGCAAGTACTCCCAGTGAGGTGGTTCCAGACGAAATCTCAGCTCGGATCCAGAAGGCCCGTTTGACATTTCCCAACTTGCGCCATCTCATGCACCAACTAGCGGAATATCCAACTATCTATGAAAGAACAAGGGTACTTCACTGTAGTCCTTCTGTTCTTTTGTACGAATGTGGGATATGGCCGTTAAAAGTAGAAGAGTTGAAACGGTAACAGAATTTTGGTCATAAATGTCTTCGTAGCATTGCTTGCGTTTGGTGGAAACACTGTGTGGGCAATGCTGACGTCAGGCGAGACAGGAAATTTGGTTGACTGAGGTACTTGGAAATCTATTGCACATGTCAACCCACCGACTACCTCGACGTACGATGCTAGAAGTTCGACTGTATTGGAAGAGGTTCAGGGTGAACAGACGAAGACGCGAATGTTAGTCGGAGCCGTATGGGGAGACGTGGACTGCTTGGTTGCGTTCCTTGAGACGAAAGGAGTGAGTGGTTGAGAACTGTTGGTGAAATGACTGAAAATCGGTCACAATGGCGCAGATGTATATTCACTGACTTAATCTTGAATATTCCCACTAACCATTCTCTTCAGATTGTCTATTTTGATAACAGTCTCTATCCACTTGTTCTTTGTACGCTACTATGAAGTGTAGTGCATGCCTCCATATTACCTTCAACGTTTTACTAGGTGATCCTTGAGAAGGTGATGTAAAAATCTGTCCAACAGCCGAAAATGAACCAGCGGTCTCTAGGTTACCCGAAATCACCTGATGAGATTTCTTTAAATTTCACATGAATCACGAAGGGTTTTGTCTGACTACGATATGAGAGTTTGTAATCTGTGTAACTGTTCGTTCATCGTATTCACCTTGGTTACCCAGCCAGATTTCATCATAACCTAAATGGAGTTGAATTTAGACCGATTGAGCAGCATCATATCTTAGTCTACTTGGATAAGCGTCTCGTCCTATTTTAGACTTATCAGCTGGAGTGTACTTGTTATCTACAGGGTCACTGAAGCATCATTATTGATGATTAGTTTGACTATATGAGATAGCAAAGTCTGCCAAACCAGTATTATCCATCTCAGCTAATCAGACTGACAGATCGGTATCACACACACACACACACACACACAAATCACAGTACATTCAAGCATTGACTGACTCATTCAGTCAGTGCTTATTGTATATATGTACCATCCTTTTTTATCGATTGCATAGAAATACTTCAGTGCTCATTTATTTCTTTCGTGTTATGAGTGTATATTGTGTGTAGGTGTGTGTGTGTGTTGTGTGTTTATCAAAATTTCCGAAACTCATCTTTTACTTAGCTATAAGCATGCATGTTTCATCCATCGTCAGTCTGCCCGCCTTATATTTTATTATTACCTCTTATATGATGAAATCATGCATACCACTACTATTAGTCCAGTTAAAGAAGTACCCTACATACTTTTGTGTGAGAACTCATATTCTCTAAGATAACGTTAGTATTGTCTGTGTGACGAGTGCGTCGTATGTGCGTGCGTGCGTGCGTGCTTGAGATAAGGAGGCAAATAGTTGATGGGTGTGGTGACGCTTGTGGCATGGGGTGTGTGTTTGTCTGTCTGTCTATCTGTCTCTACCCGATTGTTCTTGAGCAATTTGAACTTTTCAGGTCACTAGGTCACTTTCATCCTATACATCCGAAAATTATATCATTTGACAAATTAATTATCATCACTGATAAGACAAAATGATTCCACTCAATTCAATTTAGAGGTTTGTTTTGACTCCGAATTGACATTTATCGTAGGGCTTGTGATATCAGTTGGAGAAACATTGTAAAGATGGGAGAACTGGACATCTGTTTCGTTCGACTAGTATAAGACTCCTCAGTAGTGCGCACCCATGACCCCATCAGGAATCAAACCACTATCAATCTATTACTCCTTGATAGCTAGCTTCGTGAGGTGATTCGTGAAGTTTCAGTGAAAAGTCTTGACCGATTGGGCGAATCGGGTGAACTTGAGGACAGATATTCAACACTATATCATGAACTGACAGAAGTTGGGAATATCGACCATTGGATTGCCACCCAGTGGCCCAATAGTAACTAGCTGGCTATGGGACATGAAGGTCCTGGGTCCGAACCAAGGCGTGGCTGGGGCACGGATGGGCACTACTGAGGAGTTCCGTTGTACTCAGACGAAGCAGCTGCTTGGTGCTCCCATGTTTCCAATATCTCTCAAACTGATATCCATTCGTGAAAAATACCAATTTGAAGTTACTTAATCAAAGTAACTCAGTGGTAACGTTAGCTGCAACACTGCGTGACTTGGGTTCGAATCTCAGGCAGGCCATCAGTTCCGTTGGGGTTGCAGATACGCCTTGCTGACGAGTGCCAGAGCTCATGAAACCTAGGTCGACCAGACCTTCCTGCCGATTACCTCCATCCAACTAACATCTGATGAAATATTGATTGATTGTTGCATATCATACGAGTCGCCAAAAGTTTCACTTAGTACATGTGTTTAGAAAATCAAAAGATGATTTTTCCTGAATGTTTCGCTGGGTAAGCTTGTGGCTTCTTCAGCAGAAGGTCAGTCCCTCAGGTTTCCTTCGACTCGATTCTATCAAGGTTTCTTTTAAGCCCTGAATAATATATATTCTACTGAGGAATTCGTAGCTTACCTAGCGAAATGTTCCTAAACAAACATGCTGGTAAGCCAACGAGCCCTCCAACTTTATTGATGGTCAACACCAAAACCTCCAAGTGCTACGCCATGGAGAATTATTCACACATGTAGGTCTGATTATTTTCTTTCAAAGTAATGATAGAACTATGTATAATGAGGATCCAAATTTTGATTTTATCACTTGTATCACTACTATACAGAGAATAGATGGAATGGAAAAGAATGATGTCAGGATAGACGAAGTTGTGTTAGAGAATGCACAATTTGAAGATGAAGGTTACTGCGACTATTCAGTATTTAGAAGACGTCAAGGACTCCAAGAGTCCTCAATCACTGATTCTTATCGTTTTGGGGACCCCAGGCAAATAGTCTACATCTGTATACACGGTTCAGACCAATATTCAGAGACTTTATCGGCTGGTACCACGTCCTGACCTGACACCCTGAACCCTAGCATGACACATCGAGTTAAGCGGTGACTCAGCATGCGCATTACACACCAATTCACCTCGATCGACTGACTTGCTTGCCTTACGTAGTACCCTTCTCCTAACTTGGACATTGTTGTCAAAATCTGTAGACATATCATGTCTTCCAATTTCGAAGACTATATCTCACAGTATACTCGTTCTTTGTTTAGTAGTCGGATATCTCGCCAAGTTAGCCATCCATGTGATGTGTTGTTTGTCAGCTGAAGACGTCACATTATTGGCTGAAGTATGAAGCTAATTGTCACGCCATAGCTACATAAACCGTAAAACATTAGTTCTTTGGAGCATCTGATGACGAAACAGGATTAGGGAATATATTCTTAGGAATATGCCGCCAATTACTAAACAATGGATGGACTTCCTGATTGTATAGCCTTCGATGAGGGACTTCTAACAATTGGATTAGGGTTGGGTCGGATTTAAAAATCAAGAGTAGGAGATTGAAATGAGCCTGTCAAGGAAATAAGGTATGAATAAGTCTATGGTGTTACGCAATAAAACATCAGAGCAATTTACTATGGTACTTTGGGATACTTATTTTTACCTTAAAATCGTCACAAAAGCTATCTGGTTTGATAGGACTCTCCCTTCATGTCACCTTTTTAGTCATAACTCTGTTGATAATCTGATATATCCTAGCAGTAGATGGCCTTGGGCTTCCCTTTTTTGGGTCGCTCGGTTCCTTGTCAAGTTGATTATGTAGAAAAATCAATAGAGCTTATATGCATTTGTTGATAGCTTTGAAGAGTTCTATACCTTTCTAGTATCCTTTAGTCAATATGCATGACACACACACACACACATGATCATATAGTTTATCGCGAACGTTCAACATGCCATATTTGACTATGACGGCTTTTCAGGGATTTTCAGGCTTTTCCTAACAGAATCTTTCGTAAGTTCTTCGAGATCCTTTCCTCCTTATATGATGGAACTGTGGAGGTTATGTATTTTCCCTTTATTTGTTATTTCCATTATCGATGACGGTGTTAGTAGTTTTCTTCGTAAATGTTGTGAAGTTTTGGTTAGACTCACAGGCGTACACTACTACTCGAAGGGTCAACAAAAATCATTATCAACATAGGACCAGGCATTACTGAGTAGCGGTCCGAGTTGCCACCACACCTCATATCACCACATCAAGTAAAAAGGTAGTGAGGTGAAGGATGAAGATAAGTGAATGCAGTCAAAAGAAATATAAAGTACGAGAAGAAAGAAAGGAAAGAGGAGTGACAAAATGGTGAGAATCGGTATAGCGTTGTTAAGATGAGGATAATGTGTGTGGGGATATATCTGCACCACTGACTTCGGTTCTCACGCATATCACCTACAGTCAGTCTCCAACCACCACTGGTTCCTCTTCTCCCACAGACCCCAACCACCTAGTCTGCATCGTCACCCCACATGGCTTAAACCAACAGTCAGAGACTTCATACATTGGTGCCATGTTTTAGTCTGGCCACCTCGGGCCTTTTTCCAGCCTGCACCCACCTCAGCCAACATTGTGTGACGAGGCAATCGGTGACTAGGCATACGTAGTACGTGTCCCAACCATCTCAGTCGATGAAGGTTCATAACCTCGTCAACTGACTTACCTCTTCTCCCTCCCTAAAACTCTACACCTAACTTCTGCATTACTCACGTGGTGTGGTGACACCACGGAATACGTCCTATACTTACTAGGAAGGCAACGGTGATCAAACATCTGAAGCCTTTTTATATCCTCCACTTTCAGTGGCCATGTTTCACAGCCATACAGTAGAACGGAGAGGACTGCTGTGCAGTATACGCGACCCTTAATAGACAAACGGATATCACGATGGCGCAATAGGTGGCGCAAATTGGCAAAAGCCAATCGAGCCTTTTGTATTTGTGCAGAAATCTCATCGGCAACTAACCCACCAGGACAGTGCTGATCCTACTTCCAGATAAGTGAAGTAAGTAGTCGACACACTCAACCACTTCACTCTCGATTGTTAACCGCGGTGGGGCACCGCTGAAGACCAGTGGGTCCTGGAGCAAACATTTGCATTTCGGTGGTGAAAATTGCATCCCAAACATTTTCAAATTCCCACTCAAAGTGTTCACAAGACTCTGCATCTTGTCAGCGTCTTCACCTAACAAGATTGACTATGTCATCTGCATATTCTAGTTCTAAAGAAAATTCACCTGTGATCGGGTCGACGTCTGTGTAATAAGGTGACGAGAGGGAAACCTCCATAAGAATATCTATGATAAAATTAAATAAGAATTGGGATAGTGGGCATCCTTGAGGGACACCACTTGATGAGTATAGCTCCCTGGACAACTCGCCATAGGCTCTAACATGCCCACAAGTATTCGAGTAGAGAGCTTAGGGGTATGAAACCCCGTACAGCTTAGATGTCAATTTGGGTGTGAATAATAATAATTATTATTATTTGTCCCTTCGGTTCCTAGTGGGACACAGAGCTTCAGTAGCACATCTCCATTTCACTGTGTTCTCTGCAGTCATTTGAAGCTGGCACCACGACTGCCCACAAGCTTTCATTTCTTCCTCGCACCATCTCTTCCGTGTCACCCTCGCCTGGAGCATCCAACTCATCGTTTCCTCTTTGGATTCTTCTCTAGGGCCTGGCCTGACGCCTGATGTCCCTTGATGGTTTTCTCAGTGTATGCCCAATCCCTCTCGACTTTTTCTGCATATTTGTTGCGTAATAGGTTCTTAGTTGGTTCATTGCCAGAGTTCCTTGTTGCTTATTCTTATTATTCACGATTGAACCAGGCACCTCATGATTTCATGGTTAGCTATTCCATAGTCCACAATTGATCGGATAGGATAAGTTATCCTGATGATTATGTATAATATCAAATATCCCATTCCGGCTATTGGCTTTAAGCATTAAATTACACCATTTAGAGTCACCTGGAGACGGTTTCATTCCACCTACTCAGTCCATGGAAAAATTGATCTACTATATTCATAAACAAGGTGGCAATGTAACGTAATTTCACTTAATCCTACAGAATACACCTTCAACAAGATTTATTCTATAGCATGATAGGTGGTGGCCTTAGGTTATATCTGGAAGTCATCGGCTGGAGGTGCCTGTACCTCACTGCATCCATGGTTTCAAATACTAGACTGACAAGGTAAAAGAACCTTGTAATTCCCTATTGTTATTATGAATCGAATTAGTTCACCTCTATTATTATTATTATTTGTCCCTTGGGTTCCTAATGGAATATAGGGTAGCACTAGCACGTCTCCATTCCACTATGTTCTCGGAAATCTTTTCAACCTGGCTCCATGACAGCCCATAAGCTCTCACTTCCTCCTCACACCATCTCCTCCATGTCACCCTCTCCTCAGACGACCAACTTGTCGTTTCCCCGTTGAATTTCACTCGAGCAACTGGCCTGATGCGTGATGTCCCAAATCGGCCTTCTCAGTGTATCCTCAATACAGTCCATCTCCACTTCCTTGGGAATGTTTGTTGAGTGATAGGTTCTTGCTTAGTTGATTCGTTACCACCCAGACAGAGTTCCTTGTTGCTTATTCTCATTCTTCTGGCCATCTGAATTTCAGTATCCAGTGAGCGTAGGTGGCAGTTGTTGATGAATGTCTGTAGTTTGTTGGAAATGGTTTTCGTAACGCGCCAAGTCTCTGAACCATACAGAAGCACTGACTTGACTGAATTGGTGTTAAAAATCGGGATCTTGTTGACGCCTTATGCTGAGTGCAGTGCAGTAGATCCCCACGGTGGTTTCAGGTTAATGAACACCTGTCTTGCTTTTCCGATCCTGACTGACTGACTTTCACGTCCTCATCTGTGCCTGTGCTGCGTGTAGTTGAAAGGGTGCTGCGTAGTTGGTTGTTAGGTGAAAGAGGCTACTTCGTTTAAGTTTCTCGCATTGATGGTGATTGGAGCTTGTTGTTGTTGTTGTTGGTGGTGGTGGTGTTAGTTGTGTTGGTTGGGTATCACCATCACCTCTGTCTTCTCTATGTTCACTTGAAGTCCCATCTTTGCTGTTGTGCCCTGCCCTTCCCTGCCGTGCCCCGCCTTTTCTGTCAACTTGTTAGTTTTCACCTATAGATCTTCGAGTGTATGTGACATCAAACATAAATCATTGGGGAAATGCAAGTGTTGTGGGTTGTTTTCTGCTGTCGAGCGTATCCGCGTTGTCTCGCTCCTCAGTGTTTGTTGCATGATCCAGTGTAGTTGACGACAATGATGAATATGATGGGTGATAGTAGGTGGTAGCCTTGTTTTACTCTTGTCTTCACTTCCCTTCACTTCAAAGGTGTCACTGAGTTTCCCATTGTGAATTACTTGACATGTGGCGTCCCTCTAATAATATAAGGACTCCTAATTAGCGTAAAACGCGGCAATTTTGAGACATCGACATAGGAACTAATATGCCAACGGGAGTTAACAATACTCGATAAGATGTTAATGTATTGGAGGCTGTCAAGTTGTCTTCCGTATGTATATATGTGTAACATATTTTGAAGTTAATGGGAATTTTCATTCTGAGGTGGTATTCATTATGGACTGACATCATTTGGAGAGCTATTGAAAATTGCATAGGAGCATTGGACAGTTGTTTTTGCCTTAGTAAGGGACTCCTCATGCTTCGAGCTTGGAACGTTCGTGCTTCACAGCGAACGCATTAACCATTCAACCACTGGGTGGGAATTTCAATGATACTCGTATCAATTCATAATGTAGTGTCACAATCCATGAAGATTTTCAGTTGGCATTCACCTCCTTTGTGATTGGTTGGTGGACTCCCCCCCTTATTAAAACTTTCCGATATCTATCTGGATGCATATCATTATACAGTATAATGATTTTGACACTGAAGGTCCTGAGTTCGAGACCTAGCTAGGTTATAGGTGGTTTTCAATGGTTTTTTCTTATCCGTTAATAAATATCACTTCTTATTACATTTTCATTTTTGTTTTTCTCGTCTACTTTCCTCATTTTTATCTCATACACTTCATGTTTAGATGATTTATGTAAACTATAGTCAATGATGTTACTACTACTACTACTACTACTACTACTACTACTACTACTACTACTACTACTACTACTACTACGCCTTGATTGTTGATAAGAGAATGGATGTACTAGTAGCTTATGATGCACTTCTCTGTTTATATCTGGTTAGGGTTAGGGTTATCAATAATAAGATCAGCTAAATTAACTGATCAACCAACCAATCGTCTATGCGTACTTTCTCCAAAGTAGTTGGAACTACTGGTATTAATTCCTACTTACTTTGTTGGATTGCTTTATCAATCGATCATCTATCCCGTCTAATGACCTACTTACTATTTTTTTAATTCTCTATGTTTTTATAACTGTTGTATGCTGTGTTGTGTTATTTTTTTTAATCCTTCATCAAGGCTAAATAATTAGGCACTTGAAGCTAACAACTGACAAGAAGTGGGCTATCATGGCTCGGTGATGTAGTGGATAACGCACTGGCGTTTGAAGCGATCACTCCCGAGTCCGTAATCCCGGTGGGGACAACATTACTCAGCACTGGGAAGCAAGTACATCCAACTGACTAATGAGTCCCAAATTGGGATGAAATGTGCATCCTCGGTTCCACTGCTAGCCCACGATCCATAATAATAATGATTGAATTTTGAGGGAGTTGTGGGGGATTTGGAAATATTTCAAGTTGTTATTCATCGTAGACTGACATCAGTTGGAGGAACAAAGGAAATCTTGGAGAACTGGACAGCTGTTTCATCCGACTAGTATGGGACTCTTCAGCAGTGCGCAGCCATGACCCTGCCAGGGGTCGAACCGGCGACCTTCAGGTTCCATGGCCGGTAGAGGTAACAGAAGTTGGAAATATGGAGCATTGGATTCTGATCCAATGGCTAGCTCAATCAATGGTAACGTGCTGGCCATGCAACCTGAAGGTCGCTGGCTCGACCTCTGGCGGGGTCATGGGTGCGCACTGCTGAGGGGTCCCATACTACTAGTCGGACGAAACAGCTGCGGTCCAGTGCTCTCAGGTTTCCTTTGTTCATCCAACTGATGTCAGTCGAATAACTTTATGGAGAATACCTTGAAAACAAATAGGAAGTGAATTGGTTGAGTTTATGTTAACCACTTCACTTACTTAAGATGTGTCGATCAATGGCTGACGACATGAATTGATTGGATTTTGTCAGAGTATCTCACTTATGATACAACACACCGTTGATATCCGATAAGTCTATTGAAGATTGAGTGTCCTGCGCTACATTTTACTCTGTTCTGTTGTATGACTATAAGATAGATTGATAGACAAACAGAAACGGAATTTAAAAATGCAAGCTTTAGAAGACGTCAAGAAGTGGATGGATTCCCTGACCACTGATGCCTGTTATCCAGAGGACTCTAAACACGTAATCTATATCCCCTTATTTGACTCAGATCATTAGTGAGAGACTTTATAAACTGATTCTATGTCTTATTCTGGTCACCATGATCCCTCTTCCAACGTAATCCAACTTCTAGTATGTTACATCGAGGTAGATCATGACATGGTATGCTCAGCACTTGTCCAAGTTACTTCATGAATTGATAAAGATTCAAAACCTTATCGACTGATTTCCATTCTTTGTCTATCAGGAATAAGCTTTTAAAAGATCTGTATGTGATCATTCTTTATGATCAGATTCAGAGTCAGATCCAGAGTCACTCTTTTCAACATTATCATTCTCAAGCTGTACAGTCATCACATACATCAATATTCTATTCATATGGAGTAATACAATAGAAATGTTTCATGAACTATTTTGAACAAAATTTAGATCTGATTTTCAATCAGAATATCAGAAAAAGAATTACGTAATATTTGAGATGGTAATGAGATTTATCAAGATTGAAATAATATCTAGTGTTACTAAGTTGAATGATGTAATATGGTGAATGTTAAGAGAAATCAAAATTATATAAGAGTGAAGGAATGTAATGTGTGTGTGTGAGAGAGAGAGAGAGAGAAGATCCCTTGCAACTCAAGTGATTGGATAAATTTCTTTTGGACGTTAAAGTTTAAGCTTCAAAATATTAATTCTTATTGCTTGTACAATTTGACAAAGTTTTAGGCGTATACCTTTCACGAGATTTGTACAACTGTGGTTATAATCAATCAAATATTGTAAAATAGATCTATGAAGTATCCTCCTTTCTGCTTTATAGAACTAGATTGGTATATGTTTGGAAAAGAATTTGAAAAGCGCATGTTGAGTACAGTCAATATATCCTACTCCAAAGGAGTTAATGTATCCTTTACGCATACGTATTAGGAAGAAGAAAGAAGGTAAGGAATGGATCTCGACGGACACATCAAAGTTGATAGAGCAGGGAGAGGAGGATGGTGAAGTAGAAGATAAACCAGTGCAAGGATGAATAACAAGAAGAGTAACTTAATACAACGTATAAAACACTGAACAAAGAAGTGAAGAGGAGTGTGCACAAAGACAAAGACACTTCTACGACGCACTTGCAAGTGAAGCAGAACAGGCTACAGGCTCGTAGGAAAGACCTGACAACATTGTATCAAATAATCAGGTTACTATCTGGGAAAAGATCAACACAGATGAAACCAATAAAAGATGATGACGGAAACTTAATTACGAAAGAAGAGAAATGAAGGAAACAGTGGGCCAACCACTTCAAGAAGCTCTTGAATCGACCACCACCCGCACTTCCTCCAGAAATACCACCTGCAGCCCAGCCGCTGAACTACAAGTGAACATAAATCCTTCAACAAAAGTCAAATTCCTGAGCGCCATAAAGCTACTGAAGTGGTGGAAAGCAGCAGGACCAGATAAAATCCCGCCAGAAGCACTGAAAACAGACGCAGAAACAACAGCGGACATGCTCACACTACACCATTATTGCAGAAAGTGTGGAAGGAAGGAAGGGTACCTGATGATTGGAAGAAGGACTACCTTGTAAAACTCCTGAAGAAGGATGACCTGAGTGCTTGCAAGAACTGTCCAGGAATCATGCTCCACCCCTTTTTCACCCCTACTAAAATATTTCCCGCGTCATCCTGGAGAGACTACAGGATGTGCTGGATTCAAAACTACGACCACAACAGGCTGGATTCAGGAAGTACAAATCATGTGCGGATCAGAATTGCAACGTGACGCTACGCATGATCACAAAGCAGAGTATAGGTTGGCAGTCAATTCTCTACCTCGACTTCATCCATTTTGAAAAGTTTTTCGACAGCGTCGACCGAGAAGTAATTTGGCAGTTACTTCAATACTATGGAATATCACAAGCATTTATCAATCTCATTCAGCAACTATATGAAGATGCCACATGCCAAGTAATTGACAATGGGAAGCTCAGTGATGCTTTTGAAGTGAAGATAGGAGTGAAACAAGGCTGCCTGCTATCATGCATGAAATTCCTGATTGTGGTCGACTGGATCAGACAACAAGCAGTGAGGAGCGAGAAGAGGGGGACACGCCGGTTGAACCGGGGAAAAGGTAATAGAAAATTTGGATTTCGCTGGTGATGATTTGTTTCTAATGTCAAACAAGCTTGAAGATCTACAGGCGAAAACCAACAAGTTGACGCAAGAGGCGAAGCAGGCCACCGAAGACGGGACTTCAAGTGAATATAGAGAAGACAGAGGTGATGAAGATAGCCAACCAAAACCAAGAACAACAAGTCCCAATCACCATCATTGGGAGAAACTTAAAGGAAGTAGCTTCTTTCAGCTATCCAGACAGCTCTATTTCGACTACAGGTGGGACAGACAAGGATGTCAAAGTCAGAATCGGAAAACGAAGACAGGCGTTCATTAGCCTGAAACCAGTGTAGGGATCTACTGCACTGCACTCTGCATGTGGAACAAGATCCGGATTTTCAACACCAACACCAACCTAGTCAAGTCAGTGCTTCTGTATGGTTCCGAAACTTGGCGCGTTACGAAAGGGATTTCCGATAAACTACACACATTCATCAACAACTGCTGATGCTCGCTACTGAAGATGAGATGGATGGTCAGAAAGAATAAGCAACAAGGAACTCTGGTAACGAACCAACGAAGCAAGAACCTATCACTCAACAAATATGCAGGAGGAAGTGGAGATGGATTGGGCATGCACTGAGAAGGCCGACTGGGGACATCACGCGTCAGGCCAGGTACTCGAGTGGAATCCCCATGGGAAGCGACGAGTTGGTCGTCTGAGGTGAGGGTGACATGGAGGAGGTCGTGCGAGGAGGAAATGAGAGGTTGTGGGCTGTCGGGGAACCAGGTTGAAAAGATTTGAGAGAAGAGAGTGGAATGGAGACGTGCTAGTGAATCCCTATATTCCATTAGGAACCCAAGGGACTAATAATAATAAAAATAACAGTTACGCATAATCGAAGCGAAAGGGATGTAGACAAAGTTGATCTGACTTGAACAGCATAGAAAGTTTCTTCTCGATGAGCTTAGTAAACAGTTTCTCAGTACATATCTGTTGATATATCTCCGTTGAACTGTTAGTTCATGAAAAGAGACTTGTTATGAGCCGACGAAGTTTACTTCGGTTATTATTACTTTCGGTTTCATATTTTTAATCATAAAAATGCTTAGGATACTGGTTTTCAATCAAAAATTAACTTCCTCTTCTAAAGCATTAGGACTATAGATAGAGTGTAGATTTGTAGAGCGAACTGGATTTTGTTTAGTGTATAGAGGTGTTCATTCAATATGGGGTTCCTGTGGAATAAATCTATCGAGTAATTCATTCTTTCATCTTTTGAGCTGCACATCATCTAAAAAGGGATATCTTAACATTAAGTTCCTTTCTGTAGTGTGAACGTGATTGCAGAAAAGCAGTTTTTTAAACTGAGACAGAATTTCTTCTAGATTATCCATAGTATTGAACATGATATGAAGGTATCATCTATGTATCGTTTTAAAGTTTGAACTGGTTTATCATTCTGCTTAGGTGTATATTCTCTAGCTTTAACATGAACCTATAGTTATGCCATCTTTCTGTCTGTATATTTCATTATTTGAATAAAAACTGGATATTCAAGGTGCATATTTTAGTGACTAGCCATCTAGATTTTCCATAGGTGGTTAAGATACCTTAAGGTTATATACTTGATGTATTTTTGAGATGAATTGGGGATTTTTAATTTAGAAGTAGTATTCATCATGGACTGATATCAGTTGGGGAACCATTGAAAATCTGGGAGCACTGGACAGCTGTTTCGTCCAACTAGTATACGACTCCTCAGCAGTACGCACACACGACCCGGCTAAGGGTCGAACTCACGACCTTCTGGTTTCACGGCGAATGCGTTAACCATTCAGTCACTGGGTCGGTTTCCAGTGGTTAACAATTTTCAACTTCTGTCAATTCACGACATAGTGCGACTGTCACCCAAGGTCTTCAGTTAGCATCCACTTCACTTGCGACTGGTTGACGCCACAGGTCACGGCTTCTCATTAGAGCTTTGTGATATGGCATCAGGAAGCAAGTCACTAATGAGCCTAGCCGTGTCGTGGGTGCGTACTGCTGAGGACTCCCATACTAGTTGGACGAAACAGCTGTCCAGTGCTCCCAGATTTTCCATGGTTCCCCAACTGATGTTAGTCCATGATGAATAGTACTTCTAAATCATATACTTGAATTGTGGGGATACTATTATTTTTATTATTTATCCTTTGAACCTGGCTCCATGACTGCACATTTCATTTCTTCCTTACACCATCTCCTCGATGTCACCCACGGACCCCCAACTTGTCATATTGTCTTTGCGTTCCACTCGATGGCCTAGTCTGGCATGTGATGTCTCCAAATACTCTTCTCAGTGTATGTCTAATCTAATCCATTTCCATTTTCGCCTGCATATTTGTTGACCGATAGGTTCTTGATTTGTTGCCAACCAGAGTTCCTTGTTACTTGTTCTTTCTGACCATCCTTCTGATCTTGAGTATCGAGTGATTGTAGACGGCAGCTGTTGATGTATGATGTCTGTAGTTTGTTGGAAATTCTTTTCGTAATGCATCAAGTCTCTCAACCATCACATAGAAGCACTGAATTGACGTTGGTGTTGAAAATCCGGATGTTATTCACGCTTTATACTGAGTGTAGTGTAGTGTAGTGCAGTAGATCTCCACACTGATTTCAGATTAATGCAGGAAGGTCTGTCTTGCTGTTATTCCAATCCTGGCTTTGACATCCTCATCTATGCTGCTTTATAGTTGAGAGGATGCTGCCTAGGTAGGTAGGTGGGTGAAAGATACAGCTTCGCCTAGATTTCTCTCGTTGATGGTGATTGTAAGGATATAACCTCCTTTTCTGTTGCTGTATAATGAAGGCGCTTACAATTAATTGTCAGTGTTCGAAGAAGACCAAGCAACCATCTCTTTGAGTAGTAGCTTGCCGAACATTGTAGGGACATTGTCATCATTACAATTATCATCAAAAGCATCATGGATAGGTTGGCGCAAATAGAATACTTATCTGATAACTGTGTTGACTTGTTTTATAGTTTAGGGAAGTGTAAGGGTGTCTTTACTCCATAGTGTGCTGATATTTCTGAACAATATGTCCCTTGTGAGGTGATAAATAGACTGTATTTTATTCAGTAATGTCTAGCATCCGGGATGAGCATTTCGTCATATTTGAGACTCGTCAGTTGGATGCACTGACACCACATTAGGTGATAGTGGTGTTCCCACTGAGACTTTAACTTCAGTATCCATCGCTTCAAACTCCAAATTGACCGATTTTTAGTATCAGATTGACTGCGGCATCCTACAGATACGAATGAATCTGTATTAGTCAACAAGGCTTACGAATGTATCATGAATAAAGGAATCTAACTCAGCAATATGTCCGTTGTGCGGTGATAGATAAGCTGTAGTTTATTCAGTAATGTCTAGCATCCGGGATGAGCATTTCGTCATATTTGAGACTCGTCAGTTGGATGCACTGACACCACATTAGGTGATAGTGGTGTTCCCACTGAGACTTTAACCTCAGTATCCATCGCTTCAAACTCCAAATTGACCGATTTTTAGTATCAGATTGACTGCGGCATCCTACAGATACGAATGAATCTATATCAGTCAACAAGGCTTACGAATGTATCATGAATAGAGGAATTTAACTCAGCAACTGGATGAAAGATTGTCTACTTGGCAATAAACGATACAGGCTATATGAAATATTTAGTGTTCTCTAGTAAACTGCTCAAATTACATCGAAAAGCATTTGAACTAGTTGTAACTGTGTTAGTCATAGCCTGTACACTTCAACTGCCACTGTATATGTATATATATTCCTTACGACAAACGTTACAAATACAAGACGACAGTATATTAATAGATTATATCACTTAGTTGTAATAATTGTCTGATCACTTTTGTAAATGGATGCACTGTCCACGTTGACATTTCTGCTTGCTATTCAGCTAAGTCCCAGATGAAGTGAAACAGACATCCAATGTTTATATCACTTCGACCTGACTAGTTGTCTGGCTTGTTAAATACTATAGGTGAACGTTAGCAGTAGTTTCTCAATTGTTTAACTTATTCATTAGTAGTAGAATAGTTTAGCTGACAATTTTTTCAACGGAATGCTTCTTGATTACTACAACTAGGCAGCAGTTGAAAAACTAACTTTAACTGTGAGGAAATATCCAAGTGGTTTATGGAATTTGTAAATTTATTTACAAATTGATCATCCTGTTTTAAGCGTTACTGGTTCATGCAAGTCAACTAGTCAAATTCGTGTGATTTGAACTAATTCGACTCGATGAGCTGAATTTGTTCGTGTACTTTAAAACAATGATAATCACGTTCTTACAAACAAGTTTTTTTGGTACAATTTTGAATTTTTAACATGATATATTATCACTAACTTTAAATACCACCCTAGCAACTGATGAAACAATTAATCACCTTTCTAAATTCTACAAGAAATTGTCTTTACAGCCAAAATGTCGCAACCTGATTGGTTAGTTTGTTAGTTGGTTCCTAATGAAACATAGAGCTTGAGTAGTACTACGTCTCTAGTGCACTCTGTTGTCTGCAAACTTTTGAACCTAGTTCCACGACAGCCTAGAAGCTCTCATTTCTTCCTTATACGATCTCCTCCATGTCACCCTCACCTCGGACGATCAACTTGTCGTTTCCCCATTGAATTTCACTGGACAACCTGGCCTGATGCGTGATGTCCCCAATCGGACTTCTCAGTGTATCCTCAATACAGTCCATCTCCAGTTCCTTGGGAATATTTGTTGAGTGATAGGTTCTTGCTTAATTGGTTCGTTACCAGCTAGACAAAGTTCCTTGTTGCTTATTCTCATTGTTCTGGCCATCTGATCTTCAGTAACGAGATAGCGTAGGCAGTAGCTGTTGATGAATGTCTGTAGTTTGTTGGAAATGCCTTTCGTAAGGCGCCAAGTCTCAACCATCACATAGAACCATTAGTTAGACGTTGGTGTTAAAAATCGGGATCTTGTTGACGCCTTATGCTGAGTGCAGTGCAGTAGATCCCCACAGTGGTTCAGGTTAATGAAGGTCTGTCTTGCTGTGTTTCCGATCGTGTCTGGCTTTGACGTTCTCCTCCTCGTCCTCGTCTGTGCCTGTGCCGCCTGTAGTTGAAAGGGTGCTGCGTAGTTGGTTGTTAGGTGAAAGAGGCTACTTCGTTTAAGTTTCTCGCATTGATGGTGATTGGAGCTTGTTGTTGTTGTTGTTGGTGGTGGTGGTGGTGTTAGTTGTGTTGGTTGGGTATCACCATCACCTCTGTCTTCTCTATGTTCACTTGAAGTCCCATCTTCGCTGTTGTGCCCTGCCCTGCCCTGCCGTGCCCCGCCTTTTCTGTCAACTTGTTAGTTTTCACCTGTAGATCTTCGAGTGTATGTGACATTAAACATAAATCGTTGGGGAAATGCAAGTGTTGTGGGTTGTTTTCTGCTGTCGAGCGTATCCGCGTTGTCTCGCTCCTCAGTGTTTGTTGCATGATCCAGTGTAGTTGACGACAATGATGAATATGATGGGTGATAGTAGGTGGTAGCCTTGTTTTACTCTTGTCTTCACTTCACTTCACTTCAAAGGTGTCACTGAACTTCCCATTGTGAATTACTCGGTATGTGGCGTCTTCATATTGCTGTTGAATGAAGCTGATAAAGGTTTGTGGTATTCCGTAGTGTTGAAGCAACCGCTAAATTACTTCTCAGTCGACTCTGTTAAAGGCCTTTCCAAAGTGGATGAAGTTGAGGTAGAGTGTTGACTGACATTCTATACTCTGTTCTATGATGATGCGAAGCGTTGCAATTTGGTTCGCACATGATTTGTTCTTCCTGAAGCCTGCCTGTTCCAGTCGTAGTGTTGAATCCGAAAGTCAACCCTAGCAACTGCTGAACTAACCAATTAATTACATCCCCCTATTTCATGAAAATCTTTCTCTCTTACTGGAATGACGAAGGCTGATTGATTATTTGAACGGTTGTTAGGTTGGCTTTAGAGTTACCCACATATTGGAACAAATTATATATATATATATATATATATATATATATATATATATATATATATACGTGCCAGTTTGGGCCCAGTCGAATTCTCGTATTCAACTGTACGAGTGAACTGTCTTGAAATTATTCTCTTGAGGTACCAAGTATTGTCCATTTTGTTAAGTAACAAGAAAAAACTGCACTCGTACAGTTGAATACAAGAATTCGTCTATACCCTAACTGTGGTACGCATCTTAAATGAGGAAAAAGTGTTTGAACAAAGCCCAATTATACAGTTTGTAACAATAAATAATCATTCCTTCAAATATTTTAACCAACATTGCAAAAGTTTCCTTGTTCTGCTTTAGGAAGATACTGTAGCTAGTCAGTCGTCTGCTTGAATTTTAGATGTCTATCAATTACGATGTTAGGCAGTTAAGTCAAATGTATAACACTTTTATCTTACTGGGGACGTAATATACCATAGTCTTTTTTAGTAGACAAAGAAACATCAACAGGATCAACGAGATAGATTTAATTTCTAGACCATTAACATTTATACAACAGCAGAAGTCAGTCATGGAAATTGACAGAATACGCTTCTGATGAGCGGAATGGCTGTCTAGCGTTTACATCACTCTGTTCTATTTGGCTTGTTGGTTCGAATCCGACCGCAGTCCAAATTATCATTTCACCTTCAATCATCACCCAATATCGTTACAAGTCTACCAAAATACTACGGCTACTATCTCAGATAGTAGTCATAATCATAAGCAATATGATACTCCCTTCTCATTCTAACTCACATTTCGATTGGGATAAGAAGTCCTGACTGGGGAGGCAGTTTGAGTACAATCAAGTGATAGTATCGTGTTACGAATTCACATGGTTGTCGTCGGACAAAACCCATAATGATTGAAGTGAAATAAAAATCTGGTAGGGAGTAGTCAGACCTCGTAGCTCAATTGGTAGATCATGCAACCACGGTCAATTAATTAATTTATATTTTAGATGAATGGGGATTTTTTTTAATTTAGACGTAGTATTCATCATGAAGTGGCATCAGTCGAGGAACCATGGAAGATCTGGGAGCACTGGAAACCTTTTACGTCCTAGTATGCTACTCCTAAGCAGTAAGCACCCACGACACGGCTAGGGATGGAACTGAGGACGTTCAAGTTTCACGGTGAACGCGTTAAGTATTCAGCAAATGGGTTGGTCTCCATCCCCATTCATCTCGAAAACACATTACTGTATAGTCCTCATTAGTGACTTGCTTCCTGATGCCATATCACAAAGCTCTAATGAGAAGCCGTGACCTGTGGCGTCAACCAGTCGCAAGTGAAGTGGATGCTAACTGAAGACTTTGGGTGACAGTCGCACTATGTCGTGAATTGACAGAAGTTGAAAATTGTTAACCACTGGAGACCGACCGAGTGACTGAATGGTTAACGCATTCGCCGTGAAACCTGAAGGTCGTGAGTTCGACCCTTAGCCGAGTCGTGTGTGCGTACTGCTGAGGAGTCGCATACTAGTTGGAGGAAACAAGTGTCCGGTGCTCCCAGATTTTCAATGGTTCCCCAACTGATATCAGTCCATGATGAATACTACTTCTAAGATTATTTAATTCACAGTCTGTAAATTGGTGTATGTGTGTACCTTGCGTAAGGCATTACACTTTGTTCAATGTAAACGACTCGTAAATTACTCTGTTGGGACACAGGTCCACCAGCATTTATGCATGCATATATATATATAAATATATATATATATATATCTTTAATGAAATTGAACCACTTATTTAAGTCACTGTTGTATCTGTGTGTTTGTTGGTGTTGTGCTGTTGTTTTTCATCGTCTACCCTGTTATTTTTGTTGTTTCAATTGCCTATATCTACTCTTAAGAGAGTTATTATAACAGCTGCAAGTACTTTTGAGAACCAGTGAGAGAGAGAGAGAGAGTGTGTGTGTGAGTTACATCATAAATAGTCAGCATAGTGCGCATATTCATTCTATCTGCATGTTATATTTCAATAATCACGTAATATACAATATACACTCACATACAGGTACGTACATACGCACCCTGGCACATATACAATTACCTACACAACACCATTGTTATTGTACATTGTTTGCCTTCTATTTGGCTTACACATTTTTGGCATAAAATATCTATCTGATTATGTGATTTCTTCAACATAGCAAATAAATTTTTGTTACATATACATATTATCGATGAATTCTTAGGTGTATGTGTTCAATCGTTGTTTTTTTCTATCTAATGTTTTCATCATTCTGAAATACCTTCATTCTTCTACTCAAGTCTTAGTGAGTGAGTGAGTGAGTGAGTTGCAGAGTGAGTGAGTGAGTGAGTGAGTTGCAGAGTGAGTGAGTGAGTGAGTGAGTGAGTGAGTGAGTGAGTGAGTGAGTGAGTGAGTGAGTGAGTGAGTGAGTGAGTGAGTGAGTGAGTGAGTGAGTGAGTGAGTGAGTGAGTGAGTGAGTGAGTGAGTGAGTGAGTGAGTGAGTGAGTGAGTGAGTGAGTGAGTGAGTGAGTGAGTGAGTGAGTGAGTGAGTGAGTGAGTGAGTGAGTGAGTGAGTGAGTGAGTGAGTGAGTGAGTGAGTGAGTGAGTGAGTGAGTGAGTGAGTGAGTGAGTGAGTGAGTGAGTGAGTGAGTGAGTGAGTGAGTGAGTGAGTGAGTGAGTGATGTAAAGCTCAATTATGAGATAATCAACGATGCTAGAATAGTTATGATAACTAAACTGTAAGATCAATCTACCCGTCGAGAAAGAATAAAACTTTCATTCACCAAGGCAACGAATGGATATGAGAATAATGCAAGATACAAGGAAATATATTTGTAGAATAAAATGAGCTCAGTTTATTTCATAGCGTTTGATCAACTGCAAACAGCTTACAATTGGAATGAAATATCAGTAGGAGGAATAACAACATAATACACTTTGAATGTGTAGGATTGACAATAAAGTAGGGAATGAGTCAAGGAAACGCAGGATTATTCATCACAAACCTCCTAGTCAATTATTATTATTTGTCACTGGGGATCCTTAGTGGAATATACGGCTTCAGTAGCACGTCTTCATTCCACTCTGTTCTCTGAAGTCTTTTCAACCTGGCTATACGACTTCCCACAAGCTTTCATTTCTTTCTCACACCTATGATGCCCAATTCATCGTTTCCCCTTTGGATTCCACTCTAGGACCTGGCCTGATGCGTGATATCTCATCCTTTCATTTGTATACCCAATCCGTCTTGGCTTTATTCTTGATACTTGTTGGGTAATAGGTTCTTGGTTGGTTCGTTGTCAGAGTTCTTTGTTGTTTATTCTTTCTGACCATCCATTTGATCTTCATTATCGAGTTGGTGTAGGCAGCTGTCGATGAGTATCTGTAGTTTGTTAGAAGTGCTTTTCGTAACGCGCCATATGGTTACCTGTGATCTCAAAATAAACTAGGTCAAATCTCATTGAAGATTTCTAACTGACAAGCTTTATTTAATTGGTTTGTGTTATTCTTAAGTTGTGTAAACTTGAACCGATTCCAACTAGACAAGCATATATATATATATATATATATATATATATATATATATATATATATATATATACTACTAATACACCACACCTATAGTGTATTAGAGCCAAGGCTAATGTACTCAACTACTCTCTTAAACTTGATATAAGGAAGTTCGTTTCAAATCATCACTGTTAATCATATCACCCGCTGAGTTATGAACTCCATTGTACAGAATAATAGAGTGGAAACTACTTTGAGCATTATATCATTCACTATTGATCAATTGAAGAATTCATATTGATTTCTGTTACATTTTAGAGTAACAAGGTTACAATTCTACAGTCATATTTCAAGCATGTTATCATATCGTACAATGATCGGTTTAACGTTTCTAAATGAGAAATAACCTTATATTAAAGGGTGAATACGTTTCCATCACTATGACCAATTTCTAGCGAGATAATCAAGAGTTCCCAACGACTTATTCCTATCATTTTGGGGGCCTAAGCCAGACAGTTTAAATCTCTCTCTACACGACTCAGATCAACAGTCGGGAGCTTCATGAGCTTTCAATGTATATTGCTTGTCTCATCACGTCGTTGAGTGGACCGAATTGTTATCGTTCTCTAATGATACATAAGCTCCTATACGGATGCCACGATATTGCATATATTTGAATTATATTTAATGATGGACGGTGACTAGTAGTAGAATCTTGGACGTGCGTTTCGTCCCATTTGAGACTCGTTAGCTTCCCAGTGAACAATGTTGTTGGAATGGATCATTTCAAACGCTAGAGCGTTATCCACTAGACGATAGAGTCATGATAACCACTTCTTGTGCGACGAGTATAGTTTTAAGGTTGTTGCTTGTATTATTCTGCCATTGAGTGAACCGAATTGATTCTACCGCTAGCCATTATCCATCATTAATATAATTCAAACTCAGGTGATATCAAAGCAACATCCAGCTGGCAAGTCCTGAATAGGACAAACGCTCATCAAATTGGATTCCATTGCTAGCCATTATCTATCATGAATGAAATCCAACTTTCTTTAGGATTGTACGTTGAAGTAGACTCTGAATAGGCATGCACCTAACTGCGATGTGGTATTCAGAGACGAAACGCTCTCATTGCCAATTTAAGGTTTTGTAGTTTCATATTCTATAAAGTTTTGGGTACTTTACACCATAAAAAAAAATGCCTTCCAGTAAATTTTTTATGCTTAGTTAAACGACCGGTGGTTAACACTTAACCTTTTCAAATAATTTCACATTCGACTTTACCTTATTATACAACACTCATCTATGAATGAACTGAAAGTAGATTATCTAGGTTTTTAATGCAACTTATTAGACTATAGAAAATATTCATGAATTTCTCTGTTAATTAAAAGAAAGCACCTCAGAACTTCGTAGAAATTCTCATCGATGCATTTGTCTTAGTTACACAATAGATGTGTATTTGTATGTCATGGAACAAGTTACATAGGGCTTGCGATCAGTTAGGTGCGTTTCGGGTCACGAGAGCATTTACCGGCATGAAATCGGGGAAAAATTCAGGCTTTACTCATCTGGTTAGTTGGCTAGCACGTCTACTCAACCTGGATCTACAAATTTCATTTTTGTCCTCATACAATCTCTTTCATGTCACCCTCGAATGCCCAACTCGTCGTTACCTAATTTGGGTTCCACTCGATAGTCTTGCCTTGAGCGTGATGTCCTCAAACCGTCTTCTCAGTGTATGTCTAATCCCACCCATCTCCACTTTTGTCTGCATATTTGTTGGACGATACGTTCTTGGTTGGTAAGTTGGTTGTCAGACCAGAGTTCCCCATTGCTTATTCTTATTATTCTGGCCATCTGATCTTCAGTGTCAAGCGAGCGTAGGTGGAAGTTGTTCATGTATATACGTAACACGCCAAGTCTCTCAACCATCATATAGAAGCACTGACTTGACTGAGTTAGTGTTGGAATTCCGGATGTTGTTCACGCTTTCTGCTGAGTGTAGTGCAATGTAGTGCAGTAGAGTAGATCTCCACACTATTTTCAGGTTGATGAAGGTCTATCTTGATGTTTTTCCCTTCGTGGCTCTGACATCGTCATTTGTGCCTGAGCGTGTGTCGCCTGTAGTTGAGAGGATGCTGCCTAGGTAGGTAGATGGGAGAGACAACTCCCTCTAGATTTCTCCTGTTGATGGTGATTGCTGCTTCTTGTTGTTGTTGTTGTTGGTCGGGTATCTTCATCACCTGTGTCTTCTGTATGTCCATCTGAAGGAAGTGTCGTCTTCACTGTCACGCCTCTTCTGCCAACTAGTTGGTTTTCGTCCGTGGATCTTCGAGTTTGTGTGACATAAGACAGTAGATATGAATCATGGGTGAAATCCAAATCTTCTAGGATCTTTTCATCTGTCCATCAAGCGTATACCTCTCTTCTCCCTCCTCATGGTTTATTGCATGATCCAGTGTAGTCGAGTCCAGCCGATCACAATCAGGAAGATCGTCATTGATAATAAGTGGCAAACTTGTCTTATTTCTGTCTTCACTTCATAAGCATCACTGAGTTTTCCATCGTGAATCACTTGGCATATAGCGTCATCATATAGCTGTTGAATGAGGTCGTGGGACTCCGGGGTATCACATAGATGCTACTATATCTTTTTATATCATATGTAGCTCGCCAACACACACCTGTTCAACATATTTGCAATAAGACTGATCAAATCTGAACTTTACATTCACAGAAAGAACGTATTCAAACGTTATTTCCCCCCCCCCCCCTTGGCCTTCAAAATAAACTAGAGACGCTACTCCAATCTCCTTTATTTCGCATCTTTTCATTCTTCCATTCACCATCATCACATTCTTTTCATCTCCATAAACGTCGTCTTCACCGTACGAATACATGTTATAACTGTAGAACTTGATGAGAGACTTTACTCAGATCATTTTTCTCAGCGTTACCATTCTCAAGTTATACAATCACCAACATATATTCTATTCACTTGGTAACAAAAAACTAGAGTATTTCATAAAGTATATTTTTGAACGAAACTCAACTTTGTTTACAAATCAAGGGGTTAGATGAAGAATTACGTAATGGTTGAGATAGTAATGAGAAGAAAAATTACCAAGACGAAATCGATATTTATTTACTCAGGTTAAATGATGTAATATGGTTCAAGTCACTGATGCATTGTAATCAGAAATCAAAGTTATAGGAGATGAAAGAATGTAATGTATGTGTGCTCGCCTATCTCTTGACGCGGTCCAGTACTTTCAGATTTCGAATGTCAGTCATGATGAACGAATACCAACTTTAGTTAGTGCTCATTGATGACTAGCTTCGAGAGGGGATTCTTGAAGTTCTAGCAAGAAGTTGTGAAAGGTGGGGCCATAAGGATAAATTCTCAATGATTACTTTTGGCGATGGTCGCGATTTGTCGTGAAGTAACAGAAGTTGGAAATATGGACTATTGGATTCCGACCAAGTGTTGGCTGAATGGTAACGTGCTGGACATGGAACCTGAAGGCGCTGGGTTCGTTCGCTGGCTGGTTGGGGTCACAGGTGGGCACTGCTGAGGAGTCCACATATTAGTCGGACGAAACAGCCATTTAGTGTTCCCAGGTTTCCAATGTTCTTCCAACTAGTGTCAGTCCATGATGAGTTATCATTATATTATTATTTGTCCTTTGGGTTCCTAGGCGGACACAGGGCTTCAGTAGCACGTCTCCATTGCACTCTGTTCTCTCCAGTTTACTCAACCTTGCTCCACGACTGCGCATAACCTTTATTTCTTTGGACACAATCTCCTCATGTCACACTCGGACGCCCAACTCATCGTTTCACATTTGGCTTCCACTGGACTTCCTGGCATGGACTAGTGTATGAGGTCCCCACACCGTCTTCTCAGTGTATGACCGATCTATCATGACTTTCTTCTGCATATTTATTGGACGATAGGTCCTCGGTTGGTTCGTTGCCAAATATGAGAAATTACTGAGTTCCCATATACCTCAGAATGAAATTCAAAATATTGATTGTCATGATATCTGCAGTTTATAAACGTTTCTTTAGGCGTGTAAAAACCTTATGGATGTTTTCCGCATTTACTCAGGTGCTCATAATGGATCAGATGTTCTAGAATAAGGGCTCTTCTTTCTCCTTTGATATACATATTTCTTTTGTAAAACATACATAGTACCTTATGTATTATTTGTTTTGGCACGATCTATGACATGAGTAATGTAAAATGCCTGTTTATTGATTGGTTGACCCACTTACCATTTTATGCGTTTAGTAATGTAGATATTCGAAGCTTTTATCCCCACCTATTTGATGAATATATCCGGTAAGTCATCGAATAGACAGGGTAGTGAAAGGAATCGTTTTTGAAAATCTCCTAGTTTTTCTTTATTTTTTTAACTCCAATCCTCATCGGCAGTATAATATCTTCCTCTGAAAGTGGCTTATGAGTGGTAGGAATCTTATCTCTTGATGGTAGCCTACCTACCGGAATGGTGAGATGAAGTTGTAACTAAGCTTCTTGGTATTGACAAAATGAAACCATTTATAATTCACTCGATTATGGCTAGCAGTGGAATTCAAGACTTGCATTTTGTCCTATTTAAGACTCTTCAGGTGGATGTACCTGCACCCTAACTGAGTTCCGAACCCTTATCACTCATCGTTTCAGTAAACAAACTGCCTACCCCAGTATAACAACAAATATCAACAAAATAAGTAAAGCAAACAGTAAAAAAAATTCAATTTGTATCTTAGTTAACATATTTTTCAGGGTTACACTGCAAAAAATCATTGACTTGCCATTGAAATGTGAACTAACAGAAGTTAGAAATATAAGCCATTAGATTCAGACCAAGTGTTAGCTCAATGGTAATGTGCTAGACATGGAACCTGAAAGTTCAATCTCTGGCAAGTGGGTTCATAGATACGCACTGCTGAAGAGTCCCCCATACTAGTCGAACGAAACAACTATTTAGTGTTCCCAGGTTTTCAATGTTATAAAAGGGTTTCTTCACGAGTTTCTATTCATCACTGTGGATTACTAAATAAGTCATATAAATATCAATCTATCTCTGTACTGTTATTATTACTATTATAATTTTTTCTATCACCATTATTATTACTATTTCCTTACACTCCTTCTCAAGGTGGTCCGGTGACACATCCACTACTCACGAATACACAACAGGAATCTCATCATACAGAATCAAATCATAAGTTGTAATGATGATCATTGTATCTAATTAGTCAAGGTATTTACATATATACACATATGTATATATATATATCAGTGTTTCTTTGCGTTTAGTTAACTGAGTTAATGTATGTCTATCTAACCAAAATAACCGCTTATTTTGTGTTCATTCAAATCTATCTTCTTTAACGATTGAAGGTGAAATGAATATTTCGACTACCGCGGGATTCGAACCAGCGACCATCGAGTTTCTAGCCGGATGATCTACCAACTGAGCTATGAGATCAGTATCAACATCGGAGCTGGAAACTCGACGACCGCTGGTTCGAGTCCGGGTGCATTCCACCTTTCAATCATCACTCACTATCAATAATAATAATAATAATAGTCTGCCAAACCCCATAGATAGCCTTTTCTGTTCATTACTACTGTGTTTTTTTAAAAATAATTCTTTTCATAATACTATTCAAAGTGTGAAGTTACTAATTGTTGCTAAGTACCTTTTCTTTCTAAAAATTTCCTCTCAAAATTTACCAATGGTGGTGGTTGTAAAGGATAATTAATACTGCGATGATTATTTTCTGCACCCCCAGATCTACAGGATAAACGCCTATTCATCATGATCTTTTTCATCACTTAACTGCTATTGTGATATTTATTCACATGAATATGTGCGTGTGTGTGTGTCTCCCCCTCACTATAACCGCTAGCGTTTTCTATGCATGATTCTCTTTGCACCGTGTGGATATAATCATCTTTTCTTTTTTTATTGCTCTGATTTTAGACAGAGGTCACTTATTTGATATTGTTCTTGTCAATCTGGCTGTTTTTTTTCTTCTCGCTATTTATCTATTGCAAAGTATGCATTCCTATACATTTAGTTACGGCATAGCTCAGTAGCCTAGTGGAGATAACACTATGGATTGGCATACACTTAGGGGACTATTTGAGGACATCATATGCCAGTTCCAGGCCAGGACCTCGAGTTAGGCTTCTGAGGGTGACATGGTGGAGATGGTGTGAAGAAGGAATTAAAGCTTCTGGACAGTCGTGGGTCCAGATTGAGTAGACTGTAGAGAAGAGAGTTAAATGGCGACGTGCTACTGAAGCCCTATGTCCCCCCTAGGAACTCAAAGGACACATAATACATAATAATCCATCTACCCACCCCCAAAAAGTCAAAAAAAGATTCTCCACATGTTTTAGCATTGTGCAGAATAATCAATCATACTTAGACATGAGGTTAATGGGTTTTAAGCTTGTTTTAGGCCAAATGGCTTCATTCTAGGCTGCCCGCAAAGCCAAGACTATATTAATATCCTTAGCTGGAAGTTGTGTTGCTGGATGTTCAGTAATGCAATTTTGTATGGTTCACAATGATTTTGGTAGTCCGTTGAGTGAATCTATGGCTCAGTGGTTTGGCGAGATGACTATCGACCAAGTGGGTCATGGGTTCGAACCCCGCTCCGTCTGCCTACACCTGGACAGTTAGGTAGTATCATTAAACCCTGACACAATAGGTGTGACTGACTGCTTGTTGAGTGCGTTTTGTTTCGGTTACCTGGTGATCAATTTCAACAAGGCAACAGGACCCATATTTATGAAATAGCACCAGATGCTAAGTGACTGAAATGATCAAGGCTAGTAAATCACAAGTCAATACGGTTACTGTTTAGTTTTTGCTGATAAATTGGCAACTAAAGGATTGTGTAACAACTTCATAGGTGGTTTTGCTCAGTCATAGAAGTTAAATAACGCAATTGAAATAGATAAACGTAGAAAAGTAATCCAATTCAACCTGGTATAGATTTCTTTACTAAACTATGAGCTACACTTACTATGTTACGGCTGATGGTATGGTCCCCCTAGATTGCTGATTTTGCAGTAGAGGTGCAAGCTGTGTCATTGTGACTAATTCTCAACCATTTCACCAAGAGTCTTAAACCACTGATTCCTGTTATTTCGGGGTCCCAGCTAGGTAGCCTACACGGCTCAGTCCCAACAGTCAGGGACTTCATGGACTAGTGTCACATCTTGATCTGACCCCTTTGAACCCTCTTCCACTAAACATTACACGTCTAGATAGAGGCGGTGACTCAGCATACGTTCTATATATCCAAGCCACCTCAGCTGGTGAAGGCTCAACAGATCCAGTTGGTGATATAGAAGGAAGCACAAAAGAACAGCACACAATATTGCTATTTCAATGAAACATAATAATGCATCTGAAACCATATGGCCAGTGTTGAACAATGCCATCTAAATTCTGTAGTAATCTTTTCGAAAATCTCCCCACGCTACTCAGATATTTCAAGTTAGTACAGTTCAATTGTCTGTTCAATAACGTTTGATAACTTCTATTTTGGGTTACACAATTTGCATGGATAAAAAGGTGTTTTACTGGTCTACAGCTACTTGAAATTTAAGAACAGCGAGTAAACTGGTTGAATATGTTGACCACTTTAATTATTCATGAAGCTGCATCAACCTGAGAGTGGCTTGGTTTCTGAAGAAATTTAAGCTTGTTTAGCTTTCGGTAAATGGCATCATCTTTTGTTCTGACTGGCGAGATATCTGATAGTCCATCAATGGATGAGTAGACTGCTCTGCATTCATTCTATCCTATCATATGGTTGTGAGATATGGTCATTGAAAGTAGAAGACACAAAGAGATTATAAGTGGAATCACCGTGTGAACAATGACGAGGTTACGCAAAGGATACCATTAAGCAAGGTGACTTGGACACATATACTGTGTGCATACAATCTCAATCGAAGTAGGATCAAGTTGAAAGAAGGTTTTGAAGGGTAACCAAATCAAGATGTGATATCAGTTTGTGAAGTTTTTCACTATTTTTACTTACTTACCTCGATATGGTGGTCGAATTTCTACACCACAGTGACTTAACTAGGTATGCTGATGACACACTTGTTGTTCGCTTTGGTTCCTACGATACCAGAAGGATTTTTTGGATAGTGGCTTGACAAAAAGTAGTTGTTGCTATGATGGCGAGGTTAAAAATCATCAGCCTTAAAGATAATACGCTTTCCTCTACCTTCTGATGCTTGAGATTTGAATTTTATAGCTAGGTACAAATCAATCGGAGTTAAACCTGAAACCACCTCCAGAAAGGTCATATTTCGTCAACCTCAAGCAGGTTTTCTTTTAAGCTCCGCGGATATTCTACTGCTACTACTCATCATCATGATCAATATCAACATAGGAACAGACATTACTGCGTGACCGTCCCACTTGCCACACCTCGAATCAGTACATCAAGTAGAAAGATAGTCAGGGGAGGGACGAAGATAAGAAAATTCAGTCAAAGGAAATATCAAGTACGAAAAGAGAGAGAGAAAAGAAGAATGACAAAGTAGCGATATTCAGTATAGTGTTAAGATAAGGATAATGTGTGTGTATATACATTTGTGCCACTGACATCAGTTCTGAGCCGTATCATCTAGAGTCAGTCTCCAACCACTGGCGATTTCTCTTGTCTCACGAATCCCAACCCGCTAGTCACCTCATATGGCACAAACCAACAGTCAAACACTTCATACATTGATGGCATATTTTAGTCTGGTTACCTCAAGCCTTTTTCCAGCCTGAATCTCCTTCGGCCGATATTGTGTGACGAGGCAATCGGTGACTAGGCATACGTAGTACGTGTCCCAGTCAGACATCTCAGTCGATGAAGGTTCATAACCTCGTCAACTGATTTACCTCTTCTCCCTAAAACTCTATACCTGACTTCTGCATTACTCACGTTGTGTGGTGACACCACGGAATACGGCGGCCTATACTATGAAGGCAACGGTGGTCAAACACTTGAAGCCTTCTCTTTTCTTCCACCTTCAACGGCCATGTTTCACAGCCATGTGGTACTACAGATCGGACTGCTGTGCAGGTGCAGTACATGCGACCATTAGTAGAAAAACGGATATCACGGTGGCACCATAGATGGCGTAAATTGGCAAAAGCTAATCGAGCTTTTTGTATGAGTGCAGAGATTCCATCGGCCACTGAGCCATGAGTGCAGGGCTGATCCTACTTCCCAGGTAAGTGAAGTGGTTGACACACTCAACCACTTCACTCTCTATTGTTAGCCATGACACCGTCGAAGACCAATCCTAGAGCACAAATTTGCATTTGGGTGATGAGAACCGCATTCTAAACATTCTCAAATTCCCACTCAAAGTGTTGAGAAGACTCTGCATCTTGTCAGCGTCTTCACTTAACGGGACTATGCCATGTGCATATTCTAGGTCTAACGAAAATTCTCCTGCTATTACTAATCATATATTGTCCGGTGTGGCGTGCACCAACGTCATACACCGATAGATCACATTTCTGTCAGTTATGACTGGAGAAGGTTGTCTTTGTAACGTAATCCGTGTCCTGATGGTGTCACCATGTCAGTAATGTAGAAATCATGTATAGAACTTAAGGCAGGAGAGGAAAGTCATTTGATAAGGTTATGAGCCCCTTCATCAACTAAGGTGGCTGGGACATGTGTTATGCATACCTAGTCACCGTCTGCTTTGTCCTTGCACAATGTTGGTTGAAGTGCTTTACTGTTGTTCTAAGCCTTGCAGGGTGGTGCGAACTAGCTGGCAGACGTTCACATGACAACAGGAACCAGTGTTTGGAGACTTGGTGTAGAATCGATATCCCTAGCGTAGATTTATCTACACGTTTATCTTCATTTTATTCATCATACTGAACTCAGTGTTTTCTTAGTCCTTCTTTGACCGATTCATATCTTTCCTATTTTTCATCTTATTACTTTAGTTGCTTCATGTAGTAGTAGTGATATGACATAAAATCCTAGCAACTTGAACCTTTATGCAGTAATGCCTGGTCGTATATTGATACTGAGTAAATGAGAGTAGTACAAGTCCTATTGATATCTGAAAGTAGGTGGAAACACTGTGTCCAGAACTGTTCAGGTTACCCAATGGACTGAGTTGGGAGTTGAATATTTGACTTTCCTGTTGTATCCAATGCAGACCTTCAGGTCTCAGGCTCCGTTTCAACACATGACAACTGAACAAGACAGTATTCAAGTCTCTATTCTATCGAATCGATTTGACCTAGTGTATCTGTATCAATAGCTGTTTAGTGTATTGTCGTTGTTGTTGTTGTTGTTTTTTCATAGCCCAACGCAGCATTAACCGTTGATTGATTAACCAATTTGTTTTATAAGCGTTTAATTTGTATCATTTCTGATTTTCTGACTGCATATACGTATATTATTCCTTTATTGTTTACTTTGGCATTGTGATGTAAACCGATTTTTTTTAAATTTATTTAATTACCTGCAGTGGAACAGAATTTAATTTTTTCTTTGTGTTCGTGTGTACTTCAATTTCTCCGCATGAATAATAATAATAATGGTAATAATAATAATTCCAACGGCTTCAGAGACGAAATTACTGCGCTACCTTCACCTTACGCTGACTATACATCAAGTTTTTCTTGACGTGATGGGTATTTAGGATACTCGAGACTGTAGAAACGATCAAAATAAACACAGAAAGTCTAATTATCTTTTCCAAGTTTCGTGGTTTGATTGTTTTACCCTTTTCATTCTTAACTTTTCAAAGGTTGTGGGCTTTTGAAGTAATCAGAAAACGTTATTCAGAATCTTTACCATTTTTAAATGAAGTGTATAGACTGGTGGTGGCGTGGTGTTTTTTTTCGTCTGTTCGAAGGATTAGGCAACGTTTTATTTTTGAGGGAGTTGTGGGGATTCGGAAATATTTCAAGTTGTTATTCATCGTAGACTGACATCAGTTGGAGGAACAAAGGAAACATGAGAGCATTGGACCGCAGCTGTTTCGTCCTACTAGTATGGGACCCCTCAGCAGTGCGCACCCATGACTCCGCCAGAGGTCGAGCCGGCGACCTTCAGGTTGCATGACCAGCACGTTATCATTGAGCTAGCCACCGGGTCAGAATCCAGTCGACCATATTTCCAACTTCTGTTAGCTCACGATATAGCGCAACCACCACCCAATGTCATGTTTGTGTAACTGTCCTCACGACCATCAGGTTTTGACTCCACCGGTCACGACTTCTCAATGAAACTTCGGGAATACCTCTCGAAGCTATTCATGAGGACAGTTACACAAAGATGACATTGGGTGGTGGTTGCGCTATATCTTGAGCTAACAGAAGTTGGAAATATGGTTGACTGGATTCTGACCCAATGGCTAGATCAATGGTAGCGTGCTGGCCACGGAACCTGAAGGTCGCTGATTCGATCCCTGGCGGAGTCGTCGGTGCTCACTGCTAAGGTGTCCCATACTAGTCGGACGAAACAGTAGTCCAGTGCTCTCAGGTTTCCTTTGTTCCTCCACCAACTGATGTCAGTCTACGATGAATATAAACTTGAAATGTTTTTTCAAAGTATTTTATGGCTAATTTTTAATTAATCATTGAGTTCATTTTTGAGGTTTGTGGAGATTTATTCATTGATTCCAGGTTGATGCTCATCACGGAGTGATATCAGTTGAAGAAACATTTGGGAGTGTTGGAGCACTGGGCAGTTTTTTCATCCTCAGCTGGGGGACCCATGACCCCACCTGTTGATGGGTCGCATACTAGTACGAAATAGCTGTTCAATGTTCCCAGGTTATTTCTGATGTTTTTCCAACTGATGTTAGTTCATGATAAATATCAACCTGTAATCATTGAGTCGTTAAGGTGGACGTCTTTTTTTAGCGTCATCATCGTCACTGTGCGAATGAAAATCCGATTGCCACCATCACCAGACTCGAAAATCCTCTAGGTATGATGGAACATAATTTCTCCCTTTTATTTATTGTTGTAAAAGTGGGTTGTATCTAGCGCTAATTCGACTTGGTTGTTCTGCGGCTTGTCAACCAGTTGACAGTTTCATTTAGACCACTTTTGCTGAGATACTTGATGATTAACAGTAGCCTAGACTTCTAAGTAATTTCAAATTCTTCATAGTAAGCCGGAGAACAGTAAAAGTTGGTAAACATGTAGTAGATTCCCCATGAGGCTTGTTTCATCCCATTTCGGGACTCAGTCGACAGTTGGATGTACCTATTTTCCCCCTCCTATCGCATTGAGTGATGTTCCCACTGAGATTTGAATTCCAGTACCCATCGCTTCAAATGTGTACGAGAACCAGCACTTGTTTATTGATTTTTATGATTTCCAGGCGAACGGTACCAGACAAGTCGGCTGATTGATAATGAGGTTGTGAACCTTCATCGACTGACTTGAAAATGTACTACGCATGCAGAGACACCTCCTACCTCTACGTGCTATGTTATGCTAAGGGAAGCTGGATTCCGTTTAAAAGGAGCCCAAGATTGCTCTTGGTCCGAGTCATGTGGAGAGATGTAAACTGTAAACATACCGTCAATGTATGAAGTGTTTGACTGTTGATTTGAGCCATATGAGGCGATTCAGACTACCCGGTTGGGGTCTACGAGAAGTTGCCAGTGGTTGGAGACTAGGTGATACGGATCAGAATCGATGTCAGTGGCGCAGATGTATATATATATATATATATATATATATATATATATATATATACATTATCCTCATCTTGACGACGCTATACCGATTCTCACCATTTTCTCATTCTTCCTCTCTCTCTCTTCTCGTACTTTATTTTTCTTTCGACAGAATTTTCTTTTCTTCATGTTCGACTTAACTGTCTTTTTACTTGATGTAGTGATATGAGGTGTGGCAAGTGGGACCGTTGCTAAGTAAATACCTGGTCCTATGGTAATAGATAATGGTGTGATGATGCCTGGTTGAGGACATTTGATGATATGGCTGGAAATCAGTCACAATGGCCCATTTGTATTCACCCCTTAACATCGTTTAAGGCTTGAATATTCACACCAACCTTAATCTACACATTGTATATTCTTCCACACTACATTATCTGCTTTGATATCAGTCTGTTTCTATCCATCTGTACTTTGTGTACTGTTGTGAAGTGTGGCAACTTCAACCGATTCACTTGCATGCAAAGTTCTATGTTGATTATCTCAGTCAGTTGTCAGACGATATTCCTTTTGGACTGTATTTAGTCACATGGGAATATAAAATTTGTAGATAACCAACAGCGTAAATTTTCTAGCTTATGGTAAACAAACAATACATAACAAATGGGGAGCACTTTACTTACTTCCTACGGAAAGTCTCATCAACCTAAGCTAGTCGGAAAGCCAACGAAATCTGGACATCGATGTAAGACACCTGATGATGATATTGATGATTAGCTTCTGAAGATTTACTCCACATTTCTTGTTTCCTGCGATGTTGTACCTGGGTGCGATGAAGCCGTCCAGTTAACAGAGTAATGGTATGTGGCTTAGTAAAAACGTCCTGAGTATTTCAATGATTCAGTTGATTCTTTATGTACGGTAGGATGATTCGTCTACCCACCAAACTTTATCTCAACATGCCTATCCCACGCATCATCATCAACCACAAAGTCATCCACAGAAATCAACAAACGCATCATCCTACCATACATACAAAATATATCAGAAATCATGACAACATTACTCACACCATTTGGTGGAATTGATGGGGCCACTCATAAACCACAAAGTCCCCCTCAAAACACTATGCACACCAAAGGGTCCAACAATCAAAGAAGATAAACCGAATATCATTTATAAAATCAACTACAATAACTCTAGTCAACACTACACATTGGACAAAGTGGTCACCCATCTTCGCCTTCCTCTACATCAACACTAATTGCCTATTGAATGTCACACGACATTTCATCACTCATCACTCAATGCACGTGAATAACAACTATGGAGATGAATTGAATTTTGACAATGTAGAAATGTTGGATGGAGAGAGGAAACACAAAGAATATCATTAGAGAATTCCTAGAAACCTGGCATTCAGGTCAGTCAGTCAGTCATCAATCAGTAGATGTATAGACATAGACCCACTCACTCTACCAATGAATGTGAAAAATGACAAAGTACAGAAAGGTGAGAGATGAAGCAGAGGAACACCAAACGGGACAATCTATTCAGTCAGTCAATGACACAACAGTCGAAGGAAACAACCAATCAGGAACCAGTTGGTCAAGGCAAGCTACTGAAATTCCTCGAGGAGAAATATTGACATCTCACTTCATACTGAAGTCAAATGGTGATGATGTTGTCTGGAAAGACTATGAAACCTCCATGATTAAACAATCCAACTCAGAGATCAGAATACAACCAAGACGATCCAGCTGAGCTACAAATATTCTCCACTATTCGATATCATTCCTTCACTTTTATGCATAAAATAATAAGGAATTAGTCTAACTGACATTTTCCCTGGAACTGCGAAGTATTATCACTTCGATGATCACCTTTGAAGTAAGCAAATATTAGTTAGTTGGTTGATGCGAGTTAACAGGAAGTGGTGATTATAAGCTCCCTTTGGCTTAGTTGGTGTCATTGCAGAAATGATCTACTGAAAACAATCAGCCTCCAAGACTAGATAAGATGATATTGATTGGTCTCCACTGATCAGTCATTGTGTCTAATCTAGTCCTCTTACAGGTGGTCACTCTCGCGCCGAATAACTCTTTGGTAATAGTTATCGGCTACAACAGCACTGAGAGATACGGTTTCTAATCTCATATAGGATATTAGTTCCCTTAAGGTTGTAAATACGTCTTGCTAAACCAAGCAACCTGTGTCGAGTACAGCTTCTTACTGTTTGCCTTCATCAAAGTACACTGCAACAGATAAGCCTCTTTCACCTTGACTACCGTATTGTAGAAATGATCGATTATTGAAATCGACAACATGAAATTAGTTGATCACTTCTACTGATGAATCAATCAAAGTTATATTATCTTTCGTTTGTTTATAAGGAACGAAATTCTTCTAATGTGTGTGTGTGTGTGTGTGTGTGTGTGTTTGTGTACTTAACTCCATCAAGTATGTTGGATTAGTAGACTATATATCATCAATATTATAAGTGAACAGTTAATACTCTCTTACACTTAATATGACATTCAAGAAACAGGTTTATCTTCAAGTATTTGGCATATATACTAGAAGGTAGTCGTTATTAGTTGGATTTTATACATTTTTTTTCTACCTTTTCTTTAACTTATTAGTGTTATAATACTTTAGGTGCTGATTGATTCCTTAGAATAATGTATATCCTTTCATCAATCCATCGTTAAAGGCTTTCCTGTTACTCCATAGTTTATTTGTAGTGCATTGATTTCCACTGGTTTGTTCATTAGCTGATACTGTCTATCATCACTGATGGTTTTGTCTCCTATTCTCTACTCAGTGACTGTGATACATATTGACCTTCAGGAATGAAATACACGAAAATAAATCACAGATGTTATAGGTTTCTTTGTAATATTGACCATATATATATATATATATATATATATATATATATATATATATATATATATATATATATATATATATATATATATATATACCTTGAAGGAGTCTAGTATGTGCATTGCTCAGATTGGATATGGGGTTCTATACAGATAAGATTACAAACATCGACTATCTGTGAAGTGGTTGGATCATATGCTTGATGATGTTAACTCACATTGTGTTCCCACTTACAATACTCCGTGGAACAAGAAGAATTTAAGAAGACATAAATTGTCTGAACCGTGTAATGTATTTGCGCAACTATCTGATCACACACACACGTACTTGTCATAGGTATTTATATAAAAACTCATGAAGATAAGGGGTGTGAAAATAGAAAGGGGTTAGGTAGGAAGGCTGACTTAAAGGCCGAATAACAATGAAAATCAATAGAGCGAAAAAATAATAGTACATGGAACTTGGTTTTTCAATAGTTGAATTTACCAAGGAATGTTAAATGTGACAAGACCAATTGTTTATGAACACACAAAGGCGGTTTCAACTTTCCAATAGCTAAGGCCTCAACAAATTTAAGGATCCCTCCCCAACATGTTTTGTAAATAGGTGTAAAGGAAGTAGCCACATCAATCTTCTGACCTATCTCAACGATATGTTTAGCGATCGAAGAACTTGGACGTCTGCTACCAACATTTATGGGTTCAGGTGATTTAATTTGCTTGTGAAGTCCACTTTGGAATATGTTCCGAGGCCCTTACTTGCATAGATCTATTACTCCTCCCTATGTATGTGTCACCAAAGGTGCATTCGAGTTGGGTAGATACAATGGGATGTGACATTTTTGTTCACATGCTGTGGGGGTTTGGGGGAATATGCGGGCTTCTTGGTTTTGATTACCAGTTCACATAACTGACGAAATTAAAGACAAATGATTGACTACATATCTTGATTGTATTGTTTTCTCTCAGCTGGATTGTTTAATCATGGAGTTTTCATAGTCTTTCCAGACGACATCATCACCATTTGACTTCAGTATGAAGTGAGATGTCAATATTTCTCCTCGAGGAATTTCAGTAGCTTGCCTTGACCAACTGGTTCCTGATTGGTTGTTTCCTTCGACTGTTGTGTCATTGACTGACTGAATAGATTCTCCTGTTGGTGTTCCTCTGCTTCATCTCTCACCTTTCTGTGCTTTGTCATTTTTCACATTCATTGGTAGAGTGAGTGGGTCTATGTCTATACATCTACTGATTGATGACTGACTGACTGACCTGAATGCCAAGCTTCTAGGAATTCTCTAATGATATTCTTTGTGTTTCCTCTCTCCATCCAACATTTCTACATTGTCAAAATTCAATTCATCTCCATAGTTGTTATTCCACGTGCATTGAGTGATGAGTGATGAAATGTCGTGTGTGATATTCAATAGGCAATTAGTGTTGATGTAGAGGAAGGCGAAGATGGGTGACCACTTTGTCCAGTCTGTAGTGTTGACTAGAGTTATTGTAGTTGATTTTGTAAGTGATATTCAGTTTATCTTCTTTGATTGTTGGACCTTTTGGTGTGCATAGTGTTTTGAGGGGGACTTTGTGGTTTATGAGTGGCCCCATCAATTCCACCAAATGGTGTGAGTAATCTTGTCATGATTTCTGATATATTTTGTGTGTATGGTAGGATGATGCGTTTGTTGATTTCTGTGATGACTTTGTGGTTGATGATGATGCGTGGGATAGGCATGTTGAGATAAATTTAGGTGGGTAGCCGTTCCTCTTTAGGATGGACATCAAGTAATTTTCTTCTTTTCGGTGTGAGGTTGTTGTGCTGCAGTGTGTTCCCGCTCTTTTGAATAGTCTGCACGCAACTGATTTTGTGTGTTGTTGGGTTGTCGCTATTGTAGTTGAGGATTTGATCACACAGTTTGTCTTGGCTTCCGGCACACTTGGGTTTCCAGTTTTTCGGGATTTTTGTCCTAATGACTAAAACATCCAGGAATGGTAGTTGGTTGTTTGACTCCTTCTCCATTGTGAATTGTTGTTGATCAAACCGATGGGTGTTTTCTATATCATCTTTTTTAATGATGACAAATGTATCGTCCATGTAGGGAATCCAAATGTTTGATTTAATCACATGTAGTATGATGACTTCGAGTCTCTCCTACAGTCATTGTTTCTGCTTGAAGTTTTGCAATGTCTCAATGTGCTTTTGGAAAGATATCAGATTATGAAATTTCGATTAACAATCTGATCAGTCGGATAAATGATCTCTTAGAAAGATTAAACTCATCAATCTTGAATAGTTATCGCTTGTTCGAGTCCCCCTGCGGTCAAAAGTTTTATTTTACTTTCAGTCAATCACCTAGTCTCTTCTATTTATTAATATAAAACCATATTCTGAACGGTTGTCATCTTGACATTGTGAGAAATAAGGATTCATTGATGATCTTTCCAGATAAAAGTAGAAGGGCACTGATATTGTTCTCGTGGAACATGACAAAGCTGGAGGTTGTATTACTCAGTTGCTGGAATTTTTTTTTATTGCTTGCACTGGAGCTCAACCAGTTCATTCCAGTACAACAACAGGAGATTACAAGTATCAATAAATAATAATAATAATAACTGGTAGCGGTTGCATAAGAGGTGACTCTTATTGTTCATCGGATTTGCTCAACCTCTGTCGGCAGATAAACTTCTGTGCTGATACCATGACACTGCTGGATATTCATGATGTGGTTAGCAGTGGAACCCATAATGCAGGTTTCGTCCTATTTGGGACTCGTCAGTTGGGTGTACCTTCACCCCAGTGAGGAATGTTATTCCCATCTGTACTTGAAGTCAATACTCAAGTGTTATCCATTAGGCCAGTGAGGCGTGAGACCCATCACTTGATCTTCGTTTATACTTGTAATCTCCAGTTGCTATACTCAGTCAAATTGCTTTTGAAGCGATGGGTACTGGGTTCGAGTTCGAGTAGGATCAGTATCATTCACTGAGGTTCAGGTATATATATATATACCCATCTGAGGGTTCCCAAATAGGTCAAAACGCCTAGATTATTTCAGAGGAAGTATTCATCACGGACTGATATGAGTTGAGGAACCATTTAAAATCTGATTAGTGACATGCTTCCAGATGGATATCATGGAAGTTCTACTAAGACTCTGTGACCGATAGTTGAGTCAACCAAGTTGCAGGGGAAGTGGATGCCAACTGAAGACCTGAAAACCCATCCACTAGCTGAATGGTTAACATATATTCGTCGTTAAAACCTGATGGTTCTGATCATCTTAATGAGCCAATTGTTCATCACCATTATGAAATGATGAAATCGTACATTTTATTAAAGGTAGAAAAGTGGTGTTTACTCACTCAACGTTGTCTATCTGTAGGTTCATTGTGTAGTCGGTCGCATTCAACTACATTCTCATATATGTATATACCATATGACCATTTCAAGGTGTATTACAATATGATCGATAATTTAGTCATTTCACTCATCTACTCCTATATAATATTCATCATATACACCTAACCCCTATCTGAATGATACTTTTATGAGCCATTTCTTCTTACGCCTTAGCTATTTTATAAGTAATATCTAAAAATTAGGCTTATAGGACATGTTGCTCTATTTATTCTCACAAAATGAAAAAAGATGTTGAGATGATGAATTAACCACTGTATTATTACTATTATTATTATTACTGTTGTAATATATACAGTTCATGTTATGTTTACCAGTGTAGTTTTTATCCCTTATAAGTAGTCGTCAGTTAGACAGGAACAATAATAGGTGATGGTGGTGGTGGTATCATTCCACATAACTAAGCTGTTAAATGTGAGCAAGGCTGACTGACTGACTTGTGAGTAGTCGGTTGGTCTACTAACTAAACCCAGTTCCTATGGGCGTGACTCAAGGTCACTTAGCATACAATATTCATATTATCTCAAATGATTATTTGGTAAGATGTTGTTATAAACTGCTTACCTTGTAGAGATGTTGACGTTACAGACTGACTGATTTCATAGGCTATACTATAGACTAATATGGAATAACCAATCATCTTTCGAGATTTCGGTTGGGAAGGTAGATGTATTTTTCAATTCGGTGGTTTGTAGGGATTCAGTGATTTTTCATGAAGGTGATATTCATCATAGACTGACATCAGATGGAGGAAAACTGGAAACCTGGGAGCACTGGACCGCAGCTGTTTCGTCCGACTAGTATAAGGCTCCTCAGTAGTGCGCACCCGCTGTCCAGGGATTGAACTCAAGACCTTCAGGCCCCATGTCCAGCATATCATCATTGACTCGAAATCCAGTGGTCGATATTTCCAACTTCTGTTAGTTCACGACATAGCGTGAGTATCATCCAATTTCATTGTTGAGTATTTGTCTTCATGGCCACCAGGTTTGCCCCACTGGATCGGAATAAAGAAAAAGAAATATGATTGGTTATCTCATTAGTTGTCAGGGTTGCCTTTAGAGTCACTCAACGTTGCGCATCTTTAATGGTTAACTCTAAGTCCAACCTGATCAACTATTGAAATAACCAATCAAGTTTCAATATTTCTCATAATAGAAAGAACGTAATTGCCTATCTCAACAGTTATTTCGGCGGTCTTTCTTTAAAATTCATATCGTTGTCACCATATTGGTCGAATACGTAATACCATCATTGACTAGGCGATGATACGAGATGGATGTGGGGAATTGATCACTATGGTTTTCATATTGCCACTATCCAACAGACCTTTCTTGCATTGTACGACCTCAAGGGAATAAGGGTTCCATCAGCATAACTTGTTGGGTCATTGTGGTGTACGAGCTCTACCAGCAGGTCAGGGTAGCAGCTGTCAGTTGGGTGTATCAGGATAGGGACATTATTCACCATAAAACACGTAGTGAACTCATACATAGCTATTAAATGTTGGGATTGACGGTTGGAAACGGGTCGAAAGACATCTGTCTAAACTGATATGATCGGAGATGAACTAAGTTTGAACATTACCTACATCTGCTGTTGATTTATTTGATACTTATTTTTCACACCTACAGTTTAATTTATTATTGTGATTATTATTTGTCCCTTGGGTTCCTAGTGGGACAAAGGGCTTCAGTGGTACATCACCATTTCACTCTCTTCTCTCCAGTCTTTTCAACCTGGCTTCACGACTGCCTAGAAGGTTTTATTTCTTCCTAATGTACCATCTCCTCCATGTCACACTCTCCTGTGGGGCCCAACTCGTGATTTCCCCTTTGGGTTCCACTGGAGTGCCTGGCCTGGGGCGTGATGTCCCCAAATAGTCTTCTTATTGTATATCCAATCCAATCTAATCCATCTCTGCATATTTGCATATTTGTTGGGCGATGGGTTCTTGGCTGATTCGCTGACCGGCAGGAGTTCCTTGTTGCTTATTCTTTCTGACCATCCATCTGATCTTCAGCTTTGAGTAAGCGTAGGTGGCAGCTGTTGACGAATGAATGTCTGTAGTTTGTTGAAAATGCTTTTCGTGACACGCCAAGTTTCTGAACCGTATAACAGTACTGACTTGACATTGGTGCTGAATATCCGGATCTTGTTATTTGTACTGATTGTAGTCGATCTCCACACTGATTTCAGGTTAATGAAGACCTGTCTTGCTGTCTTTTTCACCCTTGCTTTGACGTCCTCATGTGTGCCTTTGCCACTTGTAGTTGAAACGATGCTGCCTTGCCTACATAGGTGAAAGAGACAACTTCGTTTCTATTTGATAGTGATTGGTGCTTGTTGTTGCCTGGGTTGAATATCTTCATCACCTGTGTTTTCTCTACATTCATTTAAAAGGAGTCCTGTTTTTGGCTGCCATACCTATTCTGTCAACTTGTTAGTATTCGCCTTATAGATCTTTGAGTTTGTGCGACATAAGTCATTAGACATAAATTATCGTTGGGGAAATCCAAATCGTTGGTTGAACAGTGTATGCCCTTCTTCTCTTTCCTCACAGTTTGTTGCATGACCCAGTCGAGTCGAGTCGACCACAATTAGAAAGATGATTGGTGATAGTAGGCGGCAATCTTCTCTTACCTGTCAACCTGTCCTCACTTCAAAGGCATACTGCTTCTGTATTGAATTGTGTATTTGATATAGGACAGAATCATAAAGTATTATTTATGCTTGATCACATCGTTTCGAGAAGAATTTGTTACTCACACCGATATCAAAGTAATCATATGACTTTCAAAGTTCACTTAAATAGAGTCCAATAGTTCTTCGTTCGCATATTTCCAGATATTTGCGATGATGAGTCGTTCCTGTTACATGTATTTGGTGATCAAGCTCTATATTAGATTTTAGAATTGTTAGACTATCCAACCCAGTGTCATAATAGATCAGTATATGCAGAGCGATAGCTGAGTTATTCTCATAATTACCTATCTCAGTAGGGTTTATCATCATGTATTTCTTGGATTTTTCCATCCCTATACATGACCTCATGCTCATTACATGGTATTTCATAGAAGAATAGGTTATTCTACTTAATTGGCTTTACTGGAACTTGTAGCCTACAAAATTTCTCTCTGAGTAAGATTATGAGTTGAAATCCCAGCACTGTGTTTGAAACTTCTATATACTGGGAAAACTACAAAGGAGTTGTAGTCACCACTAACATTACCACTGTTTTTTCTCCTACCCAATGCTTATAAAAACGTTTTAATAAACTTTAGAGGGTAGTTACGCTTACATTAAGTCCCGAGGTGGCCAGACTAAAGCCATGTAGGACGATGCAGACTAAGGTGGCTTCAGGTGTTTGACCACCGTTGCCTTCGTAGTATAGGACGTATTCCGTGGTGTCACCACGTGAGTAATGCAGAAGTTAGGTGTAGAGTTTTAGGGAGAAGAGGTAAGTCAGTTGACGAGGTTGTGAACCTTCATCGATTGAGATGGTTGGGACGTGTACTGCGTATGCCTAGTCACCGATTGTCTCGTCACACAATGTTGGCTGAGGTAGATACAGGCTGGAAAAAGGCTCGAGGTGATCACACTAAAACATGGCATCATTGTATGGAGTGTTTAACTGTTCGTTTGAGCCGTGTATGGAGGGCGATGCAGACTAGGTGGTTGGGGTTCGTGGGACAAGAGAAATCACCAGTGGTTGGAGACTGACTCTAGGTGAGGTGATATGGCTGAGAACTGATGTCAGTGGCACACATGTATCCCCACACACAATATCCTCATACCGATTCTCACCATTTTGTCATTCTTCCTTTCCCTCTCTCTCTTTTCGTACTTTATATTTCTTTTGTCTGTATTCTCTTATCTTCATCCTTCACCTCACACTACCTTTCTACTTGATGTAGTGATATGAGGTGTGATGGGAAGTCGGATCGTTTGTCTCTTATGTATCATTAAAAACGTGTGTATTTCATTGTGTTGGATTAATGTATCTTAGTTGGATCATTTACTGCTGCTGGTAAACATAGTTTTTTTTTACCTATGAGTCATCCATATTTTCATAAGTCTTATTCTTTATGTTATGACTAGCCTATGTTAAACATACATATCGAACCATCAACATAAATCAGCATGAGTAATGTTCTATACTAGAGTTTTAATGAATACAATCATTCTTATAGACTCATTCAAATCATATGAACACTAATCACATAACGAAGAGATTGAGTTATGATGATAGAAACACGGTATTTATATAACCTAGTTCGATTTATATTGGATGGAGAAATCCTGAATAATTGGGTAGGCAGTGTAAAAACAATCAAGTGGATAGTAATACATCACCAATTCATATGGCAATCAGATAAAAACCTTGGTGACTGAAGTGAAGTGGGGATTTGGTCAGCTGTCGGGTGTCTTAAACCTTAGATGGTAGAACATCGGTCTACAAACCTAGTACTACTCAATGGTTCGAATCCGGCTGTGATCCGAATTTTCATCTCACCTTCAATCATCACCTATTATATATGTATGTGTATATATATATTTCTCCCCTTTCTTCGGTTTTGTTAAGTTTTTGGAGATGAAGGTGTGTATTTATCGTTGTTTGTGTTATCTCGTCGTTGATTGGAGCGAATTGATGTCTCTATTGGCATATCTACTCCTATGCAGATGCCTTAATATATTGCCTACTTGAATTATATAATAATTATGAATAGCAGTTAGCAGTGGAATGAAGCTTGATGCTCATTTCCTCCTATTACGGAGTCATCAACTGAATGTACCTGCCTTCCCAGTGAACAATGTTTTTCCCGTTATGACTCTAACTCGAAACTGATTGCTTCAAATTCCAGAGCGTTATCCACCAGACCATGGAGTTACGACAGCTATTTCTTGTGGTGAAACGGGCATAGTTTTCATCTTATTCCCTTGTATTATCTCGTCGTTGAGTGGATAGAATTGATGACAAGCAATATCGTGACATCCGTGCAGGAGCCAATAGAGACTGATCACAATTCGGTCCAACCAGGGACAGGATAATACAAACAACAACATTATAAACTACATGTATTACTCAAGAAGTAGCTATCATGACTCCATTCGTCTGGCATTTGAAGTGATCTCTCTCGAGATTAAGTCCTACATCGCTCACTGGGAAGCAGATACATCCAGCTGATGTATGAGTTCCAAATAGGATGAAACGCGAGCATCCTGGATTCTACTGCTAGCCACTTTCCATCACTAATGTACTAGAGGTGTAAGCCTATTACATTTGCTGCTCATTGAATTAGTTGTTGTTAGTACAACAGAACTAGACGCTTGTTGAAGGTCGACGATATAAAGTTGCTTATTGTTGTATAGTCAAAGAATTCATTCAATGAACGCCGACTGACATATAAGAGATCAAATTTGATAATTTTACTTTAAATAATGTAGCTATTGTTGTTGTGTCACCATGGTCACATCTAGTCTGTTGTTTCCTGAAATTGTACAAATAACTTTACTTGAATGTATGATGATTAGTAGTAGTAGTAATAATAACCTTGAGAGCAGGTAGATTCTGTTTATTTCTAATCAATAAATTATTATCCATTTTTATGACTGATATCTAATCAATAAAAATATTAGCAGATTATTATAACACTGCTGACATTATTCTTAAAGTAATGATGTTGTCGCAACATGTGATTCATTTATCTTCTACCTATATTAGTTTCTATGCAAATGTATTATGTGATATTTAAGGATGGATAATGGTTTGCAATGCGATCCAGAATATGTGCATTTCATCACTAGCTGGGACTCGTCAACCGGATACAATTCCCTTCCCCCCCCTGAGTCTCCACACCAGGACTCGAACTTAGGACTGGTTACTCCAATCGCCTTAGCCTTATCCAGTTGAGTCGTGATAAGCATACTCCTTGTGTAACAGGTACAGTGTATAGTTTAGATCAATCAATCATTATCAACATACGACCAGACATTACTGAGTAACGGTACGACTTCGCACTACACCTCATATCACTACATCAAGTAGAAAGGTAGTGTGAGGTGAAGGATGAAGATAAGAGAATGCAGACAAAAGAAATATAAAGTACGAAAAGAGAGAGAGGGAGAGGAAGAATGACAAAATGGTGAGCATCGGTATGAGGATAATATGTGTCACTGACATCAGTTCTCAGCCATATCACCTAGAGTCAGTCTCCAACCACTGATGATTTCTCTTGTCCCACCGACCTCAACCACCTAGTCTGCATCGCCCTCCATACACAGCTCAAACCAACAGTTAAACACTCCATACAATGATGCCATATTTTAGTGTGATCACCTCGAGCCTTTTTCCAGCCTGTATCTACCTCAGCCAACATTGTGTGACGAGACAATCGGTGACTAGGCATACGTAGTACGTGTCCCAACCATCTCAATCGATGAAGGTTCATAACCTCGTCAACTGACTTACCTCTACTCCCTGAAACTCTACTACTGACTTCTGCATTACTCACGTTGTGTGGTGACACCACGGAATACAGCCCATACTATTCTACTAAGGCAACGGTGGTGAAACACCTGAAGCCTTTTTATATCTTTCACTTTCAATGGCCATGTTTCACAGCCATACAGTAGAACAGAGCGGACTGCTGTGCAATACACGCGACCCTTAATAGACAAATGGATATCACGGTGGCGCTATAGGTAGCGCAAATCGGCAAAAGCTAATCGAGCCTTTTGTATCCGTGCAGAGATCTCATCGGCAACTAACCCACCAGGACAGTGCTGATCCTACTTCCCAGGTAAGTGAAGTGGTCAACATACTCAACCACTTCACTCTCTATTGTTAGCCGCGGTACCGCTGAAGACCAGTCAGTCCTGGAGCAAAAATTTGCATTTGGGTGGTGAAAATCGCATCCCAAACATTCTGAAATTGCCACTGAAAGTGTTGAGAAGACTCTGCATCTTGTCAGCGTCTTCACCTAACAGGATTGACTATGTCATCTGCATATTCTAGATCTAAAGAAAATTCACCAGTGATTGGGTCAACGTTTGTGTAATTAGGTGACGAGAGGGAAACCCCATAAGAATATCTATGATAAAATTAAATAAGAATGGGGATAGTGGGCATCCTTGACGGACACCACTTGATGAGTATAGCTCCCTGGACAACTCGCCATAGGCTCTAACATGCCCAGAAGTGTTCGAGTGGAGGGCTTTCAATAAGTTGATGTACTTACTAGGCACGCCTTTCAGTGATATTATATCTTGTCAAGTACTAGTCAGTTTTCTAACCCTGGGCCCAAGCCAACTCCAACTGATATAGGATGAGACGATTTGAAGTCTTAGTAAGAATTCTGTGGACACTAGTTTAATTTGAAATCGATTGTCGTTACCATACAACGAAGACGCCTCAGAGATATTATGTAGGATTCTCAATAAGGCTGCCTGGGATTAGAGTGGCATTCCAGCTTACAGATTCTCTTAGAGATAAGCTTTGTAGGTTAAAAGATCCTACTGATCCAATTAAGCAGCGTGATTTAGTTTACCCAATCCTTTGCAACGCCTGTGAGTTCAAATACACAGGTGAAAGTAGTCGACCTGTCGAAGCCAATTAGGCTATTCAAGGACAAAACTGGTAGGTCTTAGTGTAAGGTAAGGAATGTAGAGAAAACCACGAGCATAGCTATGCATGGAATTACACAGAATCATACAATAAGATGTGACAAAGTTACAATCCTGAAAACTGACATAGCAGGGTCGAGGGAGAGATTGATAACTGAAACTTCGATTATTGAATCACCTTTTTATACATGCAAAAGAAATGACTCTACACTTGCTCCTGACATTACAAAAATTCCTACTACCTATATCACAAACAAGCCGACTGAATAACAAACATACAAAGGACGTCTCAAAATTGTCGAGTTACCTTCTGATATGAATTAGGACTGTCAGTAGTACCCCTTCACTGTATAATATATGATTATTTTTTCCCTTGGGTTCCTGGTGGTAGCACACCTCCATTGCACTCTGTTCTCTGAAGTCTTTTGGACCTGGCACCACTACTGCTCACAAGCTTTCATTTCTCCCTCACACACCATCTCCTCCATGTCACCCTCGCCTCGAATGCCCAACTCGTCGTTTCCCCCTTTGGATTCTACTCGACGGCCTGGCCTGGCACCTGAAGTCCCCAGTCGACCTTCTCATTGTATGCCCAATCCATCTCCACTTTCCTTCCAGTGCATATTTGTTGGGCGACAGGTTTTGGTTGGTTCGTTCCCAAAGTCCCTTGTTGCTTATTCCTCCTGGCCATCTCATCTTCAGTATCGAGCCAGCGTAGGCAGCTGCTGATAAATGTTTACGGTTACTTGGAAGTGGTTTTCGTTAAATGATTAACAGTCAGTGAGTAATGAATGAAGAGATGATGTAATCAAAAGAAAAGGGAAGACTATATAAATGTACATGCAAAGATTATACACAGTTAGAAAGGTAAGGAAAGGTTAATTACACCGTCTTTCTGAGTAATTAGGCTAGATTTAAAATGTTTGATAGCGACAGCATCCGTAAACCGTAATAAACATGACTTTCTTTATTTTTATTGACTATCCTGAAGGATTGAGAAACATCTATTTGATGTTCTGTATCCACCAGGTGTCAGGCGATCACACTGGTACAGATCTTGCTACCTTTCAGATACACATTTCTCCAAGTATGCTCATAAAATCAGGTAGACCCCCTTTTTTCAGTCTGTTCTATGCACTTGCTTCCAAAAACCACAGGTGAATTAATATACACAATTGGAGGTGACGTGAAATGGGTAATCGTCTACTTTCGACTATATTATTGAGCATACTGTATTGTAAATTGAGATCAGTCTAGCATCAGAGATATTCCTTCTCAGGGCAACTGTTATTCTTCTGTCTATTCTTTCAGATATCTTATCACTTTTGAATGTTAAACGGATTAAAACCGACTGCATCTCAACAGTTGGATGGTTTGGTCTCTCATATGCTTAATGAAGAATTTCTTCGGATATCCATTCTCTATAACAGCCTTCTCAATTATCTTGAATTCTTCTTCTTGTTTGTCTTTAGAGTACAGCGATGTTATTCTAGTGAATAGCGTCTTGACTAAACCACACTTTTAGATGACGGGACAGAAGGAAGGTACTGACCTATCCTCGTGTCTTTCTTGTGGAATTTACGAACTGATAGGATGTAATTTCATCCGAACTCAGTATAAAAACTTACCTACAATAGTGATAATGGATAGTGGCTAGCAGTGGAATCCAGGATGCGTATTTCTTCCTATTTGGAACTTGTCAGCTGGATGTACTTGCCTTCCAGTGCCGAGTGATGTTGTCCCCATTGAAATTCGAACTCGAAAGCGATCGCTTCAAACGCCAGAGAGTTACCCACCGCACCACAGAGCCACGATAGCCACCTCTTGTGCGACGGGTACAGTTTTGGTATAATTGTTTGTATTATAACGTCCTTGATTGGACCGGACTGACCGGTCCCTATTAGCATATGGGCTCCTGTGAGGATGCCTCTATATTACCTGTATTCTATGGGGGTGACGAATACAATCTGGAGAAAACTTGAATGTTCTCAACTTGATTGATTCTAATTGAGAGAGAATACTCACATATGTGGCTTATACGGTAATTTGCGCCATTTATAGCGTCGCCGCGATATCCGATTGCTGATTGAGGGTCTAGTGTACTGCGCTGTAGTTCGCTTTCTTCTACTATATGGTTGTGAAAGACAGCCAATTAGAGCTAGAGGAAATGAGGTGTTCGGTCAACGTTCCTTTCGTAGTATAGGCTGTATGTCATGGTGTCATCAACGTCGGTAATGCGGAAGTCATGTTTGGATTTTCCAGGAGAATGGAAAAGTCAGTTGATGACAAGGTGAATCTTCATCGATTAAGGTGGCTGCAATGGGACAAGTGTTATGCATGCCTAGTCGCCGTTTGCCTCGTTGCGTAATGCCTAGTTGAAGTGGGTTTAGGCTGGAAAAACGTTTGGGATGGCCAGACTAAAGCATACCATCATTGTATGAAGTGCTTGACTGTTGGTATGAGCTATATAGGGAAATGTATACTTCATGATTGGGATCCGTGTAGCAACAAAAACCAATGGTTGGAGACTATTGATGAAATGACTGACAATCGTCATATTGAATCCATTATTTTCTTATTCCTCCTTTCTCTCTTTTACCTCTTTTAACAGATTAGAATCTTTTTTACTTTCATCTTATTGCTTTGTTGCTTGATGTAATAATATGAGATAAGAGGTCTGGGAACCTGAACCGTTGTGCAGTACTGCCTGGTCATTTGTTTATTTTCACTTCAGGTTGATATTCATCATAGACTGACATGAGTTGGAGGGACATTGGAAACACGGAAGCATTGAGCAGCTATTTCGTCCGACTAGTATGGAACTCCTCAGGAGTCCGCACCCACGACCCCACCCCACCAGGGTTCGAACCCAGGACCTTCATGTTCCATGGCCACCATGTTACCATTGAGCTACAAGAGAAATCGCCAGTTGTTGTAGACTGATTGTAGGTGATATGGGTGAGAACCGATGTCAGTGGCACAGATGTATCTCCGCACACATTATCCTCATCTTAATGGGGTTATACCGAACCTCATCATTTCCTCATTCTTGCTTTCTCTCTTTTTGACTGAATTTTCCTTTCTTCGTGTTCCACTTCACTGCCAAATTACTTGATGTAGTGATATGAGATGTGGCAAGTTGGACCATTACGCAGTAATGTCTGGTACAATGTTGATTTGGATGGGCGGATGACAGTGATGAAATTATGAGTAATTCTAAAGGTCAGCCTAACAGTCAGTACAGTAATCAATAATTAGAGTTCTGTATTATATAGAGGAAGGATCTACCTTATCAACTTGATTACTTGAGTCAACTTTGGGGTAGTCGTTCAATTCAACACCTGGATGTCAGTCTTCAGTTATCGATTCTACTTCAAATCTCCACTAGTGTACATAGCAATATGTAATAGCAGAACGTACAATCGTGAGAGTTGTTTTACTGACTTCAATAATTCACATAGTCTGTTAGTGTTATGCAGCTATGAAATATAATTTTTATGGCTGAATAAAATAACCTGACCTGTAGCCTTTTTTTCAGGAAATGATAATGACCTGTTTTTGGAAGTGATTAGTAGCGATTCATCATCACCATCATTATCAACATAGGACCAGGCATTACTGCGTAACGATCCGAGTTGCCACACCTCACGTCAGTTCATCAAGTAAAAAGGTAGACCGATAGCTGCTACCTTGACGTGGTGGTCGGGCTTGCATATCACAATGACCCAACGAGCTATGCTGGTGGAACGCTTGTTCCCTCGAGGTCCTACTATACCAGAAAGGTCTGTTGGATAGTGGTTAGACGAAAAGCAGTTACCGTTAGAGTGTAAATTACTACACTATGATGGGGGTCTGAGGGTGAAGTCGTACTGCTGCTAGCTGGATGGGGTGTGACAGCAGTGCCGTGCCGATGCTGCCTTCTCAGTGGAAGTGGGGGGGGGGGGGGGTTAGAAAAGGTCGGTCCCAAAAATAACACTCCACCATGCCCTACGGTTTGCTGGGCCGGCGGTGTTGGTTCACTTGTCATTTCCTTTCGACCATGCGGCTCCAAAAATACGAAAGTTCAAAATAATCATACTCAAAAGGCTGGGTGTGACAGGCCTCAAGCAGATGTCCGATGGGCTCTGCGGTCACACAAATCTCTTTCAGGTACCTTAAGAAGAAATAGCCTTCCACGGTGTGGGCAGCCGGGAAGTGTCAACCGCCCTCACAACTCTGTCAGCACTCAAGTTTCTTCTGATTAGTAGCGATTGTTGTTTAAGGTAAATAACGTAATCCACTTGATGATGGGATTATGAAAATGATCGTCCAGTTGAGTACGTTACCTTTCACACTGTTTCGATAGTATGTGTAAGGATTTGAAGTGATGCATTTTGCGGCTCTTATATTGTCCTCTGTCTTATCAAGTAGGTCATCGTAAAAGTGACTCAAATTTATACTATTCTCAATGGTCAGATGTTGAATGTGAACAATTTTCACTTTTGTTAATCAACTTGTATTCCAATAGATTTTGTTTGTTGACCAACCAACAATAGTTTGTTAGCCTAGTTCTTCCTGCTTGTAAATTAACTTACTTCTATTATCTACCTACATGAAATCTGGGCATGCATCCAGGTAGTGTCATTAGCGCCACCGACACAGATGGTTCATTCGGGGACATCACGCGCCAGGCCCTCGTGTGAAACCTGAATGGGAACGATGAGTTGGGCATCTGAGGCGAGGGCAATATGGAGATCGTGTGAGGAAGAAATGAAAGGTTATGCGGAGTCGTAGAACTAGATTGAGTAGACTGCTGAGAAGAGATGGGAATGGCGACGTGCTACTGAAGTCTCATGTTCCACTAGGAACCCAAGGGACAAATAATAGTAATAATAATTACCTAGTGCACGTATTAATGGCGACGAGTGGCGAAATATCCGATTGTTTATTAAAGAATGAATATTTTGCGCTAGAGTGTCCCTTTTTTAGTCTTGATATGCGACTGTGAGACGTAGTCGTTCAAAGTAGAATACATGAAAGGAGTTACAGAGTTTTAATCAAAGGTGTCTTATTGGATCGTGTTAGTAATGTTCAGGTTACTCGGAGGTTACTAGACAAGACAGGCAAGTTTGTCGACTGAGATAGCTTCGAAATGTACTGCGCATATCGAGGCACCGCTTACCTCGACGTGCCATGCTAAGGGAAGTTGTATTACGTGGGAAGAGGCTATCTCACATAGTCAAAATGATAATCAATGTGATGCTCCCTTTCTTATTCTAATTCAGTTACATGTTGATTGGGATGAGACGTCCTGACTCTAGGCCAGCCAGTGTTAGTACGAACAAGCGATAGTAACGCTTCATAGATTCATGTGGTTGTTGTCGGGTGAAATTCATGGTGATTGAAATGAAATAAAAATTTGGTCGACAATAATCGGAGTTTGTGTTTCAGTTGGTAGAGCATCTGTCCGAAAACCCAACGGTTGGTGGTTGGAATCCGTCTGTAGATTTCCCAGACTTCCATTTTGCATTTAATTATCACCCAGTATAAATTAGTTTTAAAAGACCCTAGAAAATTTGGATTTCACCGATGATTTGTGTCTAATATCGCGCAAACTCGAAGATCTGCAGGTGAAAAGTAACTAGTTGACAGAAGAGGCAGGGAGGCGAAGAGGGGACTTCAAGTAAATGTAGAGAAGACAGAGGTGATGAAGACACCCAAACAACAACAGCAATAGCATCAAGAAGAATAGGCATAAATCACCTTGAACGGGAGAAACCTAAAGGAAGTAGTCTCTTCCACCTACGTAGGCAAGGTAGCATCGTTTCAACAACGGGCGAGATAGACGACGATGTCAAGACCAGCATCAGAAAGACAGCAAGACAGGCCCACCTTCATCAATCTGAAATCAGCGTGGAGATCTACTGCACTCAGCACAAAGAACAAGATTCGGATTTTCAACACCAATTCAGTTAAGTCAGTGCTTCTATGTAGTGGTTCAGAAACTTGGCGCATCACAAAAAGCACTTTCAACAAATTACAGATATTCATCAACAGCTACCACCTACACTCACTTGGTACTGAGGATGGGATGGATGGTCAGAAAGGATGATCAACAAGGAACTCTGGCAACGAACCAACGAAGTAAGAACTGTTAAGAGGTGATTCACATAGCTTTGTTGTGAGGAAACGACTTTAATCGGCCATCTGTAAAACATATTATACAGCCAATGTCATCATTGTAGAGAAGACAAAGTCCATGTTACAGCACAAACCAAAACAACATGTTAACGACAGCATCACATTCCACTGTGTTTGTCAATTTACATGTATATATGAATACACATATGTAGGGAGGAGTAATAGTGATATGCAGTTAAGGAAGGTTGAACAAGTACCTAAGTGACCTCAACAGATTGGATAAGTGGAGGTGATAAACATCCATCTTCATCTATCACTAAACATATACTTAAACTAACCATAGGATAGACATGAAAACAGCCTTTAGAGTACTATATAAAAGTGGTGAGAGTCGAGTGCTTCAATTTATTGAAGCTCCTGCCACCCGTAAATTCAAATACCCTGCTGTGTGTATACAAGAACAATTTTTACTCACATTGAGCCCACCTTGGCGTGTCACGAAACGCATTTCCAATAAACTACAGACATTCATTCATCAACAGCTGCCACCTACGCTCGCTCAATAGTGAAGATCAGATGGCCAGAATAGTAAGAGTAAGGAACAAGGAACTCTAGTTGGCGACGAACCGACCTATAACCCATCGTCCAACAAATATGCAGAAGAAGAATGTGGAGATGAAGTGTATTGGACATAGACTGAAGTGGCTTACTGGGGGACATCACGCGTCAGGCCAGGCCAGGCTAGACCGTCGAGTGGGATCCAAAGGGGGGAAACGACGAATTGGGCGTTTGAGGTGAGGGTGACATAGAGGAGATGGTGTGTGAGGAATAAATGAAAGGTTGTGGGCAGTCATAGTGTCATGTTGAAAAGACTTCAGAGAACAGAGGGAAATGACTATGCGCTACTGAAGCCCTATGTTCCATTAGGAACCCAAGGGGAAAATAATCATAATATAATAAAGTAATTGTTGTATTCAGAAGAATAATACTGACATATATTTCTTTTATTTATTTCTTTTTATTATTGGATAAATAAAAAATTATTTAGATAATTTTAATGAAGAAGCCTCTTTTCTTGGTCAATATTCTGGTATCGTGCAATCTCTAAACCTACTGTAACCGCTGTTAAAGAAGCATCCCCAGAAGTGTCTACAATCGGTGTATTAACTACTACTAGTGACAGTTCTGATGTTCTATTACGTACTACAAGTACTATTCGAGAGAATCAAACTGCTGTTTAACTTGAATAGCAAGTATATTGTCATTATTATTATTATTACTATTATTATTATTATTATGTTATATTCAGTAAATTGTCAGTCAATTGGATAGAATAACAATAATTATATATGCTTTTAACCAAAACTCCAATTATTCATTCTACACCATTTTATACATGAATATATATATATCCCCATTTCAATTATGTAAACATATTTCCCTTTTGTTGTTGGTGTTTCTCTCGAAAATCTATTCCATTACTCTGAATGTAAAGGAAGTGAACACTTGAGAAGTGGTACTGGTGTATCGTCTAGGGAACAAAATCATCTTTTTATGTCGTACTCCCATATATATATATCCTTGTAAAGAAGAACTGTGGCATGTTTGCTATGACCTAGTTCTTTGTGTATGTAAACTCCCCTCTTTTTTATTGATAATCATTGAAATTCTGGCCATGAAAAGGCCAACACATTAACAACAACAACAACAGCTATACCAACCAACCTGTGTAATTTTGACCAAGCTTTTTTTTTGTTGTTATACAGATCCATTTTTATATTATTAAAGGTGATTACTACTATTTCGATCATTATTATTATTATTATTATGTGTACTATTGAAGTAGATGAAGACATTGGGAAAAGTGTATATTATTAACAATTGGGACGGTAGTCATTACATATAATATGGGGTACACCTTGCACACTAACCCAGTTTATTTGATAAAGTGTGCTTCATTTCCTCTTCTATTTCTGTCTTGCTTTACTCTTGATCTGCTCTTCATACTGCTGCTTATCAGCAGCATCCAATGTAATATGCTTGCATTCCTTTTGACAGAAACCTTACCCATTGTTGGTAATTTTGCGATGATTCTTGTTACACGCTCAACATATACTACTTATATCGATTGTTATCAGCGACTGTTTTTTTTCTGATTGATTTGTCAACATTGACTTGTATACATATTTAAAGTACCATTTTCTTTCATTGAAAGGGATGCATGTATCATTTTGTACCTGCTTCATCCCAGTGAGTGGTGTCTTGTGCACATTTGTCTCTAAAGCGTTATCTACTATACCATTTAGTCAAAGTAGCCTCCTTGTTGTGCGATGGGTGGAGAGTAGTGCTCTGACGTTTGAGATGATATCTCCTAGGTTCTGGTCTTAGTGGGAACAACATTGCCCACTATGAGGCAGGTTTATCCAGCTGACAAGTCCTGAAAAAGAAGAAATGCGCGTTATGGATTCCACTATCCCTTATTAATATATATATATATAATTGAAACACAGGCCAATAGAGACTGATCAATTCGGTTGAATCAATGATGGGATAATGCAAACAGCGCTATATAAATAGATAATGAGGGGAAGCGGCTGAACAAACATCTTTCCCATATTTACTTCATGGTTTCTAGAAATGGATGGGTAAATAGAGAAGGCAGCCAAAGGTGGAAGGAAGGTGGGAAGGTGTGGATACATCTACGCCTCTGATACCGATTCTCGCCTACAATCTGCAAGCATTTGATTTTTTCTGTCGTATGAACCTCCATTGGGAAACTTACATTCTCCTACAATGGCTCAGACAAATCTTCAAAGACTTCATGCTGTGATGCCATTTTTTAATCTGGTCACCCCTCATTTTTTTCCCAGCCTAAACCTACTTCAACTTACATTTTGAGACTAGGTAAACAGTGACTAAGCATGCCAAGACAAACAGCCTAAGCTGTGCAGTGTACTCGACTTCTAATAGACAGCTGGTTATCATGATGGCACCATAAGTGACATAATATGGCCAAAGCCAATCTAGCCATTTGGATTGATGCAGAGATTTTTTTGGTCACTAAGCCATCAGGGCTGATCCTACTTTCCACATAAGTGAAGTGAGAAACGCGCTCAACCATTTCACTTTTCATTTCTTAGACAGGGTACCTATGAGAACCGATCATGAAGTGACAATTAACATTTTGGTAACGAGAAACTCATATAGACAATTCTCAAATTGCTACTCAAGGTATCCAGAAGACTCTGCATCTTGTTAGCGTGTTCATTTAACAAGACTATGTCATCTGCGTACTGTAGATCTCCCGAGGATCCTCCTGTGAAAAGAAAAATCCCTGTAAAGTCAGCTGACGAACAAGAGGGGAACTCCATAGTCATGTTGAACGAGAATGGAGAGAGTGGACATGCTTGATAAACATCACTTGACCTACACTAGTGAACTGGTACCTTACCATAATTCCTAGCACGCTCATGGGTGCTCAAAGACAGAAACTTCAACAGAGTAATGCATTTTCTTGACACCCTTCTCAGTGAGAGACACTGCCATACGACCTGTAGGTTGACGGAGTCTAATGCCGCCTTCAGGTCAATAAATACGACAAGTGCCGGGTTTCAGTGTGTGTGTGTGTGTGTGTGTGTGTGTTCCAGAACGCGGGGGAGTGTGAATATCTGGTCGATACAACCCTCAGCCAAATCTCAAGTCCTCATGGTTTTCTCGGGTTACCTGTTCTCCAGCCCCACTTAGGAGTCGAATGATTACACCACGTAGTAGAGACTACTTCAGGCTGATTTTCCGGTAGTTATCGCGCTTCTCAAAGAGTAGGGCGATCAGGGATTGAGGGGGAGTCAGAAGGGATCATATCTGGCTGGCATGTACTAATATCACTTGACAAGGACCATTTCGGAGCTAGGAAACCTGAACAACTGTTTCCTCCTAGTCTATAAATCCCCAACCGTGTACACCAATTGAGATGTAGGTGCCCACTGCTAAGTTTTTCGAAAGTAGGGTGGAATAGACGTCCAGTGTGTTGTCTCAACTATCAGTCCCTGATGTATCTATCTACATATAAGCTGTATTTTCCTTTCGTTCTCCGGTTTTTTCGACTCCAATACATGGATCTACACGTCCGATGGTGGTGGCTGACACACTCGATATCCGTGTATCTCTAGCTGCCATAGCACATAGGAGTTTTCGAAATCATAACAGTGGGAACGGAGATGGGATACTGGGAAATGAATTTTTCAACGTTGAACGATTTCTTCGAACAACAAATGAGGATTATCGAGATCATAACGCAATCTGAAATTTTTGGTACAAAATCGTCGCCTACTACGCCAGTTTTAATAGCTCTTTCGGTTGATGGCATCTCCAACATCATCACTGAATTTCACTACGATCCTGATGACAGTGAGACTTTTGATAGTTGATTCAGGCGTTACGAAGACTACTTCAAAGTGGATTTTGCTAGCCAAGATGATTCCTGTAAGGTATGTCTCCTATGAGGCAAACTTGGTGACATGAGGACAAATACTCAAAGATGTCGTAAACAGAAAGAAGTCGGAAATACAAACCATTAGATTCCGATCCTGGTGGGGTGCGCACTGCTGAGGAGTCCCATACTATGCGTTGCTCCCATTTTTCCAATGTTCCTTCAAATGAAATCAGTCCATGATGAATACCAACTTGAAAAGTCACTAAATCCCCACGAACCTCCAGATTGAATGATGTAATTGACTAAGAGGAGAGTTTTTACATGAATTATCACCGTGGTGAGAGATTGACAAGTGTTCACTTTCGTACGCATAAATCTGATGTCAGCGGTTTGATCACTATGGCTTCAGGTAGACGGAGAAGATTGAGACTACTGATTACTTTAATAGATTCTAAGATATCTACATAGTGTTCTGTATCTAGTAATCATGCTGGGGAGACTGTTAGATCGCCTTAGTCATAGGTCTTTCAGAGTGTATTCAAGCATCCGGAGGTAAACATTTTGTTCTTATCCTTCTGTTATACTTACTGCTTTGACAGATACTAGTCGAGTTGTCTACATAATTGTAGCTGAGACAAGAGGAATACCTGTCGACTTTCGATTAGACATAATGTGAGGCTTGACCTAAGTGCATTCTGATCAGCTGACTTCTAAATCTTTTATTCATCGTTTCATGTTTAAGATGGAAGTGAACAAAGTCGGAGATTTCCCTGGTTGCTACTTTCGTCAGTTTGTTTTATTAAGTCCTACCATATTTGCGGATCGACATTCTCCTTCAGACAGTTTCGAATTATCACAAGTTCATCTTACAAATTATAGATATATCCACAAGCATTTATCCTCACAGATATGGGAGGAATGGGAAAAGATAAAAAGCTACAGGGAACTGCAGCCAACAAATAACCTGTATTTACTTTGAAGGAGTTGTGGAGATTTGGAATTATTTCAAGTTGTTATTCATCGTAGACTGACATCAGTTGGTGGAGGAGCAAAGGAAACCTGAGAGCACCGGACCACAGCTGTTTCGTCCGACTAGTATTGGACTCGGCAGTGCGCACCCACGACCCCGCCCTCCAGGGATCGAGCCCGCGACCTTCAGGTTCGGTGGCTAACATCTTACCATTGAGTTAGCCACTGGGTCAGAATCCAATGGTCCATATTTCCAACTTTTGTTACCTCACGATATAGTGCAACCGCCACCCAATGTCATCGTTTAGTAACTGTCCTCACGGCCATCAGGTTTTGACTCCACCGGTCACGACTTCTCAATGAAACTTCGGGAATACCTCTCGAAGCCAGTCAACAATGAGCACTAGTTCAATTGAATTTTTGAGGGGGGGGGTTGTGGAGATTTGGAAATATTTAAAGTTGTTATTCATCGTAGACTGACATCAGTTGGAAGATCGCGGGTTCGATCCTTGGCAGGGTGGGGTCATGGGTGCTCACTGCTGAGGAGTCCCATACTAGTCGGACGAAACAGCTGTGGTCCAATGCTCCCAGATTTCTTTTGTTTCTCCAACTGCATTTACTTGTTTCTAGCTTAATGTTGATGAGATGGTAGAACCTACTATGGAACGATTGAAGGCATCGTTGGCTAACACTTTTCTTTTTCAACCAAGCTGGATTCTGTACGCCAAACTCTATGGTTATCATTTTAGTCAGAAGTCGACAAATACCCTTCCTATGTTACGTCTTACTATATATATCAATTTATATGTAGCTACCAAAACAGATGTATTGGAAGAACAAAGACGAAAGACATAACATGGATATTAGGAACACATATTAAGAGCCTACTAGATAGCGGAAGTAGCATTTTGAGTAGTGCAGTCTCGCTGACTCTAATTGACAATGGGATTTATATTCATGTTGGTGACCAGCAGAGGAATGCCGGACTCGATTTTGATCCCACCTGAGACTTTTAAGCTAGATTTACCTGCTCCTCAGTGGGGTGATGTCCTTTCCATTGACACTGGAACGCAGGAGCCATCTCTTCAAACGCCAAAGCGTTATCCGCTAACCTGTGTGGCACGATCGCCACCCTATGTACAACGGGTATCAATTGTAGTTTTTATACTTGTGGTTTCCCGTTGCTGTACAGGATGGAATTGCTCGACCTCTGCTATCGGCAGTTGGGTTTGTATTCGGATGCCTCGACACTGCCTTATATTCATGCTGGTGACTAGCAGAGGAATTCAGGAAGTAAATTGGATAACGAGTTGGCATTTAAAGTGATAGGTACTGTATTCGAGTCTCAGTGCAAACAACATCACCCGCTTAGGTGCAGATGTATCCAGCTGACGAGTCCCAAATAGGACGACAATCGCGTCCGAGATTCCCCTAATAGTCACAAACATGAATATAATATGATGAATATCCAACAGTGTCGAGGTAACCGCATAAGAGCTCATCTACCGACACCAGAGGTCGAGCAATTCGAACCAGTATAGCAACGGGAAGTAACAAGTACCATAACAACAGTGACAATGGACGTCTTCAATTCCCTGACAACAATGAACAAAAAAACCTCAACACTTCTAAGCTTTGCTGAATTCATAGGCATCAAACTCCTAAAACAAACCTGAGTTTTGTTCGGAAAGAAGGTATGATTGACCTCAGTTCACCTTATTACTATTTATCCCTTGAGTTTCTATTAGAAAATAGGGTTTCAGTAGCACGTCTCCAGTGCACTCTTTTCTCGACAGTCTTTTCAACTTCGTCCCACCACTGCACACAACCTCTCATTTCTTCCTCACACACCATCTCCTCCCTGTCACCCTCACCTCGAATACCCAATTTGTCGTTTCCCCTTTGGGTTCTACTCGATGACCTGGTCTGACGTGTGATGTCCCCAATCGGCCTTCTCAGTGTATGCCCAATCCAGTTCATCTCCACCTTCTTCTGGATATTTGTTGGGTGATAGGTTCTTGCTTAGTTGGTTCGTTGCCAGCTAGAGTGAGTTCCTTGTTGCTTATTCTTTCTGACCATCCATCTAATCTTCAGTATCGAGTGGACGTAGGCGGTAGCTGTTGATGAATGCTGTATTTTGTTGGAAGTGGTTTTCGTGACGCGATAAGTTTCTTAACCACCACATAGAAGCAGTGACTTAACTGAATTGGTGTTGAAAATCCGAATCTTGTTCTTTGTGCTGAGTGTAGTAGATCTCCAAACTGATTTCAGATTGTTGAGGGTAGGCCTGTCTTGCTGTCTTTGTGATCCTATCTTTGACATCTTCATCTGTGCCACCTGTAGCTGGAACGATGCTGCCTAGCTTTCGTGTGTCCATTGAGGTCCATCCCTTGCCTTCTTTCTTCTTCCTTAATATGGTTATGCAGGTTTCTTTCTACATCTCTTCCATAGATTTCCAGTGTCCTTCCACACAGGTTCCTTCAGGGATGTTGCTTAATGTCCCCCATTTTGTCCTGATGACTGGCTGACATGAAAGATATCCTTTGTAGTTTCGTTCTTCAGTTTCTGTTCTGGGTGTTCAACCCGAACTATGGTCGTCTATCACCAACTTCTTTGAAGGTTTCCAACTGTACTTTGAAGTTAGGTATCTTGCACCAGATAGTGAGTGGTGTGAACCCACATCTACTCCCCTTCTTCATCTGATCTTTTGACCAGTAGGCTAGCTGTGTCTCCACTTTCTTCAGATTGAGATGAAGTCGATCTGATTTTTAATGTAGTGTCTCCCAATGTCTGGTGAAATCAAATGCATGTGGCTTTGTGAATATCCTTGTGTTTGTACAGCCTGCATCGCCTCCAATCACCGAATCCTTGAATGCTCAGAAATCTGCAAACAGTTCTCCATTGTTGTTCATCATTTCACCGAGGGCTTCTTGACTCGTGTTTGGTTCTCTTCCTGTGTTGTCTGGTCCCAGTTTGGCATTCATGTCACTTCCCCCAATTAGGATTTTGATGTCGCCAACTGAGTTGGAGTCTTGTCCATTATTGATTTCAGTTGTGTGTAGAATTTCTCTCTCTTCGTTTGATCTGCGTCTTCATTATTTGTAGGTGCGTAGAGTAGTGTAGTGTAGTGTAGTGTAGTGTAGTGTAGTGTAGTGTAGTGTAGTGTAGTGTAGTGTAGCATTGAATGATTGTGATTTTCGTTCCTTTTGATTTGAATCTTGCAGTTATGATCGTGATGCTGATGGTGTAGGAGATTTGTTCCCACTGTATATGAGAGCTTTTGGTGTTGTTGAAGGGGATATTATGATATTGACTGGAGAAGTCGATGTGGTTGTGGTGTGGTTGACAATATGAGAGTAGATTGTTGTGTGTGCAGTTGACAGTTTTTAGAATCGACTTGCATTCCATCTACAGATGTGTGACACATGCGTATCCTAGGACTTTTGTGTCTTATCTTCTCATTTCTTTTATAATCTGGACAGCCTTGTCAGCCAGTTTCAAACATGGTGTAGACATTGCATGTTTCTATGCTTAGTTTTGCTTTTATTGAGAGAAGAGAAGACACATTGGTCAATTGGGTTGTGGACGGGTTTCTTCAACTGTCGTCATTTCTCCTCTCCGATTCTGGCACGAAATAAGTTTGACTTAATGTTTTCTTTGTGGTTTGAAGTTTTTTTAGTGGTCGGATTGGATTGGTTTTTAGGTTAGGGTTGCTAGTCGTACGCCCAACGTTCCATGTTTATCCAGGCTTAGGATCGGCTAGTAGTGACTAGTAAAGTAGTCACCTAGGTGAGGTTCAGTTTACCTTGAATACCCTTTTTTACATGTTCTCCGATTACGTTATCCTATATTGAATTTAGCGGCTTATTCCTTCGTCATTATTTAGTTGCATCATCTTTTTTTGGATGAAATTTGTTTACATAGACTGTTGTTTAAAACTAACTGAGCTTAAATCACAATACTTCGCATGTTTGGTTCAGTAAGTAACTCATCGTATGACTTACTAACTTAATCTTACCATGTTGAGCACTCGAGAAACTTCATTTGCATCGTGTATATGACTGTGACAATGTTTTACGATGTATTAACTCTCCGTCAATCTCGTAATACTTGAAATAGTAATGAGAAGAAAATTTATTCAGACCGAAGTAATCAATATTTGGTTACTAAGCTAGGTGATGTAGTATGCTTCAAGGGACTGGTGAATGTAATGACGAGTTAGAATTATGGGATGTGGAAGAATGTGGTGTGTGTTTGTTGAGGTGTGAAAGAAGAGAGTTTTAGGGTAGAATGTTATCCTAGGTCTTATCTATTGGAACTGTGAAGTCAGTAGACTTTCACAGTTTACAGAAGTTTCAGGCGTATACTACTCACTAGGCTTTCACGAACAGTATAGATGACATTGTAGTTGTTTTCTGCATTTATCTGGGTGATCATAATCCTTCAAATACTTCAAAAAAGAACTGCAGGGTGTTCTTCTTTCTCCGTTGTTGAACCCTGATTGGTTATGCGTTAGGAAATACGTTTGGAAAGCGGGCATTGTGTATGGGAAGTTTACCTTATCATACTTTTCTCTTTCTTTGAATTTGCCGGTATTATTTACCACTATACCATTCCAACTTCTGTCCTTCTTAACTACTGACCAATGTTCTGTTGTCTTTCGATGAATTAAAGTACGTTCAAACTTTTTGTGGAAGTGTATATTTTCGTATTCTAGAGGTTGTGTAATTATTATAATATTATTATTATTTCTCCCTTGGGTTCCTAGTGGAACAGCGAGCATCAGTGGAACGTCTGCACTCCACTCTGTTCTCTGCAGTCTATTCAACCTGAATATACGACTGCCAAGAAGCTATCATTTCTTCCTCACACATGATCTCCTCCGTGTCATCCTCTCCTCGGACGCCCAACTGGCCGTTTTCCATCTGGGTTCCACTCAACGGCCTGGCCTGATGCATGATGTCCCCGAATGGTCTCCTCAGTGTATGCCAATGCAATAGATCTCCACTTCGTTCTGCATATTTGTTGAGTGATAGGTTCTTGCTTAGTTGGTTGTTTGCCAGCCAGCCAGCCAGCCAGCCAGCCAGCCAGCCAGCCAGCCAGCCAGCCAGCCAGCCAGCCAGCCAGCCAGCCAGCCAGCCAGCCAGCCAGCCAGCCAGCCAGCCAGCCAGCCAGCCAGAGTTCCTTGGTGCTTGTTGTTTCTGGCTATTTGAGCTTGAATAACGAGCCAGCGTAGGCAGTTATTGATATATGATGTCTGTAGTTTGTTGGAAATGCTTTTCGTGATACACCAAGTCTCTGAAGCATATAGCAGCAGTGACTTGAGTGAATTGGTGTTGAAAATCTGTATGTTGTTCGTGCTTTTTATGGTGAGTGCAGTGCAGTAGATCTCCACACTAGTGTCAGGTTAATAAACGACTGTCTTGCTATGTTTCCAATCGTGGTTTTGACGTCCTCGTGTGTGGCTGTGCCGGCACGTGTATTTGAGAGGATGCTGCCTAGGGTGTTGGTGAGAGAGGCTGCATCATTTAGGTTTCTCTGGTTGATGGTGATTGGACCTTATTGTTGTTGTTGGTTGGGTATCTTCATCACCTCTGTCTTCTCTATCTTCTCTAGAGGTTGTAGGCAGTTAATAAGATCGCGCCGAAATAAAATGGATTTATTTTATCCTTCTCCGTCATTGTTGTTCTTTCTCTTTTTAAGTTTCTAAGGAGGAATTCGTGTAGGGGATTACAAAATATCAGTAGAATATATTTTTTGCACCCTATGGAACGGTGGTGCAACTTAAAGTCTAGGATAGTTGATGGAATCGAAGCTATAGAGTTTGAGAGAGAAATTATTCACTTCCACTATCCTTTCTGTGAATATCTTCTTTCAGTGTACCATCTGTTCTGCATTGAATGATAATATCTGGATGGTTAAATCTACTAGAACGTTCATATTCTATTGTAAAGCATTTGAGCGAATGAGAGTCTTGTTAAAGCAGTAAAATTACACTTCTCCAATTGTGTATTTCAGCTTAGATTAGTTCAATAAACTACAGAAATGTATGAACAGCTATCGTCTACGCTCACTCGATACTGAAGATCAGATGGATGGCCAGAAAGAATAAGCAACAAGGAACTCACTCTAGCTGGCAACGAACCAACTAAGCAAGAACCTATCACCCAACAAATATCCAGAAGAAGGTGGAGATGAACTGGATTGGGCATACACTGAGAAAGCCGATTGGGGACATCACACGTCAGACCAGGTCATCGAGTAGAACCCAAAGGGGAAACGACAAGTTGGGTGTTCGAGGTGAGGGTGACAGGGAGGAGATGGTGTGTGAGGAAGAAACGAGAGGTTGTGTGCAGTGGTGGGACGAAGTTGAAAAGACTGTCGAGAAAAGAGTGCACTGGAGACGTGCTACTGAAACCCTATTTTCTAATAGAAACTCAAGGGATAAATAGTAATAAGGTGAACTGAGGTCAATCATACCTTCTTTCCGAACAAAACTCAGGTTTGTTTTAGGAGTTTGATGTCTATGAATTCAGCAAAGCTTAGAAGTGTTGAGCTTTTTTTGTTCATTATTGTCAGGGAATTGAAGACATTCATTGTCATTGTTGTTATGGTACTAGTTACTTCCCGTTGCTATACTGGTTCGAATTGCTCGACCTCTCGTGTCAGTGTTTAACATTTCGAGACACAGAAATGGACCTCCGTATGTATTGGTATACTCCAGAAACTGCAAATAAGCCAGCTTGGATACTGGGTCATGATTTAAAGGTGACGGATGGATAAAACGAGGTCAGTAATATCTCTTGATGGATACATACTTCGTGTGCTAGTTTTAACCTCCATAAGTATGCCAAAAATAGAATAGGAGAATGGTGGTTTTATAACCGAAATCAAGCCAGCCTATCACTTTATCATCTGAATGAATTACAGTACCGAAATTCTCATAATGTTTTGATTTCTGTCCAACAATAACGAGCCCTGAAGTTGATATTCCTCACGTACTGATATCATCATGGGGAGCCATTGAAAGACTGGAAGCACTAGACGACTGTTTCGTCCTACTAAAAGACTCTTCTGCGGTGCACACTCATGAGCCCGTCAGTTATACCAACTCGCAATCAGTGAAAATCCCCACAGACCTCCGTGTGAGTTACTATCCACTGCACCATAGAGATACACTTTAAGTTGAGATTTCCCAGAGTTCTAATGAGAAGGCATGACCTCTCGGATAAACTAAGTTGGTCATGAAGGAAGGTACTCAACAACGGCATTCTAGGAAAGTCTCGCTATATCGCCAACTGAGAGAAGTAGGAAACTATGCAGTATCGATCTTCTACCAGTAGGTGAATGGCTGACGTTCCTGCCGCTTCGGTTCGACCTCCAGTGCTCCTAGGTTTTCAGAGATTCTTCAACTCATGTCAATCCATGATGCATAAAACTTAGAAACCGATCGAATCCCTTTCTCTTTCTTTAGATTCAAATGTACATTCCTGATGAGCCATCAGTTTTTTGACCAAGACTGCAGTGGGAAAAACAGTCAAAGTGACTTAGTAATCACTTTTTTGAGTATCAAAATAACTCGTAGATCATGGCATTTATGTAAACAGTTTACAAAGTCATTCAGGCCATTTTCCGTTGAACAGTCTGTTAAGCATTAAGAGTAAACCCATACATCTACAGACAGTCGAGGTAACAAATATATGCCGTCGAGAGTAAGTATATGCAAGAGCGTCTACGCGGCTCTGTTACAATGGTGCTGCGTTTGTGTTGCTGTCCCTTGAAAACCAAGGGTGGATGATACTTCGAGAATTGCATGTTATGCATTGTTACATGAAACGATGGACCTTCTCGTGGTTTCCACTGTTAAACAGCTATCAATCTGCGAACTGATTCACCGTAAGATCTTACGCAGTTGGCGTGGGTAATGGAGGAGCTAACGAAAAATTCATAGACCTTCAGGGTAACTTAAGCTGTAAGCTAAGAGCGTCTTAAGGTAAGTTGATGTTTGATGTGTCAATGGAGATTAGAGGGCATGCGTACTCACCTGTATCTGTAGTATGGGTTGTCGGTTGATGATGAGGTCTTCACAGGTGACTTCGCCCGGGGGTCGTTATCGAACGCTCAAAGTGATTAAGTTTCCTTCCGATTGACTCCTGAACCTGGTCACTTGCATGCTAACCACTAATGATGAATACTCACGAGAAGTCGAATCCAGGATACACGCTTCTTCCTATTTGGGATTCATCATCTGAATGTACTTGGACCCCAGTGAGTGATGTTGTTCCCACTGGAGCTCAAACGCAGTACCCATTGCTTCAAATGCCGAGGAGTTATCCATTAAGCCACTGGGGCACGATAGCCACCCTGTGTGCATCGGGTATCAATTATAATTTTTACATCAACAATCTCAAATCAAGATGAAAGGCGTGTTGAATACTCCAAGATTTCAAACAGTTTTCCAACCAATTTCATGCTGGGAACTGCGGTGAAACTAGTTTATTTATTACAGAAACACCTAAAAAAAATCATTTTCTGAATGTAAAATAAAACAAAGATGCAATTATTATTATCATCATTATTTGTTCCTTGGGTTCCTAGTGGAATATAGGGCTTCAGTAGCGCGTCTCCATTTCACTCTCCTCTCTGCAGTCTATTCAACCTGGCTCCGCGGCTGCCAAGAAGTTGTCATTTCCTCTTCACGCGCGATCTCCTCCATGTCACCCTCTCCTTGGACGCTGAACTCGCCGTTTCCTATCTGGGGTTCCACTGGAGTGCCTGGCCTGGCGCGTGATGACCAATGCAGTCGATCCCCGCTTCCTTCTGCATACTTGTTGAGTGATAGGTTCTTGCTTAGTTGGTTCTTAGCCAGCCAGCCAGCCAGCCAGCCAGCCAGCCAGCCAGCCAGCCAGCCAGCCAGCCAGCCAGCCAGCCAGCCAGCCAGCCAGCCAGCCAGCCAGCCAGCCAGCCAGCCAGCCAGCCAGCCAGCCAGCCAGCCAGCCAGCCAGAGTTCCTTGGTGCTTGTTGTTTCTGGCTATTTGAGCTTGAATAACGAGCCAGCGTAGGCAGTTATTGATATATGATGTCTGTAGTTTGTTGGAAATGCTTTTCGTGATACACCAAGTCTCTGAAGCATATAGAAGCACTGACTTGACTGAATTGGTGTTGAAAATCTGTATGTTGTTCGTGCTTTATGGTGAGTGCAGTGCAGTAGATCTCCACACTAGTGTCAGGTTAATAAACGACTGTCTTGCTATGTTCCCAGTCGTGGTTTTGACGTCCTCGTGTGTGGCTGTGCCGCCACGTGTATTTGAGAGGATGCTGCCTAGGGTGTTGGTGAGAGAGGCTGCATCATTTAGGTTTCTCTGGTTGATGGTGATTGGACCTTATTGTTGTTGTTGGTGTCTTTTCTACATTCACTTGAAGTTCCATCTTTTCTGCCCTGCCTCTTGCGTCGACTTGTTAGTTTTCGCTTGTAGATCTTCGAGTTTAGTGCAACAAGACATTAGACATAAATCATCATGGATGAAATCCAAATCTTCTAGGTTCTTTTCCGCGGTCCAGCGTATGTCCATCTTCTCACTCCTCGCTGTTTGTTGTGTAATCCAGTTGACCACAGTCAGAAAGATCATATGTGATAGTAGGTGGCAGCTTTGTTTTACTCCTATCTTCACTTCAAAAGCATCACTGAGGTCGCAGTTGTGGATCATTAGGGATGTGTGCGTCTTCATATAGTTGTTGAATGAGATTGATAAAGGTTTATGGTAGTAAAACCATAGTATTGAATCAGTTGCCAAATTACTCGTCAGTCTAGTCTGTTGAAGGTCTTATCAAAGTCGATGAATTTGAGTTGACTGGCATTCTATGCTCTGTTCTATGATGATGATGATGCGTAGCTTCGCGTTGCAATTTAATTCGCCCATGATTTCTACTTCTCGAATCCAGTCAGCCTTTTCCGGTCATACTTTTCATGAATTACAGAAAGAAAGACACAAGTAATGAAAACTAATCATCATTAAAAAGGGTAATGATTTTATTATTACTACTACTATTATTCTTCTTCTTCTCATTATTATTAGTATTGTTTTGATGATACACTTTGCATAAGTTGTTTATGTACCATCTCAGATTGTTTTCATATTTACCTGTTAACATTGAAGAAACATATGTAAACAACTAGTCATTATGATTATTCTGTTGAATTCTCACTACTATTTAAGCTACTATAAAGTTTGTTTACTTTACTTCTATTTACTCTTCATGTATTTGTTTATTTCTCTACAGATAAAGTGTATTCATTAAGACCTTAAATGTAACGATTCCCTTTCGAAAAATGTCGCTCGGTTACACTTTCAACATTGTGAAGGAGGTATGTGTTTTTGATAAGAGTTTTAAGAAGAGATGTGTTATACCAAGGGAAGCTAGATTACAAGCTGAAAAAGTTCAAGGTGGCTAAACCAACATATGACACCAATCGATGAAGTCTTTAATTAAATTTTGAGGGAATTGTGGAGATTTGGAATTATTTCATGTTGTTATTCATCGTAGACTGACATCAGTTGGTGGAGGAACAAAGGAAACCTGGGAGCACTGGACCGCAGCTGTTTCGTCCGACTAGTATGGGACTCCTCGGCAGTGCGCACCCATGACCCCACCAACAGGGATCGAACCCGCGACCTTCAGGTTCCGCGGCCAACGAGAAGTCGTGACCGGTGGAGTCAAAGCTTGATGGCCATGAGGACAGATACTCAACGATGACATTGGGTGGCGGTGGACGATTGGATTCTGACCCAGTGGCTCAATGGTAACGCGCTAGCCGCGGAACCTGCTGGTGGGGTCGTGGGTGCTCACTGCTGAGGAGTCCCATACTAGTCGGACGAAACGGCTGGCTATCCAGTGCTCCCAGGTTTCCTTTGCTCCTCCACCAACTGATGTCAGTCTACGATGAATAAGAACTTGAAGTCTTTAATTGTTGGTTTAGGCTTCATGAAGATTGATTAGAGTCCTTGAGATGACAGAGATTATTGCTTAAGAACTGATAGTGAAATGGCTGAAAATCGATCATAGTGACGTTACACTAACCTTTATCTTCAAACAGATTATTAATATTGGGCCAGAAATTCCAATGGTCAGTAGTTCGAAACCGACCATGGATCAAATTTTCATTTCACCTTCAATCCCTCATATAGTACCAATACGTAATCTGGCAAATCATAGTTGCTATCTCAGATAACTGATTTTTTATATTCTTAAATCTATACGCCTAATTCAGTAAGTAGTGTTCAATGATGATTCAACTATAAGTTGATATATGGTCATAACTGTTACAGATACACCTTGCTGATGACTGCCAACAAGCCTTTTTATATCTGATGAAAGTGAATATATACTATTGTGAAGTGTAGCAACTTGAGGCAATACACTTGTATGGGAGATTTTACATTGTTCTTACTGACTTTAGAGATCTATCCTATGAAATTTATCAGATAAGTGTGACTTATATACAGTCAACTAAATAGATATTGAGAGAAATCAGCATGACGCAGTAGTTAGTAGTAATACACGCAAATGTATAGAAGGAGAAAAGTAAGTTAAGGTATACTGCTGTCCGTACTCATTTTCTGAACCTATTTCCGAGTATATACCACTCTGGTTTTATAAAGCAGAAAGGAGAGCAGGCTATGTAGAACAGTCACAAAAGTCCGGTTTGGAGCGTTGTGGAGATCTATTGATTACAAGTTACTATTTTTCATGAACTGAAGTCAGTTGGAGAATCACAGAAAACCTAGAGAAGTGCCGATCATTAAAGTCTGACCCAGGGGCGATCGTCATGGAACCTGAGTTTCGTTGGTGCGTACTGCTGAGCAGCCTCATACTATGACAGGAGAATTCTCCACTGCTCTCAGGTCTTCAATGGCTCTCTAAATAGATATCCGTACAGGATGTATACCAGCATGAAATTTAAAAGGTCGCTAATATTCCAGAATACATAATGATGTAGTAATTATTTTCACCATGAAACACGAAACTAGAACGTCTAATGACGTTTGTGCTTGATTATGTGTGATAGGTTGCAGAGTTTGTGGACAGTTTCCTGCGCTTATTCACATTACCTACCAGTAACTACTTCTTACACTGTTCTAACTACCTTAAAGCCTTTTCCATGTTACCGGTACTTCAACCAACACAACATATCTCAGTAGTTGATGATTACGCTTGTATAACAACAACCAAGTCAGTCGTTGAACATCAACCACTCACTGACACGGATTCAATTAGGTAATTTCTTTGAAGACAACTCAGATGGAATACCAAAAGTCTTTCGAGGCACTTCATCTTCAGTTACCACATCAAACAACCACAAACGTAGCAGAAACATATTCAATTTTGAGTTGGTTTTCACTTGTTCAATTACATCTAGCCATAAAGTAGATATGAAAGGAGAATAAACAAATGAGAACACAATGTAGCACTTTTAGCTTTTATAATAGTAGTGAGTACACTTCAAGATGTAGAGTCTTCTGGATATTTTGAGTGGGAATTTGAGAATGTTTGGGATGCGATTTTCACCACCCAAATGCAAATTTTTGCTCCAGAATTGGTCTTCAACGGCGCCTCGACTAACAATAGAGAGTGAAGTGGTTGAGTGTGTTGACCACTTCACTTACTTGAGAAGTAGGATCAGCTGTTCCCTGGTGGCTCAGTGACCGATGAAATCTCTACACGAATACAGAATGCCCTGGTGGGTTTTGCTAACTTATGCTACCTATGGTGTCACTGTGATATCGGATTGTGTATTAGAGTTGGGGTGTACTGCACAGCAGTCGGGTCTTTTCTACTATGTGGGTGTGAAACATGGCCATTGAGTGTGAAGGACATGAGAAGACTGGTATTAGGTGTTTGATGACCGTTGCCTTGATAGTATATAGGGTGTGTATGTTGGTGTGATGACGTGAGTAAGGCAGACGTGAGGTGGGTGTATAGTTGTAGGGAGAAGAGGTAATTGAGTTGACGATGTTGTGAACCTTGGTCGACTGAGATGGCTTGTTGGGGGGGGGGGGGGGGGGAAATGGATGTGTTGTGTATGCGTGGTGGTGGATTACCTCACCAGACAATGTTGGCGGAAGTTGATTGATGTTGGGAAAGTGCTGTTGTTGTCGAGACTGTAAGATGTGATGAGTGTATGAAGTGTTTGATTGTTTGTTTGAGCGATATGAGTGTATGGCGATTATGTGTTTGGAGTTGGTGGGAGAAGAGGGATTGCGAGTTGTTGTGGAGTGATTGTAGGAGGTGATGCTGGTGAGAAGTGATGTCAGTGTCGCAGATGTGTATCCCTACACGTATTATCGTCATCTTAAGGATGGTATACCGAATCTGACTATTTTGTCATTGTTGTTTTGTGTCTCTCATTGAGTACTTTATATTCCTTTAGATGGGATTTTCTTTTCTTCATGTTCGACTTTACTAGCATTTAAGTTGATGTAGTGATCTGAGTTGTGGTGACTCGGAGGGGGTTACGCAGTAATGTCTAGTTGAATGTTGATTTGGATGGATGGATGGGAATACAATTCACTGTAACAAACATGTTCCAAGTGTTGATGACCTTCTCAATGTAATCACTTATGTGGTTGATTCGATGTTGTCAAGCGTTTGCTTTGGGTTGGTTGCTTTAAGTTTTTTAAAGTCTGTCGACAATATTTGAGGATTTGGGGTTTTGTGGTCTTAAAGTTGAAGTAGACATTGAAGATGGAGTAACTGACAATTATTTTGCGTTTTTCACGAAAATAAACTTCGCTTACTTTCAGTGAGTAATTCACTAACAATCGGCAAAGAAGTTATTCTCTAGTTTTCAACGATTTTGAAGATATTTTTACGATATATGAAAAGTTGAAATGAAACTTTCCACTTCCATGCAAACCATCCAGTTCATTATTAGCTAATTTGAACTAACATAAACTCTACTATTTCGATTCGTTTTGTAAACATACTGTATTCTAAACTGTGTTGAATACAAACAGAAGAGATTCAACATTCCTTGCCTACTGATGGAAACGAAAATAGTTTAGAGTGTTTTTTCTAACTAGATTATGGACTTCAGGAATTGGAATTCATCATGGACTGATATCATTTGGAGGAACATAAGAAATCTGGGAGCAGTAGACAGAGTTCTTTCCTTTGACTAGTATTGAACTTCTCAGGAGTGGGTACTCAGGACCCAATCCTGCAGAAGTTGAACCATGACCTTCAGATTCTGTAGCCATCACGTCATTATTGAAACACAGTGAGTCGGAATTCGATGGTCCATATTTCCTATTCCCCTCAGTTCGCCATATATAGCGCTACGTTCCGTTCAATATCGTCGTTGAGTAACTGTTCTAAAATCAATTAATAAATCTTAGATACAAATAATGAATTTGTTGAAACAAACTGATATTACATTGTATTAATTAACATGTGAACCTCACCTGGTTAACTAATTCACTAGTTACTAACCCTCCTAAACCCCGGTAAACGGGGAAGGTTGGGCGTAGGGCCAGCAACCCTACCCCGGAAGACCAATCCAATCAAATCACTAATAAACTTAAAAGCACAAAGAAAACATAAAACATAAAATCAAACTTATTCCTTACCGGAATCGGAGAGACGAAATGACGCCAGTTGGTGAAACCCTTTCACAAGCCAATTGACCGATATGTCTTCTCTCGGTGAAAGCGAAAGTAAGGATGGGGGCATGGAATATCCGCACCATGTATGAACCTAGGAAGGCTGCCCAGATTGCAAAAGAGATAAGGAGGTATGGCATGAAAGTGCTTGGAATCTGCTAAAGCAGATGGAACCTAAAGGAAGTAGTCTCTTTCACCAATCACCAAGGCAGCATCGTTTCAACTACAAGTGGCGGCACGTACGAGGATGTCAGAACCAGGATCGGAAAGGCAGCAAGACAGGCATTTACTAATCTGAAACCATTGTGGAGATCTACTGCACTGCATTCAGCACAGAGCGTGAAAAAGATCCCGATTTTCAACACTAAGCCAGTCAAGTCAATGCTTCTATATGGTTGAGAAACTTGACATGTCACAAAAAGCATTTCCAATAAACTACAGACATTCATCAACAGCTGTCGCTTATGCTCGCTTGATACTGAGAATTATATGGTCAGAAAGAATTAGCAACAAAGAACTTTGACTAGCTGGCAACGAGTTAACTAGGCGAGAAGCTATCGCCCTAGAAATATGCAGAAGGAAGTGGAGATAGATTGGGCACACACTGAGAAGGCCGACTGTGGGACATCAAGCGTCAGAGCAGGCCGTCGAGTGGAATCTGAATGGGAAACGACCAGCTGGGCAGTCATGGGGCCAGGTTAAAAAGACTGGAGAGAATAGAGTGAAACGGCTATGTGCTACTGAAGCCTTATGTTCCACTAGAAACCCAAAGGAAAAATAGTAATAATAATAATAACAAATTACTGTAAATCAGGCATAGGTATACATTTGGAATACGCTGATTTTGGCTCTGATGTTAAACAAATCTTGTGACAGATTGGTGTTTGACTCCAATAATAAGAGTTATATCTGGGGAGATATCTGCTTGTTTTCCTAATGCTCTCAGCGTTACTGATCTGTGGATGCCAACCGAATAACGTGAAAAGAGAAGGGGGTGATTGAAGACATTCACAACATTTTCTTGTTTGAAAGCCACAATTAGAACAAACAAACATGCAGTAAATATGAATTAATAACAACCGTAACATCCTCAATTTCTAACTAATATCATTTCATGATGAATTATTATTATTACTAATATTTATCCCTTGGGGTTCTTAGGGCAACATAGGGCTTCAGGTGCACGACATCATGTCACTTCCTTCTCTGCAGTCTTTCCAAATAGGCTCCACGACTGGCCAAAAGCTTTCATTTTATTCCTCAAACGATTTCCTCCATGTCATCCTAGCACACCCGACGCGTCCTTTCCCATTTAGGTTCCACTCGATAGCTTGACCTGGTGCATGATGGCCCCTATCTTCTCCGTCTTCTCAGTCTATGTCTAATGCAATCCAATTCATCTCTACTTTCTTCTCCTGCATATTTTTCAGGCGATGGGTTTTTGGTTACTTCATTGCCAGGCCAGAATTTCTCCCAGCTTATTCTTTCTGGCCATCCATCTGATCTCCATCTTAGTATTGAGCGAGCGTAGGCTAAAGCTGTTGAGGAATGTCTGTAATTTGTTGGAAATGCCTTTTGTAACGCGCTAAGCCACTGAATGAACCATATAGAAGCATTGATTTGACTGACCCAGTGTTGAAAACCCAGATCTTGTTCCACATGCTGAGTGCAGTGGAGTGCAGTAGATCTCCACACTGATTTCAGATTGATGGAGGAAGCCGTGTCTTGCTGTCTCTCCGATCCTGGCTGGTTATGACATCCTCATCTGTGCCGCCAGTAGTTGAAACGATGCTACCTAGGTAGGTAGGTAAAAGAGAATACTTCCTTTAGAATTATCCCATTGATGGTGATTGGTACTTGTTTTTGTTGTTGGTTATATATCTTCATCACTTGTGTCTTCTCTACATTCACCTGAAGGAAGTCCCGTCCTCTCTGCGCTGCCTTTCCTCTTCTGTCAACTTGTTAGTTTTCGCCCGTAGATCTTCGAGTTTGTGCGACATAAGACATTAGACATAAATCATGATGCGTGAAATCCCAATCTTCTTCTGGGTTCTTTTCATCGGTGAAACAGGGAGTGTATACCCCACTTCTCGCTCCTAACAGTTTACTGCACTATCTAGTCGACCATACTCAGAAAGATGATTAGTGATAGTAGGCGGCAACCTTGTCTTATCTACCAACCTGTCTTCACTCCACTTCAAAGGCGTCACTGAGCTTTCCATTGCGGATCACTTGGCATGTGGTATCCTCATACAGCTGTTGAATGAGGTTGATTAAGGTTTGTGGCACTAAAACTGTAGTGTTGAAGCAGCTGCAAAATTACTTGTCGATCGATGCTGTTTAAAGCCTTACAAAAATGGATGAATTCGAGGTAAAGATCCAGTTGACTGCCATTCTGTACTCTCTCCTATGATGGTGCGTCGCCTTGCAATTTGATCCGCACATGAAATGAATCCAGCTAGTCTGTTACGGTTGTGATTTTGCATGCAGAGGATTTTTCAGTCTCCCCAGAATGATATGGCTTAATATTTTGCTTGGGGTTGGCAGGGGTGGAGCATGATTCCGGGCCAGTTTTTGCAAAGACTTAAGTCTCTTTTGTTTGGGAGTTTTACAAGGTAGTCTTTCTTCCATTCGGCAATTACCCACCCCTCCTTCCATGCAAACCTTCTGCAATAGTGGTGTGAGCATGTTCACCGTTGTCTCTATGTCTCTTTTCAGTGCGTCTGGAGGAATTCCATCTGGTCCTGCTGCTTTCCCTGATTTCAGCAGCTTTGTAGCGTTCAGGACTTTTGTTGGAGGGCTTGTGTTCATTGGTAATTCTGTGGCTGGGCTTCTGGTGGTGTTTCTGGACGAAGTGCAGGTGGCCGTCGATTCAAGAGTTTTTTGAAGTGGTCAACCCATTGTTTCCTTTGTTTCCCCTCTTTGGTGGTAACTAAGTTTCCTTCACCATCTTTCACTGGTTTCATCTGTGCTGTGTTGATGTCTTCCCAGATAGACAGTAACCTGGTTATTTGATATAATGTTGTCAGATCTATGTCTCTCTTACCTGCAGCCTATTCTGCTTCAGTTATAAGTGTTTCATAAAGGTGTCTTTTGTCTTTGCACGGACTCTTCTTCACTTCCTTGTCCAGTGTAGTGTTATATAGATTGTGTTCAGTCCCTCTTTTCGTTGTTCATCCGTGCATTGCACTTCACTGCTTCATCTTCTGCTTCACTATCTTCCTCTCGCTTGTCTCTCAGCTTCCATGTGTCCGTAGAGATCCATTCTGGGTGTTGAACTTGAAGTGCGGTTGTCTATCACCAACTTCTTTGGAGGTTTCCAACTGTACTTTGAAGTTAGGTTCCTTGCACTAGATAGTCAGTGGTGTGAACCCACATCTACTCCCCTTCTTCATCTGATCTTGTATCTAGTAGTCTGGCTGCATCTTCACTTTCTTCACATTGAGATGAAGTCGATCTGATTTTCAATGTAGTGTCTCCCAATGTCTGGTGAAATCAAATGCATGTGGCTTTGTGAATATCCTTGTGTTTGTACACACTGCATCGCCTCCAATCACTGAATCCTTGAATGCTCAGAAATCTGCAAACAGTTCTCCATTGTCGTTCATCATTTCACCGAAGGCTTCTCGACTCATGTTTGGTTCTCTTCCTGTGTTGTCTGGTCTCAGTTTGGTATTCATGTCACTCCACCCATTAGGATTTTGATGTTGCCAACTGGGTTGGGGTCTTGTCCATTACTGATTGCAATTGTGTGTAGAGTTTCTCCTTCTTGGGTTGATCTGCGTCTTCATTATTTATAGGTGCGTAGAGTAGTGTAGTGTAGTGTAGTGTAGCATTGAATGATTGTGATTTTCCTTCCTTTTGATTTGAATCTTGCAGTTATGATCGTGATGCTGATGGTGTAGGAGATTGGTTCCCACTGTATATGAGAGCGTTTGATGCTGTTGAAGGGGATATTATGATATTGACTGGAGAAGTCGATGTGGTTGTGGTGTGGTTGACAATATGAGAGTAGATTGTTGTGTGTGCAGTTGACAGTTTTTAGAATCGATTTGCATTCCATCTGCATATTTGTGACACATGCGTATCCTAGGACTTTTGTGCCTTATCTTCTCATTTCTTTTGTAATCTGGACAGCCTTGTCAGCTGGGTTTAAACATGGTGTAGACATTGCCTGTTTCTATGCTTACTTTTACTTTCATTGAGAGAAGAGAAGACACGTTGGTCAATTGGCTTGGTGAAGGGTTTCATCAACTGTCGTCATTTCGCCTCTCCGATTCTGGCACGAAATGAGTTTGACTTAATGTTTTCTTTGTGGTTTGAAGTTTTTTTAATGATTGGATTGGATTGGTTTTCCAGGTTAGGGTTGCTAGTCGTATACCTGACCCTCCCTGTTTATCCGATGTTAGGACTGGCTAGTAACTAGTGAACTAGGCTAGATGACTCGGTGGCTCTTTCGTATGACAATGAGTGAAATTATCATTTTAACTATCTGTGTGAGATATCCGTGGTCTGGGGGGGATTAGAATTGATACTGGGTGATGATTGAAGGTGAAATGAAAATTTGAAGCTCGGCTGGATTTGGACGAGTGACACATTGGGTTTCCGACTCGATTGTCTACCACCTGAGACACGATGTCCGACTCTTGCCGACCACATTTTTATTTCACCCTAATCACCATGGGTTTTTCCCGACGACTATCATATGAATTCGTGACACGTTACTATCACACTAGTTTTGATACTGTTTGATGATTGAAGGTGAAGTGAATATTCGAACCGCTGTAAGATTCAAACTAGTTAGTAAAGCATTGGATCGGATACCCATTGGTCACTTGTTCGAATCCGGCCGCAGTCCAAATTTTCACTTTACCTTCAATCATTATCCAGTATCAATGAGTGAAATGACCAAAATAGCATTATTTTATGAAAATCTGCCATTTTGACCAAAGTAAACAAACCTAACTGCTTATTTTAGTTGGTATCATGGTGGCTTTCAGTTGGTCATATACTAAGATACATTACCAATAAAAGTTGAAATTTGCGTGGGTACCATAGTGACTCATTGTTCACATGGTAGTAGGGGCACTGACCTTAGTGATTCAATAACGTGACTGAAATTACGTAGGCTCATTTATAAGATCTATTCTTCACATTAAAAACAGGAATCGAATGTCTAGCAACAATCGAAATAAACAATTGGTGAAAACCTGCCTTTTAAGCCTAAATGAAGGAACCTGATTGGTCACTTTGACTGTTGCAAGGGTGGTCTTTAAAGTATCCGTAATATAAAGGGGGGTAACTTTAAAAGCCACCCTAACTTCTGGCAAAATAACCAATCAGGTTCCGGCATTCTGGTTGAGAGGATATTTTTTCGACAAATAGAGTAACGTGATTGGTTGTTTCATCTGTTGCCATGGTGGCCTTCAAAATCGCCCAATAAGGAGACGTATTTGGTTATTCAACGATTACTAGGGTTGCCATTATAGATACTTTGTTTATTTTACTCTCCAATCTACAGAAATCATGTGATAATACCTAACACATCATCAATACACAGTCATGGTAATTGTATATTAGATCCAAGTTGTTCTTAACACGTAGATTGATGCTATCTGATTGGTGGGAGCTGTGTGAGCTTTGATCATTCTCATCAAGTTTACAGAAAACTTGCTTTTCACCTATAGACTACAATAGAGCCTACAGTTATTCAAAATGATCTTCCTCTCAGCACTAGAGTCTGTCCAGCTCACTACCGGCATCCAGCAGTTTCCATGACATATGAACACATTAAACCAACTTAAGCTGATGTATAGTGAGTGTGTTGTAGACCAATAGCGATTAATAACCGACAGAGACAAATATTCTGGACAAAATATTACTTAGTTTAGATAGTAACAGCAGGTAGTCTGCATAGCTGTGACAGCTAACCGATTGTTTTACGTACAGCTTGAGAGTAATTTAATGACACCGAATTAGCTGATTGAGTTCATTGGCTGCCCTAATAGTTACCGAAGTAACCAATCAGATTTTGGCATTTTGTCTGAAAAGGTAATTTTTCATAAAATGGAGAAAAGCTACTTGGACTTCAAATCCCCCCGCCCCACTTCAGTAAAAGTAGACTTAGTTAAATGCTTAAGTGATAGGGTAGGAACGCTTACTAGTAAACGGGAAAATCTATGAGAAGAAATTAGACACATCAAGAGTATTTCAAGTTGTTATTCATCGAAGACTGACATCAGTTGGAGGAACAAAGGAAACCTGGGAGCACTGGACAGCTGTTTCGTCCTAGTATGGGACTCCTCAGCAGTGCGCACCCACGACCCCTGAAGGTCGCGGGTTCGATCATTGCTGGTGGGGTCGTGGGTGCGCGCACTGCTGAGGAGTCCCATACTAGGACGAAACAGTTGTCCAGTGCTCCCGGGTTTCCTTTGTTCCTCCAACTGATGTCAGTCTTCGATGAATAACAACTTGAAACATCAAGAGTACCTTACATCTCAATTATTATCCACCTAAATTTACAAATAAATCAATATGAAATCAAAAGAAAAATACCAGTAGTAGTAGGTAGTAGTAATACAGGTGATATTAACAATAATTCTACCACTAATGGTAGTTATGGTGACAGAGTTAAAAGAGAATCCAAAGTCTTCGCTGTGTTACCATCGAAGGAAGAATTCTCAATAATGCTGGCCGGTATTCAAGTGGTATTTAAACCAACAAACTCACTTAGAAACAAGGTTTCTAGGTTAAAAGTTCCTATCGGTGCAATTGAGCAAGATAATCTGTTTTACCTAATCCCTCACAGTGATTGCGAAGAGAAATACATAGGTTAAAGTAGTCAACCAGTGTCAATTGGAATAGCAAAACACAAAAACTTAGCTAAACCGAGATTAGTAGATTGTGATACGATAGAAAATTTAGAGAAAAGCTCGGCTATAGCTCTGCATGCGATGACACACAGTCAATCACACAGTAGGGTGGGATAGGGCGACAGCGTTAAAAACTAAGTTGGATGGGGGGGGGGTGGAGAGATTGATAGCCGAATCTTCGTTGATCGAATCAACACCAAACACATGCAATCGAAATGATTCTGCAACTGTTCCAGATATGTGGGACATTCTGCTTCCCTTGTCTTCACAAAGAACCAGAGAAGGTTAGAACTCTAAAAGGTCTACCTCAAAGTTGTGGAGTCAGTTACCGGATATGAATATGGACAATAAATTGTGTCCGAACCCGTTGTTATCCAGTAAATGCTACTGTTCCTTCACTGTGTGACATTTGTAATAAATAGACTAAAATGGAATTACAATCTGCCACATTGCCCAAGTTTTACTCCTATATTAATGGAGAAATGCAATTGGTTGTCTCAGACGAGTTACTTTAAAGGTTATTCCAGAATCCTATGAATATGACCAATTAAGTTTCTTCATTGCTTGAGAAACTATGTTCTCAGCTGAAATAGTCACACCTGATTGGTTGTTGTTAGTAGTTACTACGTTGGCTTTCAAAGTTGCTCTCTCAAGCTAAACAACAAATGTAGACGAACGCAGAAACCACTCATGTGACTGACTGACTGACTGACTGACGTTTATTCTGGTCATTCTTTCTAACAGTAGCTTGAATATGCCAGTAACTTTAAAGGTCAGCATATCAATGTCTGAAATAAGCAATTCGATTGATTAGTTCATCAAGGAAGCTAACATTGGAGGCTAAGTTAAGCTGCTTAATTGTCGATTTCGTTAGTTGTTGTTGTGGTTTTAGAGTCGTCCGAAAATCGAGGAGGATTTTACGGTTAGAATCTGAAGTTGATGAACCAGATGTATAATTTAAAGAGCCAGAAACTAAATGATGAATTAGCCGAGTAAAATATCATTTTGACTATGTGAGATAGTAGCCTTATTTTGGCAGACTAGTACACTGATACTGGGTGATGATTGTAGGTGAAATGAAAATTTAGATCATGGCAGGATTCGAACCTTTATCATCCTTATTCAACTGCTATATGATGACGCCACATGTCAAGTGATTCGTAATAGAAAGCTCAGTGACGCTCTTGAAGTGAAGACAGGAGTAAGACAAGGCTCCTAATATCATTGGATCATCTTTCTGATTGTCGTCGACTTCACTAGGCTTGACTGGGTCATGCAACTGACAACTGTGAGGAGCGAGAAAAGGGGTACACGCTCACTGTTTCACCAATGAAAAGACCAGAAAAGATTTCGATTTCGCCCATGACGATTTATGTCTACTGTTTTATGTCGAACAAACTCGAAGATCTACAGGCGAGAACTAAGAAGTTGACAGAAGAGGCAAGCAAGATAGGATAGGACAGGGCAGCGAAGGAAGACTGAACTTTATTTCGGGGGATCGTAGAGAAGACAGAGTTGATGAAGATACCCAACCAACAACAACAACAACAAGCACTAGCAATGGAGAAATCCGAAGGGAGTTATCTCTTTCACCTAACTACCTAGGCAGCATCCTCTCAACTACAGGCGGTGGCATATGCAAAGATGAGGATATCAAGGCAACCAGGATCAATAATACAGCAAGACAGGCCTTCTTTCATCAATCTGAAATCAATGCAGAGGTCTACTGCATTGCACTCAGCATGTGGAACAAGATCCGGATTTCCAAGACTACTAATATCAGTCAAGTCAGTGGTTCTAGGTAGTGGTTGAGAGACTGGGTGCTTTACGAAAAGTATTTCAAACAAACTGCGGACAGACATCAACAGCTGTCGCCTACACTCACTTGATACTGAAGATGGAGAACAGATGGATGGCCAGAATAATAAGAATCAGCAATGAGGAACTCTAGCTGACTGGCAACAAACCAACGAGTCAAGAACCTATCGCCTAACAAATATGCAGATGGAGGAAGTGGAGGTAGACTGAAAAGATGGTCTGAGGACATCATGCACCAGGTACGGCCGTCTAGTGGAAGTCAAATTGGGAAGGATGCATCGGGCGTGCAAGAGTAGCATGGAGGAGATGGTATGAGAAAGAAATGAAAGCTTGTGGACAGTCCTCGAGCCAGGTTAGAAAGACTAGAGTGAATAGGGTGAAATGGGGACGTACTACTGAAGTTTAATGCTCCACTAGGAACCCAAGGGACAAATAATAGAAATTAAAAAAGCTATTGGAACCACTGATCACTAGGTTTCTACCGCATTGCTGTACCAACTGAGCTACCAGGCTGGCGATCCTGGTTATAACACACAAAGGGTTAAACTTTTATTTTACTTCAGTCATCACCCAGTTTATGTTGAAAAATGTGACCGAATTGCATTCCTTTGATGTACATAGAACACATAGTCAAACACAAACAAAGATAAAATTAGCAGCTACCCAAGAAAATAAAAGACAATGACAGTGAACAATGGAGTACAATTGTTGTTACATTCACAGTCTGATTTCAACACTTCCTTCCTTAATCTATTAACTCTGATATGCAGTCAGACTAGGTGTATTGCTTGTTTTTATATAGATCAGATTACTAATTTCTTTTCACATCTATTCATACAAAGCAAGTCATTGACATGTACTCGCGAATCCTCGTCGACAACCATCTCTCTCATATTCCAAACAACCTGATTTCACGTATCCATGTAAATTGATGAATACACTTGAAGTTAACAAGAGTTGACAGTTTATCTAACTTGAAGTGTACAACTGCCCATGTTGTTTCATGCATTCAGATAAGTCTGACTGTCGGATATCTCCAATACACTCCTCTCTGAATTCATCTATTCATCTTTGTCACATCATCACGTCATCTTCATTGAAGAAATAGAGATTGATTGAGGTGAGTAAATGTTGTATGAATCCATTACACTGACACTGGGTAGTCTATGTAACTACGACAATTGATATTCAGATGATTCAACTTATCCAAGTTGTAATTGAGCAATGAATGTTGATGAATAGATATTGTGTTGACTTGGATAAGAAGATTATGTGTGAATGTGTGTAGTGTATAATACAGGGAATAAATAGGTTTAGAAAGGTGTGTAGAAGCAGAGGCACATGTATTCTAGTGATTGAAGGTGTAATATGAATTCGTAGAAGTACAACAGCATATAATCTATGCTGTTTACATAGAGGAGAATACATTGAATATTTCAATGTACAAACCCACCTTATCATCAATTGAATTCAATATAATTGAAATGTTGAATATCATAAAACAACTATCAATTGTCATCATATATCATTGTCAGTCAATGTTGTATTCCTCTCTGATTGATGCATGTGTATGGATAACATATTGAAATGGAATAATCAGAGAGTATGAGTAATTTACATGACTAATTGGTATGGTATTGTGTGTGATAAGAAAGTCAGTTGAATGATGACTAGATGTTGTAGGGTGTTGGGTTTTTGAAGGCAGGTGTTGTCTGTGTACAGAGTATAATTAATTAATATATGATTGATAATTCCTATATCTGTTGTAGTTTACTTGAGTTGATATCCTCTTGACTCTTGATGCCATGAAGTAGAATAGCTTACTTTCAGGATTTATGCAAGGCATACAAGATGAAAGAAGATAAAGTGAATATTTGAATGAAGAGTTGTCTACTAGTGTGCATATACCAGTTCAGGTGCTGTTGTCGAGCCAGGTGTATAAGTCGTTCGATGTGACTGTTATCGAGAAGAGTTGAAGATAGCAATGACAGTGTTATAAATTGAACACATGGTGAACACGAATCACACCATCTCACGACCTCGTTCTTCGAAGTTATGTTGGAAGTGAAAAGAAACCTTGCAAAGGCTGTATGTCTTCATATTCTCTGTGTCGTTGAAGCTCTCACCATCCATAAGGAGTAATCTGACGTGTTTACACTGAAGGAGATTGTTCAACCCCTTCTCCATTCATGGTCTTTGTTTTCAGTCTCCTCTATCCCCTACTTTTCATTTCTCTGTTTCACGCTAACTATTCACTTCTCAAGTATTTTGCTACTCATTCTTGTTGCTTTACTCTACCTGATCACAATTCACTTTCCAATTTAACCGTGTTTGAATCAATCTCGCCTGATCAATCAACTCTGATAAAGATGAATGGAGATAGAAATCTGTACTCATCAATTAAACGTTTACATCCATCTTCTATTGAAGATGATATTTGACGTTGATTTCCCATTGTCACAACAGAGCTTCTCTGTAAACTACATGTAAATATTTGAAGAGGAATCGTCTATGTTCGAGTAATTCACTTCTATAAGATGGTGATGACACTAATCGTAATCGAGTAGCCATCAAGTTGGCCAGATTGACATACAGAAGAGACAGAGTAGTGAGTTGTGTTTTGAATGGATTAGTGGTCATGTCTATCATCCAGTATATGCCTTCAAATAAGATTTGAGATACACTTCTTGGCGCTTCTCAGCAATCATGCATCTGCAAGCTCGACAGAACTGATGTCCCGGCTGAGATTTGAACCCTTAGACTTCCTCCAATCCACTAACAAGTAGTGATGTGCACCGAGATGAAGAGCTTCCCAGCTTGGATGTCACATTTCGAATACAACTGTAAGATTCAGTCTGCAGTTAGGACTAGACAACATGATATTGGTTACACACTCGTGACCAATCAATTCGTACACTAATCCTCGTCATCTGCGTGGACACGTCAACGGATTACGGTGTCACATTACTCCCATTGAGAATTACGTCAGTATACTTTGATCAACATTCTCAACTTGAAAGCTGACAAGTCGGTTACCATACAGTCACCATGTTGTATACATCAAATATACCCATCACAACGTCAAGAGTCTCTTTTCAACCATTTCATTTTCATAGCCATACACAATCTCACATTTACACAGTTTCTCTACTGAAACGCTTTCATAGTTTCAAATGCTTCGTCAAGCCACATCAGGCAACACAATTAGTGTCAATCATCAGAGAGTTGTCATTAAAATCAAAAACCAAAACACCCGTGATGACTAGTGAATACTGATCGAAATAAGTTAGAACAAGAAGACGTTTCATAACATGACGACGACATAATTGGAAAGTGAATTGTGATCAGGTAGAGCAAAGCAACAAGAATGAGTAGCAAAATACTTGAGAAGTGAATAGTTAGTGTGAAACAGAGAAATGAAAAGTAGGGGATAGAGGAGACTGAAAACCAAGACCATGAATGGAGAAGGGGTTGAACAATCTGCTTCAGTGAAAACAGGTCAGATTACTCCATATGGATGGTGAGAGCTTCAACGACGCAGAGAATATGAAGACATACAGCCTTTGCAAGGTTTCTTTTCACTTCCAACATAACTTTGAAGAACGAGGTCGTTGAGATGTGTGATTCGTGTTCACCATGTGTTCAATTTATAACACTGTCATTGCTATCTTCACTCTTCTCGATAACAGTCACATCGAACGACTTATACACCTGGCTCGACAACAGCACCTGAACTGGTATATGCACACTAGTAGACAACTCTTCATTCAAATATTCACTTTATCTTCTTTCATCTTGTATGCCTTGCATAAATCCTGAAAGTAAGCTATTCTACTTCATGGCATCAAGAGTCAAGACGATATCAACTCAAGTAAACTACAACAGATATAGGAATTATCAATCATATATTAATTAATTATACTCTGTACACAGACAACACCTGCCTTCAAAAACCCAACACCCTACAACATCTAGTCATCATTCAACTGACTTTCTTATCACACACAATACCATACCAATTAGTCATGTAAATTACTTCATACTCTCTGATTATTCCATTTCAATATGTTATCCATACACATGCATCAATCAGAGAGGAATACAACATTGACTGACAATGATATATGATGACAATTGATAGTTGTTTTATGATATTCAACATTTCAATTATATTGAATTCAATTGATGATAAGGTGGGTTTGTACATTGAAATATTCAATGTATTCTCCTCTATGTAAACAGCATAGATTATATGCTGTTGTACTTCTACGAATTCATATTACACCTTCAATCACTAGAATACATGTGCCTCTGCTTCTACACACCTTTCTAAACCTATTTATTCCCTGTATTATACACTACACACATTCACACATAATCTTCTTATCCAAGTCAACACAATATCTATTCATCAACATTCATTGCTCAATTACAACTTGGATATGTTGAATCATCTGTATGTCAATTGTCGTAGTTACATAGACTACCCAGTGTCAGTGTAATGGATTCATACAACATTTACTCACCTCAATCAATCTCCATTTCTTCAATGAAGATGACGTGATGATGTGACAAAGATGAATAGATGAATTCACAGAGGAGTGTATTGGAGATATCCGACAGTCAGACTTATCTGAATGTATGAAACAACATGGGCAGTTGTACACTTCAAGTTAGATAAACTGTCAACTCTTGTTAACTTCAAGTGTATTCATCAATTTACATGGATACGTGAAATCAGGTTGTTTGGAATATGAGAGAGATGGTTGTCGACAAGGATTCCCCAGTTCATAAGAAATTATATGCATCTCACACGTTCATGCTCATTCAGGGATGCTCTACTTCGTCACATATCTGATGTACAACATGAATTATACCTGGTCAAATCAATCTTCTATAGTATTCAATAAACAAGAGACTTGCCGCCCACTTCAAATTGTGGAAATTGTCACTATCCGATGAGTTGAGTGTAAAGTTTTGTTAGAAAACAGAATTGTCAGTTATTATCATCCTGGTAACTGTTGTTTCCCATCTTCCCAGACTTTCCAAAATATCTTCTACACATTTATTATACACTTATTCCGAATGATATGGATATTGAGTGATTGCCTGTGGTGATGATTGTATTTATTTTATGGTTCACTAACTATTGTTTAAGCAATTGGAATGTCACAATGAACACCTAGTGCTTGACAAAATCAATGGAGATATAATGATACTACTTAATACTTGCAAGTAGTGTAAGTGTTAGAAGACTAGAGCAGGCGGGGCAGAGGATGTGAGGAAATGTATTTCTCCACTGCATTCGTAAATAAATGATATATCAATGTATTTTTGAGATGAATTGGTATTTTTGTTTTAAAATTTAAAAGTATTATTCATCATAGAGTGATATCAGTTGGGGAACCATTGAAAATCTGGAAGGACTGGACAGTCATCTCAAAAATACGTTACTGCATATTGCTCATTAGTGACTTGCTTCCAGATGGATATCACGAAGCTCTAATGAGAAGCCGTGACCTGTGAGGTCAACCAGTCGGAATTCAAGTGGATGCTAACTGAAGACCTTAGGTGATAATGGTGCTACCAACCACTGGAAACCAACCCAGTAGCTGAATGGTTAACGCGTTCGCCGTGAAACCCCAACCTACTCAATTCGATGCTTAGGCATGCAGGTCGTGTGTGCATACTGCTCACGAGTCCCATTCTATTTGGACGAAACAGGTGTCCAGTGCTCCCAGATTTTCAATGGTTCCCCAACTGATATCAGTCCATGATGAATACTACTTCTAAATTAAGAAAAAAATCCCGATTCATCTCAAAAATAATATATTTGTTTTATTCCGCACTACAGTACAGAATTCTCAGCATCTGTTAGTACATTAATTTACCCATTGTAAAACATTTTTAAACCATTAACAATGGTTCTGTTCAACAACATATAATAAGGAATTACGATTAACAAGATTATTGAATGATTAATGACTGACTTCACGGACCTCTCTGACAACTATTTGCTACTACACAAAGTTGATGCATGAGACTATGGTCTAACAAGATTCTCTTGATACAATACCAATACATCAGCTAAATTAAGTGGTGTCGTTCAATTTTTGTACGTGGTTGTATATGCATTTGCTTCTTGTCTTCCTAGATGATAGACATGGAGAGAGATGCGGATGCAGAGGATACTTGTCATCAGGGAGAATATCTTTAGCTAACTGTCTACAAGAGTTCACACGCTTATCCATGACTACATTTATCAGCTGGATTACGGGTGTACCACTCGCTCTACTACTCAATAGCCTTCAACATCCTATGCAATACAATGTAGTCCTTTTTCCGGAATCCAGGAGAGAATAAGGAGTAAGTATAGGTAGAACGCGGGAATTAATGAAACATAAGACTAAAGGTTGAGTTATGCCTGACACTTTTGACAGTCTGAGTTTCCTAATATAAAAGGTGAAGTGAAGGATTTTCCTAGAAATAAGTAAGATATGAGGAGACGAAAACGATCAAAAGAAAAGCATAAGCCAAGATAGACTACGCTTACTTCATTCTCTATAACACAGTTATCTATAAGACAAGTAATGTGCAAACGTCTTTCATATATCTTAAGCTAAAATTAACAGTCTAATATTTGTAGGGATTGACTGTGAGGCCATGTAAAGAAAAAGAGTAACCAATTTCCTTCAAGAAGTTGTTCAGTTGAGAACAATCAATCAGAAAAGGAGATGATCAACATGGATACTGTCGTGTCATCAGCATACTCAACAAAGTCAGATGTAGTTGGAGTTGGTAAGTCATGCAAAAGAGAGAAAAGGAAAAAGAAAGGAGAAAGAACAGCACTTTGAGACACATCGGCTTTACTAAGTAGTGAAGTACAGCATTCCCCCCCCTATATATGTAGAAAGTACTATCTTCTCTGAGAAAAATCCAAAAACCAAGCCAGTTTACAATTCAGGACTGAATGTAAGTACTGGTAAACTTGTTTAATAAGAGGGGTGGGTCTAGGGATAGACTCAAAGGCAGAAGTATGATCGAAAAAGGCAGATCTAACATATTTAGGACCTTTGTCTAAACTGGCAATTATATTATGATGTAAAAGAAAAAAAAAACTGCAGTATCTAAGGTATTCCTTCTAGGTATTGTAGACAAATTGATTTAGATCTCTGAAACCCTGCAAAAGAGGTTCAAGTGCACGAAGCAACAGTTTTTCCATTATTTTGTAGGAATGGTGAGGTAAATATGATCGATCAGAATTTCATTTTAGCTTCAACAGATGTGAACTTAGTCACCGGAAGTATTTTAATTTCTTTTCAAGCGGTTGATACGTCGTCTCTAGCAATACTAGCACAGTTGGTGAAAAGAATATCTGGCATGTCATCTGGTCCACGACATTGAAAAGGTTTAAATGATCTCAGACATTTGAACGTATCTGTTTCATTGAATTTGAAAAAAAACCTACATTCCGTCATACGTGCAGAACTAGATAAGATAACATTCATGGGTTTACTTATGAATGATTCGTTCAATGTACACACGTTGTTGCAGTGTTCATTCCTAAGTTTTCTTTTTCCAGTACTGATGACTAGTCACAGAATGGATACTTATGACTGTGTTTCCACTTGTTCCACATTATTTCACTTGGAAGTTAATCGTGATAGAAACACTTTGGATTCATCATACACACGCACACAAAGTTAAGTCTTCAGAAAACAAGAGGTGTGACCCTTTGTCTACGCTGAACTACTTGACCTAGTAGTATCAGAATTCGATAGAGACGATTGGACGGTTGGATTCTCACCCAGTAACGTGCTAGCCACCGAACCTGAAGGTCACGGGTTCGATCCCTGGCGCGGTGGTGTCATGGGTACTCACTGCTGAGGAGTCCCATACTAGTCGGACGAAACAGCTGTCCACTGCTCCCAAGTTTCATTTGTTCCTCCAACTGACGTCAGTCTACGATGAATAACAACTAGAAACATTTCCCTTTATTTCATGAACTTGCAAATGCTGACGAATAATCTATCTTTAAGGCAGTATTCAGCAAGAAGAGACATCACTTAGAGAAGTACTGGACACCATGGAGTACAGGAAAGTTATTTCGTCTTGAAGTGGTGCACCTCAGCAACACGCACTCATCACCTTCAGGTTTTTTCACGAAATACGCCAGGGTTCCTTTGTCCACTGTCTCCTAGGAAACTATTTCACTTCGTATAGCATCCATTCGATGTTTCAATGTAAAAACCCACCTTGTCATCAATTGAATTCAATATAATTGAAATGTTGAATATCATAAAACAACTATCAATTGTCATCATATATCATTGTCAGTCAGTCAGTCATTGTCAGTCCTCTCTGATTGATGCATGTGTATGGATAACATATTGAAATGGAATAATCAGAGAGTATGGAGTAATTTACATGACTAATTGGTATGGTATTGTGTGTGATAAGAAAGTCAGTTGAATGATGACTAGATGTTGTAGGGTGTTGGAGTTTTTGAAGGCAGGTGTTGTCTATGTACAGAGTATAATTAATTAATATATGATTGATAATTCCTATATGTGTTGTAGTTTACTTGAGTTGATATCCTCTCGACTCTTGATGCCATGAAGTAGAATAGCTTACTTTCAGGATTTATGCAAGGCATACAAGATGAAAGAAGATGAAGTGAATATTTGAATGAAGAGTTGTCTACTAGTGTGCATATACCAGTTCACGTGCTGTTGTCGAGCCAGGTGTATAAGTCGTTCGATGTGACTGTTATCGAGAAGGGTTGAAGATAGCAATGGCAGTGCTATAAATTGAACACATGGTGAACACGAATCACACTATCTCAACGACCTCGTTCTTCGAAGTTATGTTGGAAGTGAAAAGAAACCTTGCAAAGGCTGTATGTCTTCATATTCTCTGTGTCGTTGAAGCTCTCACCATCCATATGGAGTAATCTGACCTGTTTGCAGTAAAGCAGATTGTTGAACCTCTTCTCCACTCATGGTCTTGTTTTCAGTCTCCTCTATCCCCTACTTTTCATTTCTCTGTTTTCACACTAACTATTCACTTCTCAAGTATTTTGCTACTCATTCTTGTTGCTTTACTCTACCTGATCACAATTCACTTTCCAATTATGTCGTCGTCATGTTATGAAACGTCTTCTTGTTCTCACTTATTTCGATCAATATTCACTAGTCATCACGGGTGTTTTGGTTTTTGATTTTAATGACAACTCTCTGATGATTGACACTAATTGTGTTGCCTGTTGTGGCTTGACGAAGCATTTGAACTATCAAAGCGTTTCAGTAGAGAAACTGTGTAAATGTGAGATTGTGTATGGCTATGAAAATGAAATGGTTGAAAAGAGACTCTTGACGTCGTGGTGGTATATTTGATGTATACGACATGGTGACTGTATGGTAACCGATTTGTCAGCTTTCAAGTTGAGAATGTTGATCAAAGTATACTGACGTAATTCTCAATGGGAGTAATGTGACACTGTAATTCATTGACTTCCAGGTAAATCAGATGATAATTGTTCTGTCCATTCATTAGAAGAGGAGGATAAGTGTGTTTTTGAAAATTTGTTTGCAGTCGTATCTTGGATGACATTTCCGAAATTGTATCAGCCATGGTTGAATGTGATAGACAGCACCACTTATCAGCGAGTAAGGGCTAAATTTATTGATTTTTGCGTGACATTCCACTGATGGATATTGATATCCTTCATCTACTGGTGTCATTTCAGGATGGGAGATTCTCACCCTCGCGTTCAACCCCACTACATCATAATTAGGTTGCGGTAAGCTAAAATTTACTAATTCTGTTATAAGAAAAAGACACACGTAATTGAAATGGCTCCAAATCATGGATGGAGAAAAGAAGTAACAACACACCTTGTCTGACTGTATGTGTGACTCTGTAATAAAACAGAGTTGAAATAAGGTATGAAGCCTTACAAGGACTGTATAGTATTGGTTGAATTACAACCGTATATTTATTGAATGGTTTGTTCGCGTCTGTAATATATGTGTCTGACTGTGTGTTTTTTGAAGCTCAGCTAATAACTACTTGGTCATATATCTCGATATAATTTACTCTGATAATTCACTTGCTTTCTCGATCCTGTATGGTTCTTCAGATGAGGTATCACCTTGAAAATAACACATATATCCGGTTCATTGACATATGATTGTGTCCCATGGGATTGTCTTAATGCATCGTAGTGAGGTCAAATCTGTCAATTTAGAGTGTCTTTAAAATCCTCCCACCGTAACAATTCTTGAAGTATTCAGTTAGAGTGGTGCAATTCATGAATAAACTACTTCTCTGGGTAACGTTGAAAGCCACCCTAGGAGGTGATGAGGCAGCCAATTACATTCTTTCATTTTATGGATAAGTACTTTTCGGGGCGAAATAATCAAGCCTGATTGATCATTACTGTTGTTGCAGAGTGGTTTTTAAAGTCACTGGTTTCACTTTATAAGAGATATGTCAATGATATAGTCATTATACGTGAAAAGGCTGATGATGCAATGTGCCTGTTAAAGAAGATGAACACGCCTCATAATCACATTAGCCTGACTTGTGAACAAGAGACGAACAATCAGCTACCGTTCCTGAACAATTGCTCAGTCGACGGGAGGATGGCTCAATCAGGAGGTCGATTTCTAGTTAACCTACATACACAGGACATTATCTTAATTTCCATAGCTATTACCCAGTCCAATATGAACGTGGTTTAGTCAAGTGCTTATTGAACAGGATAAACCACATCTGCACCGATGACACGAAGGGGACACGAAGAAACCAACTTACTCACGACAACACTGACACAGAATAGGTACCCGTTGAGATTTATCGACAGGTGCAAAAGTTGTGTATCATTGAAAAGTACACAGTGTTCGGTTGTCTTCATCTCATTACCATTTAGAGGTGATTCACATAGCTTTGTTGTGAGGAAAAGACTTAATCGGCCATCTGTAAAACATATTATACAGCCAACGTCATCATTGTAGAGAAGACAAAGTCCATGTTACAGCACAAACCAAAACAACATGTTAACGACAGCATCACATTCCACTGTGTTTGTCAATTTACATGTATATATGAATACACATATGTAGGGAGGAGTAATAGTGATATGCAGTTAAGGAAGGTTGAACAAGTACCTAAGTGACCTCAAGAGATTGGATAAGTGGAGGTGATAAACATCCATCTTCATCTATCATTAAGCATATACTTAAACAAACCATAGGATAGACATGAAAACAGCCTTTAGAGTACTATATAAAAGTGGTGAGAGTCGAGTGCTTCAATTTATTGAAGCTCTTGGCATCCGTAAATTCAAATACCCTGCTGTGTGTATACAAGAACAATTTTTACTCACATTGAGCCCACCTTGGCGTGTCACGAAACGCATTTCCAATAAACTACAGACATTCATTCATCAACAGCTGCCACCTACGCTCGGTCTATAGTGAAGATCAGATGGCCAGAATAGTAAGAGTAAGGAACAAGGAACTCTAGTTGGCGACGAACCGACCTATAACCCATCGTCCAACAAATATGCAGAAGAAGAATGTGGAGATGAACTGTATTGGGCATAGACTGAGGTGGCTTACTGGGGACATCACGCATCAGGCTAGGCCAGACCAGACCGTCGAGTGGGATCCAAAGGGAAAACGACGAGTTGGGCGTTCGAGGTGAGGATGACATAGAGGAGATGGTATGTGAGGAATAAATGAAAGGTTGTGGGCAGTCATGTTGCCATATTGAAAAGACTTCAGAGAACAGAGGGAAATGACTATGCGCTGCTGAAGCCATATATTCCACTAGGAACTCAAGGGGAAAATAATAATATGATAATGGTAGTATTGATTTTAATTTTCATACCAAGGTAACGTAATTAAGATTTTGTTTTTTTCTACCTTTCCTATTCCTCCGTTGTTTCTTATTAACTTCATTAACCCTTTTCGTAAATTTTCACATATATGGTTCGACAAGTTCATATGTGATCAGATTGTTCTAAATGTATAGCGCTAATACATCACAACATATTTCAGATAACTTTCGAATATTGTGTATAATTCATATTATCATGTTTAAGTCTGACCAAGTAAGTAAGCAAATTGATGGTAGATGATTCCGGTTAGGAAATTCGTAAATTGGAGGGAAGAATAAATCCTGTCCTACTGAAATTGTTCAACCTGAATACTATAAACAAAGAAACTTTTAAGTACCTGAAATCCATAGAATTTCAATATCGACATTCATACAGACTTCTGTGAACACATGAAGCCTTAGGTCGCACAAAACGCACACTTTCCAAACGTATCTCACAGCACTATCCTGCATGATTGTCGAGGGGAGAATGTAAATCAATTAACAGTTCAATTCTCGAACATTTGGTCAACTCTGGACACATAAAGCTGGACCAGAATCCTCCTTCAATGTCATTTATCATGTCAGATGGAATAGTTCAAAAGGAATACGCCTTTGACAGTTGTGCACAGCGGAGGCACTGGCAATTCATCAATTCAAGCCTGATCTCTGCATGCAAAATAAGCATGTTCAATCTCTCATCTTACCATGGTCTTAATACTCACAGCTTTTTGATTCCATTTTGATTAGTTAGTTGATTATTATTACCTTCATTATGACCCTTGTCTCATTCTTCACCTGCTTTACACCTATCTGCTGTGGACACTCAATATTTACGTTTCTTATCTACCAAGAATTTTCACCTTGTCAAACTCCTTGTCTTCCTCAATATTTCTACTGTCTCAGTGTATATATTACGCAACTGCTTTGCATTCTTGATTCCAGCTGATTTTAGCACTAGGTTAATGATGTAATTATACCCTATTGTTATATAATAGACTATTATATATATATGATTGTACAGCTTTAGAAGAAGGATATCGTCGAAAAAGAAAATTTTCTTCGCTGAATTATCTCTTCTCTATGCCAATAATTTACTCCATCCAATATTGTCTATGTGTCAATCACTCACATATCAACTAGAAAAGTGGCTAGCAGTGGAATCCAGGATGTGCATTTCGTCCTATTTGGGACTCACTGATCAGCTGGATGTACTTGCTTCCCGGTGAATGATGTTGTTCCCATCGAGATTCTGACTTGGGAATGATCACCTCAAACAGCCAGAGCGTTTTCAACTATACCACTGAGCCACGATAGTGACTTCTTGTGCGACACGTATAGTTTTATTATATTATTATTTGTCCCTTGGGTTCCCTGATGGAACATAGGGCTTCACTAGCACGTCTCCAATGTGCTCTGTTCTCTGAAATCTTTTCAACCTGGCTACACGACAGCCCACAAGCTCTCATTTCCTCCTCACAAGATCTCCTCCATGTCACCGTCAGCTGGGACGCCCAACTCGTCGCTCCCCATGCAGGTTCCAGTCGACTACCTGACCTGACGCGTGATGTCCCCAGTCGCCCTTCTCAATGTATGCCCAATCGATCTCCACTTCCTTGGGGAATGTTTGTTGAGTGATAGGTCCTTGCTTCGTTGGTTCGTTCCCAGAGCTCCTTGTTGCTTATTCTTTCTGGCAATCCATCTGATCTTCAGTAACGAGCCAGCGTAGGCGACAGTTGTTGATGAATATATGTAGTTTATTGGGAATCCCTTTCGTGACGTGCCAAGTCTCTGAACCATACAGAAGCACTGACTTGACTAGGTTGGTGTTGAAAATCCGGACCTTGTTCCACATGCTGAGTGCAGTGCAGTAGATCTCCGCACTTGTTTCAGGCTAATGGACGCCTGTCTTCGTTTTCCGATTCTGACTTTGACATCCTTGTCTGTCCCACCTGTAGTTGAAACAGTGCTTCCTAGATAGGTGAAAGAGGTTACTTCCTTTAAGTTTCTCCTGTTGATGGTGATTGGAGTTTGTTGTTGTTCGAGTTGTTGGTGCGGTATCTTCATCACCTCTACCTCTGTCTTCTCTATATTCACTTGAAGTCCCATCTTCGCTACCCTACCTCTTCTGCCAACTTGTTAGTTTTCGCCTGTAGGTCTTCAAGTTTATGTGACATCAGGCACAAGTCATCATTGGCGAAATCCAAGTCTTCTAGGTTCTTTTCCGCAGTCCCAGCCAGCGTATCCCCCTCTTCTCACAGCTCCCCACTGTTTGCTGCATGATCCAGTCCAGTCGACCACAATCAGGAATATCACGGGGGATAGTAGACAACCTTGTTTCACTCCTGTCTTCACTTCACTTCAAGGTCGACACTGAGCTTCCCATTGTGAATTACTTGGCATGTGGCATCTTCATATAGTTGTTGAATGAGGCGGATAAAGGTTTGCGGTATTCCGTAGTAATGAAGCAGTTTCCAAATTACCTCTCGGTCGACACTGTCGAAGGTCTTCTCAAAGTCGATAAAGTTGAGGTAGAGAGTTGACTGCCATTCTATACTCTGTTCTATGATAATGCATAGAGTGGCGTTGCAATTTGGTCTGCACATGATTTGTACTTCCTGAAGCCTGCCTGTTCCGCCAGTTCTTGCAAACACTGAGGTCTCCCTTCTTCAGGAGTTTGACAAGGTAACCCTTCTTCCAATCGTCAGGTACCTTCTCTTCCTTCCACACCTTCTGCGATAGTGGTGTGAGCATGTCCGCTGTTGTCTCTGCATCTGTTCTCAGTGCTTCTGGCGGTATCCCATCTGGTCCTGCTGCTTTCCTGCATTTCAGTAGCTTTATGGCGTTCATAACTCCCATTTTCGTTGGAGGATTTATGTCCACTTGTAGTTCAGTGGCTGCAGATGGTATTTCTGGACGAAGTGCAGGTGGTGGTGGTGGTCGATTCAAGAGCTTCTTGAAGTGGTCGGCCCATTATTTCCTTTGTTTCTCTTCCTTCGTAATTAAGTTTCCGTCATCATCTTTTATTGGTTTCATCCGTGTTGATCTCTTCCCAGATCGATAGTAACCTAGTTATCTGATACAATGTTGTCAGGTCTCTCCTACCTGCAGCCTGCTCTGCTTCACTTAACAATGTGTCGTAAAGTGTTTTTTGTCTTTCCGTGCACTGTTCTTCACTTCTTTGTCCAGTGTAGTGTTTTATACATTATACTCAGTTCCTCTTGTCGTTGAGCATGCTTACACTGGTGTATCTTCTGCTTCACCATCCTCCTCTCCTCTATCAGCTTCCAGGTATCCGTCGAGATCCATTCCTTGTCTTCTTTCTTCTTCCTTCCTAATACGGTTGTGCAGGTTTCTTTTTACATCTCTTTCAAAGACTTCCAGTGTTCTTCCACACAGGTTTCTTCAGGGATGTTGCTCGATATCTCCCATTTTGTCTTGATGACTGGCTGACGTGAAGATTTCCTTTGTGGTTTCATCCTTGAACTGCGGTCTATCACCAGCTTCCTTGAAGGCTTTCAACTTGATTTGGAAGGTTTCTTGCACTAGATAGTGGTTGGTGTAAACCTACATCTGCTCCTCTTCTTGACCTTGTGTCAAGTAGACTGCGTCTCCATTTTCTTGAGATTGAGATAAAGTCGATTTGATTTTAGGTGTGTCCTGGTGTCTGGTGAAATCAAATGCATGTGGCTTTGTGAATATCCTTGTGCTTGAACACACTGCCTGACTCCAATCACCAAATCGTTGAATGCACAGAATTCTGCAAACAATTCTCCATTCTCGTTCATTTCACCTAGCGCTTCTCGACCCATGGTTAGTTCTCTTCCTGTGGAGGAGATCGATTCCTGATGCATGGGGGCCTTCAATGCTCTTGGGGACATCATGATAGCCACTCCCTCAGTGTGCTCGTGGCTGTCGTCTGGGTGACCGGAGTAGATTATTGATTTCCCAGTTGACAGTTTGGAGAGTCCACTCCCATTCTATCTGCTTTCGCAAACTCCAAGCACTTCGATGTTATACCTCTTCATCTCCTTTGCAATCTGGGCTGCCTTGCTGGGTTCAAAGATGGTGCAGACATTCCATGTCCCCACATTTAATTTCGCTTTCATCGAGAGAAGACACATCGGCCCGGCTAATTGGCTTCCCGAAGGCTTTCACCAACTGGCATCATTTCGCCTCTCCGATTCCAGCGGGGAATAATTTTGTTATTATTTTTTATATTTTGTGTGTGCTGTGAAGTTTCTTTAGCGGTTAGACTTGTTTTCTGGGGTAGGGTTGCTAGTCGTATGCCCAACCTTCCCGGGCTTAGGACCGGCTAGTAACTAGTGAACTAGTTAACCAGGCGAGGTTGACGCGTATAGTTTTAAGTATGTATAGTTGTTTTAATATCATATCGTCGTTAATTGGACCGAATCGATCGGTCTCTGTTGGCATATGGGCTCCTGTGCGGATGCCTCGATATCATCGGTGTTCTAATGGTAGTAATGATGGATAGTAGCTGGCGGTGGAATCGAGGATGTGCATTTCGTCTCGGTGGTGTAGTGGATAACGCTCTGGCGTTTGAGGCGACCACTCCCGAATCCGAATCTCGGTGGGAACAACATTACTCACCGCGAAGCAGGTACATCCAGCTGACTAGTCGCAGATAGGACGAAATGCGCATCCTGGATTCCAGTGCTAATCGCTATCCATCATTACTACCATCAGAGCACAGGTAATATCAAGGCATCCGCACAGGATCCCATATGCCAATAGAGACCCATCGATCAGGTTCAATCAATGACGGTATGATATAACAATTATGCTAAAGACTATATATTCTTTTGATGTGAATACTTTATTTACTGATGTACCAGTAATCAAAACTACTCATATTCTTTGTGACTATATATCTTCCAGAAATATTTTATTCCTATTCCCCTTACAACTCTTAAAAAAACCGAGAAAACAATAAAAGATAAATTGTCTGAATCGTGTTATCATCATCATGATCAATATCAACATAGGACCAGGCATTACTGCGTAACGGTCCAACTTCCCACCACACCTCATATCAGTACATCGAGTAGAAAGGTAGTGAAGTGAAATAAAATATAAAAAAATTGAGCCAAAACAAACATAAAGTACGAGAAGAAAGAAAGGAAGAATGAGGAAATGGTGAGATCGGCATAGTGTTAAGATGAGGATAATGTGTGTGGGGATACCTCTGCGCCATATCATCATCTAGAGTCTCCAACCACTGGTTCCTCTTGTCCGTGGACCCCAACCACCTAGTCTTTATTGGCCCACATGACTCAAACCAACAGTCAGAGACTTTATACATTGGTGCCATGTTTTAGTCTTGCCACCTCGGGCCTTTTTCCAGCCTGGACCTACTTCAGCCAAGATTGTGTGACGAGACAATCGGTGACTAGACATACGTAGTATCTGAATTGTGTAGTGTGCATTTGCGCAACACATTTCGAACTATCTGACCACCTACACACGTACTTGTCATAGGTATGTGCATGAAAAATTCATGAAGGGATAAGGAGTGAGAAAATAAAAACAGGTCAAGTAGGAAGGGCGGATAACCATGAAATACAATAGAACGAAAATTAATAGTGCATTGAGCTTAGTTTTCAATAGTTGGATTTACCAAGTGAGATTTAATGTGACAACACAAATTGTTTATGAACACATAAAGGTGGTTTCAACTTTCTAATAGCTAAGGCTTCAACAAATTTAAGGATCCCTCCCCAACATGTTTTGTAAATAGGTGTAAAGGAAGTAGCCATATCAATCCTGTGGCCTATCTCAATGATATGTTTGGTGATCGAAGAACTTGGACGTCTGCTACCAACATTATAGGTTCAGGTGATTTAATTTGCTTCTGAAGTCACTTTGGAATATGTTCCGATGACCTTACTTGCATGGATCTATTAGTCCTCCCTATGTATGTGTCACCACAGGTACATTCGAGTTGGGTAGATACAATGGGATGTGACATTGTTGTTGACATGCTGTGGTGGTTTGGGGGAATATGCGGGCATTGTGGTTTTGATTACTCGAACCCTGGCTGTATAGTAAGTCGTTCTAAGAGTAGCGTTCAGTCTCTGTTTAAGGATTACACTATGAGAGTCACCTTTGTACGGAAGACTGATGAAGACATCCTTCTTTGTGACAGACTGATAATTTTGTTCTGCCTCTTTCATCTTCTGAAGTATCCTCTGTGCATATTCTGTTGATTAAGCATCTTACAAACGTTGGCTTGTACTGAACTGGGCAAAAGCTATGGTAATTCAGATATTGCCCTGTTTATGAAGATTTTCTGTAAATAGATCGTTTCATGGATCCATTTTGCCTTTGACTAATAAATAATATATTGAAGAATAGCAAGCAGTTATCTTCCTCTCTTACATATGTCAAGGATTTGGTGTTCTGTACTTCTTCAATCGTTTTACAATTGAAGTAGACTGATTTGAGTCTGCACAAATGGTCAGTACATCATCAACATATCTTCTATACAGATGGGCTTGGTCTATTAAGGTCTCGGCTAAGTTCTCCACGTGTGACATAAATATGTCGGCTAGGAGGGGACGTAAAGGTCTTCCCATAGCGACACCATCAACCTGACGGAAATGTTCGCCCTCAAAGGTGAATTTAATATTGTTTGTACATAAAAGTAACAGCTGTTTTAGGTGATCCGAAGAAACGAGTATCAGAAACTTATGCACAGAAATATAGTCACATAAAATGTCAATTGTTTTGATCAAAGGGACATTGGTAAATGATGAGTTGACATCAAATGAACAAATAACATCCTCAAGGCATTTGAGGATGCATCTTCTAAGGAATACTTACAGAATTGCTTCTTAATGGGATCCAATAATTCCATTAGCCAGTGGGCAAGCTTATGCGTTGGTGACTTACACATTGATATTATGAGACGTAAAGAGTTGTTGAGTTAGTGTACTTTGGGCAAACTGTAAAGATGTGGGAATTGAGATTCAGTTAGTTTCAGTAGGCTGAATCATTGTTTGGTAATGACGTGTTCATTTCAAGCGGTTTCACTAGATTAGCGGTCACAGTTCCCCTGTAACAATTGTACATCTTCTGAAGAACAATTTTTGGTGAATTTATTTTCATCTTCAAGAATCGATGACATTTTACACTTATATTCGATTTTATCCATGATCACGACACCTGAGCCTTTGTCAGGTCTGAGGATAATAATATCGGGATTCTCTTATAGTTCCTTCATAGATATGAAATGTTCAGAAGTTAGAATTCTTTTCTGGTTCTGATGGTTATCACGGAACTGGTGGGCGATATCCACCATCTTGGCTTTCAGCCATCTCTGATCCTCAATTGTGAAGTTGGGATGAGAGGTTTTAAGTGGTCACATAGGTTTTCAAAGTGTTAATGGATAGCCAAATCTGATGATTACTTTCGAGGAACACAAAATTTAAGTCCAAGGGATAGGCCTTCCTTCTGATAGATGGACAGTGTCACTGTAGAAAGGTTAGTAACATACTTAACCGGATTAACATTACAGGGAAATAGTTAATATGATTTTTACTGTTAAGTGAACTGCTTAGCTTCCAACACATATTGGTTTTCGTTTTAAAAATGACATTATCACAATACTGTAGGAATTTTAAACGACATATTACTGATAAATTCTATAGAACATTCGACACATTTATGTGGAGTAAAAGGATATCATGCTACTTATCCTGCACATTTTCGACATGTGACATCCTACCTGACCTCTTTTTATTTTCTCACCCCTTTTCCCTTCATGAATTTCCTCAATAAATACCTATGACAAGTATGTGTGTGTGTGTGTGTGTGTGTGTGTGTATGATCATATAGTTCGAAATGTTGGTAGTATTGTGTTCTCTGAGCTGGGTTGTTTAGTCGGATTAATAGCAGAAGCAGTGATGCAGAGACTGGAAGCCATCATCCTACCTGCGATCAAATCAAATATTTGGGTTCCTTACGTAGACGATACTTTTCTCATCATTAAAAAGGATGATATCGAAAACACCTACAGTTTGATCAACAACGTTTTCAATGACATCAAATTCACAATGGAGAAGGAGTCGAACAACCAACCACCATTCCTAGATGTTCTAGTCAGTAGGAGAATTGGCAGAAAACTGGAAACCCAAGTGTATAGGAAGCCAACACACACTGACTCATCAAATCCTCAACTACAATGGCAACAACCCAACAACCCACAAGATCAGTTGCGTGCAGACTCTATTCAAAAGAGCGAGAACACACTACAGTACACCAACTTCACAGAGAAACGAAGAAAATTATCTTGATGTCCACCCTAAAGAAGAACGTCTACCCACAAAACTTTATCTCAACATGCCTATCCCGTGCATCATCATCAACTACAAAGTCATCAACATAAATCAATCAACGCATCAGCCTACCTTACATACAGAACACATCTGAAATCACAACAAGATTGCTGAGACCATTTGGTGGAATTGGTGTGGCCACTCATAAACCACAAAGTCCCCTCGAAACACTATGCACACCAAAGGGTCCAACAACCAAAGAAGACAAACTGAATATCATTTATAAAATCAACTACAATAACTCTGGTCAGCACTACATATTGGACAATGTGGTCGCCGATCTTCGCCTTCATCTACATCAACACCAACTGGCGATTGAATGTCACACACGACATTTCATCACTCATCACCCAATGCATGTGGATAACAGCTATGGAGATGAATTGAATTTTGACAATGTGGAAATATTGGATGGAGAGAGTGAACACAAAGAACATCATCAGAGAATTCCTAGAAGCTTGGCATTCAGGTCAGTCAGTGAGCAGTCAGTAGATGTATAGACATAGACCCAGCCTATCAACCAACAAGAGAGATGGTAAACGATAGAAAGGTGAGAGGTGAAGCGCATGAACAGCCAACAGGAAACTCCATGCAGTCAGTCAATAACACAGCAGTCGAAGGAAACAACCAATCAGGAACCAATTGATCAGGGCAAGCTAGCAAATCACTCACGGAGAGATATTGACAGGTCAATTCATACTGAAGTTAATGATGATGATGTCACTGTCTAGCAAGATGATGAAAGCTTCACGACTAAACAACCCAGCTCCTGAGAGAACACAATACAACGAAGACCATCCACCTGAGCTACAAATATTCTCCATTAGTTCGAAATGTGTTGCGCGAATGCACATTACATGATTAAGACAATTTACATCTTATTGTTTTGTCGAAGTTGATCCTGGGAACTAATTATTATAATGTACTGATAATGTCCAGTTCCGACTGGAAGGCGAATTTATTATCATTATTTATCCCTTCGGTTCCTAATGGAAAGTATGGCTTAAGTGACACGTCTCCAGTGCACTCTAATATCTCTGCAAATTTTCGAACCTGCCTCCACGACCTCCCATAAGCTGTCATTTCCTCCTCACACAATCTCCTCCATATCACCCTCAGCTGGGACGTCCAACTCGTTGCTTCCCATCTGGGTTCCACTCGAGTACCTTACCTGACGCGTGATGTCCCCAGTCGGCCTTCTCAGTGTATGCCCAATCGATCTCCACTTCCTTGGGGAATGTTTGTTGAGTGATAGGTTCTTGCTTCGTTGGTTTGTTCCCAGAGTTCCTTGTTGCTTATTGTTTTTGGCCATCTGAACTTCAGTAACGAGCCAGCGTAGGCGGCAGTTGTTGACGAATATCTGTAGTTTGTTGGAAATGCCTTTCGTGACGTGCCAAATCTCTGAGCCATATAGGAGGACTGATTTGACGTTGGTGTTGAAAATCCGGATGTTGTTCACGCTTTATGCTGAGTGCAGAAGATCTCCACACTGGTTTTAGGTTAATAAACACCTGTCTTGTTGTCTTTCGATCTTGACTGGCTCTTCTGTGCCGCCGCTTGTAGTTGAGAGAATGCTACCTAGGTGGGTGTAGGTGAAAGAGGCTACTTCCTTTAAGTTCCTCCCGTTGATGGTGATTATGGAAGGTGAATATTTTCGACAAATTGATGGTGCTGCCATGCGTAGTCCTTTAGATTGAGTGCTGTATGACGTCTGTATATATCATACATCGAAGAATTGATTGGAAACGTTTACTTCCTAAGAGATATTTGGGTGACATTATTATTATAAGTGAAAAACTTGGGCACTGTGGTAGAATGTAGTTCCATATTAGATTTGTTTATTTGATATAAAGCGCACAGTGATACAGTATCACTATTTACTTGATTACGTTTTCAGCATAAATTATCATTGCTCATAATCATCATCAATGTAATCACACACAAGTTTCGATATCTGATTTTATAGTCCTGTCACCTGATCTCTCTTTGTTTTTTTGTTTTTTGATTGGTAGTAAAGTTTTCCATATCTCTGGTATAGGTGTTGCGTCATCCCTATTACATGTGTTGGGTGTGGATTCAGTAGTTAATCTCTCTCTCTCTCTCTCCACCTAGCTATATTAGACTTAAGTACAATGGTTGTGAGTTAATGAATGTAATGCAATGGCTGAGTGTTATTCTAGGTTATTGATCTTATTGGGGTCTGTCGTTCTATGTTTAGCTAAATTCCTATGTTCTGTTAATCTAACTGACCCCGACCGGCTAGTTTCACCTATGTATTTGACTTCACAGTCATTACATGGAATTTGGTAGATTATATTATTTTGCTTAATTGGTTCTATCGGATCTTTTAGCCGACAAAGCTTACCTCTAAGTGAGTTTGTTGGTTTAAATGCCACCCTAATTCCAACCTTGTTGAGAATCCTACATATGGTTTCTGATGTTCCTTCCTTGTATGGTATCACAATAGAGGTGCTGATTTCCTTTCTACTTATGTTGTCACTATTATTTGTATTTGTATTAGTGTTATTATTTTGCTTCTTATGCGTCCGTGTGAATTTCTTAATAAAATGATGGGGATAATTATTAGTTATTAACGCTTCTTTTATGTGTATTGTTTGTTGACGCGTATCATTGAATGATTGTGACTTTCTTTCCTTTTGATTTGAATCTTGCAGTCATGATCGTGATGCTGATGGTGTAGGAGATTGGTTCCCACTGTATATGGGAGACTTCGATGATGTTGGAGACATCCTGATAGCCACTCCCTCAGTGTGCTCATGGTTGTCATATAGGTGACAATATCGGAGTAGATTATTGACTCTCCAGTTAACAGTTTGGAGAGTCCACTTCCATGGCATCTGCTTCCGCAGATTCCTAACACTTCTATGCTATACCTTCTCATGTCTTTGGCAATCTGGACAGCCTTGCTAGGTTCAAACATAGTGCGGACATTTCATATCCCCACGTGTACTTTCGCTTTCATCGAGAGATTGGAAGACACATCGGCCAATTGGCTTCCCGACAGCTTTCACCAACCGGCGAGATTTTGTCTCTCCGATTCCAGCGAGGATAAGTTTGTTTTGTATTTTATATTTTGTCTGTGCTTTGAAGTTTCTTTAGCTGTTGAATTGGTTTTTCAGGTTACGGTTGCTAGCCCTATGCCTAACTTTCCCTCTGTACTCGGGCTTAGAACCGGATAGTAACCAATATACTAGTTAACCAGGCGAGCTTTGATAATAAACGGATATTCACTTAAGTTTCATCTTCAGTAGTTAAGACTCCAGTGTATTTTACTTGACAAGCCTTTCTTGTATGAGTAAAGGGGGAGAGAAATAAACTATCTAAATGTAAAAAAAATTAAGACACTGATTTCAATGTCAACCTCTTTAAGCATAGATGACTGTTTTTTACTTGGTTACTATTGCTACAGCTGATAAGCTAATTTTTCAAAACATGATATTGTTTTGTTGATTAGAGACTTAAAGCCATTTCTTAAATATTTTATCAGTCAAAAAACTCTTGTTTACTTGTTCACGATATTTACTTAAGAAGAACTGAATGATAAATACAATTGAATATTCTTTATTAAACAAATGGAGTCAGCAAACATTATTTGCAACGAATTTACGAACCTCGCCTGGTTAACTAGTTCACTAGTTACTAGCCGGTCCTAAGCCCGAGTAAAGAGGGAAGGTTGGGCATACGGCTAGCAACCCTACCCCGGAAAACAAATCTAACCGCTGAACAAACTTCAAAGCACAAACGAAATATAAAAAATGAAAACAAAATTATTCCTCGCCAGTTGGTGAAAGCCTTCGGGAAGCCAATTGGCCGATGCGTCTTCTCTCTCTCGATGAAAGCGAAGGTGAACGTGGGGACATGGAATGTCTGTACGATGTTTGAACCCAGCAAGGCAACCCAGATTGCAAAAGAGATGAGAAGGAGATCTTCTGCACTCAGCATGTGGAATAAGATCCGGATTTTCAACACCAACCTAGTCAAGTCAGTGCTTCTGTATAGTTCAGAGACTTGGCGCATCACGAAAGGGATTTCCAATAAACTGCAGACATTCATCAACAACTGCTTACGCTCCCTACTAGAATATAATTGGCTGTTGTCTTAACCTCGCCTGGTTAACTAGTTCACTAGTTACTAACCGGTCCTAAGCCCGGGTAAAGAGGGAAGGTTGAGCATAGGGCTAGCAACCCTACCCCGTAAAACAAATCTAACCGCTAAACAAACTTCAAAGAACTTATGAAGCACGACATGAAAATAGGTATTCTAGTCTCCACATTGATACAACTAATTCTCAAGTGTACAATGAACACAAAATTCCTTTTCAACAATGAACTCTACAAATAGTCTGATAGGTGTAGCTATGATATTATCCCTTGACTCACTCTAAGCAGAGTTTTCACTTGTATAAAACTAAAAAAAATTGTCCACTGAGTGTAACTGTTGGCCGCTTACAATTATATTCTTGTTATATGGATAATATATATATAGTTTACAAAATTTAGATTGATAAGAATACTGTTCTCAATAAGTTCACTAGTGTTCATCCGGCAATCAACTTGAGAGAATTTTATTATTATTGTTATTATTAGTCCCTTGGGTTCTTAGTGGAACATAGGGTTTCAGTGGCACGTCTCCAGTCAACTCTCTTCTCTGAGATCTTTTGAACCTGGTTCCACGACAGCCCAGAAGCTCTCAGTTCCTCCTCACACGACCTCCTCCATGTCAACCTTGCCTGGGACGTCCAACTCGTCGCTTCCCATGGGGATTCTACTCGAGCAACTGGCCTGACGCGTGATGTCCCTAGTCAGCCTTCTCAGTGCATGCCCAATCCATCTCCACTTCCTCCTGCATATTTGTTGGTGATGGGTTCTTGGTTGGTTCGTTCCCAGAGTTCCTTGTTGCTTATTCTTTCTGGCAATCCATCTGATCTTCAGTAGTGAGCCAGTGTAAGCAGTTGTTGATGAATGTCTGTAGTTTATTGGAAATGCCTTTCGTGACGCGCCAAGTCTCTGAGCCATACAGAAGCACTGACTTGACTAGGTTGTGTTGGTGTTGAAAATTTGGATCTTGTTCCACATAACTTGAGAGAATAGAAGAGAAAAATGACAATATCCCATTTCTTGAAATTCTGTTGGTAAAATGGTTACATGGAACTTTGAAGCGAATTGTATATAAAAAGTCAACATTGATAGATGAATACACTCACTTCTTTAGTGCTGTAGCCGTCGAACACGAAAGGAACCTAGTGAAATGTCTAGCACATAACGCCAAAACAATTTGTTCAGATGATGCTGTACAGAAAGAGTTTGCCACCATCCGTGATCTGCTTACTACGGATAGCTATTCAGCGAAGTTATTAATCAAGCATATGAATGTTACGAAGATTAAGACAAGAACACCAACTGTTCTTAAGAAACAGATCTTCTTGAAGCTGAAATTTACGAGTAACATTGAGCATAGGAAGAGCCTTGCCAAAAGAATCCTAGCCGTTAAATTATGTCCCACCTTCTACAACCACCCGATTCTAGGTTGAAGAAATAAAGACAAACTGTCTGATTCTGCCACTATCAAGTGCATTTCTCAATTCAACTGCTCCTGTGGAGCTAGTTACATTGAGCATACACTGAGTCAGATTCATTGTCGAATTTCTCAGCACCATCCATCATGGTTGAGCAAGGGACAAATATGAACAATGAAGAACTTCATAATTGCACACCTAGTTGACATAGGACATCAAGTAGATACTAGAAAGCTTTCAAAATTGTTCATCATACTCCAATTCACTTATCATATGGATTACGCACTCGTTTATTTCACATTTATCATTATAATTATTATGATTTGTCCTTTGAGTTCCTAGTGGAACATACGACTTAAGTAGCACGTCGTCATCTCACTCTCTTCTCTCTAGTCTCTTCAACGTGCCTCCACGACTCCCCATAACCTTACATTTCTTCCTCACACCATCTCCTATATGTCAACCACGCCTCAGACGATCAACTTGTCGTTTCCCATTTAACTTCCACTCAACAGCCTAGTCTGGTCTGCCCTGGTGTGGCTTTTTAGTTGAAGTGCTTAAACCATCTCCTCAATGCATATCCAATCCATCTCCAATTTGTGCTACTGCATATTTGCTGGGCGATAGGTTACTGGTTCGTTGCCAAGCCACACCATCTCACTGCTTATTTTTATTATTCTGGCAATCCATCCGATCTCCATCTTCAGTGTCGAGTGAGTGTAGATGGTAGCTGTTCATGTTTATCTGCAGTTTCTTGGAAATGCATTTCCTAAGGCTCTAAGTCTCTCTACCAGCACAAACAAGCATTGAATTGACTAATATTAGTAATGTTAAAAATCTGGAACTTGTTCACGCTTTATGCCGAGTGCAGTGCAAGGCAGCAGATATCCACACTGATTTCAGATTGAGGAAGGAAGGCATGTCTTACTGTCTTGACATGTATATTCACTAGCTAATCAATTATTCTGATTCGACTTCCACTTCCAATTGATTCCAGCATATTAGCATTCGAATAAGACTTTTCTAAACTATCTTCCTCAATTGTATAATATTATTGACAAACTGATAAACAACATCTCAACAGTGTTCACGTATAATTCATCAATATGTAAATGTAACCTGTGGACATGAAGAAGTTATCGTAACTTGCAAAAAAATTACTTTGTAATAGAATAATAACTCAAAGTCTATGAAGACGGATCTATCCTTGTACTGAACATAAACAGTATTCCACAAGTCTATATTTTTCATCTTTATCCAGAATCAGAAATTCAAACTACTTCTGTGTGAATCATTTTAACCTCCAATGGAGTGTTAAAAACTATTTTTCTTCCATAGAATACGGATTCACTTCCATTCATCTCTCACTAGCAGTTTGATCAACAACCTTTTCAGTGACATCATATCCCCAATAAAGGAAAAGTCGAACAACCAACTACCACATTACTAGATGTTTTCGTTGGTAGGATAAATGCCAGAAAACTGGAAAGCCAAATGTATAGGAAGCCAACACACACTGACTCATCAAATCATCAACTATACTAGGAAACTGTATTGAAAAGAGGGAGGGCACACTGCAGTGCAACAACATCAACTGCATGGAGATATGAAGAAAATTACTTGATGTCTATCCTAAAGAGGAACGGTTACCCACGAAACTTTATCACAATGTGCCTATTCTGTAGATCATCAACTAAAAAGCCATTCTTGAGAAATTAATGAACGCATCATCATCCTGCCTCTACATATATATAGGGGATATAGGGGAACACAATAAGATTAGAGAGACCATTTTGTGGAATATGTGTAGCCATTCACAAACCAACAAATTCACTCAATCACTATTATGGAGACCGGTTAACCCATCCCCCAGCTTTCACTATTCATTTGTACCATTTGTGTTTTCATTAAACCGCTGAAAACTGTTCACTTGTATGTCTTTACACTCAAACGTATATCTCAGTCTACGTTATGTATGTATATATGGATATTCGTTTGCATTATTTAACGGTATATGTAATGATGTATGCAAGTATCCAGGTGATGAATTTTCCATTCATGTAAAACATATTATGTCTCATAAGATAAATGATGAATCGTGGCTAGCAGCTGATGAGTCCCAAATAGGACGAAATGAGCATCCTTGATTCCACTGCTAGTCACGATTCATCATTAATATAATTAGAACACAGGTAATATCGAAGCATCTGCACAGGAGCCCATATGCTAATTATTATTATATTATTTGTCCCTTGAGTTCCTAATGGAACATGGAGATTCAGTAGCACGTCTCCAGTGCACTCTGTTCTCTGCAAACTTTTGAACCTGGTTCCACGACAGCCCACAAGCTCTCATTCCTTCCTCGCAAGATCTCCTCCATGTCAACCTTGCCTCGGACGCCCAACTTGTCGCTTCCCATGCAGGTTCCAGTCGAGTACCTGGCCTTGCTTCGTTGGTTCATTCCCAGAGTTCCTTGTTGCTTATTCTTTCTGACCATCCATCTGATCTTCAGTAACGAATGAGCATAGGCGGCAGTTATTGATGAATGTCTGTAGTGTATTGGAAATCCCTTTCGTTACGCGCAAAATATCTGAGCCATACAGAAGCACTTATTTGATGTCGGTGTTGAAAATCCGGATGTTGTTCACGCTTTATGCTGAATGCAGAAGATCGCCACACTAGTTTCAAGCTAATGAACGCCAGCCTCGCTTTTCCAATCCTGGCTTTAACATCCTCGTCTGTGCCGCCTGTAATTGAAACAGTGCTGCTTAGATAGGTGATAGAGGCTACTTCTTTTAAGTTTCTCCCGTTGTTGGTACGGTATCATCATCACCTCTGTCTTCTCTATATTCACTTGAAGTTCCATCTTGGCTGCCCTGGCATGCCTCTTCTGTCAACTTGTTAGTTTTCGCCTGTACATCTTCAAGTTTGTGTGACATTAGACATAAGTCACCGGTGAAATCTAAATCTTCTAGGATCTTTTCCACAGTCCAGCGGTCCTCACTGTTTGTTGCATGATGCAGTCCACTACAATCAGGAATATCATGGGCAAGGTTATATGCCAATAGAGACCGATTAATTCGGTCCAATCAACGACGACGCTTCGCATCATCATAGAACAGAGCATAGAATGGCAATCAGCTCTCTACCTCAACTTCATCCACTTTGAGAAGGCCTTTGACAGCGTCGACCGAGAAGTAATTTGGAAACTGCTTCAATACTACGGAGTACCGCAAACCTTTATCCGCCTCATTCAACAACTATATGAAGATGCCACATGCCGGCCAAGTAATTCACAATGGGAAGCTCAGTGATGCTTTTGAAGTGAAGACAGGAGTGAAACAAGGCTGCCTACTATCCCCCATGATATTCCTGATTGTGGTCGACTGGACTGGATCATGCAGCAAACAGTGGGGAGCTGTGAGAAGAGGGGGATACGCTGGCTGGACTGCGGAAAAGAACCTAGAAGATCTGGATTTCGCCAATGATGACTTGTGTCTGATGTCACATAAACTTGAAGATCTACAGGCAAAAACTAACAAGTTGATAGAAGAGGCAGCGAAGATGGGACTTCAAGTGAATATAGAGAAGACAGAGGTAGAGGTGATGAAGATACCGCACCAACAACTCCATCAACAACAACAACAAACTCCAATCACCATCAAGGGGAGAAACTTAAAGGAAGTAACCTCCTTCACTTATCTAGGAAGCACTGTTTCAACTACAGGCGGGACGGACGAGGACGTCAAAGTCAGGATCGGAAAAGCAAGACAGGTGTTCATTAGCCTGAAACCAGTGTGGAGATCTTCTGCACTGCACTTAGCATGTGGAACAACATCCGGATTTTCAACACCAACCTAGTCAAGTCAGTGTTCCTGTATGCTTCAGAGAGTTGGCGCGTCACCAAAGGGATTTCCAATAAACTGCAGACATTCATCAACAAGTGCTTACGCCCACTCGCTACTAAAGATCAGATGGATGGCGAGAAAGAATAATCAGCAAGGAGCTCTGCGAACGAACCAACCAAGAACCTATCACGCAACAAATATGCAGGAGGAAGTGGAGATGGATTGGGCATACACTGAGAAGGCTGACTGAGGACATCACGCGCCAGGCCCTCGAGTAGAATCCCCATGGGAAGCGATGAGTTGGACGTCCGAGGGTGACATGGAGGAGGTCGTGTGAGGAGGAACTGAGAGCTTCTGGGCTGTCGTGGGACCAAATTCAAAAGATCTCAGAGAACAGAGTGTAATGGAGACGTGCTACTGAAGCCCTATGTTCCACTAGGAACCCGAGGGACTAATAATAATATGATAAAATCAGCGACGATATGATATAAAAACAATAATACTAGTGTCATATGAAAAAAACATGATGAAAAACTTGTCAACAACAGATGAAATTGGAAGTATACAAAATGATAACATATCATTAATTGATATATCCTAAATAAAAGACAATAAACAAAGTAATGAAACAATAAGAATTTTACCAAGTGAATATATAACTCTCTTCATATATATTTTCACATTATTGTTTATGATAAAAAGTGATTTACTATTATTGTACATACCAAATGTACAATACTCAAAGATGAATAACTTCAGAAGAAAGAAAGTAAACAAAGAGAAATACTGAAGATAAAAGTTATATAAATACATGTACACTGAACACAATATGATCAGTTAAAAATGATACACAAGTATACTCTATTAACCATCTTATTTTCTGTCTATTTATCTTTGAATGTGAAAGTGGTAAGTAAGATTTATGTATTATATTACATAATATATCTCTGAAGTATATTCAAGTATGACGTAATTAGATTATTATTCACTTCAGAATGTAACCAGTCAGGTATTCACAGTCTAAGTGATAACATCCTGTTGATAATTATTCTATTTTACAAATACCTTTATACATTATTCGACAGCCAATTTATTGTAATCTCATAGTATCAGTGGTTTAATAATCCAACCCGTTGTGATATCTAATAGTAAGACTGAGATATACCTACAATAAAAGATCAATATCTTTCATGAATATAAGTGTAAAACTTAGACACAGTGATAAATTTGATATGACTGACAGCTTATTCAACTGAACTAAAATATTCATTCATATTAAGCGTGTATAGTTGTGCCTAACCTGTACAGTCTTCAACTTTTCAGAACAAAATATACAGACAAACAAAAGGAGTAGCAATGAGATCATCAATATCCCAGATCGTACTAAATATGTTACAAACGTATAATCCTGAACCGATGATATACTGACGATTTGTAGAGGATACATTCACTATTATACTGAAATCGGAACGTATCAACAATTTCTTTATACATATAAACTCAGTAGTAGATCCAATCCAAATTCACTTACCAGGAGGTAGAAAATAAACAAACAGAATTGACTATACTAGGCTGTAGAGTAAAACGAGGAACAGACAGTGGTTCGGATACTACTACTGTCTACAGGAAACCGACACATTCCAACAGGTATCTAGACTTCAAGTCATCGCATCCAATTTCAGTCAATGAAGGCAGGTTTAGTCAGATGTCTAAATGATACAGCTAGACTACTGAATAGTCACTGCAAAGACCTAAACAACGAACTGAAACACATAAAAAAAGCTCTAATAATTAATAATTATCCTCTACGGTTTATTAAAAAAAACTCATACAAACGAAGTAATAACAATAACATGAGTACAGAGCAGTTCACAGCCTTCACTGTAATACTCTATCAGGAACATACATCAGAAACTTTACGTAGGATGCTCAACCAAACTGGAATTACGGTGTCATTTAAACATACAATCCACTGAGAGATAAGATTTGTTGTCTGGCTTAAGTAAGTATCCGACAGAGCCAATTAAGCAAAATAATCTAATCTATCAAATTCCATGTAATGACTATGACTATGGACATGTTCGAGCCTATGGCGAGTTGTCCAGGGAGCTATACTCATCAACTGGTGTCCGTCAAGGATGCCCACTATCTCCATCCTTATTTAATTTTATCATAGATATTCTTATGGAGGTTTCCCTCTCATCACCTTATTACACAGACGTTGACCCAATCACAGGTGAATTTTCTTTAGATCTAGAATATGCAGATGACATAGTCAATCTTGTTAGGTGAAGACGCTGACTGATGAGATGCAGAGTGTTGTGAACACTTTGAGTGGGAATTTGAGAATGTTTGGGATGCAATTTCACCACCCAAATGCAAATTTTTGCTCCAGGACTGACTGGTCTTCAGCGGTACCGCGGTTAACAATAGAGAGTGAGTGAAGTGGTTAAGTGTGTTGACCACTTCACCTACCTGGGAAGTAGGATCAGCACTGTGCTGGTGGGTTAGTTGCCGATGAGATTTCTGTACGGATACAAAAGGCTCGATTGGCTTTTGCCAATTTGCGACACCTATTGCGCCATCGTGATATTCGTTTGTCTATTAAGAGTCGCGTGTAGTGCACAGGAGTCCGCTCTGTTCTACTGTATGGCTGTGAAACATGGCCATTCAAAGTGGAGGATACAAAAAGGCTTAAGGTGTTTGACCACCATTGCCTTCGTAGTATAGGACGTATTCCGTGGTGTCACCACACCACGTGAGTAATGCAGAAGTTAGGTGTAGAGTTTTGGGGAGAAGAGGCAAGTGAGTTGGCACGATTGTGAACCTTCATCGATTGAGATGGTTGGGACACGTTCTACGTATTCCTAGTCACCGATTGCCTCGTCACACAATGTTGGCTGAGATGGGTACAGGCTGGAAAAAGGCCCGAGGTGGCCAGACTAAAACATGGCACCAATGTATGAAGTCTCTGACTGTTGGTTTAAGCCATGTGGGGTGACGATGCAGACTAGGTGGTTGGGGTCCACGGGACAAGAGGAACCAGTGGTTGGAGACTGACTGTAGGTGATATGGGTGAGAACCGATGTGAGTGGCGCAGATGTATACACACATTATCCTCATCTTAACAACGCTATACCGATTCTCACCATTTTGTCACTCCTCTTACCCTTCTTCTCGTACTTTATATTTCTTTTGACTGCATTCACTTATCTTCATCCTTCACCTCACTACTTTTTATTTGATGTGCTGATATGAGGTGTGGTGGCAACTCGGAGGGTTACGCAGTAATGCCTGGTCCTATGTTGATAATGATGATGATGAATGACTATGAGGTCAAGTACATAGGTGAAACTAGCCGATCAAGATCAGTTGGAATAGTAGAATATAAGAATTCAGTTGAATGTAGAATGAAAGACCCGAATAAGATCGAAGATTCAGAAAAGTGCTTGGCTATTCCAATCTACGGATTAACACCCAACGACACAATACATTGGGATAAAGCCACTGTACTTAATTGCAACAAAATAATTAGGTGGAGAAAGTGAGAGATTGATTACTGAATGGTTATTCATCGAATCAGTCAACACCCAACACACATGTAATAAGAATGAAACAGCAGCTATACCAAAGACATGGAAAATTTTACGACCAATAGAAACAAAGAATAAGAGGTGGTTGACAGAACTATAAAAAAGCAGATGTTGAAAGTAGTGTGATCTGGCATCTGGCATGATTATGAGTAGTCAGTTATTTATGCTCGAAACGTCGTCATCAAGTAAATAATACTGTATCACTATGCGTTATATATCAAATAAACAAGTCTGATATGGAATGAACGTCTTTCAATCTAAGGTGCTCTTCTATGTACCTATTCTGTATAGCGTGGAAGGTCAAGTCTTGATCCTAATAAGTCATTAATTTGAAATCCTGTTGTGCTTTGTAACTGATCAAAAGCATTGTATCAAGTCTATGTATATGTTTAAAGATTTCGGTAGTAACTTGGTAAAGAATTAGTCCAAACAATGTTCAACTAAACGTGTTTCGTGGCATGTATGTGACTAAGCTTCACATTCCTTCTAAAATCCACTGTATTTCCCAATTAACAAATATTATTGTTTTTTGAAGGACTGAACAAGATGAAATTGGTTGACCTCTAGTCACCAATCAGTTTATCTAATCCGATCCTACAAGAGGTCAGTCACAACCTGAATATCAGAGTAGTAACACTACTGAATAAAACACAGAGTGATGCATGTTCGAATCTAAGTGGGAGATATTACTTCTCGTGAGATTGCACATACACTTTACTGAAGAGTCCCCCAAAAGCATGAAACTTAAGTCTAGGGCCTCTTGTCGACCGCCTTCAGCCAAATAATATCCGTTAGACTTCACTGCAATGGTCAGCTTCCTTGCTTAGTGGACACATTGGAGAAAAAGTGATCGATGAAATTCGATCAACACATTCAATACTAGATAACACACAATACTGGTTGCTGTCCTGTGAGACTATTCAATGTAGAATACTAAAACACGTGTAGGAATATTTGTGGATGGTATCTGCTGTCAGCTGAGATATCCATCAAGCTTTTAGTATTTTCATTATTTATGGCTTTATGATGAAGATGAATATGATGAGACAATTACCATAGTTCCGTTATTTACATTTATACTACATTCAAAATACGAATCAGCTAATCGTAACAAGGCACCTGGGCTCCTGTGCATATGCCTCGATATTGCTTGTGTTCAAACTATATATAGTAATGATGGATAGTAGATAGCAGTAGAATTCGGCCCACTCAACGACGGGGTAGTACGTTCTGGCGTCTGAGGTAATCGGTCCCCAGTTCGAGTCTTGGTGGGAATAACATCATTCACTGGGAGGCCAATACATTCAACTGACAAGTCGAAAATAGGACGAAACGCACATCCTAGGTTTTACTACTAGCCGCTATCCACCATTAGTAAAGTAAGCTAACATTAAACATTTGTGAACATTTTCACAGACTTTCAAACAGCCTCTAACTGAAATGAAGTGTTATTATTATTAGTAGTAGTAATGGTACTACAATTAGGGTAGTGAATGAGTCAAAAAGACACAGGAATCTTAGTTACAAATCTTAGTGAAAGTAAATGACAATTTATAACACATTCGATGAGATAAGAAATTCTGGAGCTATGGAGTTGAGGGAGGGGGGACAACTAACGAAAATCAGTGTCAAAGAAGGGACTGTCACACATCTGGTAGGTTACGTGCTTCTTGGTTGTATTGTGTTCTATGAGTTGGTTTGTTTAAACGTGAAGCTTTCATCGCCTTGCTAGTCAGTGACATCCTCAGCACTAACTTCAGTATGAAGTGAGCTGTCAATATCTCTCAGTGAGTGAGTGATTTAGTAGCTTGCTCTGACCTTGTGGTTGGTTGTTTCCTTCGGTTGTTACGTAATTATATGAAAAACCGGAGAATCATTCAATGATTATCAGTCAGAAAGTAATGAATGAAGAGATAATGCAATCAAAAAAAGGTAATGCTATATACATACACATGCGAAGATTATACACAGTTACCAAGGTAAAGAAAGGTTAATTACAGTCTCTTTCTGAGTACATAGGTCAGGTTGAAAATGTTTGATAGTGATAAGTTCCATAAACCGTAATAAACATGGCGTTCTTTGTTTTTGATGATCGTGAATGATTGGGAAGCATCTACTTGGTGTTTTATTTCCACCAGGTGCCAGGCAATCACGCTTGTACAGACCTTGCTACCATTCAGCCACAGATTTCTCGGAATATACTCATAAAATCGAGTAGACCCTCTTCTTTTGGTCTGTCTTATGTACTTGCTCTTAGACAATCCTTTCTTTTACACTGATTTTTGGTTAGTTGTTCCCCTCCTCAACTCCATAGCTCCAGAATTTTCTATCTCATCAGATATGTTATAAATTGTCATTGATTTTCACCGAGACTTGTAACTATTAATCCTCTGTCTACTAGACTCACTCAGTACCCTAATGGTACTCCTGGATTTCACATCTCCATTTATGTCTACATAGTTAAAGTATGTCGTGCTATCGCTACTACTATTACTACTATAACTACTTCTACTGCGGAGTAAGAACCCGAAAACTGAGAGGGTGATTGGATTGATGCTCCTTACATATGGTACACCTTGCAGTAATCCAGTCATTTGCAAATGTCTTCGTTTCCTCTTCTGTTCCTGTCTTGATTTGCTCTTGATCTGCTCTTGATACATTCTTATCAGCAGCATCCACTGTAATATGCCTGAGTTGCTCTTGGCAGAAACCTTACTCATTGCTGATAATTCTCGATGATTTCTGCCACCTTCTCAACATATACTACTTATATCCATTGTTATCAGCAACGCCCACTATACTACTACTACTAACACTTCATTCCACTTGTAGGATGTTTGCAGCTGATTAAAGATCGTGAAATAAACTGAGCTTTTTTTTATTCTGAAAATGTCTTTGTTCTTGCATTGCTCATATTTATCAATTTAACCAAATATGTATGACATAAAAACATTTTTCGTTTTTTTTATTATTTATAAACAGGAGGCCGTAAGATTTTTTAATATGTTTATCACTTGTTAACTCATACATTTTTCAGTATTATTAAACAGTAATCAAGGGATAGTAAGGAATTATATAAAAGTAGTTAAACGAAGCTTTTGTATATACTTGGGCATGTTAGAGCCTATGGCGAGTTGTCCAGGGAACTATACTCATCAACTGGTGTCCGTCAAGGATGCCCACTATCTCCATTCTTATTTAATTTTATCATAGATATTCTTATGGAGGTTTCCCTCTCATCACCTAGTTACACAAACGTTGACCCGATCACAGGTGAATTTTCTTTAGATCTAGAATATGCAGATGACATAGTCAATCTTGTTAGGTGAAGACGCTGACTGATGAGATGCAGAGTGTTGTGAACACTTTGAGTGGGAATTTGAGAATGTTTGGGATGGTATTTTCACCACAGAAATGCAAATGTTTGCTCCAGGACTGACTGGTCTTCAGCGGTACCGCGGTTGACAATAGAGAGTGAAGTGGTTGAGTGTGTCGACTACTTACTTCACTTATCTGGGAAGTAGGATCAGCACTGTGCTGGTGGGTTAGTTGCTGATGAGATTTCTGCACGGATACAAAAGGCTCGATTGGCTTTTGCCAATTTGCGCCAAAAAGGCTTGAGGTGTTTGATCACCGTTGATCACCGTTACAATCAACTATTATTATCATAGAGTAAGCTCTCTACTCGAACACTTGTGGGCATGTTAGAGCCTATGGCGAGTTGTCCAGGGAGCTATACTCATCGAGTGGTGTCCGTCAAGGATGCCCACTATCTCCATTCTTATTTAATTTTATCATAGATATTCTTATGGAGGTTTCCCTCTCATCACCTAATTACACAAACATTGACCCAATCACAGGTGAATTTTCTTTAGAACTAGAATATGCAGATGACATAGTCAATCCTGTTAGGTGAAGACGCTGACTGATGAGATGCAGAGTGTTGTGAACATTTTGAGTGGGAATTTGAGAATGTTTGGGATGCGATTTTCACCACTGAAATGCAAATTTTTGCTCCAGGACTGACTGGTCTTCAGCGGTACCGTGGCTAACAATAGAGAGTGAAGTTGTTGAGTGTGTTGACCACTTCACTTATCTGGGAAGTAGGATCAGCACTGTCCTGGTGGGTTAGCTGCCGATGAGATTTCTGTACGGATACAAAAGGCTCGATTGGCTTTTGCCAATTTGCGCCACATATGGCGCCTCTGTGATATTCGTTTGTCTATTAAGGGTGGCGTGTACTGCACAGCAGTCCGCTCAGTTCTACTGTATGGCTGTGAAACATGGCCATTGGAGGTGGAAGATATAAAAAGGCTTCAGGTGTTTGGCCACCATTGCCTTCGTAGTATAGGACGTATAGGACCGATCGAAAAGATATGACTACAGTTATAGTGACAATGAACTAGACCATCCTGACTCTACATTTAACGCTTTTAACACATAAAGTTGAATACTTATGCTTCAGAATTATGCCTTCTTCTCTATGTAGATCACTTTTTGTCGATTAGGAAGATGTAATGAATGATAATAATAATAGTAATTTTTCCCTTGGGTTCCTAGTGGAACACTTACACGCCTCCATTCCACTCTCTTCTCTGCAATCTTTTCAACTTGGTTGCACGACTGCGCACAAGCTTTCATTTCATCCTCACACAATCCCCTTCATGTCACCCTCGCCTTGAATGACTAACTCATCGTTTCCCCTTTGGATTTCACTCCATGACCTGGCTTGGTCTGGCGCATGATGTTCCCAATCGACCTTCTCAGTGTATGTCCAATCCATCTCTACTTTCTTCTCCTCCATATTTGTTGGGTGATAGGTTCTTGGATAGTTTGTTGCCAGCCAGCCAGCCAGAATTTCCTTGTTGCTTAATCTTATTATTTTGGCCATCTGATCTTCAGTATTGAATGAGCGTAGGAAGTAGCTATATAGATGAATGTGTGTAGTTTGTTGGAAGTGGTTTTCGTGACACGCCAACTTTCTGAAGCATATAGCAGCACTGACTTGACTGAATTGGTGTTGGAAATCTGGATGTAGTTCACGCTTTATGCGAGTGCAGTAGATCTCCATACTGATTTCAGATTGATAAAAGCTTGTCTCGCTTTTCGAATTCTGGTTTTGACATACTTATCTATGCCTATGTCGCTGCCTGTAGTTGAGAGAATGCTGTCTAGGTGGTTGGTGAAAGAGATGACTTCCTTTAGGTTTCTCCCGTTCATAGTGATTGGTGCCTGTTGTTTCTGATGCTGTTGTTGGTTGGTTGGCTTCATCACCTCTGTCTTCTCTACATTCACTTGAAGTCCCATCTTCCCTCTTTGCCCTGCCTCTTCTGTCAACTTGTTAGTTTTTGCCTGTAGATCTTCGAGTTTGTGTGACAAGACATTAGACATAAATCATCATCTGCTAAACCCAAATGTTCTAGGCTCTTTTCATCGGCCAGCGTATGCCTATCTGCTCGCTGGGTGATCCAGTCCATCACAATCAGGAAGATCATCGGTGATAGTAGGCGGCAACCTTGTCTTAATCCTCTCTTCACTTCAAAGGCGTCACTGAGCCTTGCATTGTGGATCACTTGGCATGTGGCGTCTTCATATAGTTGTTGAGTGAGGTTGTCAAAGATTTGTGGCACTAAAACCGTAGTGTTGAAGCAACTCCCTGCCAAATTACTTGTCGGTCGACGCTGTCGAAGACCTTTTCAAAGTCGATCAAGTTAAGGTAGATATTCTGTTGACTGCCATTTTATACTCTGTTCTATGATGATGCGTAGCGTCACGTTGTAATTTGATCCGCATATGATTTGAACTTCCTGAATCCAGCCAGCCTGTTCCGGTTGTAATTTAGTCTCTCCAGGATGATGAGGCTTCATATTTTGATTAGGATGGACAGGGACAGGAGTATGATTCCGTGCCATTTCTTGCAAACACTTAGGTCTCCCTTGTTTGGCAGTTCGACAAGGTAGCCTTTCTTCCACCGAAAACTTCTACAATAGCGGTGTGATGTAAGCAAGTCCGCTGTTGTCTCCGTGTCTGTTTTCAATGCTTCTGGAGGAATTCCATATGTTCCTGTTGCTTTCTAGAATTTCAGCAGCTTTATGGGATTCAGGACTTCTACTTTTGTCGAAGAGCCTGTGTTCACTGGTAGTTCTGCCGTTACCAGTGGTGGTGTTATTTGCTTAATTGAGATAGTGAGACCACGTTGTAACTAGTTGATTATACAGAAGATAAGTAAATTCATATGAAGGATGCCAGTAGTTGTATGCTAGTTCATTTTTAATTCCATTTTACTCTGTTTATTAGAAATGATACAGTGTAACAGTATCAATTACTGAACAAATTAGGTTCGAAATGTTATTCAGTAAATAATGGAACCGTTTCACTGTTTGATTGATGATGAACCACTGTATTAATTTCATTTTAGGTTTCTCACTTAAGTGTCACATAATTGAAATAGTTCTACTTGTTGTAAGGCATCTTCTGCACTCAGCATGTGGGACAAGATCCGGATTTTCAACACCAACGTCAAATCAGTGCTGTGTGATGGTTGAGAGACTTGGCGTGTTACGAAAGAGATTTCCAATAAACTACAGACATTCATCAACAACTGCTTACGCTCGCTGCTGAAGATCAGATGGCCAGAAAAAATAAGCAACAAGGAACTCTGGAACGAACCAACCAAGAACCTATCACGCAACAAATATGCAGGAAGAAGTGGAGATGGATTGGGCATGCACTGAGAAGGCCGACTGAGGACATCACGCGTCAGGCCAGTTGCTCCAGTGGAATCCCCATGGGAAGCGACGAGTTGGACGTCCCAGCTGAGGGTGACATGGAGGAGGTCGTGCGAGGAGGAAATGAGAGCTTGTGGGCTGTCGTGGAACCAGGTTCAAAAGATCTCAGAGAACAGAGGTCACTGGAGACGTGCTACTGAAGCCCTATGTTCCACTAGGAACCCAAGGGACTAATAATAATAATAATAATAATTGTAAGGCATATTGGACAGATAATTTGACACAAGATATTAGAGACATTGAGAACACTTTTAGTCACAATAACTGCCCGCCAAAAATTTAATAGTAGATTCGGAGGAAATTGTGAAAAAAAAAACTTCATGAGTAGTGGGTAACACAGGTGTTAACAATAGAAGAATGATAGCAGTAATAATAAAGAGACAGTTTCTAACCTTCCATGATTAAGATTGTTGTGGTATTTAAACCAGAGAAATCACCTGGAAACAAGATTTCCAGATTAAGATATCGCACTGACTCAATTATACAAATGCACTACGCAGAATGTATGTCTTCTCATGAAGTTATACATTAGTGTAGGACAGAATGACAGCCAGGTGGTAATCACTTCTTCAGAGAATACAACTTATTCAAGTTATAGACAGTTTAAAGAGTAAATGGAGATATACAAATCAGATCAGGTTGTTCATACATCATAATAATATGAACATAAATGCCTTTGTCTTCTTGGTCAAGATGTATTCAAACTTGTTTGTATTATCTGGTGCCTGATGTCCCTAAACCGTCTTCTCTGTGTATTTTCAATACAATACAATCCATCTCCACTTCCTTTTTCTCCAAATTTTTTGGTTGGTTCGTTGTCAGGCCATAGTTCCTCTTTTTTTATTCTTATTATTTTGGTCATCTGATCTTCAATATCTAGTGAGTGTAGGTGGTAGCTTTTCATGTATGTCTGTAGTTTCTTGAAAATGCATTTCATAACGCGCCAAATCTCTCTCAACCATCACATACAAGCACTGACTTGACTGACAGTAGTGGTGTTGAAATTCCAGATCTTATTCACGCTTTATGCTGAGTGCAGTGAAGTGCAATGCAGTGGAGTGCAGTGGAGTACATCTACACACAGATTTCAGAAGGAAGCCATGTATTGCTGTTTTTCTGATCCTAGCTTTGACTTTGTCATCTGTGCATATGCCGCCTGTAGTTGAAATGATGCTGCCTCCTAGGTAGGGAGATAGGTGAGAGAGACAACTTACTTCAGATTTCTCCCGTTGAAGGTGATTGGCACTTGTTGTTGTTATTGTTGCTGTTGTTGGTTGTTGGTTGCGTGTCTTCATCACCTGTATCTTCTCTAAGCTCACCTGGAGGAATTGCCGTCTTCCTTCACTACCCTACCTCGCCTCTTATGCCAACTTGTTAGTTTTCATCTGTATATCTTCGAGTTTGTGTGAAATAAGACATTAGACATAAATCATCGTCGTTGATGAGATCTAACTCGTCTAGAGTCTTTCATTGGTCGAACAGCATATGCCCATCTTCTAACGGCTCCTCATAGTTGTTTTTTGCATGATCCAGTGGAGTCGAGTAGACTCAAGTCGAGTGGAGTCGATCACAATCAGGAATATCATCATTGGTGATAGTAAGCGGCAACCTTGTGTTAAGTGTCAACCTATTTTCACTTCACTTCACTTCAGAGGCATTACTGAGCTTTCCATTGTCGATCAGCTTGCATGTAGCCTCAGCATATAGTATATAGGTGGTGTTGAATGATTTTGATGAAGGTTTGCTGAACTAAAACCGTATTTCTGAAATAGGTTCCTATTAAATTACTTCTCTGTCGACACTGTTGAAGGCCTTTTCAAAGTCGATGCAGTTGAGGTAAAGAGCTGACCAAACCATCAAGCCAAGTATTATAAACTTAAATAGATACTACGACACACAAATATTAAAAGTTATGTGTTATAATACAAAAAAGTAGTATCAGTGTTATGGATAATTATTGGTTGCTTGAATATTATCTCTTCGGTACTGTCCACTACAACTCAGTATACTCCAATATTAGTTCAGAAGGCGATAATCATCAGCGCTCCAGATTTGACATTGGTTAGCTTGATTCTCATGATATTTGGAAGGAGGATGAGAAGTTCTGTAAAATTCAAGGAAAATCAATAAGTGTTCACATCAGATAGTAGTTAAAAGAGGCAGAATCCGGAGTGGATGCAAGTACACTATATTTTCAGGCTTAAAAGCTGAATTAAAGTGACATCGCCGTGAACTAAAACTCCAGTGTTCAGTTCTACAGACCGACAACATTCATTTTTACAAGTTTAAGGAAGAATGTACAAAAAAAGTGTAAAATGTAATGAAAAAGAAAATATTATTTTTAATTTTTGATAGTTTAAAGATAATTTCGTCCAGTCTCCATAAAACCCTGTCTAAAGTTTTTTTTTATTTATTATTTGTCCCTTGGGTTCCTAGTGGAACATAGGGCTTCAGTAGCACGTCTCCAGTGAACTCTGTTCTCTGAGATCTTTTGAACCTGGTTCCACGACAGCCCACAAGCTCTCATTTCCTCCTCGCATGACCTCCTCCATGTCACCCTCGGACGTCCAACTCGTCGCTTCCCATGGGGATTCCACTCGAGTAACTGGCCTGACGCGTGATGTCCTCAGTCGGCCTTCTCAGTGCATGCCCAATCCATCTCCACTTCTTCCTGCATATTTGTTGCGTGATAGGTTCTTGGTTGGTTCGTTCCCAGAGTTCCTTGTTGCTTATTTTTTCTGGCCATCTGATCTTCAGCAGCGAGCGTAAGCAGTTGTTGATGAATGTCTGTAGTTTATTGGAAATGCCTTTCGTGACGCGCCAACTCTCTGAACCATACAAGAGCACCGACTTGACGTTGGTGTTGAAAATCCGTATCTTGTTCCGTATGCTGAGTGCAGAAGATCTCCACACTGGTTTCAGGCTAATGAACGCCTGTCTTGCTTTTCCGATTCTGACTTTGACGTCCTCGTCCGTCCCGCCTGTAGTTGAAACAGTGCTTCCTAGATAAGTGAAGGAGGTTAATTCCTTTAAGTTTCTCCCGTTGACAGTGATTGGAGTTTGTTGTTGTTGTTGATGGTGGTGGTGCGGTATCTTCATCACTTCTGTCTTCTCTATATTCACCTGAAGTCCCGTCTTAGCTGCCTCTTCTGCCAACTTGTTAGTTTTTGCCTGCAGATCTTCAAGTTTGTGTGACATTAGGCATAAGTCATCGGCGAAATCCAAGTCTTCTAGGTTCTTTTCCGTCGTCCAGTGTATCCCCCTCTTCTCGCTGCCTACTGTTTGCTGCATGATCCAGTCCAGTCGACCACAATCAGGAATATCATGGGTGATAGTAGGCAATCTTGTTTCACTCCTGTCTTCACTTCAAAGTATCACTGAGCTTTCCATTGTGAATTACTTGGCTGGCATGTGGCATCTTCATATAGTTGTTGAATGAGGCAGATAAAGGTTTGCGGTAGTAGTGAAGCAGTTTCCAAATTACTTGTCGGTCGACGCTGTCAAAGGCCTTCTCAAAGTGGATGAAGTTGAGGTAGAGAGCTGATTGTCATTCTATACTCTGTTCTATGATAATGCATAGAGTGGCGTTGCAATTTGGTCTGCACATGATTTGTACTTCCTGAAGCCTGCCTGTCCCGGTCGCAGTTTTGAATCCAGTGCATCCCTTAGCCTCTCCAGGATGATGCGGCTTAATATTTTACTTGGGGTGGACAGGAGAGTGATTCCGCGCCAGTTCTTGCAAGCACTGAGGTCTCCCTTCTTCGGCAGTTTGACAAGGTAACCCTTCTTCCAATCGTCCGGTACCTTCTCTTCCTTCCACACCTTCTGCAATAGTGGTGTGAGCATGTCCGCTGTTGTCTCTGCATCTGTTCTCAGTGCTTCTGGCGGTATTCCATCTGGTCCTGCTGCTTTCCCGCATTTCAGTAGCTTTATGGTGTTCAGGACTTCCATTTTCGTTGGGGGATTTATGTTCACTTGTAATTCAGCGGCTGCAGGTGGTATTTCTGGACGAAGTGCAGGTGGTGGTCGATTCAAGAGCTTCTTGAAGTGGTCGGCCCATTGTTTCCTCTGTTTCTCTTCTTTTGTAATTAAATTTCCTTCTTCATCTTTTATTGGTTTCATCTGTGTTGGTCTATTCCCTGATAGCAACCTGGTTATTTGATACAATGTCGTCAGGTCTCTCTTGCCTGCAGCCTGTTCTGCTTCACTTGCCAGTGTGTCGTAGAAGTGTCTTTTGTCTTTGCATGCACTCTTCTTCACTTCTTTGTCCAGTGTTTTATACATTGTGCTCAGTTCCTCTTGTCGTTGAGCATCCTTGCACTGGTTTATCTTCTGCTTCACCATCCTCCTCTCCTCTATCAGCTTCCAGGTATCCGTCGAGATCCATTCCTTGTCTTCTTTCTTCTTCCTTCCTAATACTGTTGTGCAGGTTTCTTTCCACATAGCTTTCAAAGACTTCCAGTGTTCTTCCACACAGGTTTCTTCAGGGATGTCCCTCGATGTCTCCCATTTTGTCTTGATGGCTGCTTTGAAGATCTCCTTTGTAGTTTCATCCTTCAGTTTCCGAGTGTTGTACTTGAATTGAGGTCTATCACCAGCTTCCTTGAAGGCTTTTAACTTGATTTGGAAGGTTCCTTGCACTAGATAGTGAGTGGTCTGAACCTACATCTGCTCCTCTTCTTGCCCTTGTGTTCAGTAGACTGCGTCTCCATTTTCTTGAGATTGAGATAAAGTCGATTTGATTTTTAGTGTGTCCATCTGGTGAAGTCCATGTCGCTTTGTGGATATCCTTGTGCCTGAACACACTGCCTCCAATCACCAAATCGTTGAATGCACAGAATTCTGCAAACAATTCTCCATTCTCATTCATTTCGCCTAGCGCCTCTCGACCCATGGTTAGTTCTCTTCCCGTGTTGTCCCCTCCCAGTTTGGCATTCATGTCGCCCATTAGAATTTTGATATCGCCAACTGACGTCTTGTCCAGTGTTGATTGAAGTTGTCTGTAGAATTCCTCCTTTTTCTCTTGCTCTGCATTATTTGTAGGTGCATAACATTGTAAGATTGTGACCTTTCTTCCTTTTGAGTTGAATCTTGCTGTCATGATCCTGGAGGAGATTGGTTCCCACTGCATGAGAGCCTTCGATGCTCTTGAGGACATCATGATAGCCACTCCCTCAGTGTGCTCGTGGTTGGCGTCTGGGTGACCGGAGTAGATTATTGATTCTCCAGTTGACAGTTTGGAGAGTCCACTCCCATTCCATCTGCTTTCGCAAATCCCAAGCACTTCGATGTTATACCTTCTCATCTCCTTTGCAATCTGGGCTGCCTTACTGGGTTCAAACATGGTGCGGACATTCCATGTCCCCACGTTTACTTTCGCTTTCATCGAGAGAAGACACATCGGCCAATTGGCTTCCCGAAGGCTTTCACCAACTGGCGTCATTTCGCCTCTCCGATTCCAGCGGGGAATAAGTTTGTTTTCATTTTTTATATTTTGCTTGTGCTTTGAAGTTTCTCTAGCGGTTAGATTTGTTTTACGGGGTAGGGTTGCTAGCCCTATGCCCAACCTTCCCTCTTTACCCGGGCTTAGGACCGGCTAGTAACTAGTAAACTAGTTAACCAGGCGAGGTTCTGTCTAAAGTTACGTCATGCTAATTGATAATTATCATTTGACTATCTGAGATAGCCATAGTTTGGCAGACTGGTATTTATACTAGGTGATGGATGATTGAAGATGAAATAAAAATTTGGACTGCAACCGGATTCGAACCAGCGACCAGTGGGTTTATGACCCTATGCTCTACCAACTAATGAGCTATGAAGTTTAACTCCTGGCCAGATTTTTATTTCACTACAGCTATCTCAGATAGTCAAATCATAATCAATATGATGCTCCTTCTGTCTGATTCAGTTAGATTGGGATTCGGATAAGAAGTCTTAACTAGGCAACCAATACGATCAGGTGGTAGTAACGCATCATGAATTCACATATTAGTCGTTGAGCAAAACCCATGCTGATTGAAGTAAAATAAAAATCTAGTCAGCAGTACTTGGACCTTGTAGGTCAGTTGGTAGATCATCGAACCAGAAACCAGGTGGTCACTGTTTCGAGACCGGTCACAGTTCAAATTTTCATTCCACCTTCAGTCATCATCCAGTATAAATGATAATTGTCAGACATAGAGTTTTAACTAGTCAGTCTTCTCATTCCATTGATATCCAATAAAATGATTAAGTCAGAAAATTTATGTACAAGGTGCTATAAACATTGTTTCAACTCATTTTATAATGTAAATAACAGGAAACACTAATCTTTCATTTCAGAAAGTGGTAAGTTAGGAAACTAAACATTTTTTTTCATTGACAAAGCGTACTTCTATGTAAAATGTATTAGAACTGCGCTACTTATCCATGTTTAAATGAATCTATAATGAGAAATAGTTCTATTCAACTAGGATATAAGCAATTTTAATATTCCTCTACCTGATATCTGCCCATTATGAACATCAACTTGAAACAATAAGGTAACAGGTGATAAAAAGTAACCATGTAAAAGTGTCATATGAAGGAAGGTGGAAAGTATGAAGAATGGAGAAGTTTTTTGTCAAATGTTTATTTCTTTTGATTTGTTCAATGGATCATAGTGTATATAAGCTTGTCACTGATTTATAGCTTGAACAATTAGTTTCCTAGTGAATGCAGATGTAAGAACAGAAATGACTTACATCTGTTAGCAACGTAAGACTTCAAAGTAAGTGCTATGCAGGTTTTATAAGCAGAAATGAGACAATTAATTGATTAGTCATAATTCAGTTTGCTTATTTAATCAATTTTTTTTAATGTCTACATATATAGTGGAATTGGGTATTATAATTATAATTTTTCCCTTGGGTTCCTACTGGAACATATGGCTTCACTTGCACGTCTCCATTCCACTCTCTTCGCCCCAGTCTTTTGAACGTGGCGCCACGACTGTCCACAAGCTCTCATTTCTTCCTCACACAATCATCTCCATGTCACCCTCGCCTCGAACGTCCAACTCATCGTTTCCCATTTGGGTTCCACTCAAGCAACTGGTCTGGTCCATGATGTCCGCAGTCGGCCTTCTTAGTGTATGTCCAATCCATCTCCACTTCCTTCTGCATATTTGTTGAGTGATGGGTTCTTGGTTGGTTCATTGCCTGCCAGCCAGAATTCCTTGTTGCCTACTTTTATTATTCTGGCCATCCATCTGATCTCCATCTTCAGTATGGAGTGAGTGTAGGTGGCAGCTATAGATGAATGTGTGTAGTTTGTTGGAAGTGGTTTTCGTGACACGCCAAGTTTCTGAAGCATATAGCAGCACTGACTTGACTGAATTGGTGTTGGAAATCTGGATGTAGTTCACGCTTTATGTCGAGTGCAGTAGATCTCCACAGAGATTTCATATTAGTGAAAGACTGTCTTGCTGTGTTTCCGATCATGGCTGACTTTGACATCTTTATCTGTGCCGCCGCCTGTAGTTGAGAGAATGCTATCTGGGTGGTTGGTGAAAGCGACTCCCGTTCATAATGATTAGTGCCTGTTGGTTGGGTATCTTCACCACCTCTGTCTTCTCTACATTCACTTGAAGTCCCGTCTTCCCTCTTTGCCCCGCCTTTTCTGTCAACTTGTTAGTTTTCGCCTGTAGATCTTCAAGTTTGTGTTACAAGACATTGGACATAAATCATCATCTGCTAAATCCAAAAGTTCTAGGATCTTTTCATCAGTCGAATAGCGAGTGTGTGCCCATCTTCTCTCTCCTCAAGGTTTGCTGGATGACCAAGTCCACCACAATCAGGAAGATCGTGGGTCAATTGTGAATAGAAATGAACTTCTTGAGTGATTTACACGGACATATTGTTAAATGAGTCCTAGTTTTCAAAGAGTTTAGTTGCCATTCTAGTTTTGCATTATAATTTACTGTTAATATACCGACTTTTAAGATATCTGAAATCAAATAAATTAAAATGTAGAAGTTGGAACGAATGTTCACACATCATAGTATATATGTTCAGAGTAATTTGTTTATCTGAGCTATCTAGAGTTCTACGTGGTAGACATCTCAGTGTCATGCTTAACATGATTATCATCAGTGGTATCAAAGCTTCACAAAGAAGTGAAGTAATTAGTTTTGCATGGATATTCATGACCTGCTACGTTGCCTAAGTATGATGTGATTCGTCTCTTAATGAGTGCGTGGGCGTATATTGAACCTGGTTGGTTGATTTCCAGCCTCTAGTTTTCTTGGAAGAGTGTATAACTACGTGATTGGTTGATTTCTTGTGTTTACCTGCAGTATGTTAAGGTTGCTTCAATATGATTTGTCCATCTTATCTGTCCTAATGAAATGATGAAGGTCGCTTTTTTCAGACTGGTTGACACATCTGATAATAAGCAGTTACAGATGGAACAAAATTATTCTTAATATTAACTTTGCAATGACTTTCTTAGATTTCATTCACTCATAATTGTAACGTTATATCCTCGTTCATCACACAAGATTGACTTATTATATGGCATCATTACCTTATTTGAACAGTAAAACGTGTTCATTTGTTTTGGACTAATTCTATCGCATAATATTATAAACGTATTTATACAGTAATGAAGGAAATATTTATACTGTACACCTATTTACCAAATTTTCCTAAAAATTACTGTTATTTTTATGCTTAATCATTCTGTTAACAGGAGCAGGTTAGTGTGAATAATGAATATGGTTGTGTTTTTATCTATAATTTATCTATATGAAAAAGGTCTACTGTTTTCAGTGTCAAGAAAGAATGAAATTCGAAGTTACTAAAAAAACGAACTAACAAACAATAAAGCCCTTTGCTCTAAAAGGAGTTTGAGTGTAAAGCTAATGAAAGATAAGCATTTCAAAGTGGAAGTTCTTTTAAATGGTTCATCCAGTTATGTAAAATATACACTCGTAAGCATTTCTTCTTAAGATCAAGAGAAATACAAAGCATGTAATCACTTGACTTTTGATTTTTTTCTCTCCAAACCTTTGCCAGGATTATGTAAGTTATCAAATGATATTGTTTTATCATTTATTATCATTATTATTATATTATTTGCCTTTTGGGTTCATGGTGGAACATACGACTTCAGTAGCACGTCAACATTTCACTCTCTTCTCTTTAGTCTACTCAATCCGCCTCTACGACTGCCCATAAGCTTTCATTTCTTCCTTACACCATCTCCTCCATGTCATCGACGCCACGAAAGACTGACTCATCATTTCCAATTTGGCTTCCACTCAAGGGTCTGGTATGGTATGGCCTAGCACGTGGTGTCTAAAAACCGTCTTCTCTGTGTATTTTCAATACAATACAATCCATTTCCACTTCCTTCTTCTCGATATTTGTTGGGCTGTAAGTTCTTGCATCGTTGGTTCGTTCCCAGGTCACAGTTCCTCATTACTTATTCTTATTATTTTGGCAGCTCATCTGGTCTCCATCTTCAGTATCAAGTGAGCGTAGGCGGCAGCTTTTCATTTATGTCTGTAGTTTCTTGGAAATGCGTTTCGTCAAGTCTCTCAACCATCACATACAAGCACTGACTTGACTGACATTAGTAGTGTTGGAAATCTGGATCTTGTTCACGCTTTATGCTGAGTGTAGTGCATTTCACTTCAGTGGAGTACATCTACACACAGATTTCAGAAGGAAGCCATGTCTTGCTGTCTTTGCGATCGCGGCTTTGACTTTGTCATCTGTGCATATGCCGCCTGTAGTTGAAATGATGCTGCCTCCTAGGTAGGGAGATAGGTGAGAGAGACAACTTCCTTTAGATTTCTCCCGTTGATGGTGATTGGCACTTGTTGTTGTTATTGTTGCTGTTGCTGTTGTTGGTTGTTGGTTGCGTGTCTTCATCACCTGTATCTTCTCTAAGCTCACCTGGAGGAATTGCCGTCTTCCTTCACTACCCTACCTCGCCTCTTATGCCAACTTGTTAGTTTTCACCTGTATATCTTCGAGTTTATGCGAAATAAGACATTAGACATAAATCATCATCGTTGACAAGATGCAACTCGTCTAGAGTCTTTCATTGGTCGAACAGCATATGCCCATCTTCTCATGGCTCCTCATAGTTGTTTTTTGCATGATGCAGTCGAGTCGAGTAGACTCAAGTCGAGTGGAGTCGATCACAATCAGGAAGATCATCATTGGTGATAGTAAGCGGCAACCTTGTGTTAAGTGTCAACCTATTTTCACTTCACTTCACTTCAGAGGCATTACTGAGCTTTCCATTGTCAATCAGTTTGCATGTAGCCTCAGCATATAGATATAGGCGGTGTTGAATGATTTTGATGGTTTGCTGAACTAAAACCGTATTTCTGAAATGGTGCCTACCAAATTACTTCTCTGTCGACCCTGTGGAAGGTTTTTTTAAGGTCGATGCATTTGAAGTGAAGATTTGACTCCCATTCTATGCTCCGTTCGATGACAATGCACAGCATAGCGTTGCAATTTGATCCAAAAATGATTTGTTTTTGCTGAAGCCATCAAGACTGTCACGGTCGTAATTTGGAATGCAGAGCACATTTTAGTCTCTGCAGGATGATGCGGCCTAATATTTTGCTTGAGGTGAACAGCAGCATGATTCCGCGCTAGTTTTTGTGAAGACTTAGGTCACTCTTTCAAGTTGACTTCAAGTTGTATCAGAGGTTGACATCAATTGGAAAATCAATGAAAACTGAAAGAGTTAGTTACGTGTTACGTCTTAGTAAGTGACTTATCAGTGGTTTGCACTCATGACCTCATCAGGAGTTAAACTGAGGACATTCACCTTCCATGGCAACATCCAATCAATGCCGTTGTTGAATATTTGCACATACTTCCAACTTGGGTTACCCTACCAACAGCGACTTTAGACTAAAGCTCAGGGAAATCTCACTTTGATCCATACTACTAATGAGCACTTGACAGTAATTCAATTTTGAAGTTTTATGGGGTTTTATTTATTGATTTCAATTCGATATCCATCATGAACCATTGGTGCGCATTTCTGAGGAGTCCCAAACTGGCATAAAACAGCCATTCAACACTCCCATTTGGTCAATGGTTCCTAGAATGATGTCAGTATGTCATGGCTACCACCTAGAAATCAATCCCAACAAACTTTCTAATGACTACTTCGTAACATATCATTCTTTATATTTATATTTCAGTTTTACGTGAGTTCATAAATAATAAGTGAAATATACTTGGCTGATTTGAGGCTTTCTTGTTTATTCTGTAGGCGGTCTGATAAATTTCTTTTGACCTTGACCTAAAGTGTGAACTGCTGAAAAATATTTAGTTTATAACTCGTGGTTGTCATCATACTTTGTTTTCAAGTAATCTGTTGGAGAGGAAGAAAAGCACTAGCAATGGAGTCCAGGACGCGAGTTTCGTCCTGGTCTGATCCGGCTGACCCATTGAGACTCAAACGTCACACCCATCGCTTCAAACTTCAAAACCTTATCCATTAGATTACTAGGCGTCAACAATCACTTTTTGAACTCAAATAAGTTTGAAAGAAATCACTTGAAGAAATTTTGATTAGTTTTATATGTTTGTTAACAAGAATGATGGATCACGGATAGCAGCGGAATGCAGGATGCACGTTTCGTCGTATTTGGGACTTGTCGAATGGATGTACCAGCTTCCCAGTGCCGAGTGTTGTTCCAACCGGACTAGGGAGCAGTTGCTTCATGCGCCAGCGCGTAATCCACTACACCACCGAGCCACGATAGTCACTTCTTGTGGGATGAGTGTAATTTTAGTATAATTTCTTGTATTATACCGTCGTTGATTGGACCGAATAATCGGTCTCTATTGGCATATGGGCTCCTGTTCGGATGCCTTGATATTGCCTGCGTTCTAAGTATGTTAGTGATGGATCGTGCTAGCAGTGGAATCCAGAATGAGCATTTCGTCCTATTTGGGACTCATGGGTCAGCTGGATTTACATGTACCTGTATGTACTCATCGCACAAGAAGTGGCTATCGCGGTTCGGTGGTGTGGTGGATAACGATTTCGATTTGAAGCGAACGCTCACGAGTCCGAGTCCCGGTCGGAACAAAGTCACTCGGCACTGGGAGGCAGGTACATCCAGCTGACGAGTCACGAATAGGACGAATTGCGCATCCTTGATTCCACTGCTAGCTACTATCCATCTTTACTATAACTAGAAGTACTCAGGTATATCGAGGCATCCGCACAGCATCCTATATACCAATAGAGACCGATCAATTCGGTCCAATCAACAACGGTATGATATAAAAACAATTATACTAAGAATGATTAAACCAAAATGGATCTCACAGTAATATGTAATGTTTAGCATTCTTAGTTTCAAGAGAATAATAAAACGAAAATGTTACTGATTGATTGAAGAAGTATATACCTTGAAAAATATAGGACATTTAGTTAAATCATATTGCTAAAAAGGTTTACTTTAAACCAAGTAAATAAACAGCTCTGATCAAATGAAATTACAATCATCAAGTTAATTAGCAAAAAAAAAGACAAATTTTTTGTTCCACATTTCGATTATCCCTTAGGAGATGAACACTGGAAGTTCAAATTATCACGATTATCACGTTCATATTATGTATCAAAACATTTCTGCTTCTTGAAATGGCTGTTAGTTTGGTAAATTAATATAAGAGTAGTACTTGGACACTGTGGTCGATTGTAATTCCATTTTAGTCTGTTTATTAGAAATATCACGCAGTGAAGGAACAGTAGCATTTACTGGATAACATTTTGGACATAATTTATTGTCCATATTCATATCAGGTAACTGACTCCACAACTTCTAGGCAAACTATGTATATTCCTAATTTTCTCTCCTTCTCTGTGATAGGATCACCAATATCGCTTATCGTCGCCGACATATTTATGGATATTTAGGAACAGATGACCCTTCAAATATTTAGTCCTACTCTAAAGATATGGTTCCGATATGTAGATGATACGTTTACAGTACTGAAATCAGAACATATCAATAGGTTCTTGGCACATATAAATTCAGTAGTGAATGCAATCCAATTTACCTGTAACTTAGAAAGTGAAGAAGGTGAGCTAGTAATGTTGGATTGCAAGATTAAACGAACACAAGAAGGAAATCTAGAGACTAGTGTTCATCGGAAACCTACCCATTGGAATCGCTACTTAGACTTCGAATCCTCCCACCCCATTTCAGTTAAAGTAGGCTTAGTTAAATGCTTAGGTGATAGAGCGAAAAAGCTTACTAGTAGATCGGAAAATCTGCGACAAGAAATTAGACACATCAAGAATACCCTACATCTCAATAATTACCCACCAACATTTACAAATAAATTCATAAGACATCGAAAGAAAAATATTAGCAATAGTAGTAGTAGTAATACAGGTATTATTCATAATAATCCCACTACTAATGGTAATAATGGCGACAGGGTTAAGAGGGAATTCAAAGCCTCCGCTCTGTTGCCATACAAGGAACGCACCTCAGAAACACTACGAAGAATTCTTAATAAGGTTGGTTGGGATTAAAGTGACATTTAAGCCAACAAACTCACTTGGAAACTAGCTTTGTAGGTTAAAAGATCCTATCGATGCAATTAAGCAAAATAATCTGGTTTACCAGATCCCTTACAATGATTGCGAGGTCAAGTACATAGGTGAAAGCAGTCAATCAGGGTCGATTAGAATAACACAGCACAAAAACTTAGCTAAATCAAGATTAGTAGATCCTAATAAGATAAGAAATCGAGAGAAAAACTCTGCTATAGTTCTGCATGCCATGACACACAATCAATCACACAGTAGGGTGGGATAGGGCGACAGTGTTGAGAACTAATTTAGTTGGGTGGAGGTGGAGGGAGAGATTGATGACCGAATCATCATTGTCTATTGAATCGACACCAAAAACAAGCAGCAGTAGAAATGATTCTGCACTTGTCCCAGATATATGGAAAATTCTACTACCCTTGTCATCACAGAGAAGGAGAGAAAACTAGGAATATATAAACTCTGTCACGAAGTTGTGGAGTCAGTTACCTGATATGAATATGGACAATAAATTGTGTCCGAAACGCTATCCAGTAAATGCTACTGTCCTTTCACTTTGTGATAGTTCTAATAAATAAACTAAAATGGAGTTTGGTAAACTACTCAGTTCTATACATTACCTAGAATCACTATGAATTGTAAGATTTCATCTAAGTAAATATTACCTAAACATTGATAAAAAGTAACTATCTAATTAAAGAATATACATCTCAATAAATTCTTCAACCAGACTCCACAATTATAAACTACATTTGTACTGCTTGAAAGCAGGCCATGTCAGTGGCACATACACTTCTAAAATGGAGTAAAATTTGCGGATTATAACGTAATTGATTTCTCCTCTCCAAACTTATCACTATCGACATGATACATTATACAAATGAATGATATGATAGTGAAGAGAAAAATAAAGAATAAAAAGGCAGGAACATCTCTCAGTTTACTGAAGACCAAGGAAGAAGTAACACTTGCACGTGTTCCTTCCGAATCCACAACTCAAGCATGATCAATCTTATTGTGATAACCTCGAGTATGTTGAACTGGCGTTGGTGAGGTACATGTGGTATCGATCGTTCTTGGAATGTCATGAATGATACCAAAGCCTTGTTATCATGTGTGTGATATCCTGTGTCTACTACTAGGTGTAATGGGACTGAACCTGCACCACTTTCACATTGCCCTTTCCCAACCAAACTGCTATTTCCTCTCGTATTGAGAAATTCACCTTCTTAATCGTACACCCTATATGACCAGTGTCACAGAGATAAGATAATGTACACTATGACTTCATCTCGGATTGAGAATTGGCCGACTACAGAATGATGTACAAAGGTGACGTAGATGAAACATGTTAATGACTACTGTTGCTAGGGTTTGTGGTAGGATGTCACTTAGATTGTCTCACTTGAATTGTAGTCGAAGAAACAAAGGCTTCTTCCCTAGGTTCATCAGTTCTCCTTTAAGATCAGTGTAGTTGATGGTAGGCTCGATGAACTTATCCAGATATCCGTTCTCACTGAGAATAACACACTTTTTGGAAGAAATCAATCTTACTGTAAATATCAGGCACGGATGACATTACGTTTGTACTTTATCAATACGGAGTTGAGAAAATGTGTATAGTATACCCTTGATGTTGTTTTCCTATGTACAGTTCTCAGTACAGAGGTATTTTCTTTTCTTGTCATTGGTACATGAAGAAAATGCAACGAATCATTGGTTTCATTTTCATATGTAAATGAATTGATGGATGTAGTGCTGTTGAAACGTCTCAATATAAAATTATTTCATAGACACTTATCAAAGGCTAGAAAAGTATCATCCATGGTAGAGAATATTTGTAGCTTAGGTGAATGGTCACGGTTTTATTGTATTCTCTGAGTTGGGTTGTTTAGTCTTGGAGCTTTCATCTCGTTCTAGACGACATCTTCAGCAATCCTGATGTTTTAGTCAGTAGGACAATGAAAAATTTGGATTTTCTACGTGGATGATATTTGTGTCATCATTCAAAAAGAAAACGTGGAAAACACTCATCGTTTGATCAACAACCTTTTCAGTGACATCATATTCCCAATAAAGGAAAAGTCGAACAACCAACTACCATTACTAGATGTTTTCGTTGGTAGGATAAATGCCAGAAAACTGGAAAGCCAAATGTATAGGAAGCCAACACACACTGACTCATCAAATCATCAACTACACTAGCAAACTGTATTGAAAAGAGGGAGAACATACTGCGGTGCAACAACAACAAAAACTGCATGGAGATATGAAGAAAATTACTTGATGTCTATCCTAAAGAAGAACGGTTACCCACGAAACTTTATCACAATGTGCCTATTCTGTAGATCATCAACTAAAAAGCCATTCTTGAGAAATTAATGAACGCATCATCATCCTGCCTCTATATAGTGAATATATGAAGGGAGTACGACAAGATTAGAGAGACCATTTTGTGGAATATGTGTGTCCATTCATAAACCAACAAATTCCTCCAAACCACAGACCAAAGGATGAAACAACCAAAGAAGACAAACCGAATGTCATTTACAAAATCAACTCCAATAACTGTAGTCGACACTACACATTGGATAAAGTGATCGCCCATCTTCGCCTTCCTCTACATCAACACCAATTGGCTGTTGAACGTCACCCACGACATTTCATCACTCATCGCCCAATGCATGTGGGTAACGACTATGGAGATGAATTGAATTTTGACAATGTAGAAATGTTGGATGGAGAGAGGAAACACAAAGAATATCATCAGAGAATTCCTAGAAGTTTGGCATTCACGTCAGTCAGTTAGTCAGTAATCAGTAGATGTATAGACATAGACGCAGTCTATCAAGCGGTAATAAAAATGATAAACGACAGAAAGGTGAGAGGTGAAGCAGAGGAACAGCCAACAGGAAACTCCATGCAGTCAGTCAATGACACAATAATCAAGGGGAACCAGCAATCCCAAACCAGTTGATCAGAGCAAGCTAACAAACCAGTCACAGAGAGATATTGACAGGTCACTTCATAATGAAGTTAGTGGTGATGATGTCACTGTCTAGCAAGACGCTGAAAGTGTCTCTACGATTAAACAACCCGGCTCACAGAACACCATACAACCAAGTATCTTTCAAACACCAACAATACAACTGCATATTGGCACTTTGACCATTCAATGAAGCATTTTCCGATTTTGCCAGGAATGTGTCTGCAAATATTGGTGCCATTGGAGGTCTCATAGTTACTCTAATAAAAAAATGTCTATAAAACGCTCAACAATAAGATCTTTTCGTAATAGATAATGAAAATTAATTCTAACTTAACTGTGCTGACTTAGATATCACTGAAGGATGTTATAGTATTATTCTTCCAGTGAGAAAAAATTGAATAGAGGAGGTTATACTGTTCATTGAGAAAATACAACTTGTAATATTAGTAATAGATGGTAACTGGCAGTAGGATTCAAGATGTACATTTCATCTTATCTGGAGATCGTCGACTGGATGTACCTGACTTTCAGTAAATGATGCTCTTCCCTCTGAAATACTTGAACCCAGGAACACCAAGACATTATCGGCTTGACTAGTGAATCATGAAATCCACTGCTTGTTCGATGAGAATAGTTTAGTTTTCATGTTATAATGTTACAACAGCCAATGTACAAGAAGTGGATGTCACTGCTTAGTGGTCTAGCGGATAGTACTACGGCGTTTGAAGTAGTCAGTTCTAGAAGGCTGTGGTATCCACATGAAGGATTGCACTTTCTGCATTCCACTACTAGCCACTTTCTATCATTAGTATCAAGGTGAAAATACCGGTAATATTTAGATAGCTGAAAAGAAGTCCATTTGGTAATGGTGAACAGTCAAGTCAGTTTAATCAGTGATGCAAATCTACATTCACCAAAGCAACTGGAAATGTTATAAATACTGAACCAGATATAAAGAAATCCATTTTATGTCTATTTATTTCTACCTGTAATTGTCTATTAAGGGTCGCGTGTACTGCACAGCAGTACACTGTCTTCCACTGTATGTCTGCGAAACATGGACATTGAAGGTGGAAGACATGAAAAGACTGGCTTCAGGCGTCTCACCACCATTGCCTTCGTAGTATAGGCCGTATTCTGTGGTGTCACCACACCACGTGAGTAATACAGAAGTCAGGTGTAGAGTTTTAGGGAGGGAGGAGAAGTACGTCAGTCGACATGGTTGTGAACCCTCATCAACTGAGATGGCTGGCTGGTTGCCACACGTGTAACGTATACCTAGTCACCGATTGCCTCATCACACAATATTGGCCGAAGTATGTTCAGGTTGGAAAAAGGCTCGAGGTGGCTAGACTAAAACATGACATCAATGTATGAAGTGTTTGACTGTTGGTGTGAGCCATGTGGGGTGATGCAGACAGACTATGTGGTAGGGGTGCGTTGGAGAAGAGGAACCAGTGAGTGGTTGGAGACTGACTCTAGGTGATATGGTTGAGAACGGATGTCAGTGGTTCAGATGTATCCCCACACACATTATCCTCATGTTAACGACGCTATACTGAGTGTCACCATTTTCTCTTTTCCTTTCTTTCTTCTCGTACTTTATATTTCTTTTGACTGCATTCTCTTATCTTCATCTTACGCCTCACTACATTTTTACTCGATGTAGTGATATGAGGTGTAGGGAGTCAGACCGTTACACAGTAATGCCTAGTCCTCTGTTGAAATTGATGATGATGATAACTGTATATTCTTTTTTGCCTGAGTCTTTGCCAGGGAAAAGTTATCAGTATCGATCTTTATGCATACATATAGTACTAATATGTTTTCTTATAAGTAGGCCTAACTACACCAGTGTTTGAGTTTTTATATGAACAGCTACAATATATACTATGAGATGAGTTAAATGAAGAACAGACATTGTTCAAAGAGTGAAACTATCATGCCTGGAATTATTTTTCACTTTTTTCACATTTCACAGGAGAAAGAAATTTTCGAATATGTAAGTTGCTTCTTTAGCTTAATTCTGATCACAGTATTTATTGTCAACCAGACTATTTAATAAGAATCAAAGTGGAGCCATGCATACAACTGAATCACTTCGATTCTGGTGAAGAAAAATGTTTTCTTGAATTTGAGGATTTGTAGAGATTTAGAAGGAAAAAATATCTCCAAATACCTACAAACCCCAAAATTCAATTGAACTAATTCTCATTGATGAGTAACTAGCTTTGCGAGGTGATTTTCGAAGTTTTAATGAGAAGTTGTGACCAGTGGGACAAACATTCAACTATAACATTGGGTAGCGGTCGTCCTATGTCATGAACTGACAGAAGTTGGAATTATGGACCATTGTATTCTGACGCAGTGGCTCAATAGTAACGTGCTGGCTATGGAACATGAAGGTTGCGGGTCTAACCCCTGGCAGGGTCGTTGGTACGCACTACTAAGCAGTCCCATACTAGTCGGAAAAAACAGCTGTCTACTGTTCCCTTCTTTCCAATGTTCCTCCAACTGATATCAGTTCATGATGAATGCCAACTTCAAAAAATATTTTCTGGTCGACGAAATCATTTTCTTTGCTGTATATACGTGAATATATAAGGTAAAAACGATAGAACATTCCAGAGTTATTCCTGGTCAAAATTCGGTATAAACTGCATCATAAAACAAAGTTGCGTAATAGGGAAATAAACAGAATGATTATAAAACAAAAGGAGTCAAATTCTATGAGTTACCAAAGTGTTGTCTTACAGATCTGAGGATGAATTTTCATTCTCCCCTTGTCAGCCAAGTTGGATAGTGTTTAGGAGGACGTTGTACAAGCTACCGCATGACACTGCTGATTTATTCCTCCCCACAGGAGTAAGTAAACTGATGTATACAGAATGATGTGGGTAAATGCTCCAGCTTATCCTCTGGATGCTGACAAATGAGTATCTGATAGGAGAATGTCATGCTAAGATTGGCGGTAAAGAATATTATGCTTATGAACCTTGATAGTCTCATTTCGAAGTATATCTGCTGCATTATCTTCCATGAATTCGACTTTCAATGGTAAAATATTTTTCGAAGCAGTACGCACATGTACAATGGCATTTTTTTTGGCTTTAGATTCTCATCTATAAATTTCAATGGGTATCCATTTTTCATCAGGATTTCCGCATACTTGTCACAAATAATAAAGTTGTCATCTATGTATCTTTTGTAGAAATGAAGCTTGCTAACAATTTTCGCTATTTTCGTGTCTTCCAGGCTTGCTATAAAGCTATCAGCTAAGGGAAAGGGTTGTAGAAGCAATCCCATAGCCACATCCTCTATCTGTCTGTAGATTTCTTTGTTGAATCTGAAGATCACGTTGAAAGTACATCTGAGAAGTTCGTTAAGATAGTGATTTGGGATAGAAATGTTAAATTTATGGGACTGAATGAAGTTAAACGGAAAAAATGGGTTCCTTTAAATGGGACATTTCTAAATAGGGAGAAGACATCGTCATCTCTGACTGACTGACATTTGTGATTAAACCAACAAATCAGTCGAAGTTGCCACAATTCACAGTAGTGTACAAAGAACAAGTGGATAAAAAAGATCGATATCGAAGTAGAAAAAAGTTGTGTAAGACAATAAACAATTTGAAGATAACGGTTAGTTGAAATATTCAAACTTTAGAAAACGTCAAGGAGTGAATACATCTCCGCCATTGTGCTTGAATTTCAGCCATTCCTATGGTATCGACGACCCTAATCTGGCAGTTTATATCAACCAACACAGTTCAATTCAACATTTATCGTATAAATAGTGCATAAATTATACGTAAAAGTAATGAACAGTCTCAGTTTGGAAAGCTGGAGTTAAGTAATGCACTTTACATGTCCAGAGAAGATATTTCGCTGGAGTGTTAACGATTCGTCAGTCTAACATTTATACTGGATGATGATACAAGATAAAATGTAAATGTGGACAGCGGCCAGATGCAGGTTTCCAGCCCGATGCTCTCCCCTTTGATCTACGTGAAGTCTTGTCTAGGCAAGCACTGTGAATAGAATTAAGCGACAGTAACGCATCACCAATTCCCATGATAGTCGGGAAAAACCCACCTCGGTGATTGAAGTGAAATAAAAATCTGGTCGACAGTAGTCTGATCTCATAGTTTAGTTGTTATAGCATCAGGCAGGAAACCCGGTGGTCGCTGGTTCGAGACCGGCTGCAGTCCAAAGTTTCATTTCACCTTCTATCAACACCCAGTATCAATACTACACTGCAAAACTACGACTATCTCAGATAGTCAAAATAATAATAATAATAATTTATTATTTGTCCTTTGGGTTCCTGGTGGAATATACGGCTTCAGTAGCACATCTCCAGTCCACTCTCTTCTCCACAGTCTCTTCAGCCTGCCTCCACGACTCCCAATAAGTCTTCATTTCTTCCTCACACAGTCTCCTCCATGCCACCCACGCGTCGGACGACCAACTCGCCGTTTCTCATTTGCGTGCCACTCGACGGCTTGGCCTGGCCTGACGCGTGATGTGTTCTAACCATCTCAGTCTATGTCCAATACAATACAATCCATCTCCACTTCCTTCTTCTCCATATTTGTTGGGCAATAGGTTTTTGCTTCGTCAGTTCGTTACCAGGACAGAGTTTCTCCTTGCTCATTCTTATTATTCTGGCCATCCATCTGATCTGCATTTTCAGTATCAAGTGAGCATAGGCGGCAGCTGTTCATGTATGGCTGTCGCTTGTTGGAAACGAAATTTTGTAATCTTGTTTACGCTTCAAGGTGAGTACATTGCAGCGAAGTGAAGTGCAGTAGATTTCCAAACTGATTTAAGATGGATGAAGGAAGGAATGTCTTGCTGTCTTTCCGATCCTGGCTTTCACGAAGTCATCTGTGCATATGCCGCCTGTAATTGAGAGGATGCCGTCTAGGTAGGTAGGTAGGTGAAAATGACAACTTGCTTTAGATTTCTACCTTTGATGGTAATTAGTGCCTGTTGTTGTTGTTGTTGTTTGGGTATCTTCATCAACTCTGTCTTCTCTAAGTTCACCTGAAGGGAGTCCTTGCCTTCTCTGTCAAATTGTTACTTTTCGCCCGTAGATCTTCGAGACATTCGACATAAATCATCGGCGAAATAATAGTCTAGGATTTAGTAGAACTCTAAAAAAATTGATGATCTGAATTACTCATAACAAACTCTCTACTGTTCAGTGATGTTTTGAGCTGTTACGTTCTTATTTGTATAAGAATCTAATCGAAAAGCAGATCTCTTCAGGATAGTATTCATAAATGTCCTCTGAAAGCTTGAAATAAAGTAGCACTTCAGGCGCATCACAATTGATCTTCAGATAGATAAAGCTTATTTGTCCATTCATAGATGAAATTATACTGAACAACGTATTCAACAAGAACAATTAGGTTGATATGTAAAAAATAACCTTAATACTCTTTTGCTTCAAACGTATACACAGTGCTGGAAGCGCTGTTTGTCTGTAAGTTGAAAAATATTTGTTCTACTAAAGTAATGTAACCATTTTATGAATTATTTTAGTTGGTGATTTACAGGAATTTATTCAGCTTAGAATTGTATTCATCATAGACTGATATTCAGTAAAGAACAATTAAAAATCTTGCAGAGTTGAAAGGTTATTTCATCTAAATGTGAGACTTGTAAACAATATGCTCTCATACATCAGTAGGGAGTTGATCCCATAATCGGTAAGCCCCTTGTAGAGTACGTGAGTCAAAATTGGAATTCAAGGTTATCAGCTGCCAGGGCAGATGTTTTGGATTGAAACCTTGGTTTCATGTAGGCCGAAAAACTTTATTGAAGAATTTGTTCTTCCAGTTGACCAACGAAAATAAATATTCAACTTGTGACCTAGTACTAAAAAAGAGAAAGGAAAGAAAAATGAGAAAATGGTGAGACTCGGTATAGCGTCGTTAACATGAGGATAATGTGTGTGGGGATATATCTGCACCACTGACATCCGTTCTCAACCATATCACCTAGAGTCAGTCTCCAACGCACCCCTACCACATAGTCTGTCTGCATCACCCCACATGGCTCACACCAACAGTCAAACACTTCATACATTGATGTCATATTTTAGTCTAGCCACCTTAAGCCTTTTTCCAACCTGAACATACTTCGGCCAACATTGTGTGATGAGGCAATCGGTGACTAGGTATACGTTACACGTGTGGCAACCAGCCAGCCATCTCAGTTGATGAGGGTTCACAACCATGTCGACTGACGTACTTCTCCTCCCTCCCTAAAACTCTACACCTGACTTCTGTATTACTCACGTGGTGTGGTGACACCACAGAATACGGCCTATACTACGAAGGCAATGGTGGTGAGACGCCTGAAGCCAATCTTTTCATGTCTTCCACCTTCAATGTCCATGTTTCGCAGACATACAGTGGAAGACAGTGTACTGCTGTGCAGTACAAGCGATCATGAAAGAAATAGGTTTTCAAGCAGAGAGAGGACAGTAATTAAAGTAGAATAACATGGTATCGTTTTACTTCATTGGTTTCGCATTAGCCTTTTACAACGCGAAACAATTCCATGTTATAAAACATCAAAATTTGAGCATTGCTTCTTGCAGTTAAATGAATTTACTGGGCACCGATCGATCTGATTTAGTAAACAAAACAAATATCTTAATGAGGTTCATAAAACATACTACTCCTGAACAAACTCAGCTGACAGATCACTTGAATAGGATGATCAACTTGCCAATAATATGCCGGATGTTGTTTACGCTTTGTACTGAATGCAGTAGATCTCCACACTGATTTCAGATTGATGAAGGAAGGCCTGTCTTGCTGTGTTACCTGTCCTGGTTTTGACGTCCTCCTCTGTGTCACCTTTAGTTGAAACTATGCTGCACACTAGTTAGGTGAAAGAGACTGCTTCCTTTAGGTTTCTGTCGTTCATGATGACTGGTAGTTGTTTTCATTGTTGTTGGTTAAGTGTCTTCATCACCTCCATCTTCTCTGTATTCACTTGAAGTCACGTTTTCGCTGCCCTACCTCTTCTGATAACCTGTTGGTTTTCACCTGTAGATCTTCGAGTTTGTGCGACATTAGACATAAATCATCATCGGCGAAATCCAAATTTTTGACAAGGTAGCTCATCTTCCAATCTGCAGGAACCTTTCCTTCCTTCCAAACCTTCTGCAGTAGTGGTGTAAGCGTAACCACTGTTGTCTCCGCATCTATTTTCAGTGCTTCTGGCGGCATTCTATCTAGTCCTGCTGCCTTCCTGGATTTCAAGGGCATTATAGCACTGGTTGATTTGCTTCACCATCTTCCTCTTCCTTCTTTATCAGTTTACATATGTTCGTGGAGATTCATTCCTTGACTTATCTCTTCGTCTTTCTCCCAACACGGTTGTACAGGTTTCTTTCCACATAGCTTTCAAAAAGTTCCAGTGTTCTTCCGTACAGGTTTCTTCACGGATGTTGCTCAATGTCTCCCATTTTGTTCTGATGACTGGCTGATGTGAAGATGTCGTTTGGAGTTGCGTCCTTCAGTTTGTGTTCTGAATGTTGAACTTGGACTGTGGTATATCACCAACTTCTTTGAAAGCTTTCAATTCGATTTTGAAGGTAGGTTCCTTGCACTAGATAGTGACTGGTCTGAACTTACATCCCCTTTTTAATCTGATCTTGTGTCCAGTAGGCTGGCTGCGTCTCCACCTCCTTCACATTGGAACGAAGTCGATCTGATTTTTAGTGTAGTGTATCCCGGTGTCTGGTGAAATCAAATGCATGTGGCTTTGTGAATATCCTTGTGTTTGTATACACTACTTCCAATCATCAAATCACTGAATGCGCAGAAGTGTGCGAACAGTTCTTCATTGTCGTTCATCATTTCACCGAGTGTTTCTCGACCCATGTTTGCTTCTCTTCCTGTGTTGTCTGGTCCCAGTTTGGCATTCATGTCACTCCACCCATTAGAATTTTGATGTTTCCAACTGGGTTGGGATCTTGTCCAGTGCTGATTGCAATTGTGTGTAGAATTTCTCCTTCTTGGGTTGATCTGCGTCTTCATTATTTGTAGGTGCATAGAGTAGTGTAGTGTAGCATAGCATTGAATGATTGTGACTTTCCTTCCTTTTGATTTGAATCTTGCAGTCATGATCGTGATGCTGATGGTGTAGGAGATTGGTTTCCACTACATGAGGGGACATCATGATAGCCACTGGAAAACTCAGTGTGGTTGTCGTGTGGGTGACAATATTGGAGTAGATTATTGACTCTCCATTCCATCTGCTTTCATACATTTCTAGCCTAACACTTCTATGCCATACCTCCTCATTTCTTTTGCAATCTGGGCAGCCTTGCCAGCCGGCTTCAAACATACTGCTGACATTCCATATCCCCACGTTTACTTTCACTTTCATCGAGAGAAGAGAGAATGCATCAGCTGACTGGCTTCCCGAAGGCTTTCACCAACCAGCGTCACTTCGCCTCTCGGATTCCAGTGGGGAATAAGTTTAATTTCATATTTTATATTTACTTTGTGGTTTTAAGTTTCTTTATCGATTGAATTGGATTGGTTTTCCGGGTATGGTTGCTAGTCGTATGCCCAACCTTCCCTCTTTATTATTCGGGTTTAGGATTGGCTAGTAACTAGTGAAGTAGTTACCTAGACGAGGTTAAAGTGTTTATATGCTGAACTAATTAGCAATTGAATAAACTACTAGTTTAGCTTCACTCATCCATTTTTACGTCTATATATATATATATATATATATATATATATATATATATATATATATATATATTGCTCAATTCTGGTATAAAGAAATCGCTCGTCTACATCCCTATCCATCATTTAATGAGGTAACTTGAAATCCACAATGGAACATCGCACATATTTCCATGAGTTGAAGCATCTATAAGATATTACACGAATGATTGAAAGTTGAGTTTTTAAGAGTGTTCATCAACTTGTGCGAATTGTTTTCTAAGCAAATATTTCATTTTGAAATACGAGGAAAAGAAATAAGTTTTTCTAAAACCTATGGAAGAAATTTAGCTGCATATCAGTGGGAAATTGTTCTTAACGAAAGCGCTATTACTTATCGCATTTTATTGTGTTTTTCATTAAAAAATTTGCAGTTTTATTCTGTTGTTTTATAGATGAATCAGTAATTTGATATACTGAAGTCATACGGTTAGCATAGCAGTAGGAGTAAAATATGTTTATATATTTCTAAAAGTGGAACACATCTTAGATAGAATTTTGAATTTTTTCAAATTATTTCTTCAGGCCAACATAAAAGTAAGCTTTAGTGGATAAAGTAACATATATTCTTCTCTTCATCTCACTTTTGTTAAGCATAGCAACTGATATGAAACAGAGAGCATTATATATCCTGTCAACTGACCACATACTGGACTATTAAGGATCGAAACATTTTCAAAATGGAGTGAGATTTGCAGATCATAACGAAATTGATTTCTCCTCTCCAAACTTGACATGATACATTATACAAATGAATGATATGATAGTGAAGAGATAAATAAAGAATAAAAAGGTAGGAACATCTCTCAGTTTACTGAAGGCCAAGGAAGAAGTAACACTTGCACGTGTTCCTTCCGAATCCACAACTCAAGCATGATCAATCTTATTGTGATAACCTCGAGTATGTTGAACTGGCGTTGATGAGGTACATGTGGTATCGATCGTTCTTGGAATGTAATGAATGACACCAAAAGCCTTGTTATCATGTGTGTGATATCCTGTGTCTACTACTAGGTGTAATAGGACTGAACCTGCACCACTTTCACATTGCCCTTTCCCAACCAAACTGCTATTTCCTCTCGTATTGGGAAAATCACCTTCCTAATCGTACACCCTATGTGACCAGTGTCACAGAGATAAGATAATGTACACTATGACTTCATCTCGGATTGAGAATTGGCCGACTGCGGAATGATGTACAAAGGTGATGTAGATGAAACATGTTAATGACTACTGTTGCTAGGGTTTGTGGTAGGATGTCACTTAGATTGTCTCACTTGAATTGTAGTGGAAGAAACAAAGGCTTCTTCCCTAGGTTCATCAGTTCTCCTTTAAGATTAATGTAGTTGATGGTAGGTTCGATGAACTTATCCAGATATCCGTTCTCACTGAGAATAACACACTTTTTGGAAGAAATCAATCTTACTGTAAATATCAGGCACCGGATGACATAACGTTTGTACTTTATCAATACGGAGTTGAGAAAATGTGTATACTATACCCTCGATGTTGTTTTCCTATGTAAAGTTGTCAGTACAGAGGTATTTTCTTTTCTTGTCATTGGTACATGAAGAAAATGTATCGAATCATTGATCATATATGACACAATGGAATTTGTTGCTAAGATAGATAATGAGGAAAGAATGATAAGATTTGAAGACAATTATACGATAACTTTAAAGGCAATCCTAGTAACTGATAAGTCAGCCAATTATCGAAAAGTACTCACCCAAAGGAAATACCTAAGCCTGATTGGTCATTTTCTCATCAGTTGCTAGGGTGACCTTTGAAGTCGCTTGTTTTTAAACACACCACAAAGGTGTTTAATTTTTGTATCGTTAGCACTATAACAAACCTAAGTATATTCCCCTAACGGTTTCTATACAAAATTGTAAAGGGCTGATTTATTGTCAATCTTATGTTTTACAATGGATGATGAAGACTGTCTCCTGCCTACACTTACGGATGTTTGTGAAAGTAGCTGCTTTTGTAGCCGTTTCGGTATATGTTCCTTCATCCTCACGTGTGTATGTCTATTAGACTTTGGTATATATGATGTCCATGCACACCTGTAAGTTGATAAACTCAGTCGGATGTGATGCAATCGATTATACTGCGCTGAGGTCTGCTAATGCTTATCCTATGGTATTACCAAGCTTCACATTTGTCGTTCCCTGAATTCTTGTTCTCCTATAAAATGATACAACAAGTAATTCAATTTTAGTCAGTTTATTAGAAATGTCACAAAGTGAAACAGTATTATTTTACTGCATTACAATAATCGGTAAACTAGATAACACCAATATCTGAGAAAGTCAACTCAGCAGTTCTAATGCACAAATGTGACTACATCTACGAAGTGAATGAGTATATAGAAACAGGACCATATGAAGAAATTAAGAAGACAGTGGATACTATTATGATTAAGGTCAAGAAACACACAGGGACTTGATACACCAGATGAAGTAATTTATAGGCGAGTCAAAATGGTTTAATTTAATGCACGAAAACTAATAATCTCACTTGAATGTATGGTGCTATTAAGATTCATAAACCAGCTTATCCCATCAGGCCTATAGTAGGTTTTAGAAACACTCCAACTCATGAGTTGTCTTAATATTCACCAATGGTGGTGGACACAATCCTCAATCACTCAAAGTTTCGACTCACTAATCCTCATTACTTAAAGCATAGACTGGATGATATACGAGTCGAGTGAATAACAGTGAAAAAGATGGTTATTTTTGACATAACTAGCCTCTAACACAAATACACCAATCGACATGTCTCTACAGGCAATTAGAAATGGACTTGATGATGACAATGAACTTACACATCAAACTAACGTGCTGATCGAGGAAATCATGTCAGTGGTAAGATTATCCTTGAATTCCACAGTTTTTAAGTTATGGAATGAAAAATATACAAACAAACTAAAGTGTTTGCCATGCGATGACGAATATCCCCTACCGTCGAAGATATATTTATGGATAGTTGGGAACGGATGGCCCTTCAAACATTTAGTCCTACTTCAAGTTCATTAGTGAATACAATCTAATTTACCTATAACATCGAAGGTGGTGAAGGTGAGGTAGTAATGTTGGATTGCAAGATTAAGCGAAACGGAGAAGGGAATTCGGAGACTATGCCGTCTACGAGAAACCTTCCTATTCGAATCGTTACTCAGACTTCAAATCATCTCATCCCGTTTCAGTTAATGTATGCTTAGTTAAATACCTAAGTGATAGGGCAAAACAGTTTAGTTTTACGCCAGAAACTCTATGACAAGAAATTGGACACATCAAGAATACCTTAAGTCTCAATAACTACTCACTAAAATTTATCAGAAATCGAAAGAAAAATATAAGCAGTAGTAGTGGTGGTAACAACACAGGTATTATTGATAAGAATTCTACTACTAATAGTAATAATAGTTGAAATAATGATGACAGGCTTGAAAGAGAATTCAAAACCTCCACTATGTTACTATACAGCCATTAAGAAGAATCCTCAATAATGCTTGGATGAGGGTAGCATTTAAGCCAAAAAAGACTCACTTAGAAACAAGCTTAGTAGGTTACAAAAAACTACTATTGATTCAATTAGGAGGAACAATTTAGCTTATCAAACAGCTTCCAATGATTGTGAAGTTAAGTGCATGGATCGAAATAGTCGATCAAGGTTAATCAGAATAGAGGAACACAAAAACTTAGTTAAATCAAGATTAGTAAATTGTAATAAGATAAGAAATTTAAAGAAAAGGTCGGCTATAGTCATGCACGCAATTCCACCCACTCACTCACTCATAAAGTAGGATCAAGTAGAGCAACATTATATGAGATAAATTGGTTGGTTAGAGAGAGATTGATAACCGAATCCTAGTTCATCGGTGATCGAATCAACACCAAATACATGCAGTAATAGATATGATTCTACACCTGTCCCAGAAACATAGAACATTCTACTACCCTTGTCATCAGAAAGGTGAAATGATTTGAACTATGGTAGGTCTATCTCGAAGTTGTTGAGTTGTTTAGTTACGTGGTGATATGAATATGGAGAATGAATTGTATGTGAAATGTTTGTTATTCAGTAAATGCTACTGATGTTCTACTGTGTAACATTTCTAATAGTATAAGTGGTCATTTGTTGTGTTTCTATATTCTTAACATCAGCGTTACTCATAGAACGTCTATTCACAGAAGCAAACTTAGTAAATTCTTCAATGAAGGACTAAATACTCACTTTATTAACTAGACACCTGAATATATCTGTCAACAATGACTTCAGTGGTGCTAAAACATGTCGCTAAGTGTATAATACATTTTAAGATGAAGGTATTTATTTCATGAACAATTTTTCGCTATGATGAAACATACACAGTCATTCTAAAAAACCACTTTGACCAAGAAGTTCACATATCTCTAACCGGTTTTTTGTAATAGATTTACTTTTGACAACATAACCTAAAACCTGTGGAATGATAAACTAGATACTCATTTTTAGTAGATATTTTGTATTAAATTTGGTCGTTTCTCGTCAACTCTCATCCTAAATTCATTTTTACAGTTGGCAATGAGCCACACCTATTCTATGTGAACGGTAATGTTACTATGCGGTTGTCCAAACTTTAGTGGGTGGGATGTTGCTCAAACTCACAACTGACTGGTCGAAAGTCAATTCATTAAACCAATACGTCACAACTGAACTTCCATTGACTGAATGACTAGAATTATATGAATTTCCGTAGTTATATTTCTCTTCGATATGAAACATCTTAAAGATTTCCATATAACCTTTATTTCCTTCCACAGTAAACATGTTGGGATAGTTCCTGCGCAGTACATTAGTTCTCTTTGCTTTACTCAACACTGCATGCTGATGTGAAAAATGTCACCACTTGAGTGTGCCACATACTACAGATATTAACTATGAGGTACTTCTTCAGAAAAAGCTAAAGTAGACAAAGAGACGCCTTACTCATGAATGTATTACCAATGAAATAATAGAAGTTACTCAGATAAAATCCCATCCATCTAATTAATGAAGAGTCTTTGAGTCTGATAAACGACTGCAATCCTAGATAGTCACACTGATAACCAATATCACACTCTCCCTCTCTGTCTCAAGTTTTGAGCTCACTCTAGATTGGAAATAAAACACCTAACTGGGTAACCATTATGAATATGCATAGTAATGATGCACAGTGGCTAGCAGTGGAACCCAGGATGTGCATTTTGTTCTATTTGGGACTCACTGGTCAGCTGGATGTACCTGCCTCCCAGTGCCTAATGATGTTGTTCCGACCAGGATTCGGACTCGGGAGCGATCACTTCACACGCGAGAGCGTTATCCGCCGCACCACATAGCCACGATAGCCCCTTCTTGTGCGACGGGTATGGGTTTGAAGTGTTTGAAGTGATCGCCCCCGAGTTCGAGTCCCGGTGAGAATAACCACTTGGCACTGGGAAGCAGGTACATCCAGCTGACGAGTCCCAAATAAGATGAAATGCGGACCCTGGATTCCACTGCTGTCCACTGCCCATCATTATTATCCACAGTTAAAAAGACAGACAATATCGAGGCATCCTCACAGGAGACCATATACCAACAGAGACTGATCAATTCGGTCCAATCAACGACAGTGTAACACAAGCAATAACACTAAATACATTATGAATATGATGAAAGGATAGCTACACATCAGGAATTCACATGAAAGTCGAGTAAAATCCTTAGTGACTGAAATGGAACTGAAATCTGGTCAACAGGCTGATCTGGTAGCTGAGTTAGTAGATCATAGGGCCGATAACTTGTAGGTCATTTATTCCAATTGTAAAACCACCTTGATTTTTATTTCACTTCTGATAATGATGTTAAGCTTATTTCATATTTATAGTGCCATATGGAGTTGGTAAGCTTTAAAAATCTTTATCATGATTATTAAGTCTGAAAAAAACGACATATATATAATTCTTATGTAATATGACAGTGTTTTCTTAAATGCGATTGAAAGGAAATTATATGATAAAGCCAACTTTGCACCAAAAATATATTTTGATCTCTTAACCTGGTAATGAACAAAATGCCACCGTTATGGTAGCAGTGTTTTTGTCTCAGATTTTGATTTATATATGAACAAAATAACTTTATGTCATGTAGTCAATAAGATTGTATCATTCTATCCTTGACCCAGAACATTTTTGTGTGTGAGAATTATATATACGATAGTTTATCAAATCAAGTCGTCCTTGCAGTCACAGGTCAGCCCTTTACTTCTGATATTTGTATATCTTCCTGTGGAATACGGGAGATGAAGAGGAATAGACATATTGACATTCAGCTGTAGTGGAACATAAACAGCAAAGACATTCAGTTGGAGGTGATGAAGATACCCAACGAACGACAGCATCAAGAACAGGCACCAATCATCATCAACGGGAGAAACCTAAACGGAGTAGTCTCTTTCAACCAGCTACCTACTCAGGCAGCATCCTCTCAACTACAGGCGGCATAGGCACACACGAGGATATCAAAACTAGGATCGGAGAGACAGCAAGACAGGCCTTCCTTCAATAATCTGAAGTAAGTGTGGAGATCTACTACACTGTACTCAGCATGTGGAACAATATCCGGATTTTCAACACCAATGTGGTTCAGAAACTTGACGGGTCACGAAAAGCATTTCCAACAACCTACAGACATTCATCAACAGCTGCCACCTACACACTCGATACTGAAGCTCAGATGGACAGAATAATACGAATAAGCAACAAGGAACCAACCAAGAACATATCGCCCAACGAATATACATAAGAAGAAAGTGGAGATGGATTGGATTGGGCATAGACTGAGAAGGCCTACTGGGGACATCACACGCCAGGCCAGGCACTCGAGTGGAATCCAAAGGGGAAACGATGAGTTGGGCGTCGGAGGCGAGGGTGACATGGAGGAGATGGTATGTGAGGAAGAAATGAAAGGTTGTGGGCAGTCGTGGTGCCAGGTCCAAACTACTTCAGAGAACAGAGTGCAATGCAGACATGCTACCAAAGCCATATGTTCCACTAGGAACCAAAGGGAAAAAGACCAACATCTTCACTTGTAGCTCTCTGCTTGTCAGTCATCTGGGAAGAAAAAGGAGCAAGTACATAAGACTCTAGGGATGTACTACACAATACAAAAACTCTACAATACAGTAAGTATTTAGCTTATCTGCTGTGTGATGAAGAAAGTATTAGAAATGAAGTAACACTAATCAACTTATGTTTTTGAAAGTAAACTAATTGAAGATGAGCGCGTTCCTTTTTACGTATTATGAATCTAATTGCCAATGGGATTGTCTACTTAAATTGACTGTGCATTTTGAAGAAAGTTGTAGATAGGGCGAATATTCTCATGTCTTTTTCATGTAATTTCTACTTATTTTATCTTGTTATGTATGCATATACACTGTCTCTATCCAACTGATGCTGTGTGACATGCTGAAATTTATGTAGAGTATTTTCGGAATATATTCCACAATAAAGTCATTATTATTATTATTATTATTATTATTATTATTATTATTATCTGGAAGTAGTATTCATCATGGACTGATATCAATTGGGGAACCATTGAGAATCTAGGAGCACTGGACACGTGTTTCGTCCAACTAGTATGGGACGCCTCAGCAGTACGCACCCATGACCCGGCTAGGGATGGAACTCAGGACGTTCAAGTTTCACGGTGAACGCCTTAAGCATTCAGTCACTGGGTCAGTTTCCAGTGGTTAACAATTTCCAACTTCTGTCAACTCACGACATAGCATGACTATCACCCAAGGTCTTCAGTTAGCATCCACTTCACTTGTGACTGGTTTGGTTGACCCCACAGGTCACGGCTTCTCATTAGAGCTTCGTGATATGTATCTGGAAGCAAGTCACTAATGAGCAGTATACAGTAATGTGTTTTTGAGATGAATGGGGATGTTTTAATTTCGAAGTAGTATTCATCATGGACTGACATCAGTTGGGGAACCATTGAGAATCTGGGAGCACTGGACACCTGTTTCGTCCTAGTATGCGAATCCAAACCCAGAAATGTAGTCTCACATATAAATATGAAGTGAAATGTCTTGGTTGTATTGTGTTCTCTGAGCTGGGTTATTCAATCGTTGAGCTTTCATCGTCTTGCTAGACAGTGACATCATCAGTACTAACTTCAGTATGAAGTAGCCTGTCAATATCTCTCGGTGAGTGAGTGATTTAGTAGCTTGCTCCGACGATGTGGTTTGTGATTGGTTGTTTCCTTCCAATCATGACATGGAGATGATGTGAGGAAGAAATAAAAGCTTGTGGGCACTCGTGATGTCAGGTCCAAACTACTTCAGAGAACAGAGTGCAATCGAGGTATGTTAATAATAAATTGGAACTGATTTGGACAAACACCTTAACTCATATGAACATCTGGTAGTTATTTTATCAGATGACCAACATCTTCTTCACTCGTAGCTCTCTGCTTGTCAGTCATCTGAAAAGACAAGGAGCAAGTACATAAGACTATAGGGATGTACTACACAATACAAAAACTCTACAATACAGTAAGTATTTAGCTTATCTGCTATGTGATGAAGAAAGTATTAGAAATGAAGTAACACTAATCAACTTATGTTTTTGAAAGTAAACTAATTGAAGATGAGCGCGTTCCTTTTTACGTATTATGAATCTAATTGCCAAAGGGATTGTCTACTTAAATTGACTGTGCATTTTGAAGAAAGTTGAAGATAGGGCGAATATTCTCATGTCTTTTTCATCTAATTTCTACTTATTTTATCTTGTTATGTATGCATATACACTGTCTCTGTCCAATTGATGTGACATATGATATGCTGAGAATTCGGTGGAGTATTCTCTTAATGGTTCTCAGAATAAAACCACTATTATTATTATTATTACTATTATTGTAATTACGCTATCTAAATTTATATTGGAGACTGCCTATCTCAAATAAAGTGATTGTATACGTGTCTTAGAAACTACATTTAGGTTTCAATCTATTTATAGATTACAATGGTGAGTGATTTCACGTAGTTTAACTAAGATTGGTGAAACATATTTTTATAAAAAATCATTTTTACCCATTACTAACACAATTGTCATAATTACGATGTTTATTATCTTACATCATAGGGTTAATAGAATATGTAATCTATAAAATGTGATGATAAGCCTTGATAAGTGAAATTAAGTTATATCACAATCTCAATAAGCTTTAATAACACGCAGTATTCACCATGGACTGACATCAATTGGAAAATCATAGAAAACCTGAAAACACTGAATAGCTGTATCGTCTTAATATGGTACTTCTCAACCGTAGGTGACTACGACTCTACTGAGAATCGAATCCATGACCTTTAGGTCTTACATTGCATGGATTAACCATTCACTAACTGAATTGCAATCCAGTAGTTCATAGTTTCCTACTTCAAAATTTCTTGTGTAAATAATTAAGTTTGAAGTACGTTATTACTATTATGTCATCCTCGGACGCCCAACTTGTCGTCTCCCCTCAGGATTCTACTCCACGGCCTGGCCTGGTGCCTGTTGTCCCCAGTCGGCCTTCTCAGTGTATACCCAATCCATCTCCACTTTCTTCTGCATGTTTGTTGGGTGATAGGTCCTTGGTTGGTTCGTTGGCAGACTGCCAGGGTTCCTTATTACTTATTCTTTCTGGCCATCTGAGAATCAGTAATGAGCGTAGGCAGTTATTGATGAATATCTGTAGTTTGTTAGAAATGCGTTTCGTGACACGACAAGTTTCTAAACCGTATAGAAGCAGTGACTTGACTGAATTAGTGTTGAAAATCCGGATATTGTTCACTCTTTGCACTGAGTGTAGAAGATCTCCACACTGGTTTCAGGTTAATGAACACCTGTCTTGCTGTCTTTCCGATCCTGGTTTTGACGTCCTCATATGTGCCATCGCCTGTAGTTGAGAGGATGCTGCCTAGGTAGGTGAAGGAGGCTACTTTTTTCACGTTTCTCACCTTCATGGTGATTGGTGCTTGTTGTTGCTCGCTATTTGGGTATCTTCATCACCTCTGTCTTCTCTACGTTCACTTGAAGTCCTGTCTTCGCTGCCCTGCCCTGCCCTCCCTCTTCTGTCAACTTGTAAGTTTTTGCCTGCAGATCTTCGAGTTTCTGCCACAAGACATTAGATATAAATCATCATCGTTGGCGAAATCCAAATGTTCTAGGCTCTTTCCATTGGTTCAGGCAGCGTATGCCCATCTTCTCACAGCTCCTCATGGCTTGCTGCATGATCCAGTCAAGTCGAGTCGACTACAATCAGGAAGATGGTGGATGATAGTAGGCAGCAGCCTTGTCTTACTCCTCCTATCTTCACTTCAAAGATATCACTTAGCTTCCTATTATGAATTACTTGGCGTTTGAAGTATATAGATAACAAAAAATCTCCATTTAATGATTCGGAGACACAAACTGGTTATAGCCATGATAATTATTTATGTGATTGAAGTGAACTAAAAGTCTAGTCTGATCGTTGAGTAAGTAGAGTACCGAACAAGAAACCTAACAGTCATGGGTTTGAATCCTACCGTGGCCTAGGTTTCCACTCTTTCCCGCTCCCCTCTTTCAATCTCCGTCCAGTATCAATAACCCTTTCGATCACTCATTTTCACAATTGTAGATTCGTAAGTAGACAAGTAAAGTGATAGCATGTTCCAGACAACTCTTCTGTCAAAGATAAGAATTATTCAATGAGATAATATTATGTTATACAAGTCATAACGCAATAGTTAGTAAAATTCGAAAACTCATAAATATATAAACAAGCAATAGTATGAAATATGTAGATAATTATCGAGGAGATCCAACTATTAGTTTCACGCTGATATTCATGGTGGCGAAACATTAGGAACCTAGAAGAACTAGTCAAATGTTACGTCTTTACATGAGACACTTCAGCAGTATGCACCCATAACATCTTTCTCCAGGAATTGAATGAAGAGAATTGAGCAACTGGTTCGCAACCTAATGATCTACAATTCTACACATCTATTGTTTACAGTATAGCATGAATGATTCTCCAAATGACATCAGTCTGTGATGAATAGCTTTACATTTAATGAATAGTTAACACAATGAGAAATAGTCCACCGAGTTAAGTGTATATACTTTTCATGGAAGGATTGTTCAACTTTCCAGCCGAATTTAATTCACTTCGACCATATTTATACAACAACCTCATAATAATAATAATAATAAATTAGTTAATTAAGTAAATAATATAGTTTATTGAATAATTTATTTAATCTTTATACAGAATTCCAAAGTAAGAAGTCAACAAAGCATATTCATTTACATCTACTGAATAAAACTGTTTGTATGATATGAGAATAAAATGAATATTTTTTTGAATATGAACAGTGTAATAAGAAGACGAAGATTATCTACAACGTTTGATGTGTCATTGATGTGCAATTTGAACAATCTGATTGATTACAAATGGTCCTATTGAATAATTTACAACAAAAAAAAACAACTGAGGAAGTATAAGGGTAAAACTTGATCACCACGTAACTCAACAACTTCGAGATAGACCTATCATAGTTCAAATCATCTCACCTTCTTTATGATGACAAGGGTAGTAGAATGTCCTATATTTCTGGGACAGGTGTAGAATCATATCTATTACTGCATGTATTTGGTGTTGATTCGATCAACGATGAACTAAGATTCGGTTATCAATCTCTCTCCAACCAACTAGGTTACTTTCTAATACTGTCGCTCTGTTATTCTGATTGACCTTGGTTGACTACTTTGACTTATCTGTTTAACACTGCAATCATTGCAAGCGATTTGATAAAGTAAATTATTCTGCATAATTGGATCAATAGTAACACCATTTTAATTCCAGTCTTATTGAGGATTCTCCGTAACGCTTCTGAGGTGTCACCTTAGGAATAATAAACAAACGAAAATGGAAAAATAATAAAGGCGGAACGGACACAGGGAAAGAAAATGGTCAGAACACCATCTCCTCGTATACAGTATGAAAGGTTGAGCCAAGTATTATGAAGACAGGCTTATTTTATTTAAAAATATATGGGGTTTGAATTTACTTATACCAGGGGCTTCAACAAATCCAAATATCTGTTCTTGACCATATTTATACATTAAAGTCTACCTTCATATCAATGTTATGATCAGATTCTGATTAGTGTTCTACTAATAATGATTAATGGCGTGGAATCATGCTCATGTCCACCTCCTGGAGAGACTAAGGGATGTGCTGCATTCAAATTCATGACCTGAGCAGGCTGGATTCAGGAAGTACAACTCATGTGCGGATCAAATTGCAACGCCACTCTACGCATCATCATAGAACACAGCATAGAATGTCAGTCAACTCAACTTCATCGATTTTGAAAAGGCAGACTAGTAATGATACTGGGTAATGATTGAAGGTGAAATGAAAATTTCGATGCCAGCCGGATTCCAACCAGAAACTACTGAGTTTCCGGCCCGATGCTCCACCAACTGACCAGATTTTCATTTCACTTCAGTCACCAAGGTGGGTTTCGCCCAAAGACTACCATGTAAATTAGTGATGCGTTACTACCGCCTGATCGTATTCACACTGGTTGCATAGTCAAGACTTCTCATCCCAATCCCAACGTAATTGAATTAGAATGAGCGGGGAAGCATCATATTGAATATCATTTAACTATCTGATTGGAGTGAATTAAAAATCTGGTCAGCAGTCGGACTTCATAGCTCGGTTGGTACAGCATCGGGCCGAAAACCATGTGGTTGCTGATTCGAATCTGACTGGGGTTCGAATTTTCCTCTCATCTCCACTCATCATCCGGTATAAAGATGTAAACTGTCTGAACCATGTAATGTGGATTTATGAAACACATTTCTAACTATCTGATCACACGTACGCGCACTTGTCAATTCATAAAGAGATAAGGGATGGACAGTATGAAAAGAGGTCAATTAGGAAAGCTGAATTAAAGGTTGAATAACAATGAAAATCAATAGAGCGAAAATAGCAGTACATCGAACTTGGTTTTTAATAGTTGAATTTACCAAGTGAGATTTAATGTGACAACACAAATTGTTTATGAACACACAAAGGCGGTTTCAACTTTCCAATAGCTAAGGCCTCAACAAATTTAAGGATCCCTCCCCAACATGTTTTGTAAATAGGTGTAAAGGAAGTAGCCATTATCAATCCTGTGGCCTATCTCAATGATATGTTTGGCGATCGAAGAACTTGGACGTCTGCTACCAACATTTATGGGTTCAGGTGATTTAATTTGCTTGTGAAGTCCACTTTGGAATATGTTCCGATGACCTTACTTGCATGGATTTATTAGTCTTCCCTATGTATGTGTCACCACAGGTACATTCGAGTTGGGTAGATACAATGGGATGTGACATTGTTGTTCACATGCTGTGGGGGTTTGGGGGAATATGCTGGCATCGTGGTTTTGATTACTCGAACCCTGGCTGTATAGTAAGTCGTTCTAAGAGTAGCGTCAGTCTCTGTTTAAGGATTACACTATGAGAGTCACCTTTGTACGGAAGACTGATGAAGACATCCTTCTTTGTGACAGACTGATAATTTTGTTCTGCCTCTTTCATCTTCTAAAGTATCCTCTGTGCATGTTCTGTTGATTAAGCATCTTATAAACAATAGCCTATTGCACATTGAGGAATTAACTTGTAAAAGCAAATCATTATTAAACAGGAAAATGGAAGCTACACTATCCTATTGATTATTTAAGTGAGGTTGTGAACATTCATTGTCTGAAGTACCTTGGATACCTGAAAATAACATTTTTAACCCTTTTTTATTCTTAACTGCAAATTATTTCTGAAAATTAGGCAAAATAAGTGAGTCATTCTGTTTATTTGAGTATTCATAGTTTGTTCTTTTGCTTGTCATGATATCTTTGAAAGTATTGAAATATGCTGGTTGTACAACTTGTTTTCCTTACACCATCATCATCATCATGATCAATATCAACATACGACCAGGCATTACTGCGTAACCCTCCGAGTTGCCACCACAACTCATATCAGTACATCAAGTAGAAAGGTAGTGAGGTAAAAGATAAATATAAAAAACTGAGCCATAACAAACATGAAGTACGAGAAAAAAGAAAGGAGAATGAGAAAATGGTGAGAATCGGTATAGTATTTAGATGAGGATAATGTGTGTATACATCTACGCCACTGACATCGGTTCTGAGTCATATCACCTACAGTCAGTCTCCAACCACTGGTTCCTCTTGTCCCACAGACCCCAACCACCTAATCTGCATCCCCCCCCCCACCCTACATGGCTCAAACCAACAATCAGAGACTTCATACATTGGTGCCATGTTTTAGTGTGGCCACCTCGAGCCTTTTTCCAGCCTGGATACCTACTTCTGCCAACATTGTGTGATGAGGCAGATGGTGACTGGGCATACGTAATACATGTCCCAACCATCTCAGTCGATGAAAATTCATAACCTCATCAACTGATTTACCTCTACTCCCTAAAACTTTACACTTGACTTCTGCATTACTCACGTGGTGTGGTGACACCACGGAATACAGCCTATACTATGAAGGCAACGGTGGTCAAACACCTAAAGCCAGCCTTCTCATATCTTCCACTTTCAATGGCCATGTTTCACAGTCATACAGGAGAACAGATCGGACTGCTGTGCACTACACGCGACCCTTAATAGACAAACGGATATCACGGTGGCGCCATAGGTGGCACAAATTGGCAAAAGCCAATCGAGCCTTTTGCATCCGTGCAGAGATTTCATCGGCAATTAACCCACCAGGGCTGATCCTACTTCCTAGGTAAGTGAAGTGGTCAAAGCACGATCTTGCATGAAATTACAAGAGGTTCAGTGTACCTTTGTTAAGTTTGTATATACAGTAATGCACCTGTGCATTGAAGTCTGTTTTACTGAAATTAAGGAAACTGTGATTGCCTAGGCGACAACCAAGTTGACTAAGATTTTGTATATGACACATCATCGGTATGTATTTCTATTCAATACCTGCTTTATGGATAAACTGTATTTCAGGAGGATGCTGATATTCATTGAATAGATGTTTCTGTGACACTGATAAACGGTAATGAAACTGAAATCCAAAAGATGAATGTATGATATCTGAAATTTGAGTATAGGTCTGTCTACGCTCGTTACTGAAGCTCAGATGGCGAGAAAGAATAAGCAACAAGGAACTGTAGTCGGGCAACGAACCAACCAAGAACCTATTGGTCAACAAATATGAAGAAGAAAGTGGAGATGGACTGGACATGCACTGAGACCATTCGGGGACATCACGCACCAGGCCGGGCACTCGAGTGAGGCCCGCATGGCAAACGATAAGTTGAGCGTCCGAGGGTGACATGGACGGGATGGCATGTGAGGAAGAAATGAGAGCTTGTGGGCAGTCATGGAGCCAGGTTGAAAAGATTGCAGAGAACAGAGTGCACTGGAGATGTGCTACTCAAGCCGTACTTTCCACTAGGAACCCAAGGGAGAAATAATAATAATAAAAATAATAATCTGTGTAATTATCGCCGGTAAGTAATGAACTCATACGAAACAATGCCTACTGACTGATTTGAAACCCTTAAGCAGGAACTAGTTCTCAAGAAAAGAGTGAGGTTCTTTAGATCGACCACATGTTTTCATCATGGTTTATTTTTGAGTAGACTCATCCAACCAAACAGTGGCTAAGAAGAATGACTCCTCCAATCTGGGAAGAATATCATCAGTAATGTAACTGAAAAATCTTTTTCGAAAATGTCACTTTTTTTTGGAAGGGAAAAATCCACTGACACTGTGACACTACATATGGAAACAGTGAGAGAAAGTGTATTTTCAATTCTATGAAACATCACTAAATAGAGACAGTCGGCAGTAAACTTTTGATCGAAATTTCAGGCTTGTTACCATTAGCATTAAAAATCAGTACCTACAGCTATGGGTAGATAAATGTTCCCTTTAAGATTTGAACCTACAATGACTGGAAGCTGAAAGCAGACAGTTAACCAGTAAGATATATTCAAGTAATGCCTATATACACACATGTATTGCCTTCTGCTTCGTAGTTATTGAAGTGATCAAGTTTTCCAATATGTTCAACAAGTGAAGTAATGCAACACTGTAGGAGTACACTGTAATTTGATGACAACAAAATTCCTGATCGCTTCAAGATCAATTGATAACTAGCCTAACTCATCAGTAGCCTTTAAACACAAACTTTGCTTAGATTCAAGTATAGTAGGAATGACTGAAATGCATTATTTGTAAGCTAGGCACGGTAGGACATAGTAATTTCTGAAATTTCTTTGAAGTAATAACACTACAGATTGATTTGTTATAGCTTCCACCACTTGATGAACCAAAGATTTTGAACACTTATGCAGAATTCCACTTTCATAACTGTATACACATTAATATGCAATTTAATCTATGATTTGTCATACCTCTATCAATAATATATCCGGTTAGTTATTAGAAATTTAGTGTAAAGATATTTTTCACATGTACCTAGGAATAGCACCACTTGAGAAGATGGTAGAGACACTTCAAAGTTCTATTCGGCTGTAAACAGAAGTTGATTTTGCATAAAATATTCAGCAAAATAGATCTTTACTTCTAGAGTTATCTTCTCATGAAAGTTAAGTCGACATGATCTGTTCACTCACTACTTAAGCCTACAAGTCAATTGTTATGTAACAAAAGTATCCGCCAAGCTCAGGTGGATGGTGTTGGTTGTATTATGTTCTCTGAGGAGCTGGGTTGTTTAATCGTGCAGAAACATTCATCGTCTTTCTAGACAGTGACATCATCAGCACTAACCTCAGTATGATGATGTCACTGTCTAGAAAGCTGATGAAAGCTCAGAGAACACAATACAACCAAGACAGAATAACAAGTTTGACATAGAAATTTCATATACGTTTTATATATATATATATATATATATATATATATATATATATATATTAGTCCCTTGGGTTCCTAGTGGAACATAGGGCTTCAGTAGCACGTCTCCAGTGAACTCTCTTCTCTGAGATCTTTTGAACCTGGTCCCACGACAGCCCAGAAGCTCTCATTTCCTCCTCGCACGATCTTCTCTATGTCACCCTCGAACGTCCAACTCGTCGCTTCCCATGGGGATTCCACTCGAGGGTGTGGCCTGGAGCGTGATGTCCTCAGTCGGCCTTCTCAGTGCATGGCCAATCCATCTCCACTTCCTCCTGCATATTTGTTGAGTGATAGGTTCTTGCTTCGTTGGTTCGTTCCCAGAGTTCCTTGTTGCTTATTCTTTCTGGCCATCTGATCTTCAGTAGCGAGCGTAAGCAGTTGTTGATGAATGTCTGTAGTTTATTGGAAATGCCTTTCGTGACGCGCCAAGTCTCTGAACCATACAGAAGCACTGACTTGACTAGGTTGGTGTTGAAAATCCGTATCTTGTTCCACATGCTGAGTGCAGAAGATCTCCACACTGGTTTCAGGCTAGTGAAGGTTTGTCTTGCTTTTCCGATCCTGACTTTGACGTCCTCGTCCGTCCCGCCTGTAGTTGAAACAGTGCTTCCTAGATAAGTGAAGGAGGTTACTTCCTTTAAGTTTCTCCCGTTGATGGTGATTGGAGTTTGTTGTTGTTGTTGATGGAGTTGTTGGTGCGGTATCTTCATCACTTCTGTCTTCTCTATATTCACTTGAAGGAAGTCCCGTCTTCGCTGCCTCTTCTGTCAACTTGTTAGTTTTCGCCTGTAGGTCTTCAAGTTTATGTGACATCAGGCACAAGTCATGATTGGCGAAATCCAAGTCTTCTAGGTTCTTTTCCGCAGTCCAGCCAGCCAGTGTATCCCCCTCTTCTCGCTGCCTACTGTTTGCTGCATGATTCAGTCCAGTCGACCACAATCAGGAATATCATGGGGGATAGTAGGCAACCTTGTTTCACTCCTGTCTTCACTTCGAAAGCATCACTGAGCTTCCCATTGTGAATTACTTGGCCGGCATGTGGCATCTTCATATAGTTGTTGAATGAGGCGGATTAAGGTTTGCGGTACTCCGTAGTAGTGAAGCAGTTTCCAAATTACTTCTCGGTCGACTCTGTCAAAGGCCTTCTCAAAGTCGATGAAGTTGAGGCAGAGAGCTGATTGCCATTCTATGCACTGTTCTATGATGATGCATAGAGTGGCGTTGCAATTTGGTCTGCACATGATTTGTACTTCCTGAAGCCGGCCAGCCTGTTCCGGTCGTAGTTTTCATATACGTTTACTTTGCTATAATCTAGAATCGAGTAAATGAACACTTTCACTCTGTATAAACAACCATTGAACAAGATTTCAATAATTTCTCTAAATAAAAAAAACACATTTCTCAAACAGAACATTTCAACACACTTTCCTCTTTTATATAATTTTATTGATTCATCTATGTAGACGAAATGAAAGGCATATTTCAGATGAAAATCAACATGACAAGGGAAAGGAATCATAAAGACAGACAAGACTGATGAACATGGAAAAAGTGAAGAAGGGTTTAAAATAGTAGGGATTCTGTACCACATTTACCTAGTAGATGACACCTTGGCGTTTGAAGTGATAGGCACTTGATTTGCATATCAGTTGAAATAACATCACTGGGCACTAGGGTGCAGGTATATCCAGCTGACGAGTCTTAAATAGGACGTAACGCACGCAAGCAGACTACAAGATAATGAACCTTCTAGCAATATCAAGGGATCTGTATAGAAGCTCATCTACCTACAGATGTCAAACAATTCGACGAAGTGTAACAACAACAGATTACAATTATAAAACAGTAATCTGCGCGTAATCTACAGAAGATAAAGTCAGTATTCCTATTGGGTTTATTGTGTTCTCTGAGGAGCTGGGTTGTTTAATCGTGCAGAAGCTTTCATTGTCTTTCTAGACAATGACATCATCCACACCACTAACTTCAGTGTATGAAGTGAGCTGTCAATATTTCTCTATGAGTGAAACCTCCACGATTATTCAACTCAGCTTAGAGAATATAATACAACCAAAAAGCAATTTATAGTTTCAAGATTCATTTTCGGTTAATATGCTTAAAGATGGAAATATTTACTTTTTTTCTACCAAAGATGAATTCAGTAAGTAATTATCATTGTTCTTTCATATGAAATATGGGTCCAAGTATAAAAGGAAACAGGTAGATTTATCTGTCCTTCGAAAGTACACAGGCTAGAGAAATTCTATTGGTGTAAAAAGCTTTTGTACACTATATATAAGTGAACAGGTTGTATATTCCACATGATAAGCTCAGTACACCATAATACTTTGTATGATATATGATTTTTATCTTCAGCTACTATAGATGGAGTGATTATTATGATACTTGTAATTGCCCATTACTATACAGGGCTGAATTGCCCGACATATTGTACCACAGTAACTTAGTAGTCAGCTCTTTGGAGTTTGAAGCAATGAGTACAAGGTTCGAGTTTCAGTGGGAACAACACTCACTGGAGTGTAGATACATCCAGCTGACGTGTTCCTACTACGACAAAATACGCATCAAGCTGAATTCGTCTGATAAATATCGACGTCAGTAGATGGAGTGAGTGAAAATACGCCTATAAGATGAAGAATTTGCGTAGCGTTTTCTTCTGAAGAGAGAATTGAATTATGCCTTGTTAAACTGGAATTTAACTGAATTAAAGTACATTCATTAACCTCGCCTGGTTAACTAGTTTACTAGTTACTAGCCGGTCCTAAGCCCGGGTAAAGAGGGAAGGTTGGGCATAGGGCTAGCAACCCTACCCCGTAAAACAAATCTAACCGCTAAAGAAACTTCAAAGCACAAACAAAATATAAAAAATGAAAACAAACTTATTCCCCGCTGGAATCGGAGAGGCGAAATGACGCCAGTTGGTGAAAGCCTTCGGGAAGCCAATTGGCCGATGTGTCTTCCTTCTCTCGATGAAAGCGAAAGTAAACGTGGGGACATGGAATGTCCGCACGATGTTTGAACCCAGTAAGGCAGCCCAGATTGCAAAGGAGATGAGAAGGTATAACATCGAAGTGCTTGGGATTTGCGAAAGCAGATGGAATGGGAGTGGACTCTCCAAACTGTCAACTGGAGAATCAATAATCTACTCCGGTCACCCAGACGCCAACCACGAGCACACTGAGGGAGTGGCTATCATGATGTCCTCAAGAGCATCGAAGGCTCTCATGCAGTGGGAACCAATCTCCTCCAGGATCATGGCAGCAAGATTCAACTCAAAAGGAAGAAAGGTCACAATCATACAATGTTATGCACCTACAAATAATGCAGAGCAAGAGAAAAAGGAGGAATTCTACAGACAACTTCAGTCAACACTGGACAAGACGTCAGTTGGCGATATCAAAATTCTAATGGGCGACATGAATGCCAAACTGGGAGGGGACAACACGGGAAGAGAACTAACCATGGGTCGAGAGGCGCTAGGTGAAATGAATGAGAATGGAGAATTGTTTGCAGAATTCTGTGCATTCAACGATTTGGTGATTGGAGGCAGTGTGTTCAGGCACAAGGATATCCACAAAGCGACATGGATTTCACCAGATGGACACACTAAAAACCAAATCGACTTTATCTCAATCTCAAGAAAATGGAGACGCAGTCTACTTAACACAAGGTCAAGAAGAGGAGCAGATGTAGGTTCAGACCACTATCTAGTGCAAGGAACCTTCGAAATCAAGTTAAAAGCCTTCAAGGAAGCTGGTGATAGACCTCAATTCAAGTACAACACTCGGAAACTGAAGGATGAAACTACAAAGGAGATCTTCAAAGCAGCCATCAAGACAAAATGGGAGACGTCGAGGGACATCCCTGAAGAAACCTGTGTAGAAGAACACTGGAAGTCTTTGAAAGCTATGTGGAAAGAAACCTGCACAACAGTATTAGGAAGGAAGAAGAAAGAAGACAAGGAATGGATCTCGACGGATACCTGGAAGCTGATAGAGGAGAGGAGGATGGTGAAGCAGAAGATAAACCAGTGCAAGGATGCTCAACGACAAGAGGAACTGAGCACAATGTATAAAACACTGGATAAAGAAGTGAAGAAGAGTGCACGCAAAGACAAACGACACTTCTACGAAACACTGGCAAGTGAAGCAGAACAGGCTGCAGGTAAGAGAGACCTGACGACATTGTATCAAATAACCAGGTTGCTATCAGGGAAGAGACCAACACAGATGAAACCAATAAAAGATGAAGAAGGAAATTTAATCACAAAAGAAGAGAAACAGAGGAAACGATGGGCCGACCACTTCAAGAAGCTCTTGAATCGACCACCACCACCACCTGCACTTCGTCCAGAAATACCACCTGCAGCCGCTGAATTACAAGTGAACATAAATCCCCCAACGAAAATGGAAGTCCTGAACGCCATAAAGCTACTGAAATGCGGGAAAGCAGCAGGACCAGATGGAATACCGCCAGAAGCACTGAGAACAGATGCAGAGACAACAGCGGACATGCTCACACCACTATTGCAGAAGGTGTGGAGGGAAGAGAAGGTACCTGACGATTGGAAGAAGGGTTACCTTGTCAAACTGCCGAAGAAGGGAGACCTCAGTGCTTGCAAGAACTGGCGCGGAATCACTCTCCTGTCCACCCCAAGTAAAATATTAAGCCGCATCATCCTGGAGAGGCTTAAAGACGCACTGGATTCAAAACTGCGACCGGAACAGGCAGGCTTCAGGAAGTACAAATCATGTGCTGACCAAATTGCAACGCTTCGTATCATCATAGAACAGAGCGTAGAATGGCAATCAGCTCTATACCTCAACTTCATCGACTTTGAGAAGGCCTTTGACAGCGTCGACCGAGAAGTAATTTGGAAACTGCTTCAATACTACGGAGTACCGCAAACCTTAATCCGCCTCATTCAACAACTATATGAAGATGCCACATGCCAAGTAATCCACAATGGGAAGCTCAGTGATGCCTTTGAAGTGAAGACAGGAGTGAAACAAGGTTGCCTACTATCCCCCATGATATTCCTTATTGTGGTGGACTGGATCATGCAGCAAACAGTAGGCAGCGAGAAGAGGGGGATACACTGGACGACGGAAAAGAACCTAGAAGACTTGGATTTCGCCGATGACTTATGCCTAATGTCACATAAACTTGAAGATCTGCAGGCAAAAACTAACAAGTTGACAGAAGAGGCAGCTAAGACGGGACTTCAGGTGAATATAGAGAAGACAGAAGTGATGAAGATACCGCACCACCACCATCAACAACAACAACAAACTCCAATCACCGTCAACGGGAGAAACTTGAAGGAAGTAACCTCCTTCACTTATCTAGGAAGCACTGTTTCAACTACAGGCGGCACGGCACAGACGAGGACGTCAAAGTCAGAATCGGAAAAGCAAGACAGGCGTTCATTAGCCTGAAACCAGTGTGGAGATCTTCTGCACTCAGCATGTGGAACAAGATACGGATTTTCAACACCAACGTCAAGTCAGTGCTCTTGTATGGCTCAGAGACTTGGCGCGTCACGAAAGGCATTTCCAATAAACTACAGACATTCATCAACAACTGCTTACGCTCGCTGCTGAAGATCAGATGGCCAGAAAAAATAAGCAACAAGGAACTCTGGGAACGAACCAACCAAGAACCTATCACGCAACAAATATGCAGGAGGAAGTGGAGATGGATTGGGCATGCACTGAGAAGGCCGACTGAGGACATCACGCGTCAGGCCCTCGAGTGGAATCCCCATGGGAAGCGACGAGTTGGACGTCCGAGGGTGACATGGAGGAGGTCGTGCGAGGAGGAAATGAGAGCTTCTGGGCTGTCGTGGAACCAGGTTCAAAAGATCTCAGAGAACAGAGGTCACTGGAGGCGTGCTACTGAAGCCCTATGTTCCACTAGGAACCCAAGGGACTAATAATAAAATAATAAAAGTGCATTCATTATTCCCATTGTAACATCATAAACAAGATATTCAGCGAAGTCGAGGACTCTTTTCAACGAATTTATTCTCATCCTGTACATTCTTATGTATACATATATGATATTTAAAGACTGTAATCCATGAGGAAGATTTAACTGAAATAATGGGGGGTTGAAACAATAATAATGATGGTGGTGATAATTATAATGTTGATGGTTGATGACGTAAAGGTTGAATGGTAACAAAAAGGGGTTACGTAAGACTTTCAAATCGTTTATAAAGTGCATATAGATAACAAAAGGGGGGTGAGAACGTTAATAAACAATCAAAGGTGATTATTATTATTATTATTATTAGTCCCTTGGGTTCCTAGTGGAACATAGGGCTTCAGTAGCACATCTTCAGTGACCTCTGTTCTCTGACATCTTTTGAACCTGGTTCCACGACAGCCCACAACCTCTCATTTCCTCCTCGCACGACCTCCTCCATGTCACCCTCGGACGTCCAACTCGTCGCTTCCCATGGGGATTCCACTGGAGCAACTGGCCTGACGCGTGATGTCCTCAGTCGGCCTTCTCAGTGCATGCCCAATCCATCTCCACTTCCTCCTGCATATTTGTTGAGTGATAGGTTCTTGCTTCGTTGGTTCGTTCCCAGAGTTCCTTGTTGCTTATTCTTTCTGGCAATCCATCTGATCTTCAGTAGTGAGCCAGCGTAAGCAGTTATTGATGAATGTCTGTAGTTTATTGGAAATCCCTTTGGTGACGCGCCAAGTCTCTCAACCATACAGGAGCACTGACTTGACTAGGTTGGTGTTGAAAATCCGTATCTTGTTCCACATGCTGAGTGCAGAAGATCTCCACACTGGTTTCAGGCTAATGAACGCCTGTCTTGCTTTTCCGATTCTGACTGGTTTTGACATCCTCGTCTGTGCCTGTGTCGCCTGTAGTTGAAACAGTGCTTCCTAGATAAGTGAAGGAGGTTACTTCCTTTAAGTTTCTCCCATTGACGGTGATTGGAGTTTGTTGTTGTTGATGGAGTTGTTGGTGCGGTATCTTCATCCCCTCTACCTCTGTCTTCTCTATATTCACTTGAAGTCCCGTCTTCGCTGCCTCTTCTATCAACTTGTTTGTTTTTGCCTGCAGATCTTCAAAGGTGATTAGGTAATATAAATGAAATAATACCGGAAACAAATAAATGCAAAAGACAGAGTGATAATGACGATATAATGAGTGCGAAGATCAATCTGACAAAAAAGGGGAAGTGGGTGAAAAACGAAAAAAGAAGACGAAGCCCACCAAGACTAAAATAAACTAAGGCGAATGTATAGACAAATACTGTACATACTTCTTTTGCACACGAAGGTCAGGTTGGTTTCAATTCATGGATGGTCAAGGCCCCTGCTATTTTCAGAAGTTGAACACGGAGGAAACGTGAGATGTTAAAGCGAATTCGATAGACAATCTTGAAATCCTTGTTTGGGTCGGCTGAATGGTTGGAATCGATTAAATGTTGAAGGATAGAACTTCTGATGCATTTCTTTTCACCCTTATAAAACCAGGTCGGAATATGTTCTGGTATACATGTTGACAGCAATCTCTGACTACGGCCGATGTAACTTGCTCCACAAGAGCAAGTGAATTAGTAGATACACATGGATGTGGCCTGTCAAGGAATATTGTCTTTTATAAAAGAGGAGAACAATTTACGACTGGTAAAGATCAAGTTAACTTTTTCTGCGAAAAAGGTCCTACTTATTGATCTGGAAAGACGATTTTCCAGGATATTTGATGCTGTATCACCTTTGAAGTCCAGGTTCATGAACGTAGTCTTTTTTGAAACTGAGCTAGTGACTGGTTTCGTATCAGTAGGACCTTTTTCGCAGAAAAACTTCACTTCCAGTTAATGAAGACCTGTCTTGCTGTCTTTCTGATCCTGGCTTTGACATCCTCATCTGTGCTTGTGCCACCTGGAATTGAAACGATGCTGCCTAGGTAGGTAGATAACTTGGTTTAGATTTCTCCCGTTGATGGTGATTGGTGCTTGTTGTCTTTGTTGTTATCGGTCGGGTATCTTCATCAACGCTGTCTTTCAAACGTTCACCTAACGGAAGTCCAGTTTTCGCTACCTCACCTCTTCTGTTAACTTGTTAGTTTTCGCCTGTAGGTCTTCGAGTTTGTTCAACAAGACATTAGATATAAATCATCGGTGAAATCCAAATCGTATGGGGTCTTTTCATTGATCAAACAGCTAGCGTATGTCCATCTTCTCGTCCCTCAGAGTTGTTTATTGCATGATCCAGTCCACTACAGTCAGCCTCGCTAGCTTCAAACATTCTGAGGACATTCCATGTCTCTGTGCTTACTTTAACTTTCATCGACAGCAGAGAAGACACATCGGCCATTTCGCTTTCCGAAGGCTTTCACCAACCGGCATGATTTCACCTCTCCGATTCCAGCAAAGGATAAGTTTATTTTTATTTTTTATATTTCGTCTGTGATTTGAAGTTTCCTTAGCGATTGGATTGGGTTGATTTTCCGCTGTGGGATTGCTAGCCTCGCGCCCAACCTTCGCTCTTTATCGGGGCTTAAGACCAGCTAGTAAACTAGACGAGGTTACAAATAACACGATGAAGTAAATTTCATAGATGATTGAATAAGACTTTCATCAGTCAAGCACTCTGAAGCATTTGTTCGATGACATAATTAATTAATTAATGGTCTTCGTTGTATTGTGTTTTCTGAGGAGCTGGGTTGTTCAGTCATGGAGACGCTTTCGTCATCTTTCTAGGCAGTGACATCATCAGCACTAACATCACTATGAAGTGACCTATCAATATCTCTCCGTCAGTGAGTGATTTAGTTGCTTGCCTTGACGAAGTAGCCTATGACTGGTTGCTTCCCTTGATTGTTGTGTCAATGACTGTATAGCTTTTCCTGTTGGCATTCAGGTCAGTCAGTTAGTCAGTAATCAATAGATGTATAGACATAGACCCAGTCTATCAAGCAGTAAGAAAAATGACAAACGACAGAAAGGTGAGAGGTGAAGCAGAGGAACAGCCAACAGTACAGTCAATGACAACAATCAAAGGAAACAACCAATCATAGACGATATCGTCAGAGTAAGCCACTAAATCAGTCAGTGACGGAGAGATATTGACAGGTTACTTCATATTGAAGTTAGTGGTGATGATGTCACGCTGTGTAGAAGGATGATGAAAGCTTCTACACGATTAAACAACTCAGCTCAGAGAACACAATACAACCAAGACATCTCAAAAATTGACCTAACACTTTAGAATAGATCACAAGAACTTAAGAAGAATCAATTAGTGAATGTGTTACACCAAAATGACAGTAATTTCTGTAAATCAGATAAATTCAATAAAAAAAATTCACTGAACGTTTTCTTTCGACAAACATAAAGGCCATTTAAGTAAGTTAACTTTTAGTCTTATATGTTGATTTGGTGTGCATTATTAGTTATTGTTATCATAGCTCACAACTACAACATTGTGGATCAGTTTAGCAATAGTTCTATCAGAAAAGTTATTGAAAGTGAAGCCAATGAGAAACTCCTGAATGTTTGACCGACTGAGCCTGAAATTAATGTGAATTGTTCACATTTGCTGCTTTTTTTCTGCAACGATAACAGTTCCTCAAACCGACGTCAGTCTACGATGAATAACAACTTGAGATATTTCCAACTCCCCATAACTCCCTCAAAATTCAATTGAACTGGTGCTCATTGGTGACTAACTTCGAGAGATATTCCCGAAGTTCCAATGAGAAGTCGTGACAGGTGAGGGCAAAGCCTGATGGTCCTGAGGACAGTTATTCAACGATGATATTGGGTGGTGGCTGCGCTATATCGTGAGTTGGAAGTATGGAGCATTGGATTCTGACCCAATGGCTAGCTCAATGGTAAGGCGCTGGCCACTAATCTGAAGGTCGCGGGTTCGATCCCTAGTAGGGTCATGGGTGTGCAATGCTGAAGAGTCCCATACTAGTCGAACGAAACAGCTGTCCAGTGCTGTCAGGTTTCCCTGGTTCCTCCAACTTATGCCAATCTATAATGAATAACAAGTTGAAATACTTCCAAATCCCCACAACTGCCTCAAGTTACGCATTCATTGAAAAGAAGTTCTTGATGTCGTTTCAAAATGAAAGCGATTCATCAGGTCGGAAAAAAGGAATGAGAAACATATTTAAAAGATTTACAAGTTGTGCCGAAAATTTAGATGAATATGCAAACGTTTTCGGTGTGCTTAAGTTTCTTTTTTGTCTGATATTCTTCCTTGGAATTCCGTATTGCTAGTAGCTGACTTCTGAGTATCGCTCAAACCTGGTGGAATCATCGTGTGAGCATTGTCAAGGAAATAAATAGGGTTTTAAGCAAGGAAGGAAGGAAAGTTGGTTTGGCCATGTCCCTCTCACCTTCTAAATCATTTTGATACGTGCTTTGCATATTGAGCCACTGTAGACGTTTATGTACAAAGCTAACTTAAATAGGATTGTGTCAAAGAAACGTTCAAGTTAGCCAGACAAAGAGATGTCACAAGTCCATGAATCCTTAACTGTTATTTCCTTGAGGAAAAGAAAGGTTATGGTCCCATCATTTTACAAATTCATTCTCCTTCTCTCGTACACGTTTTCATACTATGATATCAGTCCTTCTCCATACACTTGTTCTTTGCATGCTGCTGTGTAGTGAAGCGAATTGAACCAATGTAATATATGGCGTTAAAAAGACAATTTTAAAAAAAATATTCATCTTAATAAACAATTTTTATGCAAAACTGGGGCCTTCCAACACCCCCCCCCCTTATTTGAAAAAGGAAACGCGAACACCTTCGCTTTTTGGGGTCCATTTAGAAACTTACTGTTTAAGACTGCTTTCAGTCCGTCCATTTTCGGGTTTCGGAGTCGCTAGTAATTTAAACCTATCCAGTAGAATATCGAGTGGTATGGTCGGATTCTCTGATTGTTTGGCCTATTTGTGATGCTGCTGATTCTTGTGTCTCACCAATTTCTCTTGATTTACCTTTATAACGTACATCACACTCCCACGTCTTCTCATGACCACATCTGCCGTCCACATGTCATATCCTGGTCTTTAGTCTCGTACGTAGACTCGGTTTCCATTGCTGAAATGTGATCCAACTGTTTGCGTTATTTGAGGACGACGTGACGGTCACATTGGGCGGTATGAGGCATATAGCTTTCTTCGCATAGAAATCTCTACTGGAGATTTGCCATCTGGTAGGGCATCATTTGGTGTTGCAAGATAGATGAATAGAAATTGTTGTATGGCATCCGTATTCCAACCCCGTCGCCAGCTGCTATATATTCCGAAGGAATATAAAACGCAAACTTAACGTACAGCTAACTTCGTACGCAGCACCCACCGACTCCTTACTGGGAGGGACGAATAAAGAAGACTTAACTGGATGGAAGAGTCTGTTTTCCAGAGAAGAGTAGTCACTTAACTGAAAAACACATGTATCTATATATGAGTGAGATATGACCTTGTTCAGAAATTGAGACATTAACGTGGTAAAACAAAGCATTAACCAATCAGTGAATTACCCTTTAAGATAGGGGCAGAAAATGAATTATTGGCTATGGAGTAAGAAATGGCGTGATCAAACTTAAAAAAGCATTGAAATCGCTCAGTTGTGTATGCTTCTTATGTGTCTCTCACCCTGATCACAAGTGTCTACATCTTAACTTCAATCTATCAAACAAAAAGGACATCGAGTTAGTTGTTACAAGAAAAATCCTCTTGAGTCATTCATTATCTTACCTTACTATGTCAGATAGTTTCACTTACTTCAAAACTTATATACATCGGTTTAATATCAGAAAGAATTTCATGAGCTGTATTATGCCAATTTTTCGAATTCAGCGCACGAACGTAAGTTCCTACTTCCTTTTTGATGTATATAAACTTGTAATTTCAAAGTAACAAATCGTTTTCAGTATACTGTGTTGAAAATGACTGAACAATGTGACTTTGACTTATCTAGTGGATTCTAATTACTCATGTTTTTCAGTGGTATGTTTCGTCAGTCCATCTTTTTCATCAATGACCACAAATTCCAGTTTCCAGTGAAAACTTTATTGATCCCTCGGATAAGTAGTTGTGCAGAAATAGACCATTCAAAGTGGTCATTCAGGAGGTTCGCAATAATTTGCATCCAAATAGCTTTTTATCAAAGTAATGAGTTAGACATGGTGAAAATGATTTCTCCTGTTTCCACAATACTGACGTTTCTCTCAATCTACTGAAGAGAATCAATGTACTAATGAGCGTTTCTGTTTTTTAAAACATCTGGAAATAAGAACAACAATCATACAAGCGCCAATAATCTTAGTGATCGGGTGAAAGAGAATATCAGTATGCATTACTAATAATATGAATGACAATGGTTAACTGTACAATAAGTGGATAAGAGAAAATAATATAAGAGTAAAACTTGGACACTGTGGTCGATTGTAATTCCATTTTAGTCTGTTTATTAAAAATATCACACAGTGAAGGAACAGTAGCATTTACTGGATAACAACGTTTCGAACACAATTTATTGTCCATATTCACATCAGCATGTAACTCCACAACTTCGAGACAGACTTTATATAGTCCTAATTTTCTCTCCTTCTCTATGATGACAAGGTTAGTAGAATTTGCCATATATCTGAGATGGGTGCAGAATCATTCCTGTTACTGCATGTATTTGGTGTTGATTCGATCAACGAAGACTTGATTATCAGTCTCTCCCTCCCTCCACCCAACTAAGTTAGTTTTCAACACTGTCGCCCTATCCCACCCTACTGTGTGATTGATTGTGTGTCATGGCATGCAGAGCTATAGCCGAGCTTTTCTCTGGATTTTTTATCTTATTAGGATCTACTAGTCTTGATTTAGCTAAGTTTTTGTGCTGTGTTATTCTAATCGACATTGGTCGACTGCTTTCACCTATGTACTTGACCTCGCAATCATTGTAAGGGATCTGGTAAACCAGATTATTTTGCTTAATTACATCGGGGTAATCTCTTAACCTACAAAGCTTGTTTCTAAGTGAGTTTGTTGGCTTGAATGCCACTGTAATCCCAATCAGCTTTATTGAAAATTCTTCGTAATGTTTCTGAGGTGCATTCTTTGTATGGTAACAGAGCATAGGCTTTGAATTTTCTCTGAACCTTGTCGCCATTATTACCATTAGTAGTGGGATTATTATTAATAATACCTGTATTAATACTACTACTATCACTGTCTTACGTAATATTGTTCTCGAACATTATTCATGTTACTCACATTACTCATATATACTCTGCATACCATCTTTGTTGTTCTCTCCCCCATCCTCCATTATCATTCCTACCAACTTGAGCTGTAATCATATTCCTGTACTACTATCACGTTGTATTTTGCTTCGTGTTTACCTATCAATTTTAAAGTCTGACTTGCTGTGACTTGTTCCGTGTATTATTTGTCATTATTATTATTATTTCTCCCTTGGGTTCCTAGTGGAATTTAGGGCTTCAGTAGAACGCCACCATTGCACTCTCTTCTCTCCAGTCTTTCCAACCTGGCTCCACGACTGCCTACAAGCTTTCATTTCTTCTTCACATAATCTCCTCCATGCCACACTCAGACGCCTAACTCGTCGTTTCCCATTTGGGTTCCACTCGAGCAACTGGTCTGGCGCATGATGTTCCTTGTATAGGTTGGTTAAATCGTGTACTTTATTATTCATCTATGTTCCCATACGTTTAAAGGATGTATTTGGTGTTGCTCACTACTGAAATATATCAAATGATCTTTACCACTGGACAGTGATAGCTTACTGTAGAAAATGTTCAGATTTAGTGTATATCTGGAAGATTTAGAGAACATGAAATGTGAATTGGATTCATTCTACAGTATTTATTGTTCTCACTTTACGAAAATTTCTAAAGGGAACTGATTATATCAAACTGTATTTTAATGTTAATTAGCAAAACATGAGAATGAGACATTATATAAAAATACGCTACAATTCAGAGTACAATTTGAAGATAGACTGTAAACAATTAGAGCAGGAAGATGTGAAAGAGAGCAAACTGATTGAATATATTCGTTGGAAACGTTTTGGTCAATTAAGATTAAAGCTAGTAACCGTCTTACGAGAAGTCTACCTCAGTATGGATAAACGCAGTCTACAGGACATAAGATCAAGAAGGGGAGTAGATGTAAGTTCACATCTTTCACTGTCTACTGCAAGGAAACTAACTTCAACATCAAGTTGAAAGCCTTCAAAGAAGTTGGTGATAGATGACACAGTTCAAATTCAACACCCTGAAGGGCGAAACTACGAACGGCATCTTCGTGTCAACCAGTCATGAGGACAAAATGGGAGATATTTAGCAACATCCCTGAAGAAACATTCATGGAAGGACTCTGGAACTCTGTCAAAGCGACATGGAAGGAAACCTGTATAACCGTGTCAGGAAGGATCAAGGAAGAAACAACACAAGAAATGGATCTCAATGGACACATGGAAACTGATAGAGAAGGGAGAGGAAGATGGTGATGGGAAAGCAGAAGATGAAGCAGTGCAGTGCAGTGCAAGGATGAACAACGAAAAGAGGAACCGAACACAATCTATAGAACGCTACACTGGAGAAAGAAGTGAAGAAGAGTTCACTGAAGGACAAAAGACACTTCTACAACACACTTGCAAGTGAAGCAGAACAGGCTGCAGGTAGGAGAGACAGAAACCTGACAACACTATATCAAATAACCAGGCTACTATCTGTGAAGAGATCAACAAACCAATGAAAGATAGTGAAGGAAACTAAGTTACCATTAAAGGGGAGAAACAGAGGAAACAATGGGCTGACCACCTCGAAAAACTCTTGAATCGACCACCACCATTGCCATCAGCACCACCTGCAACTCATCCAGGAATATCATTCATCTCTGTTCCCATACGTTTGAAGGATGCGTTTGGTATTGTTTACTACTGAAATGTATCAGATGACTTATACCACTTCTTACATAGTTTACCATTCATGCTTGTTCCTATCCTCTTTCTGATCACATCTTAGTTCGCATATCTGTTGTCATATTCTGATTAGTTTTTACTACTTGTCATGGTTTTTGATTTTGTATTGAGACTATTTTTATCACTATCCTTGACAAATTACTTTTACCTGTCAAACCAAAAGACAACTGAATAGCATTGAGAATGAAAATGCTGAGATAAGACTCTTCACGGAAAGAAGCATTTTCATTGGAGGAATGTATCATAATCTTCACTGGATATCTTAATCTCTTGATCAGATATTCTTCATTCACTTACTGAAAAAGGAAGGTTTATAGCTACTTTTCAGATAACATCTCATTGTCATATCATTCCTTATCATACGACCATTGAAGCTTTGTTTATTGTTATTATCTGGATAGTAACAAGTTCATTCAAGACATTTTCTTCTAGCATTGCAAGAAAAATGTTGACAGAGAGTGGTGTGGTTCATAAACCAACAAATTCCATCCAAACACCGTTATCCAGACCAAAGAATGCAACAACCAAAGAAGATAAACAGAATATCATTTACAAAATCAACTACAATAACTGTAGTCAACACTACACATTGGACAAAATGGTCACCCATCTTTGCCTTCATCTACATCAACACCAATTGGCCATTGCACGTCGCACACGACATTTCATCACTCATTTCAATGCACATGGATAACAACTATGGACATGAATTGAATTTTGACAATGTAGAAGTGTTGGATGGAGAAAGGAAACACAAAGAATATCATCAGAGAATTCCTAGAAGCTTGGCATTCAGGTCAGTCAGTCAGTCAGTAATCAATAGATGTATAGACATAGACGCAGTCTATCAAGCAGTAAGAAAAATGACAAATAACAGAAAGGTGAGAGGTGAAGCAGAGGAACAGCCAACAGGAAAATCTATACAGTCAATGACAACAATCAAAGGAAACAACCAATCATAGACGATATCGTCAGAGCAAGCCACTGAATCAGTCAGTGACGGAGAGATATTGACAGGTTACTTCATATTGAAGTTAGTGGTGATGATGTCACTCTGTCTAGAAGGATGATGAAAGCTTCTACACGATTAAACAACTCAGCTCAGAGAACACAATACTATCAAGACCATCCACCTGAGCTACAAATATTCTCCATTACTTCGGAATCTTCTACAATTTTATCAGCACATCAAATTACTGACAAAAGAATACTCGGTTGTACAGAATTACTAAAGATTTCGTCAGACCTTATTCTTTCTTTCTTGGTTCTAATATGGAGGTACTAATTTCACCAATGTGTGTTATCATCATATTAATACAGATTCCGTCCACTGTTTTCTTAGTAACATGTGACAGTAAGGATATGATGAAATTTCCATGCATGTTTTAATATCAAGGTTGCCCACAAGATTGCTAAATGACCAAGGAAAGTAATCCTTTCTTCTACTTCTATTCCTTAATATCTTCTGCTAGTATTATACTTCATCTGATCCAAGAAAAGTTGTTTCAAGCAATCTAGAACCTACTCCTTTCAATCCAATTTATGATTTAGATAGGAAGTGTGGTAATCTTTTGAAAAATTCTCTTATATACAGTCTACAACCATCCAACTTACCTTCGAATTTGGTAATATTCTCATGCTCAGCTCAGTTGACTAGTTCTGAGGAGCAGAAATACGTATTGTCATCTGTATTGCTTACCGATTTAAACATGGATAAAATTGCTTACCTTATTTAAAATCTATTTAGAGAACCTTATACGTTCTTTATCTTCAAGGAAGCAAGATGTATTCAGAAGATATGCTAGATACGTAGCTATCATTTCTACATAGCATACTTATAGAAAAAACGGTCATCCACCTAAATTTGACGACCATAGCATGAAAAAGTATCCGAGAATACAAAGCGTACCGACTACCTTGAAAAAAACTGTCTATATGAATCTGGAATTCAAAGGCAACATAGTAAATGAGTACCTCATCTTTGAAGACCTTCAAAGCAGACATTTCACACAGTTAGTATGACAACACATTTTCCAGCAGACAAATAATCTATCAATGTGTTCAAGGCGGAATACCACTTTTGACCACCTTAGTGTGCATTTATCACCACCACCAACAACAAGTTCCAATCACCATCAACGGGAGAAACTTAAAGGAAGTAGTCTCTTTCATCTGTCTAGGCAGCACTGTTTCAACTACAGGCGGAACAGGCACAGACGAGGACAGGATAGGAAAAGCAAGACATGTCACGCTTCATTAACCTGAAATCAGTGTGGAGATCTTCTGCACTGGGCATAAAGCGTGAACAACATCCGGAAACTTCAGAAACTTAAAGCGTTACGAAAAGCATTTCCAACAAACTACAGATATTCATCAAAACTGCTGTCTACGCTCACTCGTTACTGAAGCTCAGGTGACCAGAATAGTAAGAATAAGCAACAAGGAACTCTGGCTGGCTGGCTGGCAACGAACCAACCAAGAACCTATCGCTCAACAAATATGTTAAGGAAGTGGAGATGGATTGGATCAGATTGGACATGCACTGAGAAGACCATTCGAGGACATCACGTGTCAGGCCGTCGAGTGGAACGCAGATAGAAACGGCGAGGGTGACATAGAGGAGAGAATGTGCGGAAGAAACGAGAGCTAGTGGGCAGTCGTGGTGCCAGGTTTAAAACATTGCAGAGAAGAGAGTGCACTGGAGACGTGCAAGTGAAGCCCTATGTTCCACTAGAAACCCGAGCGACAAATAATAATAATAATAAGTGTGCACCTACACGTTTACTTGCTTCACTGAGCAGCGTACACTGACCGTACACAGCACCGATCCGTCTTCGCCTTTGGAACATTATCCAGTGTGGTTATCCAAGAAACAGAGAAAACATATCAACAATACTATCATTGAACACCCTATCATCTTCAGGCATCTGGCTCCTTCTTGTAGTTCCTCAAAAGTAATTTAAGGAGTGCTCTGCTAGAATTTTAAAGGTATTTGACTACACCATCTATACAATGTCAAATATCAGTGGATGAAACGGCAGACACAATCTGTCAACAGTCTGGTCTACTAACACTGACGAAACTGAACTCAGCGGCCAAGGAAACAACAAATTACTGCAGATATGTAGATGATAATTTCATCGTCTGTGAAGATACGATTCATGCGTCAAAGTTGTTCGACACATTCAGTCAAGCTCATTCAAACAATAACTTTACAATGAATATAAAAATGAGGACAGATTCCTTTTTTTGGATCTAAGTATAAGGTGGAGATGTGATGGTACAGTTGAGAAGACCATCCAAAGAAAAGACACAAGGATTGGTCAGTCCCTTTACCAGACAATAGTTTCTATCCTATCAGCTATGAGCGTGATTTAGTTAGAACGCTGTTCACTAGAATAAAAACGCTGTATTCCAAACATAAACACGAAGAAGAGTTCGGATAATGAGAAGGCTCTTTAGAGAATGGATATCAGAAGAAATTCATCACGGAAAGGAGTTTATTGAGAAACGAAAACATTCAACTGTTGATAAGAAGCCTGTTTTCCCTCACCTAGCATTCAGAAGTGATGAGACAGCTCAGAGAAGAATAAACAAAGGAATAAAAGCTACACTGGGAAGAATCTTCCCTGCTACCAGACTGATCGTAATTTACAATACATTATACTTAATAACACGTTACCTCTAACTGTGTATATCAATTCATCTATGCTTATGGAAGCAAGTATATAGGATAGACAGAAAGAAGGGCGTCTATTCGATTTCATGAACATATTCGCAGAAATCTGTGTCTGAATGGTAGCAATATCGTTAGGAGTTCAATCGCCAGACACCTGATGGAAGTAGGACATCAAATAGATGTTTCTCAATCCTTCAGGATAATCAACAAACCAAGAATGTCATGTTTATCACGGTTTGCGTACGCTCTAGCTATCAAACATTTTCAACCTGACCTATGTACTCAGAAGGAGACTGTAATAAGCCTTTCTTTACCTTGGTAACTGTATAGAATGTATGTATATATGTATAGTCTTCCCGTTTCTTTTTTTTTTGCATCATCTCTTCATTAATTACTGACTGACTGTTAATCATTTAACGATTTTCCAGTTTTTCAGTGTTATTACGTAATCTGCTGCCTAGTGAACAGTCCCTTTGTTTTATAGTGATTTTCTTTTGTTGTCCTTCCACTCCACAACTCCAGAATTTTCTATCTCATCAGATGTGTATAAATTGCCATTGATTTTGACTAAGATATTACTCCTGTGTTGCCTTGACTCATTCCCTACTTTATTGTTAATCCTGGATTTCCAATCTCCACTTATTTATGCGTGTTTAAAGTATGTAATGTTGTTATTATTATTACTAATGAGCTCATTTTATTCTGCAGATTATATTTACTAATTAGCCTTACCATGGCTCTATTGATTAAATAATGAACTTTTATTCTTTTCCAATGATTTTAAATACGATTGTAAAGCGTGAGTAAATGAAGCATTTAAAAAGATTTTCTTCAACGATGAATAGTGACTAGCAGTGGAATCTGGGAGGCATATTTTGGCCTGATTAGGACTCGTCAGCTGGATGTACTTGCATCCCAGTAAGCAATACTCTTCCCACTAGAACTCTAATCCGAAACCATTGAGTCTTGTGCAATGGGTATAGTTTTAAGTGTCTTTACTTGTATTATTCTGTCTTTCGATTGATAACTTTCTTACAATACTTAACACATATTTCATTATTGCGCTCTCCTTCTCAGTCAGCTTACCTATATCGTTAACACACACACACACACACACACACACACACACACATACACACACACACAGAAATGTCCCATGTTAGACTGAGTATAAAGGTGTTATTGAGTAACAATGGGTTTTCATAAACTTCATCGCTTATATATTGGATAATAACAAGGAGTTATTTCTTCTTTTATCTGAAGAACAAGATAGTGAGTTCATATACTGACAGTTATCAAATGAATTTAATTGCCTTTCTATCAGTTATTCGTCTCTTTTTCAGAGAGTAGTGAAAGTGCTCTTATATAAATTATCTCTAAGGAATTACAGGAAGAGATAGCTTACCATAAAGGTTCATTAACACCAATATATACTGTTTTCGGGAGGAAGTTAAATTTTTGAAAAACATTTTCGTAGAAGAATTCAGGAATGAAAATTTTTCTTCCAATGAATCATTTTTACAGTATGGATGCTTCAATATTGCCTACCATTGAACGATATATTAATGGCTTGTAATGGAAGGCAGTACATGCGCTTTGTCCTATTTGGGACTCATCAGCTGGATATACCTGTCTCTTAGTGAGTGATATTGTTCCCCTCGAGACTGGAACATAAAATAAATAGCTTCAAACCGAAGAGCGTTATCCACTGAGTCACCGAGTCATGATAGCCACTTGCTGTGCAACGGCTGCAGATTTGATGTTGTTACTTGTATTATACACTGATAACCACTATCCATCATTAGTATAGAATTAAAACGCAGGCAATATCGAAGCATCCACACGGGAGCCTATACGCCAATAGAGACAGATCAGTTCGGTCCACTCAATGACAGGATAGTACAAGCAATAACATTTAAAGCTACAACGATTGAACGAGAAATGACTATCGTGACTGGATGGTTTAGTGGATAAAGGTTTGGCGTTTAAAGAGGTCGTTCCTAGGTTAAGGTCGTAGTGGGAACACTGAGGTTCACTGAGGTACAGGCACATCCGGCTGACGAGTCCGGAACAGGACGAAACGCGTTTTCTGGATTCCACTGCTAACTACTATCCACTGTTAATGTCTAGTCGTTTTTATAGCTAAAATTATCACAAGGTGATTATGGCTAGAAGATTAGTACAAGATCATCAAAAAATCCTTAGGAGATAGTGACTAAGGTAAAATTAGATATTGGACATACACCTCTTTTGAACATAGAAATCATAAGCTAAGGCGTCTGTTGGCGAGTCAGCGTTCTCTTTCAAACGTTTGTTTTGACTTTTTAAGTAACTTTGAACAGAGATTCCGGTAAAGTAAACTGATCAGAGTTGATTAGATACTCAAGAATCAAGTTGCTAATCGCTTTACACTCTATTTTATATAGCCATGAATGATAGTATAAGCAGATGTATTTAGATAGGATACACTTTATGTCACCTATGTAACCATTTGCACAAGAGCAAGTAAAATGATAAACGTTTAGGCCTTATATTTCCCTCGATAAATCTTGAAGAAAAACCATTCTCAACGAACACTGTTCTTGTATATAATGAATGAATTAGAAGTGTGTATTATTATTCTCTAATTCTATGCTATATACCTCGTCTAGAAGTAGTATTCAACATGGACTGATATCAGTTGGGGAGCATTGGACACCTGTTTCGTGTTTGTATGGGACAACTAGTCGGAAGTGAAGTGTATGCTATGTCGTGATATGTCATGAATTGACAGAAGTTGGAAATTATGAACCACTGGAAACCAACTCACTGGCTGAATGCTTAATGCGTTCACCGTGAAACCTGAACGTCCTTACTTCCATCCCTAGGCGTGGGCGCCTACTGCTCAGGAGTCCCATACTAGTTGGACGAAACAGGTGTCCAGTGCTCTCAGATTTTCAATGTTTCCCCAACTGATGTCACTCCATGATGAATACTACTTCTAAATTAAAAATCCCCATTCATCTCAAATATACCTCATCTATTATAAACCAGAACTCTACGGTAAGTCCCGATGACAAATGTTTTTTTGGTCTATATGTTTTGTCCATACATATTTACTATGTCGTTTACTGGTAAGTACACTTAAGTTTATCGACCTGTTGAAGTCTATGCTCAACACAATCAGTTTCAGGTTAGAAATAGTTAACATTTTTATAAAGTTTGCTTATAATGACAGATAATTTAGACCATTAGATGACTATAGAAGCTAAAATTGTAAGCGTCATTTGAATCAGACTAATTTGATTGACTTTTAACGAGATATCATGATGTCATCATTTGCTGAAGACTGAAGCGATTCATAATTGAGTATAGTTAACTTGTTAGATTTGTTTATCTGAGATATATAGCGCACAGTGATACAGTATTATTTAATTGATTACATTTCGAGCATAAATTATTAATGCTCATAATCATCACATCAATCACACACAAGTTTCGATATCTGATTTTATAGTCCTGTCACCTGATCTCTCTTTGTTTTTTGTTTTTTGATTGGTAGTAAAGTTTTCTATATCTCTGGTATAGGTGTTGCGTCATTCCTATTCCACATGTGTTGGGTGTGGATTCGATGAACAAAGATTCAGTAATTAATCTCTCTCTCCACCTAGCTATATTAGACTTAAGTACAGTGGTTTTGTCCCATCCTATTGTGTGGTTGTGTGTTAATGAATGTAATGCAATGGCTGAGTGTTATTCTAGGTTATTGATCTTATTGGGGTCTGTCGTTCTATGTTTAGCTAAATTCCTATGTTCTGTTAATCTAACTGACCCCGACCGGCTAGTTTGACCTATGTATTTGACCTCACAGTCATTACATGGAATTTGGTAGATTATATTATTTTGCCTAATTGGTTCTATCGGATCCTTAAGCCAGCCGACAAAGCTTACCTCTAAGTGAGTTGGTTTGTTGGTTTAAATGCCACCCTAATTCCAACCTTGTTGAAAATCCTACGTATGGTTTCTGATGTTGCTTCCTTGTATGGTATGACAATAGAGGTGTTGATTTGCTTTCTACTTATGTTGTCACTATTATTTATTATTATTATTACTATTACTTATTAAGAAATTCACACGGACACATAAGAAGCAAAATAATTACACTAATACAAATACAAATAATAGTGACAACATAAGTACAAAGGAAATCAACACCTCTATTGTAATACCGTACAAGGAAGGAACATCAGAAACCATACGTAGGATTTTCAACAAGGTTGGAATTAGGGTGGCATTTAAACCAACAAACTCACTTAGAGGTGAGCTTTGTCGGCTAAGAGATCCGATAGAACCAATCAAGGAAAATAATATAATCTACCAAATTCCATGTAATGACTGTGAGGTCAAATACATAGGTCAAACTAGCCTGTTGGGGGTCAGTTAGACTAACAGAACATAGGAATTTAGCTAAACATAGAACGGCAGACCCCAATAAGATCAATAATCTAGAATAACACTCGGCCATTGCATTACATTCATTAACTCACAACCATTGTACTTAAGTCTAATATAGCTAGGTGGAGAGAGAGAGAGAGAGAGAGAGAGAGAGATTAACTACTGAATCCACACCCAACACATGTAATAGGGATGACGCAACACCTATCCATACCAGAGATATGGAAAACTTTACTACCAATCAAAAAACAAAAAAACAAAGAGAGATCAGGTGACAGGACTATAAAATCAGATATCGAAACTTGTGTGTGATTACATTGATGTGATGATTATGAGCAATGATAATTTATGCTGAAAACGTAATCAAGTAAATAGTGATACTGTATCACTGTGCGCTATATATCTCAGATAAACAAATCTAATATGGAATTACATTCTACCACAGTGCCCAAGTTTTTCACTTATATAGTTAACTTACACTTTCCTATAACTCAGCAGCTACTATCATATGGTTGTGGATGATACTGTATCTTGCATTATTTTCACTCTAAACCTTATTTCATTCATTTCTTCACATCTATTAAAGATCGTGGCTCTTTATTTCTACTTTTCAATTATCTCTACCTTATTTTGCTCGGAAATTGATGAGATAGGTACTTTATCTTATTCATTTAAAAAGTAGTCTCTGAAGCCTATCGATTTTCTTACCCTTTTTCTTGTCTGCAACGCTTATTTCATGAAAAATTTTAAGCATAGCAATTATTTATCATCAAGAGTACCTTTATGATTTTCGAAAAGAATGTTCTAAATTATCTTTCTTAAGAATGAGGTCTACAAAACTTTTTAGTAACTATATATACATCTAAACATGGGGATAAAAACACATTTTTACAGTTTGAATAAGTAGGTGGTAATTTTCCAAATCCACCGACAAAAGCAGAAGTCCTGAACTCCTTAAAGCTGAAGAAATCCACGAAAGCAGCAGAACAAGATGGAATTCCACTACAAGCACTGAAAACAGACACAGAGACAACAGCAGAGATGCTCTTAACACACCATCATTACAGAAGTTAGCGGTGGAAGGTAGGAAAGATACCTGTCAACTGATTAGAAGAAGGGTTACCTTGTCAAAATCCCAAGCGAAAAAGACCTAGGTATTTGCAAGAACTAGCGAAGAATCATGCTCCACCCAGTCCACATCAAACAAAATATGAAACCGCATCATTCTGAAGAGACTAAACAATGCGCTGGATTTAAAATTACAAACGGAACAGGCTGGTTGACTTCAAGAAAAACAAGTCATGTGCGGGATCAAATTGCAACGCTACGCGTCACCATAGAACAGAGTATAAAATAGCATTCAACTCAACTCTACCTCAACTTCATCGACATTGAAAAGGCTTTCGATAGAGTCGACCGAAAAGTAATGTGGCAGGCAGCTGCTTCAACACCACTGAGTACCACAAACCTTTATCAACCTCATTCAGCAGCAGCTATATGATGATGATGATGATGATACATGCCAAGTGATTGACAATGGGAAGTTCAGTGACGCGTTTGAATTGAAGACAGGAGTTTGACAAGGTTGCCTACTATCACCCATGATCTTCCTGATTGCGGTCGACTGGATCATGCAAGAAACAACTGTGAGCAGTGAGAAGAGGGGTATACGCTCGCTGTTCCACCGATGAAAAGACCCCAGAAGAAGATTTAGATCCCCCGGATGATTTGTGTCTAATATTGCACAAACTCGAAGATGTACAGGTGAAAACTCACAAGTTAACAGAAGAGGTAGGGCAGAGAAGGAAGACAGGACTTCTTTCAAGTAAACATAGAGAAGGCATAGGTGATAAAAATACCCAAACAATCAACAACATAACAACGACATCAAGCACCAATCATCATCAACAAGAGAAACCTAAACGAATTACTTTTTGGTCGACTCTATCGAAAGCCTTTTCAATGTCGATGAAATTGAGCTAGAGATCCAGTTGACTACCATTCAATGCTCTGTTCTATGATGATGCATAGCGTTGCAATATCAACCTATGCATACATGCTTATCTCAATGAACCTTACTCTCTAATATATTTATGTTCTTTTAGTTGGTACTAGATAATCACCAAGATGTCTTCAACCTAGTTTTCGTATTTACTGACACTCATCAAAGAGGTATATCTTATTCCAGTTTTTTAAAAGGATTAGTTGACTTGATCACATCAAAGATAATTGAAAGAAAATATAATGCGTAGAATCGGCTAATAGACTGATGAATTCAAAATTTTCGCCTTTATTTATCATCATTTACACTTCATTCTGATCATTTTTAGATGAAACAAGCAAGTGAAAATTATATTCTTGCATTTCATTTACAATATGAATTAATTGGTTGATTTTTGGCTTATTATTGTGGGCATTTAAAATCTTTACTGGTATATTATATGTCGGGAAACATCAATTTACTATCCTTACATACACTTATTCAAGATTAGAACAAGACATATATAAGCGAACAACATCCTTTTCAATTGGATCCTCTTAAGGTTTTACTCTCATACAAATAGCTTAATATATATACCAGGTGATTGGCAATGGAAAGCTCAGTGACGCCTTTGAAGTGAAGACAGGAGTAAGACAAGGCTGCCTACTATCACCCATGATCTTTCTGATTGTGGTCAACTGGATCATGCAGCAAACTGTGAGGAGCGAGAAGGAGAGCACACGCTGGAGCAATGAAAAGAGCTTTATTATTATTATTATTAGTCCCTTGGGTTCCTAGTGGAACATAGGGCTTCAGTGGCACGTCTCCAGTCAACTCTCTTCTCTGAGATCTTTTGAACCTGGTTCCACGACAGCCCACAACCTCTCATTTCCTTCTCGCACGACCTCCTCCATGTCACCCTCACCTCGGACGTCCAACTCGTCGCTTCCCATGGGGATTCCACTGGAGCAACTGGCCTGACGCGTGATGTCCTCAGTAGGCCTTCTCAGTGCATGCCCAATCCATCTCCACTTCTTCCTGCATATTTGTTGCGTGATAGGTTCTTGCTTCGTTGGTTCGTTCCCAGAGTTCCTTGTTGCTTATTCTCATTGTTCTGGCCATCTGATCTTCAGTAGCGAGTGAGCGTAAGCAGTTGTTGATGAATGTGTGTAGTTTATTGGAAATGCCTTTCGTGACGCGCCAAGTCTCTGAACCATACAAGAGCACTGACTTGACTAGGTTGGTGTTGGAAATCCGTATCTTGTTCTGCATGCTGAGTGCAGAAGATCTCCACACTGGTTTCAGGCTAATGAACGCCTGTCTTGCTTTTCCAATTCTGACTTTGACGTCTTCGTCCGTCCCGCCTGAATGAAAAGAGCTTAGAAGATTTGAATTTCGCCAATGATGATTTATGTCTAATGATGAGATAAGTGGGTAAACAAAGTCTAGAAAAATGCAGTAAGTATATGAAAGAGGTGAAGAATAAGAAAAGTGATAGGAAAAAAACTCAACGATAAAGGTAGTACACGCACTCGACTCTCACCACTTTTAAATAATACTTTAAAGGCTGTTTTCATGTCCATCCTATGGTTTGTTTAAGTATATGCTTAGTGATAGACGAAGATAGATGTTTATCACCTCCACTTATCCAATCTGTTGAGGTCATTTCTTTCTGAAGCCACTTAGGTATATGTTCAACCTCCCTTAACTGTATATCACTATTACTCCTCCCTACATATGTGTATTCACATATACATGTAAATTGACAAACACAATGGGATGTGATGTAATCGTTAACATGTTGTTTTGGTTTGTACTGTAACATGGACTTGGTCTTCTCTACAATGATGACATTGGCTGTATAATATGTTTTACAGATGGCCGATTAAGTCGTTTCCTCACAACAAAGCTATGTGAATCACCTGTAAATGGTAATGAGATGAAGACATTTCTCTTACCAACGGAACACTGTGTACTTTTCAATGGTACATAACTTTTGCACCTGTCGATAAATCTCAACGGGTATCCATTCTGTGTCAGTGTTGTCGTCAGTAAGTTGGTTTCTTCGTGTCCCCTTCGTGTAATCGGTGCAGATGTGGTTTATCCTGTTCAATAAGCACTTGACTAAACCACGTTTATGTTAGACTGTGCAATAGCTATGGAAATTAAGATATTGCCTCGTCCATGTAGGTTTCCTATACATCGACCTCCCGATCGAGTCATCCTCCCGTCGACTGAGCAGTTGTTTAGGAACGGTAGCTGGTTGTTCGTAAATTTTTCACATAAATAGTTCGATAAGTCCATGTGTGATCAAATTGTTCGAAATGTACAGCTCTAATACATCACAACATGTTTCAGATAATCTTCGTCTTCTCATTACGCTGTTTTAAACTTGTCCTTTGTTTGATGTGAAACAAATCGTCGACTAGAAAAAGATATTATCACTATCGTTATTCTTAAAACATTTATCACATTAACTGACTAATCTACATGATTGGTCTACCCTTTGATATATATTAAGCTATTTGTATTAGAGTACGGGAAGCCTGAAGAGGATCTAGTTGAAAACAATACTGTTCACTTACATTTCTTGTTCTAATTAATGTGATGATAATTTTTCAAACTGTTATTCAAGATTAGTAAAAATTTATTAGTTTCCACACTCTTCTATTGAGCATGTGTAGGGTAGATACTTTCATTATGCATGTCAAGTATCGCATTAACTTACTAATCGAATATTGTACATGAAATATGCGTAAATGAATTACCAAGTGGATGTCCTTCTTTAAGGTTCAGGGAAAGGGAATCGAAATTTAGAGTAATATATCAACTATATAGTAATGATGGGTAGTGGCTAACAATGGGATCCAGGACGTGCATTTCGTCCTATTTGGGACTCGTCAACTGGATGTACCTGCTTCCCAGTGCCGATTAATGTTGTTCCCACCGGGATTCGGACCCCGGACCGATCGCTTCAAATGCCAGAGTGTTGTCTACTACTCCACCGAGCCACGATAGCCACGTCTTGTGCGATGGGTATAGTTTTAGAGTTATTGCTTGTATTACACCACCGCTAATACGACCAACTGGATTCCACTGCTACCCACTACCCATCATTACTATATAATTAAAAACACAGGCAATATCGAGGCATCCGCACAAGAGCCCATGTACCAACAGAGACTGATCAATTCGGTCCAATCAACGAAGGGTGTAATACAAGCAATAATACTAAAACTGTACGCGTCACATAAAAAATGGCTATCGTGGCTCGGTGGTGTAGTGGATAACGCTCTTGCGTTTGAAGCGATCGCTCCCGAGTCCGAATCCCGGTGGGAACAACATCACTTGGCATTGGGAGGCAGGTACATCCAGCTGACGAGTCCCAAATGGGTTGAAGCTTAACTTGATACGAGTAGCAAACATAATGTGCAATTACTTGGTTAAATGAACCATACTGACTAAGTTGAAGCCTGCACAAATCTACATCTGAAGATGATATTGTCGAATATTGTGCTTCGTTCTCATGTTGGTCTGCTGACTTAAACATATATTCATCATTTTAACTTATAATGAAAAATGTTCACATAATATTTAATTTTTTCAATGAGTTTCCTCAACAGTGCGCACCAACGACTCTGTCTCACTAGATCTCAAATTCAGAACATTTAGGCCTCCCAGCGAATGTATTAAAGTTAAGCCTATTTTATTATGCTTGAATAATGCAGAACAACAAAGAGAACCAATCAGTGTTATAGAGATATGTCATATTATTAAACAGTGAGCATGCTTAGGGATGATTCACTGTTCAAATGGAAGTCAAAATATCCTCAAGGAAGCAACTTTTCATTTTGCTAATTTAACAGATATATCCTCTCAGGGATTTGTGAAGATAATCCATATTCTAGTCAAAAAAATTGAAACTACACAGGTAGCTATCATAATAACGCATAAACAAGGTTTGCACACTACTAGTCCATCTCACAAAGGTTAACTAGTTATTTTCATATCTTTATTGATATAGGAGAACCTCACCTGGTTAACTAGTTCACTAGTTACTAGCCGGTACTAAGCCCGGATTAAAAGGGAGGTTGGACATACGACTAGCAACCCTACCCCGGAAAACCAATCCAATTCAATCGGTAAAGAAACTTCAAAGCACAAAGAAAATATAAAACATAAAATTAAACTTATTCCTCGCTGAGATCGGACAGGCTAAATCACGCCAGTTGGTGAAACCCTTCGGGAAGCTGATTGACCGGTGTTTCTTCTCTTCTCTTAATGAAAGTGATAGTAAGGATGGGGACATGCAATGTCCGCACCATGTATGAACCTAGGAAGGCTGCGCAGATTTCAAAAGAAATGAGAAAAGACGTCATAAAAGTGCTAGGTTACGAATCTGCGAAAGTAGATGCCATGGAAGTGGACTCTTCAAACTGTCAACTGCACAGTAAATAATCTACTCTCACATTGTCACCCACACGACAACCACGGTGGAAACTAAACTGAGTTTTCCAGTGGCTATCATGATGTCCCCTCATGCAGTGGGAACCAATCTCCTCCACCATCATCATCATGATCATGACAGCAAGATTCAACTCAAAGGAAGGAAAGTCATAATCATACAATGCTACACTACACTACACTACGCACCTACAAATAATGCAGATGAGGAGAAAAAAGAGGAATTCTACAGACAACTGCAATCAGCACTGGAAAAGACCCCACTCCAGTTGGTGATATCAAAATTCTAATGGGTGGGGTGACATGAATGTCAAACTGGAAGCAGATAACACAGGAACACTATTCGGGGACATCACACGTCAGGCCAGGCACTCGAGTGGAAACTAGATGGAAAACATCAAGTTGTGCGTCTGAGGGTGATATGAAGGAGATCATGTGAGGAAGAAATGAGAGTTTTTGGACAATCGTGGAACTAGGTTCAAATGATTGCAGAGAACAGAGTGGAATGGAAACATGCTACTGAAGCCTTATATTGTACTAGGAAGCCTAGGGACAAAATAATAATAATAATAATCGATATATATAGAAAACATCTTTAAAATAATATCGAAAGAATACGTTATGTAACGATACACAGAAAATCAGTCCAATATTGTACTTAACAACAATGAACTCAAACTCTCAGTTTTTACTTAATATTCATAAAAACAATATGAGAATAATTAACTTAACAGTAGTTATGGTATAAGTTGTAATAATGATAAACTTTTATTGTTTAACACAGAGAATGGTAAGCTTACTTTCACATGTTAAAATGAATCAGTTTCATATATGACATATTCTATAGTGTTCTACAATCATCTTCAATTATTATTGGTATAAAAAGTAACAATCTGAACAATAAAGAATATACTTTTCAATAGAATTGTATTCAGGTTCTACAGTTATAGAAACAAGCCATATTATGGGGCAGGTACATTTTCAAAATAGAGTAAGATCTAAGGCTTGCAAGGAAATTGATGTATCTTTTCTAATGTTTCAATTTTGGGATGATACATTATAAAGAATAAAATGATATGATATTAAAGAAAAAGATAACAAATAAGAGTTTTGCCAAGAAAGAAGTAACGCTTTGGACATATTCTTTCTGAATCCAGAGTTCAGGTTTGATCAATCTTATCACAACAGCCTGGGCTATGTTGACCAGGTGTTGGTGAGCTACATATGATGTTGTTTTCGGAACACGATGTATGACATTAAAAGCTTTGTTAGAGCCCTGTGGCAACCAGATGCTCTAGGACTAAACTTTTCACCACTTTCACCGCACCCTTTCTGAACCAACCTGGTAAATGCTCTCGTATCGAAAGATGCATCTGCCTAATCGTACGCTTTATGTAACTAGTTCCATAGAAATAGTTAAACTGATTTTATTGGTGTTTTCAAAATTATAAAGCTATGTGACATTTTAAATTAATTCTTCACAACATCAATCAAACATTAGTTACTTTTCAAGACGTCATCACTTTGCCGATGACGAATTTTCATTGATTCATGAATTCTTGATTATATCAATGCAGAATTTAGGATATGTTAATGATGGGCAATGGCTAGCTGTGTAATCCAGGATGCGCATTTTGTCCTGTTTCGGACTTATTGGTCAGCTGGATGTACCGGCTTCCCAGTGCCGAGTGATATTGTTCCAACCGGGATTCGGACTTGGAGCAATCGCTTCAAACTACACCACTAAGCCACGATAGCCACTTCTTGTGTGACGAGTATAGTTGTTTTAGCATAATTGTTTAGTGGATAACGCGCTGGCGTTTGAAGCGATCGCTCCTGAGTCCAAATCCTGGTGGGAACAACACTCACCGGGAAGCAAGTACATCCAGCTGACCAGTGAGTCTCAAATAGGACGAAATGCTCATCCTGGATTTCACTGTTAGCCACGACCAATCATTAACATAATTAGAACGCTGGCAATATCGAGGCATCCGCACAGGAGCCCATATGCTAATAGAGACCGATCAATTCAGTCTAATCAACGACGGTATGATATAAAAACCCTTATACTCAAATTTAGGATAGTATACAAAATCTCATTTAGACAGCATGTTTGTTTTGGTTGATCCGTAGAAAAATATTTGAAAACTAATGTTACAATGTAGACTGAATAATTCTTTGTATTTTAAACAAATGAATTTTCGTTAGAATAAGAACGACAATGGGAGAGTAGGATAAAAAGGATTCGATGGTATCTTGTCAACTGTTGACACCCTATATTAAATTTGATTAATAATAGTGATAATAATGACTTTATTGTGAAAGCTGTTTCGGGAATACTCTACAGAATTTTCCGCATGTCACATACCATCAGTTGGACAGAGACAGTGTATATGTATACATAACAAGATGAAATCAGTAGAAATTACATGAAGAAGAGATAAGAATATTCGCTCTATCCACAACTTTCTTCAAAATGCACAGTCAGTTTCGGTAGACAATCCCATTAGCAATAGATTCATAATAGGTAAAAAGGAACGCGCTCATCTTCAATTAGTTTACTTTCAAAAACACAAGTTGATTACTGTTACTTCATTTCTAATACTTTCTTCATCACATAGCAGATAAGCTAAATACTTACTGTATTGTAGAGTTTTTGTATTGTGTAGTACATCCCTATAGTCTTATGTACTTGCTCCTTGTCTTTTCAGATGACTGACAAGCAGAGAGCTACGAGTGAAGAAGATGTTGGTCATCTGATAAAATAACTACCAGATGTTACATGAGTTAAGGTGTTTGTCCAAATCAGTTCCAATTTATTATTAACATACCTCGATTGCACTCTGTTCTCTGAAGTAGTTTGGACCTGACATCACGAGTGCCCACAAGCTTTTATTTCTTCCTCACATCATCTCCTCCATGTCATGATTGAAAGGAAACAACCAATCACAAACCACATCTTCAGAGCAAGTTACTAAATCACTCACTCACCCAGAGATATTGACAGGCTACTTCATACTGAAGTTAGTGCTGATGATGTCACTGTCTAGCAAGACGATAAAAGCTCAACGATTAAACAACCCAGCTCAGAGAACACAATACAACCAAGACGTTTCACTTCATATTTATATGTGAGACTACATTTCTGGGTTTGGATTCGCATACTAGGACGAAACAGGTGTCCAGTGCTCCCAGATTCTCAATGGTTCCCCAACTGATGTCAGTCCATGATGAATACTACTTCGAAATTAGAACATCCTTATTCATCTCATACTCTATAGTGCTCATTAGTGACTTGCTTCCAGATACATATCACGAAGCTCCAATGAGAAGCCGTGAGCTGTGGGGTCAACCAGTCGGAAGTGAAGTGGATGCTAACTGAAGACCTTGGGTGATAGTCATGCTATGTCGTGAGTTGACAGAAGTTGGAAATTGTTAACCACTGGAAACTGACCCAGTGACTGAATGCTTAAGGCGTTCACCGTGAAACTTGAAGGTCCTGAGTTCCATCCCTAGCCGGGTCATGGGTGCGTACTGCTGAGGCGTCCCATACTAGTTGGACGAAACAGGTGTCCAGTGCTCCTAGATTCTCAATGGTTCCCCAACTGATATCAGTCCATGATGAATACTACTTCCAGATAATAATAATAATAATAATAATAATAATAATAATAATAACCTAATTCTGAAATATATTCCGAAAATACTCTACATAAATTTCAGCATGTCACACAGCATCATTGGATAGAGATAGTGTATATATATGCATAGTAAAATGAAATGAGTAGAAATTAGATGAAAAGACATGAGAATATTCGTCCTATCTACAACTTTCTTCAAAATGCACAGTCAATTTAAGTAGACAATCCCATTGGCAATTAGATTCATAATACGTAAAAAGGAACGCGCTCATCTTCAGTTAGTTTACTTTCAAAAACACAAGTTGATTAGTGTTACTTCATTTCTAATACTTTCTTCATCACACAGCAGATAAGCTAAATACTTACTGTATTGTAGAGTTTTTGTATTGTGTAGTATATGCATAGAGTCTTATATACTTGCCTCTCGTCTTTCCAGATGATCGACACGTAGAGTAGTTTGAGTGAAGAGGATGCTGATCACCTGATAAAATAACTCCTACCAGATGTTAACATGAGTTAAATATGTTAGTCTACAACACTTTTAACTAGAAGGTTAAACGGCAAACCACCAGTTCTACTGACAATCTTCAAAGCTCTGCGTGATATAGCATAGTCTTTTTTGAGCAACTTGGGAAAAAATGAAGGGGAACAATAGAGGAGAATAGGCAAGATGTAGGAGTTTAGAAAACATAAAAGCAGAAACTGACTTATACCAGATATTCTCAACTTTCTAATATAGAAAGTTAGATGAAAAATTCTTTTAGAAATTAATGAAATATGAGAAGGTCAAGAATGATCCGAAGAAAAACACACACTAAGATAAATCACATTTGTAGCATTCTCTAATGCGCATCTATCAGTAGACCAGGAATTATGAGCAGTTTACATAAGTTATGTTCATGTCTGAAAGTAAAGTATATGGTGTGGCATTTTGAGGAAATTCAGCATAAGACCATTCTTGGAGGACAATCGTCTAACAATAGATAAGAAATCATTCAGTTGAGAATAATCTACTGAAAAGGAAATAGGTATAGAAACTGTTAGGCTATCAGTATATTTAATGAAATTGATACCACCTGAAGATGGTAGGTCATGCAGAAAGAATAAGGAAAGACATAGGGAAACCATGGCTCCTTGGGGAACTCCAGTCACAGTAAGCAATGAGGTGCAGCGCTTTCTTCTGTGAACAGTATATTGTTTCCTTTGAGAAGAAAAGGAATGTGGCCAGCTGATTATTCACGACTCAGTATTTGTCCCAGCTCACTTGTCCAGCAAAAGAGGTCTTGGGACAAAGTCAAGTGCCGAAGTAGTGCTGATTGGTGACTAGCTTCTAGAGGTGAATCCTCAAGTTGTGACCATTGGGGCAAACCTGATAGCTATTAAGACAAATACTCAACGACGACATTGGATAGCGGTGGCGTTATGTCATAAACTGACAGAAGTTGCTAATATGGACCATTAGATTCCACCGACCCACTGGCTTAATCGCAAAGTGCTGGTCACGAAATCTGAAGATCATGGGGTCGTGGATACGCACTGCTGAAGAGTCCCATACTAGTCGGATGAAAGAGCTGTCCAGTGGTTTCAGGTTTTCAATGTTCCTCTAACTGATATCAGTCTTTGATGAATACCAACTTGAAAAAACATATGAGATCTGTTTATCTAGTATACAGAGCGTTGGATACAGTACTATTTACTTGATCAAGTAAATAATACTGTATTGCACTGTGTGTTACAAATCAAATGAACAAATTAAATATGAAATTAAATCCCAAGTTTTACACCTATACTCTGAAATAGTGGAGGATATTTGTAGTTGAGGTGGATGGTCTTGGTTGTATTGTGTTCTCTGGACTGGGTTGTTTAATCGTGGAGACACTTTCATCGTCTTTCTAGACAGTGACGTCATCAGTACTATCTTCAGTATGAAATGACCTGTCAATATCTCTCCTTGAGTGATTTAGTAGCTTGTCTTGATGAAACAGTGTGTGATTGGTTGTTTCCTTTGATTGTTGTGGTGGTGATGTCGCTGTCTAGAAAGACGATGAAAGCTTCTCTACGATTAAATAACCCAATTCAGAGAACACAATACAACCAAGACACCTATGCTCTAGAATTACGTAAGGAGGTTATACCATAAGTGAGCAAAACATCCAAAATATTGGGAGTCGAGCTCAGTCGGTTAAAAACACTTGACATAAACAAAAGATGCTGCAAATAAATAAGAGTGATGGAGTAAACACTTAAAGTTGATGAAAGATGATGCAATCAAACACAGCAGTCAAGAATAGTTACAAGATTGACAGAAGTTGACTATAGCTTCCTTATGAATACATAAATCAGATTTGAGACGTTTAATGTCTATGACCAAAGCGAAATCCAAGAGAATTGGGTTTGTCTATTGTCTTAAGGGAGTGGAAGAAGTCTACACGATGTTCAGTGTCAATAGGATGTCAAGTGATTGGGCTGTTCACAGTGCTACTTTCCCTCAGTCGTAGGCACTTCAGGAAATCTCAAATTCCCTCTTCTTCTATCAGATGTCCAATGTCGAGTGATTTTTTTCATTTTACAGTTAGTCAACAGTGTTAGATTCACCCAATAATAATAACAACACAACACTATCGGAATAGATTAATCCGTTTCTTAAAATTTAAATAAAAAGTAAATGTATAATTTTTATATATGTTTTTTTTCTTACTCAAGAATGCAGTGAGTAGTATATGAGAACCTATTAAATAATGCTTTGTTAATTTATACTAGGTAATGATTGAAAAGGAAGTAAAAATTTGGACAGCAGCCGGATTCGAACCAGTAACCCAGAGGTTTCTGGTCCAACACTCTACCAACTGAGCTACGGAGTCCACTGCTAACTAGACTTTTATTTCGCTTCAGTCACCTCCAATCATTACCCAGTATCAATACTGGTCTTCCAAATCACGCCTATCTCAGACAGTCGAAACGATAATCAATATGATGGATTAAGATGAGAAGTCCTGATTAGGCAGCCAGTGTGAATACGATCAAATGGTAGTAACATATCACAAATTCACATGGTGGTTGAGAAAAACCCACGCCGATTGAAGTGACATAAAAAAATCTAGTGAGCAGTCGAACCTTGTAGATGAGTTGGTAGAACATTGGGCCGGAAACCCGGTAGTCGCTGGTTCGAATCCGGTCACGATCCACATTTTCATTTCACCTATAATCATCACCCATTATCAATATCAGTGTGATGAACTATGGCTATCTCATAGAGTCAAATGATAAGCTTTATTAATTTTATGAAATGTTAATCAGTTTAGTAATGATTTTGTGAAAAAGATTTTCATCTAAATATTTAAAATTTCAACGTGTTACTACTTATTCATCTAATAAGCGAACACTTTTACACTATATATCTAAGCTTTATCATGTATGCACATAGCTATTGTCAAAATTCAGAAATGGCTGTAGGAAATGTTCAAAGTATGGAACACATTCACTGGGCATTCATGGACATTACTACAATCCATTGAAATATTCACACATTTTAGCGGTGTCTTAGGGTATTCCGCCACACCTTCAAAGTAATGGTCCAAAAATCTTGTATCTTGCTGAATGTTTATGATTAGAAAAATTATCGCAGAAACCCATCCCTTCACATATTGTGTATACCTTAACTGAAGAGTATCATCTAAGTTCAACTTAACCTTCATATTTTAGATGAAAAGTATTTCGTTTTATAACACTGAAGTGAATAGGCTTCAAAGATGTTGGCTTAACTGTTAACAATCATCTGGTTGAAACACAGGTGAAGATTTCACATTATGTTGAAGGTTTCAGTGACGATAGAGAGTATACAATGGGAAAATGTATAACTAAAATATTATATCTCGGTGGAAACAACACTGACTGAGGTGAATGAACAATCACCTGATGAAACCTACAGACAGGACGAAACATGTGTTATGGACTGCACTGGTAGATGCCAAGTAAAATCACCACATACTGAACAACAACTTGAAAGAAGAGAAAGTCAACGAAGAAGCAAAATACCAGAGAAAACAGTATATAAAATGTGATGAATATTTTGAAGTAGAAGACATTCGATTGGTAGGATAATTAAAGATTGACTAACTCTTATTTTAAAATATGCAACTTGGTCACGTTCATCTAATTGGTATAACTTCAACGAATCACAGTGTCATTGAAGTCTTTCATGTGACGATGAATGTGTTACTATCATATGTTCAGTCAGTTACCTGACAGGCTACTGCATCCATTAAAAGAAATGCTCTCCTCTAGTCTTAAATGTCTCAGAACACCCACTAGAATTCGGATAAATCATTGTTCTTTTATACTTGCGAAATTCCTTTACCCCACACACAGGTAAACTTTTAAAACAATTGTTGATACTGTTACCATGTTGTTTGCACTTGACTGAGAGCTTCCACAAGTGTAGTAGTAGTACCCTTTCACCATTCATGTGGCGTTAAGGGTGTTCATCTCAAGCAGAAATGTGATTGAAATGTCATGAGTATTAGAATGTCTTCACTTTTCCCACAAGGATATCTTTCGAGATTTCGAATCGAGTAGTTATATTTTGATGATATGCTGATAATAAGTGGAAAGATTTGTAGTCCAGAATGAGGTTGGTGGTGGTTCAGCATACCCTGAGCACTGATATTTAATCGTGAACATTTCATCATCAGGCTGGTTCACATCCCTAGCACTAACTTCATGAGGAGGTGAAGAATATCTAGGCAGTACATTCACTGACGTTGAGTTTTGTCCAGTTGTAAGGTGAGGAAGAAATTTTTGTCTTACCCTAACCTCTTGACCTTAAATTGGGCTATTGGTTACTGTCACACTGTACTTTATCATAGATCTGTTTGCTAAATTTGTCCTTGGTTGGAGGACAAGTGTTTGTTGATTGACATTACATTGAAATGCTATGCTATTCAAAATTCTCTTACGGCTTCCAAAGTTACTTTTGGAGGATCTGCACGCACTCCTAGTCGCGATTGTCTGCATGCATTGAAAACAAGGAGGTTATATCATGTCACTAGAATGACCTTAATAGTGTTGAGAAAAACCTTTGCAGTTGATTCTGTAGATTATATCTATCCTCTATTCCTTCAACAATGGACCCTTCAGCTTGCTTAACGATTTCGTTGGTTGGTGTTATACTCCAATTTCAACCAGGCGAAGCAATCAATTAGACGTTTCTGAGATGTCATTCATATAACGTAGAGTAACGTGCTGTTTCATGGTCCATCAATGCTTCAGTGCTGTAATATGTTACAGTTATTGAGAATAGTGTTCGGATACAACATTTCTCATGAACTGTATGTAGTTCAAAATTTGATCTATGTCTTCTTCCTGTACACTTGAGTTTATAATGTTCTGTGTAACATTCGAATATACTTCACTCCTTTAGGATATTAATGCTGATGATGTCATCAAGATTATTGATGAAACAAAATAATAAACCTCGGAGAACACTAATGATATGCTTAGAAGAATATTAGTAAATTAGGCTTTCACTGAATAGTCAACATACAGTATGTTAACAAGATATTGAATCATGATTTGTAACACTGAGTGTCTATTTATGTTTGATATAATTCCAACATTTATATTCTATAATTATAACAACAGGGAAGTGTACAAGTAAGTCAAATCCTTTAATAAAGTATATACAGTCTATATTTTGTTCAACGGACATAAATAGTTATTCGTTTTCATCACAAGAAGATCCTATTAACTATCTTGGTATCTTGGTATAATTGTATACCATTTGAAAGAAATAATGCTTCATATTATTTAGGCTAATTGTTACAAGTGATTATACTGAATGGTTTGTTTATGCTATACAGTCTCAGCAGCCAACTAACATCACATAATGTGACCTCTGACACAAAAGTATAATGAAATAACCAAATATACTACTTAACTATTTAAGTAGTTAAAAACTAGTTATCCAACAAAATTCTTATCGACACCATAGTTGAAAAAACTACACAACTATAGGAAATATCATTATGGAGCAAACAGTTTATCAAACTTTAGTCATCTTGAATGTTGTTGAAAAAGATTCGAGAAGTGTGAAAGAAACAATCAAATATGATTGAATCCTTCAAATATACACATTATGTTATAAACTGGAAGTGATCTATTATTTCATAAGTGCGTTAATATCTAATTTAAGAGAAAAATGTAATTAATGTTGGTTGGACCGAATTGATCAGTTTGAAATGATTGACAACAAGTTCGATTCTTGGTGGTAACAACATCACTTACTGGGAGACAGGTTCATCCAGCTGAAGAGTCTTAGATAGGACGAAATCCACTTCTTCGATTGCTTTGCTAGCCACTATCTATTATTCATATATAAAAAATGCAATTTCTTACTTACAAACATTCTAATGGAAGTAGATGGATATTTTGAAGAAAGTTTCACTTGAAGAGACTTACCAGATTTCAGATTTGAGGTATGAGTAAAACATACAGATTACTCAAGTCTTACCAAGAACAATAATCTGACTTAATGTTAGATAAGTGGATATTATGCAATACAACTACAGAATTGGAAGGTGCGAAAAAAATTAAAAATTTTTCACCATCTAAACCGAACAGTTAGTTGACCACTTCTTAAAAATGTGTATTTTACCTCCGATATCGTACGGTACAGATCTAATGCTGGAACTTTTAACACTCTCAGATATCTTCTTATTTAGACTATGAATGCCAAACTGAGGGCAGACAACACATGAAGAAGAACAATCATAGGTCGAGAAAAACTCGGTGAAGTAATGAACTGTTTGCACACTTCTGCGCATTCAGTGATTTGGTGATTGGAGGTAGTGTATACAAACACAAGGATATTCAAAAAGCCACATAGATTTGATTTCGCCAACACTGGGACACACTACACTAAAAATCAGATAGACTTCGTTTCAATGTGAAGGAGGTGGAGACGCAGCCAACCTACTGGACATAAGACCAGATGAAGAAGGGGAGTAGATGTAAGTTCAGACCAACCACTATCTACTGCAAGGAACCTACCTTCAAAATCGAATTGAAAGCCTCAAAGAAGTTGGTGATAGACGACCATAGTTCAAGTTCAATACCCAGAACACAAACTGAAGTACGCAACTCCAAACGACATCTTCACATCAGCCAGTCGTCAGGACAAAATTGGTGACGTTGAACAACATTCCTGAAGGATAGGGCGTGGAAGGACACTGGAACTCCTTGAAAGAGATGTGAAAGGAAACCTGTAAAACCGTGTTAGAAAGGAAGAGGAAGAAGAAGGGGCAAGACAAGGTAAACGAAGCAGAACAGGCTGCAGGTAGGCGAAACACATACCTGACAATGCTATATTTCTGGGAAGAGATCAACACAGCACAGAGGAAACCAATGAAAGATAGTGAAGGAAACTTACTTACCACCAAAAAGAGAAACAAAGAAAACAATGGGCTGAATACTTCGAAAAACTCTTGAATCGACCACCAACAACACCTGCAACTCGTCCAGAAGTACCACCTGCAGCCCATCCACAGAATTACCAGTGAACACAAGCCCTCCGACAAAAGTGGAAGTCCTGAAACCCATAAAGCTGCTGAAATTCGGGGAAGCAGCAAGACTGGATGGAATTCCACCAGAAGCACTGAAAATAGACACAGAGACAACAGCGAACATGCTCACACCACACCGCTATGGCAGAAGTTTTCGGTGGAAGGAAAGGTACCTGCCAATTGATTGGAATGGGGGCTACCTTGTCAAACTGCCGAGGAAGGACGACCTAAGTGTTTGCAAGAACTGGCGCGGAATCGTGATTCAAGATTGTTCGCCTCAATCAAAATATGAAGCCGCATCATTCTGGAGAGACTAAAGCATGCGCTGGACTCGAAAATACGACCGGAACAGGCTGGTTGACTGGCTTCAGGAAGTACCAGTCATGTGGCGATCAAATTGCAGTGTGATGCAATGTATCATCATAAAACACAGAATAGAATGACAGTTAACTCTACATCAACTTCATCGGCTTTGAAAAGGCTTTCGACAGTGCCGAATGAGAAGTAATTTGGCAGTTGCTTTAAGACTGTGGTTGTAGTGCTACAAACCTTTATTAACCTCGTTCAACAGCTATATGAAGACGCCACATGCCAAGCAATTGACAATGGGAAGCTCAGTGATGTTTTTGAAGTGAATTAAAGACAGGTTGACAGGTAAGACAAGGCCGCCTACTATCACCGATGATCTTCCTGATTGTGATCGACTGGAATGGATCATGCAACCAAGTGTGAGAATATGAGCATACGCTGGCTGGACCGATAGAAAGACCCTAGACGAAAATTTGGATTTCTTCCATGATGATTTACGTCTGCTGTCTTGTGTCACACAAGCTTGAAGATCTACAGGCAAAAACCAACAAGTTTTCAAAAGAGGCGGAGAAGACAGGACTTCAAGTGAACGTAGAGAAGACGGAGGCGATGAAGATACCCAAACAACCAACTAACAACAAGCACAGATTACCATCAACGAGAGAATCCTAAAGGAAGTTATCTCTTCCACCTACCTAGGCAGCTTCATTTCAACTAGTGGTGGCGGCACAGACACAAGCGAGGCTGTCAAAACCAGGATCGGAAAAGCAAGACAGACTTTCATTAGCCTGAAATCACTGTAGAGATCTGCTGCATTCAGTATAAAACGCGAACAACATCCAGATTTTCAACACCAATGTCAAGTCAGTCCTGCTACATGGTTCAGAAACTTAGTATGTCACGAAAAATATTTGCAACAAACTACATACATTCATCAACAGCTACCACCTACTCTCATTCCATACTGAAGATCAGATGGATGGCCAGAATAACAATAATAAGCAACAAGAAACTCTGGGAATGAACCAACCAATAACTCATCGCCCAACAAATCTACAGAAGAAAGTAGGAATGGACTGTATTGGGCATACACTGAGAAGACAGATTGGGGACATCACTCGCCAGGCCAGGCTGTCGAGTGGGATCCAAAAGGGAAACGACAAGTTGGGCGTTCGAGTTGAGGGTGACAAGGAGGAGATCGTGTATGGAAGCAATGAAAACTTCTGAGCAGTTATGGAGCCAAGTTGAAAAGACTGGGGAGGTGAGAGTGAGTCGGTGATGTGCTACTGAAGCCCTATTTTCCACTAGGAACTCAAGGGACAAATAATACTAATAATAATAACAGACATAGACTCAATCTCCCAACCGGTAAGAAAAAATGATAAACGACAGAAATGGTGAGAGGTGAAGCAAACGAAAATCTATAGAGTCAGTCAATGACACGACAATCATAGGGAACAAGCAATCACAAACCAGTTGATCAACTCACTTCTTATTGAAGTTAGTGCTGATTATATCACTGTCTAGCAAGACGATTAAGGCTTCTCCATGATTAAACAACTCAGCTCAGAGAACACAATATAACGAAGATCATCCACCTGAACTATAAATATATATGCAAGATTTCAGTCCCCTTGATTAACAATCGAATGTACCAGTAGAAAGAAGTGCATACTTATGTGCATAATAGATGAAATATATTTGTATTCCTAACTGTTTATGTATACGATATAACATAAAGCTTAGAAATCATGTTATGGAATCTGGTCACTTCGATAAGTAGTAACTGAATTATCTCCTCCAAATGTTTGAGAACCACTTTTATCTAGTATAGTAGAGATATTGAAAATAAATGTCTGTGATCTTAGTCAATATTGCCTTTTGAGAAAAAGTTTAATATATATATGTGTTAAACATACTTTGTTAACTATAGATAGAGCATGGTAAGTTTTTCTATACTTCAAGTGATAATATCATTTTGTAGATATGGTGAACAATATCATTATTGACTTTAACTAAGGAGAACTACACTCAGATAGTCACGTAATCTATGCGCTAACTCCTGAGGTTTTGTTAAAATAACGATTACCTGCTATGACCGGTAAATGTGACCTGGCAGTGTAAGAGTGATTTGAACCTAACGCTTTAAAGAATCTCCTCTAATCACTAAGTGGAACGTTAACCGCTACCACAATAACAATACCACTGACACACGAAGACAAGAAGAGAAGATCAACCGTGGATAGATAGCTTTTACTGCCTTAGTAACGGTTCAAACAGTTGAGAGCAATGCTGAATTTATACATTCTAGATGACCTTGACAGAGATTAAATTCACTGATAAGTTAAAAGAGTTAACAACCAATCAGAGTTCAGCCTTCAGAAGCAGATTTATAAAGGAACAGTAACAGCTTATATACATTTATATTGTCCGGACTTTCAATATTCAAAGCATAATCAACACTGAATTATTTGAAAGTTATCAGTTTCTTCAATTAAATATTCCTAATTCAATTTAAAGGTTCATAGAGATTTACTTATTGACATCAGGTTGATCGATATTCATCATAGACTGACATTAATTGGGGAACTACTAGAAACCTGGGAGGATTTCGGTAGCTACGGAACCTGAAAGTCCTGGATTTGATCCGTGATAGGATCTTCTATGCATGTTGTTTAGATGTCTCATTATTACATTATTACTTTTCCCTTGAGTTCCTAGTGGAACCTATGGCCTCAGTAGTACGCCTCCATTCCACTCTCTTCTCTCCAGTCTACCCAACCTGACACCACAACTGCCCACAACCATTCGTTTCTTCCTCACATACCATCTCCTCCATGTCACAAACGTCTCGGAATCCCAACTCGTCGTTGGAAATGCTTTTCGTAACGCGTCAAGTTTCTCAACCATCACATAGAAGCACTGACTGACTTGTCTGACATTAGTAGTGTTGAAAATCGGTATCTTGTTCGCTCTTTATGCTGAGTGCAGTGCAGTACAGTGCATTAGATCTCTTGCTTTTCCGATCGTGGCTTCGACATCTTCACCTGTGCCTGTACCGCCTGTTGTTGAAATGATGCTGCCTTAGTGGGTGAGATTAGTGAGTATTTAATATGTCCCGCCCCCACGGAGGGAAACCGTGACATACGTAACACATTAAGATGTATCTTTATCATTTGCTTCTATCTGTTTAAGAATAGTTTCTCTGAAGCATCCGTCTATTGACTTTTTACTATTTGTCCCTTGGGTTCCTATTGGAACATAGGGATTCAATAACACGTCTCCAGTGCACTCTGTTCTGTGCAATCTTTTGAACCTGTCACCACCACTGCCCACAAGTTCTCATTTCTTCCTCTCATGATCTCCTCCATATCACCGTCGAACGCCCAACTCGTCGCTTCTCATTTAGCTTCCACTCGATGGCCTGACGCATGATGTCCCCATCCGGCCATCTCAGTGTATGCCCAATACAATCCATCTCCACTTCCTTCCAGTGCATATTTGTTGAGCAATAGGTTCTTGCTTCGTTGGTTCGTTACCAGAGCTCCTTGTTGTTTATTATTTCTGGCCATCTGAGCTTCAGTAACGAACGTAGGCAGTTGTTGATGAATGTCCCTTTCGTAACGCGCTAAGTCTTTGAGCCATACATAAGCACTGATTTGACGTTGGTGTTGAAAATCTGCATCTTGTTCACGCTGTGTGCTGAGTGTAGTGCATTAGATCTCCCCACTGGTTTCAGGTTAATGAACGCTTGTCTTGCTGTCTTTCCGATCCTGACTGACTGACTTCCACGTCATCGTCTGTGCCTGTGCCCCGTTTAGTTGAAATTATGCTGCCTAGATAGGT